>JAQQAC010004068.1:8147036-8244524 GCA_029783875.1 Phataginus tricuspis
CTCACTGCACCACAACGTAATTACTGTACTGCGCTACACTGCCGGTATTGCACCGCACTGCACCTCACTGCACCACAACGTAATTACTGTACTGTGCTACACTGCAAGTATTGCACCGCACTGCACCTCACTGCACCACAACGTAATTACTGTACTGCGCTACACTGCCGGTACTGCACCGCACTGCACCTCACTGCACCACAACGTAATTACTGTACTGCACTACACTGCTGGTATTGCACCGCACTGCACCTCACTGCACCACAACGTAATTACTGTACTGTGCTACACTGCAGGTATTGCACCGCACTGCACCTCACTGCACCACAACGTGATTACTGTACTGCGCTACACTGCAGGTATTGCACTGCACTGCACCACAATGTAATTACTGTACTGTGCTACACTGCAGGCGTTCCACCACACTGCACCTCACTGCCCCACAACGTAATTACTGTACTGTGCTACACTGCAGGTATTGCACCGCACTGCACTATGCTATTATATAGTGTACCTACTGTGCTTCATCACACTTCATTATACTCTCCAGAGCTGCTCTGCCCTCTGTTACACTGTAGCATACTTCCTGTGCTACACTGTACTGTGCTGCATTATACTCACAGCACAATAGTTAATGTGCTGTGCTGTGCCACACTACATCCCACCACACACATCACAGCACAGTAGAGACTCACTGACCAGGTAACTCATTGCATTAATGTAGTTACTCTCCGAGCATCTGTCCCTTGGCAGAGCTCCTGTGCTGCTGGCACTGGGACTTCCAGGAGAATCAGCTGTGGTCCACGCCCTCGATGAGCTCAGTCTTGACTGCCAACTGCCCTGGACCGACCACTGCCTCAAAGCAGTCTGCCAACACCACCATCTAGAGCCAAGACTTTCACCTAAACTTACATGAAGAAAATTTCTCCAATTCAAAGCAGACTTTCATCATCTTCCTGCAAACCCACTCCCTGAACCCCTGCCTTTTCCCACAGTGGGGCAGAGAGGAGCCCCGCCACTGCAGATGGTGCCTCCCAGCCCCATCAGGGATGGCCTTCCCTGCTTTCAGCAGAGTGGGATGTGGGTCAGTCCAGGGTGCTGTGTGAAGGAGCACCACCCCTGTGCTTGCTCACTGGGGGCCCACGGCCCAGAGGTCAGGAGCCTTGAGAACAGTCTCACCTGCATTTCTTCCTCTTGAGCCTCAATTTGGCATCCACATGAACTGTCAAGGTAAAGTGGCTCAACCCTAAGTGAATTTTTATTTTAACCAAAGAGTGAACCAAAAGAATGACAACTAATAAATGAATGTCTAATGGCAAAATTTGAGTCATCTACTCTCTGGGTGGAGGAGGATACAGCAAAGGGTTGTATTGAAGTGTATACAATCCCACTAGGTAGGCAGTGAGCTGATCTTTTGAACCATGAACCTGAAGCTTCTGTGAGATTGAACTTGAGACTCCAGTGGTATTTCTGGGAATCCTGACTCTCAGCCGCATAAACGCCATTCCAATGCCATGCATCCCTCGTGCCCATGAGTGTCTGAAACCTCTTCATGCCGGGGTCCTCATGACCACTATATCTCACCACATGGCAACCACCCATTGTCCCCATGCCTCACCATCTCCGCCTTTGCCTCTTAAGAGCCAGGTCACTGCCAGGCACAGAGTAGGCACCCCACAAGCCCTTGATCCACAGAGGAATGGGTGGAGGAGGATGTTGAAAGGAGCCCAAGACTGGGACTGGAAAAGTGGAAGCCGGAGTCAAAGGTCAATGCTGGTCAGCACTGGTTCTCCAGATTCGGATTATGGCTTTTAAGTTTATATCACTCTGGGATTATGAAGGCTGAAATGCACTTATGTTCTGGGCAACTACTGTTCTGGGCGTTTAGGACATTATCAAGATGACATAACCCTTTGTGGCATTCAACGTAAGAGAACACACCACCTCTTGCCCTCTTTATCTGCCCACCCAGGTGTCCACCCACTTGCGGTTCACTTACTCTCCACACATATGAAGTCCCTGCTTTTAACCCAGAATTCTAAGATGAAAATTCAGAAGGAACAGCCACTCTTCACAGATGGCAGCAGGGAGGAAGTAGAAGGCAGAGCCTGAACTGGGTGCACACCAGGCAAGAACTCCCCCCAGCAGCCAAGGCGAGAGCAGGCATTTCCTAACCTGGCAACGCAGGATGGGGGTCTGTATGAGGGGAGGGCGTGACCATCACTTCATTGCCACCAGTGTCCCTTCTAATGGCAAGAAGGGAAGCGATGCAGCGACAAATGGCAGCAGGGAACTTCCTGAGATTGTTGTGATCTCAGGTTATAAAATACCTACAAAAGTTAATAGCAAGTAATGTGCACCATTAATATGCCTGTATATACCTGTGCAGAAGAGCAGAACCATTTCCTAAATGAACCCCTTTTTACACACAAAACCATGGTGTCTGCCCCCTCCTTTTCCCACTCCTCCTGCGGAGAGAGTAGGAGCTTTTTGTCATGCTTCGAAAGGATGTTGCCTAAAATCCACAGGCCTTCTCTGCAGCGATGCAGGGAACAGAAGCAAGAAAGTGGACGTACTAGTATCAGATCATGATGAAAGAGGCCATTTGCTGTTGCTTTCTTTGACAGAAGAAAATAATCAGCTCTGAAAATCACTCTCTGTTTTGTAAGAGAAGTAATACCTCCTTCCCAGAGCTTGGAATTGCCCTCAGCAAATCATGGCCATAGACTATTTCTTAAAATCTAGAGGAAGATTATGATGATACCACATTTCTGGACTAGAGGATCTTTCTTCCAAGAAAACACCATTTGGGGCACAAAAGAAATAAGAAGTCCTGTTTCACCCAAAACTCATTTGCAAGTAATAATATTCTTTCATTGATGAATCCTTTTCTGTTCCAAGTAATTTAAAAATGACAAAATAGCACCATATTACTAAAGGAGCACAGAAGTGTCCACTGTGCCATTTTACCTTGAATTTAAAACTCTTTTCACATTTATCATTTCATTTGCACACTCTTTCACCAATAAACTTCATAAGAGTACCCAATCCATCACTTGATCAAGTATTTATTAAGAATACAATATTCCAGGCATAGGCTAAGGTACCATAATCACTCTGTCATTGTCAACATGCTGAGGCGTCAACAAAGTCTCCCTAAAAGCCATCGCCCGCTCCATTTTTAATGCTTACCATGTTTCCTGGCCCATGTGCATCTTTTCTCGCAGAGCATGCCATAAAACTCTCCCCATCCAGAACAGGGGAGCTAGAGGACACAGATGGGCAACAGACTTTCCTCTTTATGTTGGGATTTCTAGCACCTATACAAGATCCAGCACCAGTGAGTGTGCAGGTGGATAGATAGAGCCTCTAAATCTGTAATAAAAAGAGAACAAGACGGGGGAAATGGGATTTGTGACTATTAGTAAGACCGACAGGAACAGCCCAGGATCCTGCAGCTGGCACAGGAAAGGCAGAAGGCAGTTCTCTCTGTTCTTAGGAGAGTTCTAAACCGTACTGAACTGGAAGAGGTTAAAAAAAAAAACCTGTGTTGGCACAACAGAAAAGACACGTATAATCCCCATGTTTAAAGGTATCTACCTAAAATGAAGAATTGGCTTCATAATTCTGCTTCAGTCTTGACTCCTCCAGCCAGAGGAAAAAGGAAGAACGTGTCAACAGGCCTGTTTTCAGGGGTTCAAATGTTTGGCGAAGCCATGAGGATATATAGTCTCCATCCTTAGTTTTACGCTCCTTCTGAAGGAAGATAAGAGGCTTGCCTCACTTAGCCTACATCTCGATAAGATCTTTGAAAATCAAACCTGCTGAACATGCTCTCCAGGAAACACGACGCTTAAATGCTCTGGAGCTTAAAGAATGGAAGACATACACCATGTGTCAGGAGACGCTATGAACATGACAGAGATAACATCTTACAGGGTTAGCAAAATCAACAAGGCAAAGCAGACGGCGCACAGCAGAAGTCTTACTCATCCTGTGGCCTGGTGCTGAGCCCTGAAGAAAAGAAAGTGTTCAAAAATAGTGATCTCATCGACTTGGAAATGAAGTTAGGTAGCTTTTGGGCCTTGACCTGTATAAAGCGGAAATGATGAAATGCATTTATAATTTAATGTGAATTTATTGAATTACTTCCTAGAAAAGCAGACGTATCATAAGAAAGGTAGATGTTGATGGACTGAGGAATGGAAGGATGCCTAGGGAGAGGGCAAAGCCCAGAAAAGGGAGGACGGAGGCCAAGGGCCTGGCCATGCCACAGCCCTTATTGGGACAGTCCTGAGACTGAGGAAAGGCTCTGTCGACCCCAGGGCTCTGCACATAGCCAGGTTTGTGCCCCCAAGTGTCCCTGTCCACTGAACCCCCCTCTCAACTCACTGCGGCTGTTCTGACCCAGGGGGATCCAAGCAGTGGGGAGGATTAAACTCCTGGTGAGGGAATCCGCAAAACAAGCCACCATCTTTTAGAAATGATGCAATGGGATGTGATAATATAAGAGAGAGACTCAGTGAACATGTGTCTCCCAAAGGTGCCGTGAGATTGAAATACGTGGAGCTCATGCAGACCCAGGAGGTCTCTCTCACCCACCCTTGATTTCAGAATGAAGCTCTCCTTGCTCGGGTTGGTTAGAGCCGAGAGCCCCACCCAGTTCCAGGTGATGCAGAGACATGGAGTCACACCTCCCGATTCTCAGTCTGACCATATCAAACTTGACCCCAGAAAAATCCCATGACCTGGTGACAGACTAGAAAGAATGTTTAACAAGTTACTCCTTTCTGCAGATCACACTGAGCATAAAGCTGCCAGAACAGGGCACTCAGTCAAACTCAGAGACTTACAGCTGGAAATGAAACCAGAAGATACTTCGGGCCTCTTAGTATACAAGCAAGGAACAGACCCAAAGCAGTTTATTCAGCTCGTCGCATCAACAAGGGCATGACCCGCGTCCCCTGGGCACCTTCCACTATACCACCACGGCTCCTTGTCTATGACAGAAAATGCCAATCACTTAACATCCTAGACATTTATGCCTGGTGCTATGGAACCACAGAGAACCAGCCCAAGATCACTGCTTGACAAAGTCAAATACAGATGAGCAACAGGAAAGGCTGTGGTGGCCAAAAGAATCTATTAACACAAAACTTGTCCCATTCAGAGGTTGAAAATTCATGTTTTCTTAGTAAAAAGATCAAACTTAAATCACTTCTCAACTGAGATTAGCCACAGTTCCAGAGGATGAATTACTCAACAGATTAAAATCTTGGAAATGTCTAACAGCTCTATCTTTTCTTCAGTGAGGAGTTCCAGGTGCCCAAATGCCATGCCAGGGAAGCCGGAGACTGGGGGACAGCCAGCCGCCCTGTGGCTAGGCCGGCCCAGAGTGGCCACCCATGGTCTGGAGCTCTGTGGCAGGCAGCACAATCTCCTGGGATTTGGAGCCTGGGTGTCCCAGCCACAGGACGGGGCTGACCACAGGACAGGGCTGCCTCCCCTGCCCCGCCAGAGGTAGCGTAGCCTTCTCCAGCCCGGCTCTCCCACCGGGGCTGGGCAGGGAGCAGGCCAAGTGCTTCTGTAGCCCAGCAGCCTGTGCATGAAGACAGACGGCCCGCGGCAGAGAAGTAGGAAGATCTGAACTGCAGCTGGACTCACTTCTTGGCACCAAATAAACCATTTTAGACAATATTTTTTAAGTTTTTCTAAATAGAAATAGAGCCCATTTCTACAGAACACTAAAAATACTGTGGTGCTCCCTCCACTGCCAAATCTAGCAAAGAAGGAGATGCCTGGGTAACACTGATAGTGATAAAACACTTCTCTAAAATAATGTGTCATACATTGTGTTCCGTCATGTATTTCTGATCACAGTGTCCCCAGTCCAAACTGACCAGGCCATTCATTGAAAGCCAGTGCTTCTCAACGCTGGGCATGGAGTGCTTCTCCTGAGGCCAACAACTTTCCCAAAGAGAACTAACAGCAACAATAATGATCTCAAAGAAATGAGCTGTGAATGAAAATGGAGCTGTGGGCTCGGCGTCCAGCTCTGCCACCCCAGGAGGCTCCGGGGATTTGGAGCCTCGGTGTCCCAGCCACAGGATGGGGCTGACCACAGCAGGTCTTCATGGGGCTGGGTGGGGAGACGGGGTAGGTGCCCAGGCCCCTGGTCACAGCAGGCCCACACTGAGCCCAGCCACGGCCAGGTGCTCTGCTCAGTCTGGGCACAGCAGCCACCAACAGGCTTGCCTGCCTGGCACTGGGCATCTGGTCTGTTCTGTGGAAAAGGCTCCTCTCTGTCCCTGCGGCTTTCTCTGTGCCCCCATCCTGGGTGCGTGTGCACTCACCCTGCAGCACCAGCTGAATGGGGCCAGCACCCAAGCAGAGTCACCTCTGAGACCTGAACAGGCTATCTGCCCCCTCCCCATGCCACACCGGCCCACACACACTCACCTGAATGAACACACACACGCCTATGCTAACACTGTCACACTCAATAGACGCACACACTCCAGGACTCACAGAACTGGAGGGTGGCATGCAGCGCAGAGCTAGCTGTCCTCTAACTTCTCCTGGTCTGCATCAAGACAGGTACAGAAATCGGCAGAAAGCAAAAAATGTTACAGCAATTTAACAGAGTAAATTGATGCCTTTTGAATCTAGAGACAAACGATTGAAGTTGTACTTTGTATGTCTTGGTTTTTATCTTTTTTTTTTAGTAATTTATCTTTTATCATGGTTTATAAAAAGTAGACATGTGATACATTGAAAATTGGAGGGAAAAAAAACTGGCCTCTCATCTCAGTTTGAGAAGCACTACAGCAGTATCTTTGGTCCGCCTAAATTATAACGTCTGGATCACTCCACCCCCCAGTGCTGAGCTGGGGCCACTTTCCAGGATCGGGGAGGAATCTCTTTTTCCATCCACAGCAAGGCCAGCCGGCCCAGGCGGGGGCGGCAAGGACCCAGCTCTGCAGCTGCCAGCAGCCCTGGGAGGCGGCAGGTGACCCGGGTCTCTTCCAGAGTGGAAGGGAGAGTGGGGGGCGGGGGCCCAGGCCAGGGTCCCCACGAGGAGGGCAAAGGAAGCCTGAATCCAGCCCCCCTTTCTGAGCACCTCGGGGTCTGGGTGCTGTGGCCTAGATTCAGTCACTGGGAATCAATCTGTCTAGCTCTGAGCTCCAGCCAGCAGAGAGTCATTGAGGTTGCATTTGAAAAGTGTGAGAAAAATCTGGCAAGTCAGAAAGCAGACAACATGTCGAGGGAAGGAAGCTGTTAGCCTGCAGCTGATAAAAAGGCAGACCCGTAGAACCTCCCATCACAGAGAGAGTGCGAGCATGGAGCTCCGCCCGGGGCCCTCTGGGGCTGCCTGCTTCCTTCCCGCCAGTCACATCACCAGGCCCGGGAGGGGCCAGCAGCCAGCAGCACTCTCTGCCTCCCCCAGGCCTGGCAGGAAGGCTGCTGCCATTCCAGAAGCTGGAACTGCTCACTCATTCACTTACTTCTGCAGGAACAAAACCCTCAAGTCCAGGATTTCATTCGCCTGGCAAAGGCAGCCTCGATGCGTGGTCCCCACAGACAAGCAGTTTCGAGACTCTAGCACTTAAGATAAAGCAGCACCAGTCCACATGCCTCTGCCACACGGAGCGTGGTCACCAGGAATGGCAAGTATCCAACAGCAGCTTTTTGTCAGTCAGAAAAGTACATTCACTTGAGAAACTAAAAGTGCACATGTTGGGAGCCTGATCGAGGGATGGAGAAGAGAGGTCCAAACGACTGGCTTTCTTTTTTTCAAACTTAAGCAAATGCACTCAGGACACTGAGTCATTCTTGGAGCATGATAATGGCCTTCAGTGAACATCATTTTTGTTTTAAGGGATAAGTGTAGTTTCTATCTTTTAAAAAACATATTGTTTGCATCTTAAGCACATGTTTGAAATACATTTTGGGGCACAAAATGAGCTGGGTTATTTCCAGATTAGTCACTAAACTATTTTGCAGAGTGACCGAAGCGTGTGTTTGCTCCGGTGCTACTTCTGGCAGACCAACTGCCTTCAAGCAGGTGCCCACGCAGGATGGGGTGCAGCCGTCCTTCCAGAGGCCACCCAGAAGGCACCAGCAGGCTCCTAATGCTTTACACTTCTAGTCACATAGAGACAACTGCTTGATTCGTTTAAGACCTTAACTCTGGCTTTAAGTATCTGCATGATGACTTTTTGAAGAGCCCAGTGGTTTGATGAGGCACTAATACAAACGTCACTGCCTCCCCCTGCTGATGATTCTATAAGCTCCTCCAGAGCATCAGGTAACAGAGGTTAGTTGCTCTGTGCAGGAAACTGGCCTCCCTGTGGGACAGTCGGCTCATCCCCAGAGGAAGACACAGTACCCTGACCTTGTTTTCTGGTTCCCAGTCTGAGAGCCTGGAGCTGGTGCCGCTCTCCCAGTGAGTCTAACGGGTGCCAAGGTCGCCATCCAATGACCTAGTCTGTGGCAGGGACTCAGGGGAGGGCAGAGGCCTACTCAGAGGCAGCTCTTCAAACTGCTGATTTCCAAGGCCCATGCAGAAGTATGAAGTTAGACCCCATGTGAGTGGAGGCCTGCACCCCTGTTTTAGCCCAGCCCTGTGATTCTCACTGGGCCTGGCTTGAGCTCTGTCCCTGTTCCTGCAATCCATGGGCTGGGCCGCACCCAGGGGCCAGCTGGGGAGGTGCCCTGCCAAGTGCCCATGGGGCAAGCACTGCTATCTGAGACAGCAGGGCTTCATCTAGCCGGGCTCCTCTTGTTCCTCGTGGGAAGGCCCTTCCCTGGATGAGGCCTGCAAACCAGGGGTGGACAGGCAGAGAGCACGCCCTGGGGGGCCAGCTGTCCCTGGGCTCAGCGGCCTGGCATAGGTGCCTGAGGGCGGACTCCAAGGCCTCTTCCAGCAGAGCCACTGCTGCCCTGCCAGGTCCTCCTCCTTTGCTAAAACTCTGGAGAGTGACCAAGGATTATGAAGTGAAACAAAAGCATGCATGTCCTCCTGGGAGAGCTGCACGGCCTGCTGTTTGGCCTCGCTAGAGGGCCAGACTGCTGGGTTTTTAATTTACTGGTGGGTAAAGTGGAAACTGTGAGATGGCTGAGGCCTCCAGGCCCTGGGCTTAACAAAGGGTCCTGCTGAGCCGTTCCCAGGCCCAGCATGGCGCCGAGGGAAACCCTGCTCCTGTTTCCCTCCGGGGCTGCCTCCACACCCAGCGCCCGGGGCTCCCGCGGGGTGGTGGGAAGTCGCACCGCCTGGCTGCCAGACACCAGTCAAGTCCGCGGCAAGGGGCCTGCTGCTCGCCTTCCTTCGTGCCCCTCCCTGCAGGCCCAGGCCGTGATGACACCGGCGAGCTCCGGCCCCTCCTGTCCCGGCCCCGCGCCCAAGGCCGGCGCTGTGTCCTCTCCTGCTTTCCGTTCTGCGGACTGAACTACGCGACACCCCAGGCTCCCCCAACTCCGGCGCCCAGCGAGCCCCCTGTGCCGGCCTCGGCTGTTCCCACTCCGCGCCCCACTCCGTCGCCGCTCACTGCTGCGGCCGCCCGCCCGGGGGCACGGACGCAGACGCCGTCTCCTCGCCATCTGCTTCCCTTCCCCATGCAAGCGCTTCGCCCGACAGGGGGCGCCTCGCCGGCTCGGGAAGGGGCCCTGGAAGCAAGTTCATCTCGGGCGCAAAGGTCGGCTGCAGTCGGCCGCGTGCGGACAGCGCCGGGAGTGGGTGGCTGGCCCGCGGGACGGCAGGGGGCGAGCGGGGTGCTGTCCGGAGCGCGCCCTTCAAGGGCGACACCAGCCAGGAGTGCGGTGGTGGGCTCCAGCTGCTGTGGGGCCAAAATCTGAGCCAGATGGGCCCTTCTTTAAGAAAGAGAACACACAATTACAAATACGAAATGACATTAAGATTTTGTAACAATGAAAAAGAAATCACAGAAATTAAGCACGCTTTGGGGATTCGGTTCCCGTCTTCTGACAGCTCTTTGCCAGAGATGCTTATACAGAAATGCTTGCTGACAGCACCCTGGCTCCCAGCATCCCCCAGGGCCCGTGCAAAGGGGCCTTGGAGTTTGCCTCGGAGATTCCTCAGCACCCGCCCCCCACCGCAGCTCTGCTCAGGCAGATGGAAGCGGCGCGCTGCACCGCTCCTTCTGGGCGTGGGATGACCCCTGCCCTCCCCAGAGCCTGCTCTGGACTCTGTGAAACCACTCTCCACTGCAGTGTTTACAGACTCCCAGCGACTACTCCATTCACAGGAGAAGCAGGGACCTAGAGCATGTAAGTACCAGGGGTACACGTCTCCATGCACGGCCTTGGATGTCAGAGACAAATATCCAGCGGAAGCGGCCCCAGGAAAGTAGTTCTGAGGGTCCAGCGCATTCCTCCAGTGTGTCAACATGTGTCCCTTCCCGGCAGTGACTGTTAAGTATTCCTGCCTCCTCCTAACTGCCTGCCTGAGGCCCTCCTGACTCAGGGCCACTGGGCTCCATTTTTGGACTAGGGAAGACTCCAAACTAATAAACTGCTGTGGAAATATATACACACTCCCTTGTATCAATTGTTGTCCTCTTAAAGGATGTTGCTGTGTGATACAGCTTTAAGTTTTCAACTCTGTCATATTTTCTAAACTATGATCTCTTCCATTTACTTTAGGGGCTGTGGCATTCCCCTTTGCTGGAGTGAAAACTAAACAATGTGGTTTGGATTTAGTGTTCCCATGCATCACCATGAAAATGTTTGTCTCAGCAATCGCATCGTTACTGTTACTGGGAACAGCTGCTCTGCCCTCTTTCCTCTGTGAACTGCAATTCACTGCCCCAGCTAACAAGTGAGCAAGGTGGACCCAAGCCATTGGGATAAGAGAGCCACTACAGGGCGAACCAGGACCTGAAAGGATCCGGTCCCAAGCGGGCCAGGACCAAGTATAAGCAATGACAGCCCTGGCAACCGGCAGCCTGGCTCAGCAGGGGAGGAGACTAGACTGTGGCGCATACAGGTGGTCTCACCAGCCTGCCACGCCCACTGTGATGTGACGGCGAGTGAGCTGGGCTGGGCAACGCCCCACCTGACCCGCGAGGACTCAGGAAATGTAAGGAAGCTCCTTAGGGCTTCCTGCGCTAGCCCTGCTCTGCAGGTCTGGGATTCCCACAGGGAGAGTGTCCTGGCGCAGAAGAGCTGCCTGAGGGGGCACTTAATGATCCCTTCATGGGTTTCTGGACATGGGCAGGACATAAATTTGCCTGTGGATCATTGATTCCCAACAGAAATGGGTTCCAGATGTCTGGGCCCCTGGAGCTCTCCACCCTGCTCTTATCAGGCTCAGCTGGAGCCTGAAGTTTTGCACAAAACACTTTCGAGATAAGAAAAGGCTGAGCATTCCCGGCTCTGTGCCAGCACCTCCAGCTCAAGACCTCTGGCGGGTTGCCCACCACCCACTGGGCTGGGCATGGCCCAGTCATGGACCTGGGCCACTTTCCCCTTCTCTTTTTTCTTGTCTTTTCACAGGAAACAATATACACATCCATTAACAAGAAACTGGCTAGGTAAGTTACTGTACAAATATACAAAGGAATTCTTCCAACCATAAAATATACTGATGCAAAGGTAGTTTTATTGCCATGGACAGAGGTCCATGACATATTTTTGTATTAAAAATTAGGTAACAAGACCACATAAAAAGTATAACCCTATTTATGGAAAATAATAAATATCTGTCTACCTAAATCTGCATATCTGTATATATGCACAGGAAGATGTAGAACAGTGTGAAGCCAACAAATTAACAGCCTGATTATTCCTAAACCATGATATCTTCTCTAGCTCCCAAAGTGAGAGGCGGGTGCTGCACCTACCCCCCCACCGTCCTACCTGAGGAGGCCGGGGCACTACAGATGCTTCTCATGTGGCAAGGACAGGGCTGGCAGGGCAGAGTGCCGTGTGTTTTCCAGCCCTCTTCTCCACAGTTCAGCAGCGCCACTGCTCACCCTTCTGGAAATGGGCAAGTGAGGCCGACCGGAATGGCCAGCCTCCATCCAGAGCCTATGAGCATGTACCCTGATGTGTGCCCTGCGGCCCTGATGGCTCCCCCTACACCTGTTGTGTGTGGGTGCCAGCATGCTCCAGAGGGTTCCCTCACCCCGTGCGGGAATTGGGTTGGCACCTCCACGTGGCCCTCCATGTGGCTAGTTAGCCTCTGTGGCCACTAGCTCCCCCACAGGTGGATTTGAGAGAAAGAGGAAACGGCCAGCCTTGCAGGGCAGACCCAGAGCTTCCCTCAAAAGTGTCAAAGTTCTCAGGTCAGCCCTGACTCAGAGGAGTGGAGAACACCCCTCCCACATGGGGGGAGCACATCCAGAGCACGGGGCATAAGCTCCCACTGCAGAGACCCCAGGGAGCTGCTGGGGGGAGAGACGGAGGCACCCACCACGTAGGCCCCAGGGGGCTGCTCGGGACTCACATCAGACGTGGGCAGCCCAACCGGCCTCAGCCCTCAAGGGACAAATTGGTGAATCACTGTTTTTCTCTCCTTCCAAGCAGTTGCTGCTTTCTACCCTGTGGACAGTCTTGTTATGGACTTAAGTGTAACCCCTCTTATCATGGACTTAATAGACACTGTAAACGGCTTGCCCGGCTGTTTGCTATGCTCTGTAAAACAACGTGACCTTGTCACTACTCCTGTCATCGGCTGACCCCACCAGACCCTCAGTGATTTGGAGGCCGGGCAGAGGAACAGTGGCTATAACACAGTGTGAGGGGCAACGGCAGCCAGTGGCTCCAGCTTTGCTTGGCCTCTGTTTCCCCTCCCAGCACTGGCCTCCTCTCTGTCAGAGGCGAGGTAAGAGCAGGCCCACTTGCCCAAAGCAGTGGGTTCCTCCACATTAGAGCCTCTACACGTACAGCATCCCCCCAACCTCTACACGTACAGCATCCAGTGCATATGAGCGGACAGCTGCCTGTGTCCACACGGGACCTGGAGGCCAGCCAGACAAACAGCCCACCCCTCCAGGCCAGCATGCACCCATGCTGACTTACAGCCACCACCGTGTTTTTTGCCCCTCTGCCTACCTGGCCCACTGCCCCAGAACTGTGGGGCCTGGTGTCCTCTCATTCCCAACAGCCTGACCCATGTCCTCTGGCCCAGGCCAGGTATGGCCACACAGCCCACAACTGCCACCTCCTGGCAGCAGCTGCCTCCTCCCTGGGTGGGTTGCCCTCAGATTAGCTCCCTCCCCAGGTCCTGTGGCTGGTGGCTCCCCTGTCAATGCAGAGGGCTTGGGGACTCATGAGACCTGCAGGGGCTCCCAAGACCTACTTGGAACTGAGGCCAGATGAATACAGCACTTCACAGAGCCCAACCCCACAAGGGGCTCTCAGTTCTCCAAATGAGTCACTGTTTCCCAACCATAACTTTGCAAAAGTTAAGCAACCACATTTGCTCATAAGCAGTGAAGAAATTAAAGCAGTTTACCAGGAGCCATGATCACCTGATCTCTACTACCACCTGTGCTCGGGCACAGCGTTGAGGGAACTAGTTCCTGCATTTCTGCTCTCTAAGCATGAGTCAAACTGCTAACTCAAGGGATTGGAAGGTTCCCCATAAAAATAACCAGGGCTGTCCAAAGGTTCAGAAAATATCACCCACGAATCACAAAACCATAAATGTAACCATCTGGGAAAGATTTTTTCCAAGTGGTTGATCACTAAAATTGCAAATGTTCTGACCTGCCTTGCCAACTGAGGGGGCAGGAGGACCCTGTGCCCACTGCCCACCCACCGGACTCCAGGAGTCCAGGGATGAGCCTGATGCAGGAGCGAAGACAAAGGAGGAGGGCTTGAAATCCAAGTGAACCTGTCAGGCAGCCTGGCTTTGTTGACGCAGGAAACCCTAATAACTAAGTGGGAAGGAATGGCCTGCCTGCCTGTATCCTGCTGTCCTCACTGCTGCAGGTAGTCAGCTGTCAACAGCTGCCTGGGCAGTGAGACACAAACACAGGACTGACTTAAGGACTGGCACCCAGTGCCCAATATCTAGACAAAGTTTTACACTGGCAATTTTCAAAAAGGTAGTTTCATATGTAGATGAATTTGTGGAACCTCCTGGGCCTCTGCCCTAGTCAGTAGACAAGTCCGACCAATACCAAAGGTGAGACCTCATTCCCTGTGGGGAGATAGCCAAGGAATTAAGGCATTTCCATCAGTTTCAGCAATTACATATCTACGGCATGTGATGTGTGCCCTGAAACTCAGTGCTCAGGGATGCTTGAACCACCTTCTGTACCACGTTATCTCCTCAGGCCCACCAGTTAGCATTGAAAGGGACGCTCCTGACATGGTTAGCATGGAAAGACATGCTCCTGACCTACGTGCTGGTCTGGGCGCTCCCAGCCCCAGGGAGCTGGGTCCCTGAGGGCTCACATACCCAGCCAGCAGTGACTGCAGGGAGCGATCTGAGCTGCGGAGGCAAGGGGTACTCTCTCAGGCTCTGTGACATCTCTGGCAGAGACCCTCAGAACTGCCCCTGAGGCGCACAGCAGAGAGCCAAAGGCCATCCCGCAAACTCTCCCAAACTGGCATTCAGTGAGTTCCTAAATTGTCATTAAATTGCTCCAAGCTGAAACTCAATCTGTTTTCTTCATAACTCTTATAAATAACTCCCCAATGGCTTATCAGCCTGTGTGTGGACATGCAGTACACATGCTCTCTCACAAACTCAGTTTACTAGATACAAGATAACCTCAACCAGAAGTGGGGCTCCATCTCCCTAAGTGGATGCCCTCAGAGCCCTAGTCAGTCTCACAAGTCCTCTGGGCCATCTTCCTGTGGGGTGGCCTGGGCTTAACCACCAGGCATCCTTCCAGTGGAAAAAAGCCAAGGATTCTCACATGTAAAAATTTCTTCTACCGCTCTCAACCCCTTAACCGTCAAGGAATGTGGAAATCATTGTGTTGGTTTGTTTGCATTATATTAGGGGAATTTGTTTGTCTTTCTTATTGGCTCTAGACAAATTATGTTTGAACACTTGAAACTGAATAGGTAAAACTGCTGGGACACAGAACTTTCTAAGTGATGGAAATTAGGATAGAAGGATGGGAACTCCAGTTGGCCGAGTCTGCCAGTGCTCAGAAAAGGGGCTCGGTCAGTCACAGGTGGGAAGGTGCCTCTGGCTCAGAGAATCACAGCTTCCACCAGGACCACTGCACAGAGCTGGTTCAACTCGTGTCCCCATTTCCTCAGAGATCCCATTGTTTCATGCTTTCTCCAAAAGACCACCATAGTTTTGACACAATTTGAGAATTCCCCTTCCTCGGATGTGGAGTACATGGCTTCAGTATTCTGACTGCAGCAGGACTGTGCTCCACCACGGGCACGAGCCACAGCTTTGAAGCATGAAAACCAGGCTCCTGAAGCAAGGAGAAACAGTCATCAAAGTGAGGAACTGCAAACTCTGAGTCTGAAGGCCTCATTTTACAGAAAGGGAGACTGCAGCCCCAAAAGGTTGTGATGCCCGCAAATCACACAAATCCTCATCCCAATTCCCTGCATCCTCCCTTCCGCCAAGAGCGATGGAAAACTCTAAGGCAGCTCTTGTACTGATGTTGAGAACTAATGCCGTCACCTCCCTGACACAGGTTCAAAGGGAGCCAGAGATCCTTGGCGGAAGATTCACCACTTCTGCACAGAGGAGAGCCTTCCCCAGTTCTTTCCCAATCTGCTAAAAATTCTTGTCATGGAACCAGAAAGAAAAGCAATAAGGGAGACCAAATGTGAGGCAAAACCCATGTGTGCACCGCCTGCAGGCTCACTCATAGCTGCCGTTTGGAGGTCCAGCCTCGTGAAATAAGAATCAAAATCTACAGCACTTTCAAGAAAATATGTGACTCCGTGTTCACATCGAGTTCTTATCACAGCAACTTCTGAATGTCTTTAAAAAGAAAAACAATTGCTTTCTCACCACCAGAGAATGCTCACATCCAATAGTGCTGTTCAGCATGGAAACCTGCACCCAGTGGGCCCTGTGCTGCCACCGCCCTCAGACTGGCCCTGGGTATGGGAGACCGGGTGGCTTGCCCTATGCTGTTTAAGCCTCAGCCATAAATGTGAAAAGCTTAAACAGACATGGGAATGACCAAACCCAAATTGCTACAGGTCACATTTTTCAAATTCTAAAATCTTCTGGCAATTATTGCACAATGCAGTCAGGACTGGAAGCCTTGTTCTTGTCAAACTCCAGTGGAGAGGGCTTCTGCGGTGCATGCCAGCCACTCCTACCCTAAATGAGGCCAGCTCAGAGAAGGGAGCTTCATTTGCTCTGCTTTTTGTCACATCACCACCTAATACACTACACGCCACAGCATATATACTGTTCACCTTTAATATGTCCCCCCCAGTGGCTAGCTTGGCATCTCCATGAGGACAGAAGCTTCACGAGTGCTCTCGCTACCAATCCTCAGAGCCTGGCACAATCTCTGTGTGGCACATGGGAAATGCTCCATAGACATTTGTTGAATGAGTGTGCAAATGAATGAAGGAATGGTTTTTAGATCCTCCATGAGAAAAATAGACTCCAGGTATTTTTGCCACAAAGGATCTCAGGCATGTTTAGATGTACATCAGCATGTTGGACTTATTTTGTTATTAGAATAACACCATGTACGGGCACCTGCCCTGTGCCAGGCAGAGGTCTAAGTGCTATACATGCAGGATTTCACTGAATTTCCACAGCAGTACTGTCCAGGGGGCGGCACAAGGAGCTGCGGCATGTCACCCAGGGTCACCCAGCTAGTGAAGGAGGAGGCAGTGTTCAAACCCAGACCACCTTGCCAAATTCTTGGTTATGGAAAATACTGGGTATGACATTGCATTGTGCACTAGGCTCTCAGAGGACGCTGTGCAGGGCCTGGGCTCTTCTCGGACGGTGTCTTCCATGAGCTTCCAGGCCAGGGAAGGTGTGCCTGTAGCTGTTGGCCGGTGTGGTGGGTGTTACCTCTGCTGCTCAGGTGCTGCTCACACAGTGGTGTAGGGGGCCCGCTGGGCTGCGCATGTCAAGGTGGTGCTGGGCACCGCCACCCACGCCAGGCGCACCTCCACTTCCACCCGACTGTCTCTGGCTGGAAGAGGGAGCAAGGCGATGCCCTCGGACCCTCCAGAGAAGAGTGCCCTGCTCCATCCAGAAGGAGGGGCCTCACAGTCCCTGCCCTGATCCAAGCCCCCAGCCCGCCAGCCAGCATGTGCCCACATGCCCCTACACCAGCCTTTTTCCATACTGAGGTTATGTAAAAGCTCAATACATAAAAGAGATAAGCATTGAAGTGGCTGAGTTGCAGCTGGAACAGCAGCTCCATCCTGCTCCAGGCGCCCTCCCTCCATTTGCCAGGCAGCCCCTGCCAGCTCTTCCGAGAGGGGCGCCACTGCTCAAAGCACATTGCACGCTGTGAGTGCTCAGCAAATATCAGTGGATCTGAGGATAAATAGTTTAACATGTTTACAGTCAGAGTCACTTCTGTTTCGTTTGGTTTCCAGAAGTAGCTTCGCACACCCCAGAGACCCGCTCCTGGGTGGAATGTGGCCCCCAAACAAGCCGATTTCATTCAACTTGGTTGGTGCCCATGTCTCTTGTATAATCTTGACTTTTACAAATTTTCATGTGTTGTTAGTCTAATTCTCTATCTATCTAGATAATAAATCTACTTGTTTTGTGCATTGCAAATAAATTCTCCCAGTCTTTGACTTTTCATTTCACCTTTTGATGCACAGAAGTATTCATTTTTCTGGTAATAAATTTACCTGCCTTTTCTTTTAGTCTTTGCTTTTATATGTCTTAAAAATACCACCCTACCATGAAGTCATAAACATGTTCTCCCATTATTTTCTTTTAAAGTTTTAAATTGATTTTTTGAGGATAGTTTGGAGTAACAATGCAAAGATTTCATTTTTACAACCAACTATCCCAGGGCCACCCCTCACTAGCAATGCCCCCATCTTATATCACGTTATTTTATTTGTACACATTTTCCTGGACTCTCTAGTTTACCCATCAGTTTGTCTACATCTCTCTATAGCATCTTAATTATTAAAGCCATATGACAAATCTTGTCTCAGACAGAGTCAGTCCCTCTATTTTTCTTTTTCTTTAAGATTATCTTATCAATTGTATCAGTAAGCTGTTGCTTCATAACAAACCATCTCAAAACCAAGACAGTCAAGGCAGTAAGCATTTAGTTAGTTCTCCAAATGTGTGTGGGTCAGCTACCCAGGCTGCACTCAGTTGGATGGTTCTTCTGGTCTAGACTGGGCTGGCTCACACTCAGGCAGTCAGCTGGCTGTCAGCTGGGGCAAAGAGGGTCACTCGCCAGCCACATGCCTCTCATCACCCAGCTGGCTAGCCCAGGGGTGTTTTCCCACAGGCCAGGTAAGCAAGAGAGTACTAAAACACACTTGAGGCCTCACTCTACTGGCCATAGCAGGTCAGGAGGCCAGCCCACATTCAAAGGGTGGAGAATGGATGCCTCTTGGTGCGAGGAGCTGCCAGCTCACGTTGCAAAGGGTGCAGAGGCCAGGAGAGTGAGATCGTACTGGAAATCAGCCCAGCACAGCTTCATGGGAACTTTACTATTATTCCATGTTAATTTTAGAAGCTGATTTTTAAGGTCACAAAAATAAACCCTGTTGGGATTTATTGCTAGGTGATTCATATATTATTATAATTTTTCACAAGGTATCCTTTCAAATTTCATTTTTAAGTGTTTGTAACTGAAGTATGAGAATATAATGGATCACTGTATATCAACCTTGCTTAACTACTATTAATTCCAATAATTCACCCATGGATTTTCTTGGGTTGCTCTTTACGAAAGCACCTCCACTGAATGGCACTCTTGCCAGGATTCCTTTATAAGGGCAGCAGGGGTCAGAGCTGCTGAAAACTATATTGTGTTACTGTGATTTTAGGGTTGCATAAAGACACTTAGTAACTATGATCCGATCGCATGGTGATTCTGCATCTGGACTGCATTGTAGGCCATTTTCAAGTTGGAAACAAAATAGATACAGATAATCAGAAAAACAGTAACCATATAAGAGTTTACACTTGGCATAAAACAATCACACATGTGTTCAACAACCTCCAGAAATCCTGGAAGTAGGCAAAGTTTGCCTTCAGTGCCTGCTGTCATGTTTTTCTCCTTGCACATTGTTCGTCTCTCCATAAATTCTTCTTCAGTCAGCTTCCATGGTCATCCGTTTCTGCATCTGACCCTACATTGTTCCAGGCCACCGCAATCTCCAACTCTCTCCCTCGCAGTCCACCACCCACCAATGAATACTACCAAGTCTCCATAACTTTCTTTATCTCTCGCAGAGCTAATTAGTGAGTATGATGATGTACATCACACTGACAGAGGGTGGCAGCATTCATACACACTCGGGAGGGCAAAAGTGGAAAGGATGCACTTTATCGTCAGTTGGACCTGAGTCTGAATCCTGCCTCTGGCATGTATCAGCTCTGTGACCAGAGCAAGTCACTTACCTCTCCAAATCTCAGTTTGTTGCTGCCATGAGGTTTAAACAAAACAATGCATATAAAAAGAAAGAATAATGTACTTCCATGTTTCCCTACGGTCAGGACAGTGAAGGCAAGCAGGCTCCCGACGACCCCGGATGAGCCAGCTCCAGCACGCTGCATTCTGGCCTGACCGGCCCTCCTGCTGACCTCCATCCCCCTCACCCCGGTCCTGCTCCTCCTGAGAGTCAGCAGCACCCTGGGCCCCAACCTCTCAGCTCCCCAGCCTTCTCCTCTGTCCATGCAGCCACCCTCCCACAAGGTCGGCCTTGGCCTTGCAGTACCCCAACTGCTCCTCCTCTGAAATGACGAGCTATAACCAAACCCCATCCTCACACGTCTTGGTGCCGCTGCTGTCCTGGTGGCGACTTACACACTCTCACTGTACCCTCTTCTCCACTTCCTTTCCAATTTGTTCACGGTCCAAGAGCTAGACCAGCTTGAGGGGTCTGTTCTATGTTTGAAGATCCGGAACAGTGAAGATCTGCACTGGGCTTACATTGCAGCCACTTTGTTTTATGAGCAAACCAGAGACAAGCAATCAAGTATGATTTGTGATCTAAGGACAAAGGCGTGGCTGCGGCGCCCTAGTACTTCCCAGAACTCACCAACCCATGCGACCTGTTCTCTCACCACGCCTGAACCAGGGCAGCTGTGCACTGCCGAAGGAAGCCACACACCGGGGCACACTAGCTCCATCCCTTCCCAGGTTATGGTCACCACTTTATTTGCACTTTAACACTGCCTGCAAATAATATAGTGTTTCTCTGGGGAACCTGCTCTCCTGCGTCTCACAGTCATTCTGTCAGTCCCCTCCATCCCTCTCACACCTCGACTGCCAACTCCCTTCCCAGCCAGGTGTTCACACACCCTGTCCCACAGGGAAAACCAGAAGCCGCCACATGCAGCCTCTTCTACTTCCCATCGCCAGCCCCAGCCCGCCCCTGTCCATCCTCATCCTCTCCTTTCTCTCCAAAATCTTCAGACCTCCCTCTCTCCCTACCACTGACCTTTCAATTTCCCCTCCAGCATCTCCCTTCCCCCCAAATGTCCAGAGTATCTCTATCTGCTCTCTTCTCTCACTTGCTCCCCTCTCACCACTCAACCCCCTCCAAATACATCTGCTCTCTCCCACTAATGTCCTATCTGTGATGTCCCTCTGCACAAGCCAGTGGACATCTTTCAGGAGTCATCTTGCCGGACCTCTGGGCAGCATGCAACACAGATGAATCGTCCTTCTCTCTAAAAGGTCCCTCCCTCACTTTCTGGGAAAGGAAAGTAGCAAAAAAGTGAGTCAGGGCAGACTTATGTCGGACAAATCAAGAGACCTGGTATCTTAGAATGGTTTTTATTCCTGCTGCATTTATAGTTTCCTTCTGAATCTATTTATGTTTAATAAATATATCTACTCATTTAAATTTTATCACAAATAAATGTTTCCCTGTTTTGCATGTAAAGTACTCTGGTATTTCTTCCACAGTTTCAGTTTGTCAATCCTGAAATTGTACTTGCAAAGCTGCTTTAACAAAAGGTCCACAGGCCACTCGGTGGCAATGACTAGAATTAAGGGAACCATCCACAGATAAAATGAACACGAGTTTTTAGACCTCCTACAAAATCTCAAGAAGCAATTATGACAACATATTTGTTCTCCAAAGGACAGACCCTGGGGGTGGAAACCTCGGACACCAGGGTGAGTAGGGTTTGGGAACCCAAGCAAGCCACAGAACGTTAATGCCTGCCAACCTGAGACTGTGGACCTCCTCTGTCCCACATTACAGGTTCCATGCAGTTAGAAAATAATGGGCATGGGGCATAGATAATCCACAAAGGGCAATGTGGAATTTCTAGTATCCTTTGTACTACTTTACCCTCAGCTTCAACAACATCAAAATACCAACCTTCTCCAATTTTCCAAGCCCACCCAGAAGAGGAAGCTTCAAAGACAAATACGTGCTACAAAGCATCTGAGTGCCTCGGGAAAATGGCACTTCATGATTTAAGGCTTAGAATTTCTGCTGTGACAGTCTTCCTTCCAGATTGCTTGAACATTGTTGACGTCTGTTGGTCAGTCCTTGACTCCTACACTTTCTTGCCAATTTAAAAGTGTACTCCATTTATGCATAACCTCTCTGGTTTCTTTTAAAGCTATGAAAGGATGAAGGCTGACAGCTTGGACAGAAAAACCACATAGCTGAGGTCCACATATTGCGGAATAGTGGAATTTATGGCTGTGTTCACTTATCACTTCATATCTGAAGAATTATCAAATTAAGTAAAAGAAAAAGATAGGAAATTGGAGTTGGCAGTGGAGGGCAAGAGGATAGTGGTTTTTGACATGGGAGTTTTTTACAGTAAATATGAGAGTAGAAGAAAATGAAGATATGTCTAATCACCCTGCTGGGAGACCTGTCAGTCCACCGGAGTACTGAGCAGCTTGTGGTCTGTCTGTTTCAGAAGTTTGTCCAGATTTAATAATATCTAGTGTTTAAAATTAAAATTTTTAAATTCCTCTACTTTCCGTGAGTAGCTTTCCCTTGGTGTGATGATCGACAACAGAGAATAGTGTTTACGCCTGCGCTCCCGGTGCGTGCCCGTAGTAGAAAGTCAACATCTATTTGTTGAAAATGATTTATTGAATAAAATGATCGAACCCATGAATATTTTTCTTTCACACAATTAAGATTCGGATTATTTTGCTGTCTTTTTTTTTTTAACAGCTGGAGTTCTTAAATAAAGTGAATCATAAGAAAATGGATGGAGAAAGATTAAGGTTCCACACACACTGTTTCACAATCCAGTAGCTCCCTCACTCCCTAGAACACTGCTGCATATGGGAATGATTTAGGGCCGGTGTTAGGGGGGTGCATCTGCCTGTTAAAATCTCCCTGGGTTGTTCTCAAGCAGTTGCCCTCTTCGTTTGGGTCCTACAGGTAGAGATTCGCTTCCCAAAGTAAGTTCTGCAGAACATTCGTGCCATGATTTTTATAAAAATTAAATTTCTTATTCAAATGTGTTTTGGTGTGATGAACAACTGTGTCCTTCTTGAAGATCTCAGCACATTTGCATATCAAGGCTTTGAAATACACTTTGGTGAGAAAACCTTTTTAACCTTTTAGCCTTTTACTTAGAACACATTTTTTTCTCTCATTAGCGTCCGGTAACTCCCATTGTCTAGGGCCCTGCAGAACACCCTTGCAGAAGAAAGGTCCCACATTCATAGGCTGGGATTTGCAAGACCCCTTTGCTTGGTCACCTTAGGATATAGCATTTTGACATGATTCTTGACAGATAACCAACTGGTCTCTACCGGAATGAGTACGTGTCTGCCAACTTGTATTTTTCAAAAGTTTTAAACTTTAGAAAGTTCTCCTTAGAGAGAAGTAAAATCAGATTCATGTAACTTCCATCCATTACCCTACTCCTGCCTTCTGGCTCAATACAGAATAAATCTGTAACCATTCCCATATCTTAGGCTTTTGTGTGGAGACAGCAATCGTCTGATTCAATCATTCATTCCAATACATCCACGCTAGGCAGGCATGGGGCCGAAGGATGGGTTTATAGCAAAGAGCTGGAGAGAGCCTTCTGATAAGCAGACTTGAAAGATAAACTAGTGAATGAGGCAGTGAGATCAATGCCAACATTGGGGTAACAACTACATGTTTTGGAGGCGTGGGAGTGGTACCTGATCCTACCTTCCAACATCAAGGAAGCCTTCCTGGAGGAGTAGGTATCTAAGCTTCATGATGGTGAGAGCTGGTCAGAAAGAAGGGGCAGGATGGGGGCTTTTTCCACAGAGGAATGGTTTTCGGATGTCCAGAGAAGAGATGGAGCATAGCATCTCATCAGTGACTCTGCCCTTCTAACTGAACAGGCCCCAGCCATCCTCAAACATCAGGATTTCAAGGTTCTCACCTTCTTGATCCAAATCCTTAGGACACACTGTCTAGTCTGATAGTGTCCCTTATAAAACAGGCTTAATCACAAAGGTCCAGCTGAGCCTGTCATCAAGGAGTACAGTGGGGCAGAGCCTGACCCAAATACAGCCAAATGGTGTCCTGTGTTACAGAACAGTTTCCACTCAGTTTTCTCATTCACACCAAACCCACCCAAAGCATTCAGGACCCTGAGAAACTTAACACTATAAAGTTATTTTGCTTTAGGATTTAGAATATTCAAAATAAATTACCTATAAACTAAAACTTATAGTCTATATTTTTCTATGAGTTCTATTATAATTCCAGAGACCATTTTCTAAATTCCAAAAGCACAAAAACATAATAAAATTCACATTTTAATATGACACATTCTGTGCACTTACCCCTCCTGATTTCAGGGCATGGCAATTGTTTAAATGGAAAAAAAAATGACCCATAGGATCACTGCACACCCATTTAGAAATACCCATTCAGAAGGTGCCCAGTTTATCCCCACTTCCCTGGGAGCACTTGTAAACTCCTTGCGATGATTAAGAACCCTGCTCTCTGTGCCACTTCTCCAGGAATACCATGGAGCTCCCCATGGGGAGGCCTCTCTCAGACCTCTTTTTAGAACAGAACTCAGATACATCAGCTTGCTCATTGTCTTATACTGAATTCACTATTAAAAACCAAGTGTAGATAGATTTTCTCTCTCTCATCCACAGCGTCACTGATACTTAGAATTTAAAAGCACTTATTAGTCAGATATCCACCATACGTATTTAAATAAAGGCTTTTAAGCCTTAAGCTATTGTGAGATATTGGAGATTCTTCTGCAGGCGCATAAAGTTTTACTTTGCTCTGTTTAATTTGACACTGATGTTGAGGTAGAACAGAAGTAGTGACAAGACTCAAAGAACACAAGTGTATGTGATGTCAGGTCACTGAAGTGTCTCTGGAATTTGATCTCTCCCATGTCAAGTTCATGGATGGTGCAAACCTCATTCCTGAAATCTTGCAATGACCTCTAAAGAAGTTCTTTTAAAGTGTGATCCCTGAGCCAATTGCATAGGCATCACCTAAGAAATTATTAAAAATGCAAATTCTCAGGCCCCACCCCAGACATACTAATTCAGAAACTCTAGAGATGGAGCTCAGCTGGGGCTGCCAGACTTAGTAAATAAAAATTCAGGACACCTATTTAAATTCTAATTTCAGATAAACAAATATTTTTTAAGGATATGTTCTATGCAACATTTGGGATATATTTATATTAAAAATTATTTGTTGTTTATCTGTGATCCAAATTTACCTGGGCACCAACAATCTAGTTTAACAACCTATCTGGGTGATTCTGATACTAACGTTTGAGAACCACTAGTCTAGTTGATCACCCCTGATTCAACTTCACTGTATTAATTCCAAAGTAACTCATGCTTCTTGTAAATGTGTACATCAGAACCGTTGTTAAGTACCTAAATATCTCAGAACTGCTGTAATTGTGAGGGATGTTTTTCCCCATTATGCTTTCCAATTGTCTATTGATAGAATTTTAAACTGCTCATTTTTAACAGCTTTATTTACAAACAATATACATGGTAAACTTTAATGTATTTTAACACATGAAGCCACAATCAAGGTAATGAGCATATCCATCACCCCAAAAAGACTATTAAAGCACTTTAATAATCCCTCCTACCTGCCCCTTACCACCCACCCTACCACCACTCTGCACCCTGAGTCAACTAATATACTTTCTGTCAGTACTAATTTGCATTCTAGTCTTTTATATAAATGGAATCATATAGTCTGTATGATTTTTTTTTTTGAAAAGCTTTTTTTTTTTTTATGTTCTTCCATAGTCTTGCATGTATCAATAGTTCATTCCTTTTTCTTGCTGAGTAGTGTTTTCAAATATGAATAGACTATAATTTGTTTATCCCTTCATGGGTTGACGACATCTTCAATGTTTCAAGTTTTTGGCTATTAATAAAGCTGTGCTTCTAGTTGATGATCAATATGTAAAGAACTTAGAAGTGATCACCCCCGTTTTCCCAACAAGAAAAAAGCTGGCTAAGCTGAAAATCATCAACTCTTCTTAGCTTTAATCAGAGCATTGAAGATACAGGCCCCCCAGAATTAGAGAAGCAGATGGGCACATATAGAGAACCACAACTTAGTGGGCAGAAGCCTCTGTGGGAACAGGGACACACCCTCCAAGCACAGATGGATAGTGTAAGCAGACAGATGGAAACTAAGAGGAAGAGTCAAAAGGAAATGATAGAAATCAAAAACATGGGAGCAGAGAAAAAGAAGCCTTTGATGGGCCCATCAAGGGACTGTACGTGACCAAAGAAAGAATCAGTGAGTTTGAAGAAATACCAACGGAAATTTCCAAAATTGAAATGCAAAGAGGAAAAGGAGAATGAAGAAGACAGAACAGACTATCCACTGCCTGTGGTACAATGACAAAAGTCATCATACATGTGTAATGCTAATACCAGTAGGAAAAGAGAGAAATGAACAGAAGAAATATTTGAAGCAATGACTGGAATTTCCCCAAATTAATGATATGCATCAAATCACAGATCCAGGAATCTCAGGGAACACCAGGCAAGATAAATATCATATCTCTACGCCTCGCCGTATCATATTCGAACTGCAGAAAATCAAAGACAAAGAGAAAAATCATCTTGAAAGAAGCAAGAGGGAAGGACACTTCCTATAGAGAGGCCAGCGTAAGAATTATGTGGGACTTCTCGGAGACCTTGCGAGCAACAGAGAGTAGGGTGACGTATTTAGTGCTGAAGGAATTCTACCTAGAATGCTGTAGCCGGTGAAATTATACTCAAAGGCAAAGGAGAAATAAACTTTCTCAGACAAAAATAAATTGAGGGAATTTTTTGCCAGTAGACTTGCCCTGCAAGAAGTGGAAAAAGAAATTTTACAGAAAGAAGGAAAATTACATGTCAGAACCTCAGATCTACACACAGAAAGGAAGAGCATTACGGAAGGGATAAATAGAGGTTATTAAAAAAACACAGCTGTATGAACATTCCTATAGAAGTCTTCGTGTGAACATGTGTTTTTTATTTCTCTTGTAAATACTTAGGAGTGGAACGGCTGGTCATACAGTGGATGTAGCTTTGACTTTTTAGGAAACTGCCAACCCACTTTCCAAAGTGTTTGTACCATTTTACATACTAACAGCATTATATGAGGTTTCAGTTGTTCTACATCATCATTACCCCCTGGTAGTGCTGGCCCATCATTTAAGCCATTCTAGCCAACTCATTATGATTTTAGTTTCCGCTTTCCTAATGACTGATGATGTTAGACATCTTTTCATGCATTTGTTATCCATATACCTTCTCCAGAGAAGTATCTATTCAGTGTCAGCCCATTTTTTAATGGTTGGTTGTTTTCTTACTATTGGATGTTAGGAGTTCTTTATATATTCTGGATAGAAGCTCTTTATCAGATATATGATTTGCAAATATTTTTCCCTGCCTGGGCCTTCTCTTTTCATTCTCCTGCAGTGACTTTCAGAAAGCAGATATTCTTAATTTCAGTGAAATCAAACTTATCAAATTTTTTATTTTATGAATAACACTTTTGATGTTGTATACAAGAAATCCTTGCCTAAGGTCACAAAGAATTTCTCCAAACTATTATTTTATAAGTTTTAGAGTTCTGGGTTTTATATTTAGGTCTATCATCTTTTCTCAGTTAATTTTTAATGTGGTGTGACAGGAATGATCAAAATTCATTTTTGTGTGTGTTCGGATAAACAAGTGTTCTAGGACCATTTGTTGAAAAACATGATTTTGGCTCCGCTGAATCGCCCTTTGTACCTTTGTCAAAAGTCAGTTGTCTATATGTAGATCTCTTTCTGGATTTTTTGTTCTGCGCCATCAGTCTACCTTGACCAATAAGTCTATCTTGATTCCAGTATGTGGGTAAATATGGTAAATCACCCTGATTAGGCCAAACTTCCCTGATGGCAGCTATCAGCCAATCCGGAAGTGCCTGATTCCCTGAGGCGTGATGGGCACTTTGCAACCACTGTTGGAAGGAAGGGTGAGTCGTCAGGGAAGCCAGTCTACTCATTTCAGGACCCATCATAACAATGTTTCCCACTCCCATAATCCACAGACGTAAAAGCCATGTAGGCAGAGATCCCAATGGCCTCTGCCTATACTAGCTCATCCTGGGTATAGGGGCGGAGCATGGAGGGCTCCACAACCTGGGGAGGGGGCGGCTCCTCTCCTTGAGGAGCCAGTGGTTGTTTCATTTTAATTTTTTTAATTAGAACCGGGCAGGCCTTTAATACAGGAGAGGCTGGTACCTCAGGAGGTGGCCTTGGCGACAGATCGGCCCTTGGCCCTGCCCCTTCATCTTCTTCCCCCAGCTCCTCCGCCATCTCCTCCCCCTCCCCCACATCCCCCTGCAATGCAGCTTCTCCTGCCACCTCCCCCCTCGCTGCTGCTAAGGAATCTTCCAGGAACGCAACCGTTTTCTCAATAACTGTTTCTCTTCCTTAAGGGCATCCCATAGGTCATCGCCCAGCTCCTCCAAGCAATGCTGAAGTGTGTCTCTCTCCTACCGAAGTCCCTCTCTCTCCTGGATAGCCCTCTCTCTCCTCAATAACATTTTCCACTATCTCGAGGAAAAGAGACCCTATAATGCCAGCTGCTACACAGCCACTCAGGGCCTCTAAGCAGTCTTCATCTCAAGGAGGGCTAATTCTGCAGCTTCAGGTGTCTCCCCCTTCCCCAGTTCTGGGGAAGGCCCCACCTCTCCAGGAGGTGCTTTACTCTAGACCAATTCCCCACTAGGGGCTCCCAAATTGGAAGCTCCACAGATAGGGGGCTCCTCTGTGAAGCTGCACCCTTTGCCACTGCAGCCACGGGGGTCTCCCCACTATCTACAGGGGTGGTTCTGTGAATCTCCCCACCAACTCTAGGGGCAGCCTGCCCAAGGGTCGCACCCATGTAGACAGACACTTTGAATATGTTATTCCAGTTTCTCCCGGCCTGTAGAATTTCAGCTGAGAAATCTGCTGGTAAACTAATGGGGGCTCCCTTATAGGTTACTTTCTTTTTTCCCCTGTATGCCTTTAAGATTCATTATCATTGATTTTTGACGGTTTCATTATAATATGTCTTGGAGAAGATCTTTTTTGCACTGAGATAACAGGATGATCTATTAGCTTTGTGGACTTGTATATCCAAGTTTTTTCCCAGGTTTGGGAAGTTCTCAGATATTATTTCTTTAAATAAATTCTCTGCCCCCTTCTCTTCTTCTGGAGCACCAGTTATTAATACATTCGTCTTTCTTACTGAATCTGATAGCTCTAAGTTCTCTCTACTTCTCTAACTGAATTATTTCTCTATTCCTACCTTACAAGCCACCTCTCCTTTCTTCCACTGGTGCTGCTTGGTTATTGATTCTTCGACTTGTTCACTGAATTCTTCAACTCCAGAATTTCTGTTTGGCTCTCTTTTATCATTTCAATCTCTTTGGTAAAGAACTCCTCCATTCATAATTTTGCTCCTGAGTTCATCAGATCATCTTACTGAGTCTTCTTGTAGTTCACTGAAATTCTTCAGAGCTGTTATTCTGAATTCATTATCAGATCACAATATTCCATGCCTTTGAGTTTACTTGCTGGAGAATTGTTTTCTTTTTGTAATATTATCGTTCTTTGATTTTTCATACTGTCTGACAATATGTGCTTCTACTTGCACATTTGAAGTAGCGGACGCCTTCCTTAGTCAAGAATTTATGTTTAGTTTGTTTCTTATAATTCAACATGCGGGCAACTAGAAAACTTTTTGTATTCCAGAAGGTGGCGCTATAGCTCAAGTTTGTGGTTTCTCCTATGGGAGCTGGCTCTACAGGATGAGCTTGGAAGCATTCACAAAGAGCTGGCAGCAGAGTGGACATGTGGACTTACCACCTGGAGCTTTGAGGGGGTACCCATGGGCCCAGGACGGGGATCCTTGACTGGGACATGCCCACAGGTCTGTAAACGGCCCTCCTGTTTAAATCCCACAGAGCAGGAGATGTGTTCCTTCTGTGTCTTGTATATTCTTGTCTGCCTCCTTCCTCTCCCTCCCCTGGTTGGATGTCCCTCCTGAGAAATACAAGCGCTGCTGGAGAGAAACGAGTCCTTCCAGGTGCAATCTGACAACTGAATCAGCCAGGTGTCACTCACCACTTTCACTTTTCACCTCCTCTGTCAGAGAGGTCACCCTGACACCACTAAAAGTCCAGCACCTTGCAGTGTCACCCTGGGGAGGGAAGCCACCTTGGTGAGTTCCTCCTTCTCTTCTGCTTCAAAACTTGTCTCTAACCTGCTCGAATGGCATGCCCCATCCCCCATCAGATAAGCTGGATTGCCCCAAATTCTCTGTCAGGGTGAATATCTGCCCAGTTATGCACTCTTCAGGCTCCCTTTTCCCATAGCAGCAAGTGGGGCGGGGCTGGCTCACCAACTCCCTCGGATCGGCAGCCCCCAGTAAGGTCCTCTCTGCCTACTTCTGGATGCAAAGGTGCGTGCGTAGTTTCAGATGCACAGAAACTCCTGAGTATTCTGGTGCACTGTGCACAGATACTTCGGTTCAGTTACAGATGTGCAGTTAGCTGTAAATCAGAGGGAGAAAGAAGGAAGGGCTCACTGCCCAGATGCTTATACCAACCCTCCACCCTTTCACTTTCAACCACAGCTCTAAGGTGAGTCTGCTGTAAATAGCATGTAGTTGGGTCGTGTTTTTTATCCATTCTGCCAATCTCTGCCTTTTGGTTGGAAAGTTTAGTCCATTTAAATTTAAAGTAGTTCTTATAAAGTCTTACTTCTGCCATTTAGGTATTTGTTTTATGTATGGGCTTATATCAATTTTTTGTCCCCCATTTCATCCATTACTGCCTTCATGTTTGTTTGATTTGTGTAGTGACATGTGTTGCTCCCTTCTCACTTCCTTTTGTGTATATTTTATAGATATTTTCTTTGTGGGGTTACATATACTATCCTGGTTATGACCATCAAATTTGAATTCATATCAACTTCAATCACATACAAAAACTACTCCCATACAGTTCCATACTATTGATGTCACAAATTAATCTTTATACATTGTATGCCCAATAACATAGATTTTTTATTATTTTTATGTATTTGCCTTTTAAATCATGTGGAAAATAAAGTGGAGTTACAGACCAAAATTACAATAATAATATTTGTGCTCATATCTGCCATGTATTTATCTGTACCAGAGATTTTTATATATTCATATGACTATTTGCTGTCAAGCATCTTTGCATTTCAACCTGAGGGACTACCTTTAGTATTTATTGTAGGGCAGGTGTAGTGATAATAAACCTCCTCAGTTTTTATTTATCTAGGAATATCTTAATTTCTCCCTCATTTTTTGAAGGACACTTTTACCAGATACAGAATTCTTAGTTGACAGTGTTTACTTTAGGCATTTTAAATGTATCTTCTGTGCCTTCTCACCTCCAAAGTTTCTGCTGAGAAATAGGCTGATAATCTTATTAAGGGTGCCTTATATATTATGAGCCACTTTTTTCATGCTGCCTTCATCAAAAAGGTTCTTTTTGTCTTTGCCTTCTGATTATAATATAATATAATATAATATAATATAATATAATATAAACTGTGAGTTTATCTTACTTGGAATTATTGAACTTCTTTTATTTGTACATTCATGCTTGTCATCAGGTTTGGGGGTTTGGCCATTATTTCTTCAAAGAATCTGTCTCTCGCTATGTCCTGAGACTTCCACAGGGCAAATATTGGTCTGCTTGCTGATATTCTACAAGTCCCTTGGAATCCATTCACTTTTCTTTGTTCTTTTTCCTTTCTGTTCCTCAGACTCAATAATTTTGATTGTTCTACCTTCAAGTTTTCACGTATCCTTTCTTTTCCCTGACCAAATCTGTTGAACTCCCATAGTGAATTTTTCATTTCAATTATTATACTTTTCACCTCTAGTAGTTCTGTTTGGTCCTTTTTATAATTTCTCTCTCTTTGTTGACATTCTCACTTTGTTCATACATCATTCTCTTCATTTCTATCAGTTCTTTGTCCATGTTTTCCTCTAGGCCTTTGAGCATGTTTAGGACAGTTGTTTTAAAGTCTTAGTCTGGTATATCCAGGGTCTGAGCTTCCGCAGAGGTGATTCTGTCCATTTTATTTTTCCTTTGAATATGCCATGTTTTCCTGTTTCTTTGTATGCCTTGTGATTTTTTTTCTTGAAAACTGAGCCTTTAAATGTTACAATGTGATATCTCTGGAAATCAGGTTGCCCTCCCTGGAGCTGTAGTAAAGGCTGTAGTAGTCCATTAGTTTTGAGACCTTTGCAAATTATTTTTGCAAAGACTAGTGCTTGTCCCGTGTGATCACTGAAGTCTCTGTCATTTTAGCTGTGTTCAGCTAATGTAATAGGGATTTCCTTGAATGTCAAGAGCTCTCCCTGTCTTTGCCAGTTGGCTCCCATGCTGGGGAATTCCTTCAACATTTAGTTAGGCTTGCTTTGCACCTAGGAATTAGCCCAAGTTGAAAGCTTAATGTTTTCTCATGTTTTTTCTGAGCATGTATCTTGTCTAGACATGCATTTGGATTCCTAATTTCGCCTGCATAAACAGCTGTTTTTGAATGCCCTAATTTCCCTGCCTCTGTTCAGGCCTTAGATGACCTGTTGCATGTCTCCTCCAGTAATCTCTTGTCCTTGGCATCTGTGAGTCTGTAGCTGCCTTATAGCTGTTAGAAGCGCTGCCCACAGTTTTATCTCCTGAGTTCTGAGTCAAGCAAAACAGCACCTTGCCTTAGTTTAGAATAGATGTACACAGTAATTTGCTAATAAAGTCTGCTCTGCTCCCTCCAATTTAGGGCAGGGAGCTGGGAACTGGGCTGCTGCTTCAAGACCAAGACCACCACCACACGGGGCAGGAGTAGATCGAAACATCACAAAACTTTCTGACCATTTTGAATACAGCGTTTTCTTGATTGGGTGTTTGCTTGGTGGCTGTAAAACTGGCTATTTTCCAGAGCACTGACAAAGTTGGTTAAGTTGCTGGTGAAGACGGTTTCTGTTTGTTTCAGATTTTTGTGGGAGAACAAGAGCTTAGAGCTTCCCAGGTCACACCACTCTTCTCCTTGTTCTTTTTTTTTTTTTTTTTTACTGTTTTCATTCACATTTATTGAACTTCTTCCAGTTCAGTGATCTTCCGAAACTAAGTACAGAAATTTACCAATTTACTAAATTATTTTAGCTTATTGGAATTTCATCACTTTAGCTTTCAGATATCACCCAGCATGCTTTATGTCTCCACTAGCTTCCTATCATGCACGATCTAATAAGCAAACCCTTCACCATCCTTCAGTTCTCTGTTTTAAGTTTTATTAAGAATAGCAAGATCAATCACAGTGTTCTTCCAGGCTTTGGTCCTGTCCTCTTAATTTTCTCACCAGCATCCCCCAATAATCAGAACCCTGTATTATAGCTGTTCTGGTTCTTAATGAACCATTAACTAAGGTTCCCAAGCCATAAAGTCTCCCAGGGAGCGCAATCAAACAGATGTCTAACAGTCCTGCACATGCCAGAAGCACTAAGACTCAAAGAAGATAATTATTGGCTTTTAAGTGACACAGATTCATTCATTCCCCAAATTCCATTATAAGAAAGAATTTTCATTCCCATTTAAATTTTTAAGTGGTATTTTACTTGTGGCAAAGAAAACCAGTAGATGGTTTATCAGAAAAAATACAAGTTTGGAAATCAAACAGACCAGCATTTAGATATTCATTTGGAACTTACTAATGAAGAAAATTACCTAGGTCCTATAAAACTGTTTCCTTATCTGAAATACATGGAGAAAAAAACAACTACCTTGCAGGGATACCATGAAAATCAATTAAATATCACATATAAAGTCCTAATACTGAATAAAAAGTTCCCTTCACTCAAAAAATAAATAAATATAATAGACTATGAACATTTTCCCCAAAGCTATTAATTCTAATTTTATTAAGAAGCATTACATGGGTGCCAAACTGTTGGTTTATACACTTTCTCATTTCCGTATGCTGTAATATAATATAAATGTGATGCGACATTTCAGTAAGGTCTAGGGTGAATGTCTTCTAGGGTATTTTTGGAAGACGGATGGGGAGCCCACTCGAAGGACATTTGCATGAAGGGTCAAGAAACCTTCTAAGAAAGACTTCTTCATAAGGGAGGAGAGAGTTACGATCCACAAATGTGGCCCAGATCCAACGAGTATAGTCAAAGGACAAGGGTTTCTTTGCATGCAGCATGGTGATATATGCTACTCCTCCACCCAGCTCCCTGAGCTCATGTCTAGGGAGGGATTCCTAGGGAGAGAGGAACGAATAAAGAAAGTAAAAATGAAAGTATTTCTTTTATAGAAATAAATGCTATTTCACTTGATTTCCTCAGGACATCCAGGGCCATTGTTTTATACTGGAGATACGCAATGAGACACAGGCCGAGGAGGGAGGTCCCCAGCTTTGGTGCAGCGTAAGGCTGACAGCTTAGGAGCCAGGCTGGCAAGAGGCACCCTCACCCCGGAGCCTGCTCATCACAAACAAAGAGCACACAGCAAAAGACACAACGACAAGGGCACGTCTTTCCCTTGACAGCAGGTGCTGACTAGTGCACCTGGTGCCCCCCTGGCACTACCCAGGCCCGCCCCTCTCTCTCCATCTCTTGCCCAATGTCCTCAGCACAACAGGCGCCATGTCAAGTGCTACCAAAGTGGGCAGGTGGGCCGACCCTGCCTGTGCATGTAGGGAGGAATTAACAAGGAGAATGCACAGGTCTGAGAAAGGACATAGAATCCACACACATAATTTGAAAAGTTAACTTACATTTCAATCCTTCCTCAGCATAAAGGCACAGTTCCCTGCTTAACGAAGTACTGCTGCCCAGATGCACCACCTTGCTGAGGCCATTGTCTCGCTTTCCTTGGGTCCATTCATGGCCCCAGAGGGACCCTCTATCCGCACAGCACTAGCACAGCTGCTGAGAAACCACAGGGTGACTGAGAAATATTCTGCAATACTAACAATTTGTACTACTCTTAAATCCATGTATGTTGGTCTGGATGTGACACGCCTGAAGCACAATGCCAGTGTTTCACACTGGCAACTAGATGGACACTGAATGCTAGAACTGAAATACTTTTATGTTTATAAAAGTATAAATATAATAAAATTATGTAAGATACAACAAAATTTTTAATTGAATTTAAATTTTCACCTTGATTTCAATAATTCTGTTTGAAAATCAGATATCCATTTTTTTAAATTTTCATTTCTGCAATGTAATTTTAGTTTTAATATTTGAAGAGAAAATAATTTTTCCAAAACATGAAAAAAATGCTGTTAATATTTAAGAATTTTACATTGTTTCAGTTTATATTTTTATAAAAATATTTCCATTCTAATCATTTAGATCATCACTGTCCATTGAAACAAATTATGTAAAAATCTTTATTACATCTATATAATTAGTGATTTAACTAGAATTAGGCAAGAAAAAATAAATTTTTATGTGATCAATATATATTAATTTTGTATATTTTATTATTCTTTCAAACATCTACACAAGACCCAGATATATGGAATAGCAATTAAATTTATCTTTGATATTTTACTTTCAATCACATAAAAATGGCAGCTTTACATATATTTTTATTTTGTCATTATAAAGATATTTATCAGAAAAGGGCAATAGAATATGTTCATTTGTTCACTGTTTGTTAGTTTGATTTATAACTTTGAATAGTACACATGGGGTGTATGAAGCAGCCCAGATGGAGGGACCAAAGACTCTGAAGCCTCAGGACATTAGAGCTCAAACAGTTCTGGCACCCCTGGGAGAAATCCCCCCGGCCCCAGAACAGAAAATCGAGAAATATAGATATCAGGTAGCTTAGAGAATCAGCACCCCAGTACCTGGGAGACAACCCCTAGGGGTGCCCAGAATAGCTGGGAGGCATTTGAAGATGAGCTAGAACCCAGAGTCTAATCGTGTGTGGAGACGCATACAGGAAAATGTTCTTGCACTTCTTGCTTTGTGACTTTATTTCTACCTAAAGACCATGAAGCCCAAATAATTTTGAATTGCATAAAGAAACAGAAAAGGCACTTTCCTACCCAAAACTTCCAGAATAATATGCTCTGCAAACATTTAGACATACCTTACTTTTGCTGTAATACTCAACTTAGTATTCAGACAACCACAAAGTGAAACCCTCTAAAAAGCCAGTTTTGCTGAACTACACACATCTACCAGAAAGGAAGCCATAAACACAAGTGGTGAAAAGACAAGAGGTCGCTAAGTTCCTGGGGTCTTCGTAGCACTTGTACCCAAATTATCTGTGCCCACCTGCCATTGCCATCTATAGGATGACCCTCTCACAGGTGATCAGTCGTTCCAAATACAAAGCAAAGCCAGAATCTACTCCTGAGAATTATTTGTGTAGGACCTAATAGCTAAGAGGGATAATAAAACAGTTGTTTACAGGAAACCCAAATAAAAACCATCAGCATCCAAAGCAAGGTAGCGTGTGGGTAGCGGACTGGCAAAGATTCCCACCATGGCAAGGCATCTGCTGTTTGATGGCTGCTAAGGAGACAAAGCAAACCCTGACATGCAGGTGGGTGGGGGCCCCTGTGTTCCCGCCTTTTGCTTTAAGAGCCTGCAGCACAAGGGGGCCCGGCAGCTAGTCTGTGTTGTCAGTCGCTGAAAATCAGTCCCCGTTGTCCTGGAGCTCTTTTGCCATATACCCTCTGATTTGATTTGATTTGTTTAGGAAAATGTGTTTTAGATGACCCGGACTGACCACGGAATAGTGTGTTAAGCACATTGTGTTCTCCAGGAATCTATTTTTTTGCTAATAAGACCTAAGTAAACTGAAAGTGCACTAAAATTGTCAACAGACAAAACTGATAATAGCAAACGTTGTAGCATTCTCAATTATCAGATTCCTACAGAGGTAAAGGACCCCAAAAATCCCAACTGGTCTTTCTGTTCCTATAGTTTCATTCTTTCTAGGATCTGAGAAACATGGGCAACTGCAAATAATTACGGTATAGTAACTTCGTGGAACATTATTTCATCTCAGTGCTTGGGTGTTCAGTGTTCCTAAGGAATTCAGAAAGTTGCTTCTCTGTGACGACATCTCTGACTGAAGAGTGAGAAGTGATTTTTAAACAATATCCTTGAAGCTTAAGCAACCACAGACACCATTCATTTTCATAGGATAGTAGCTCAAATGTTCAGCTTAAAAGGATGCTAAATTTATATAATAGGAAAGAAGGGAGAGAGGGAGGAGGGACAGAAGGAGGAGAAAGATTTTTGATGCATAATCTACACTAAGGCAAATTTTCCACAGGAATAAAAATTCCATTAAGTTGGTACATAAGGTTACAGATGACAGAATCTGGCAGGTCTGGGGTTTTAACCATTTGGAATAATAAAGAGACTTGCAGAGGATAGACACAGCAGCAACACGAAGCAGAATAAAATGCAGTCACAACTTTCCCAGATGGTGTGATTGTGGAGACCAGGATTTGGCAGACTTTTTGTAAAGAGTCATTACAGTAAACACGTGAGGCTTTAGGCCATTCAGTCTCTGCTACAGCTTCCTGCCTCTGCCATCGCGCCATGGAAACAGCCACAGAGGAGACATAAACAATGGTGTGGCTGTGTTCCAATAAAACTTTGATTTACAGACACTGAAATTATACTTTTATGTAACTTGCATGTATCACAAAATTCTTCCTTTGATTTTTTTTCAAACATCAAAAGATGTAGAATCATCAAAAAGCAGAATCAATTCTTAGTCTGCAGGCTATACAACAGGGGGTGGTAGCCAGCTTGGTCCACGGGCTGCAGGAATAACATCATTTGTGAGACAGGAGAGAAGCTAACCAGCCACAGGGGAAGAAGAAGCAGGTACGGTCATGGCAAGGACAGTGACCAGCTCCATCCCCCATAGCAAGAGGTGTGGCATGGCTGGAGAACTGGGACCTAGCCAGGCCAATGTCAGCAGCCCAGGACTGTCTACTAAATGGATGGCAGCAGGCCTCTATGTAAAGGCAGTACTTCTAGTGGAGCAGGTGGTAACAAGAGGGGACATCAGTTTGACATGGGGGCCTCCAGACATAAAGGCTGGAGGCCTAGGGAGACACAGCAGGGTCCCATGGAGACCTAGGGAACAGGCAAGGTGATCAAGGCATGGCCCAGTGGGTGGGGCATCCCAGAGGCTTCAGGTCCCAGGGGAAGGAAAGAGCCACCACTCAGTAATCAGGAAAGCAACTGCGATCAGGCACGCTCAGAAGTGCGCCACCCCAAGGGCTCCATCCCAGGGACCGGAACAGGGCCCAAAGCAGCCACAAACACTGTTCCCACATTCTGGCAGCTGCAATGCCCCTCACAGTCTGCCAGGCATTTTCCAGTGAACTCAAAAGGTGGTTGGGACTGAGCATGCAGTGGAGTAGGGCGCTGAAAGGCATTGACCGGTGAGTATCATTTCAGGGTGGATTCCAATATAAAAGCTAATAGAGCAGTTCACAAAAGAGATAGTTACCTTGAAGGATACCTGGCCTCTTAATGGCTTTCAGGATCCTTGGGCAGCTTGAATCTTTAAGACTCTCAAGTGCTCGGATAAACCATGCAAGCTTCTAGCAACAAGATTTCAAATCTGACAAGTCACCATGTTCTGCCCAGACCCAGGAGGTGCTCCACTCTGGAGGAAGGGGCCTGGATGGAAGGCTCGTTTTACCTGGAAGTTCCCAGAAACCAATAAAACGCCAATGGGAGGGACTTAGAAACTTTAAACATCAGGAGAGATCTTCAAGTCTTTAAATGTGCAGTGGGCTGAAACAGACCCTGTGGACCCGAGACGCAAACTCAGAGCCAGGCTGACTTAGAGTCTTTTCTAAACAAGAAAGATAGAAACCAGTGGCGTCAAACAACTGACAGTCTTTTCCAGTGCCGAACTCATGGAACATACCACCAACTGATTCATCAACTCCCCAGCACTTGGGAGGGGGAATGATTGAACTATGCAAACACCATTTTAGGAGATGTGGGTTGGTGGTCAACTCCAGGGTATAGTCTTTGCAGAATAAAAAGTTGTAGATATTTTTAAGAGGAAAACAGTCCAAACAAATAAAGATAGAGAATTAGCACTGGAAAATAGCAAAAATTACTTATAGTTGGCCTAAAGAAAATTTTCTAGTTATGGAACACTGTATATTCCATACTATGGAAAAGCAATCAAGTATATGGTCAGAAAGAAGTAGAAACAGAGAAAAATAGAGATGTGTTTGAGGAATTGTATTCAAAAGAAGGTGTCTCTTTAAGTACCAGTATGTAAAGTCACAAAATGATGGGGAAAGGTCAAATGGAAGAACAGAAATGGGAAATTTTTGAAGTAGTAGTGCAAACTTAGAAAGCTACCCCATCTCTGGAAAAGGAAAATGTTTTGTTGAATAAGAAAAAACTCTGTTCCTCAAAATTAAAAATAGAATTGCCACATGCTCCTGCAGTCCCAGTTGGGTGTAACTCCAAAGGAACTCGAATCAGGATCTCAAAGAGATATTTACATCCCCATGCCCATCACAACATTACTCACAGCACCCATGGGGTAGATGCAAGCAGCCCAAATGCCCAGCAGCAGCAGAACGGATAAAGAAAATGTGATATCTTCATGCAATGGAATAACATCAGCCTTAAAAAGCAATGAAATTCTGGCCCAGGCTACGACACGGATGAAGCTTGAGGACATGTTGCTCAGTGAAATAACCAAATATTGCAGGATTCCATTATTTATATGTGGTGCCTAGAGTTGCTAATTCACAGGAACAGAAAACAGAAAGGTGATTACCGAGGGTGGGGGGAGGGAGGGTTTAGTGGGAGATCCATCCCACAATAATGGGACCACACTGAGCACCACGGGGCTGTGCACTTAAAATGGAGACAGTATACGGCATGTGTTGTTTATCACAATAAAAAATAACTGTAAAATACAAAGTTATTTTTAAATGTGATGAATACATAATCCAAAACTATTAAAAGGAATTAATTATTAGTTTTAATAAAAAATAGAGCTTAAAAATTCAAACAAACAAACAAAAACGAACCAATGGTACTGAATAAACACAAGGGAAGCTCCAAAAATGGTGAGTCTTTCCATTGGAATCCCAATGGGTAACTGCCTTGTTTGGACACTTCCATGGTGTCCTAAGCCAGAGATGGCAGACCGAACAATTGCTGCCTCCTGTTCCCCTGCTGGCCAGCAGCAAGAGAGAGGTCCAGGCCCTGCTTGGCCTGTGTGTGGTGACCAGCGCCCCAGCCCTGCCTGCCCACCTGTCTGTGCCAGCCTCAGTCCACCTCCAATCTGTTTCCTAAGTAGGCAGATACCAATTCCTGCTTCTTTCCTAAGTCTACAATTCTGACTGCAGTCACTGGAACACTTAACAGCAGGTGAAGATATCCCAGAGTTCAAAAAATAAGTGACTTATCTTTGTCCAAAATTATTACTTTGCAGAAACCTCATTAGGAAATTATTCATCTAAACCACCTTTAGTTAAAGACAAAAGAGATCATACATCTTCATATAATATTAGGAACCCATTTTAAAAGGCATTTGGGGCCTCCTATATTCTCCCAGGCCACCTGGAGATGAGACACCTTCTTCATTTAAAATGATGAGACTGGCCAAAGAGTTTCCTATGCTACACTGACAAAAAAAAAAAAAAATCAAGTGGACACAGCAGAAGCTGTGAAATGCTCTTGAACAAACTTGGAAATCTCTCAAGCCAATTGAAAAACTCCTCCCATACAACAAATCGTAATAAAACTTGATCGCTTTTATATTCCCAGAGTCTGATACGTGAAGATCAGACAATAATCATTTTTGAATTGATAAACCAGTGAACGAAGCATCCTACTGTCTCAGGAATTTGAACGATAAGTGAGGCTGACAGCATCAGAGTGATCGCTTTAAGAAAGATGCACAGATACGTGGAGACTCAACGCTCCTACTGTGTGGGTGCCAGTGCTCCCCTTGGTAATTATGATCACTTAGACGTGTAGGGTGAAAAGGCACCCAGAGGGATTTATTCATCCACACTCAAGTTAGCTGCACGGGACGCCCAGTGGGTGTGCACACGGAGCGTGAAGTCACCCTGTGCCCTGTGTGGACTAGGGGGTGGTGAGCGCCATGGCAGTGTGCCCACGTGCTTTTTATCTTTAAGTAAAAATGCCTCTGGAAATAATTTTACTGCCTGCTCAACCCAGAGCAGCAGCTACAAGGCCAGGCCCCCCAAAGATCAGCTGACTTCAAGTCTTACCTCGATCTTGTTTTTGAGGATGTTTAAAATGACCTTCGGATAAACCCCCTTGGTTTCCTTGCTTATTAAAGGAAGTTTAATAGTAGTACTAAGAGGTTTATAATGAAAATAAATTAAATAATGTACATAAGCCCCTGATAAAATATGGGGCATAGAATTAGCACTCATTAAATGCCAGATTTTTTTTATTGTTATCCAAAATGTAGCATAGCCCTCAGTGTGTGTCATTCCAGAGATAACACAAACCATCCATTTCTCAATGCGTGGCAAAGGACTGGATTGCTGACTTCCAGGTGCACGCAGGGATGTGGCCTTCTGGTATGTTAAAAGGCTGGGCCCTGAGGAGTTTAATCATCCCGATTCCCCAAGCTGGTTTCTGTAAACACATGGTTGCATGATGCATGAGGAGGTGCACCTAAAAGCCATCAGAGACTCTCCAGGTCCTCGTAGACTGGCTCAGTTCCCCCCAGCACCACTCTGCAGGGCCTTTGCAGTCCAGCACACACGGCATCTGATGCAGTCACAGTGCCTGGAGGCTTACACAGTCTGCCCACCACACACACTCTGAGCACATGGGGCAGATCACACAGCTGCTGCTGACTCAGACATGGACAGATTTCCAAAGTGGAAAACAGCGCCATATGATTTCTCCCATATTCCCCTTTGAACTGAAAGCTTTCCATCACCCACTGCCTCTGATCCATCAGGTTCCAGCTGCACCAAATGCACTTCTGGGCTAAGTAATGGGTTTGGAACGGCTGTAGACTCTTAGACATGGTTTTATGTATGGGAAATTGCTGACTATTCTCACTTGGTCCTGTATAGTCACACCCAAATTTGCACAGCACCGGTGGAAGCTCCAGGATTTGACAGTCCTGACGTTGCTATGGTGGCCCAAGAACCCAAAGAACTAAGCAAGCAAAGCCAGCATGAGTGCAGGTGTGGACGCCATGTGAGACCTGGAGGAGGCAGAGAGGGGACGCCAAGTGAGGGCATGGAGCTGGGGAGCCCGCCTGCAGAGCCAGGCTACTGGGCCTCTAGTCAGGCGGCCTGTGCCTCAGTTTGCTCAATGGCAAAATGGGGACAATAACTGTACCCACCTCATAAAGTTGTGCTAAGGATTAAATGAGTCTTTACACAGTCAATGATCAAAATGAGACATTTATAGAAGCCTCCACCATACAGAAAAGAACTCAACTGTACCTGAAGCTGCAATAAGGCTCTCTGGTCGGACGGGTAGAGAAGAGATCTGGGAACCCTTGAGTGTCCCTGTGCAGATCCGGTGGGCATCTACCCATGCCATCCCTGAATAACCTGTAAACCCCTCTAGAACATTCCACTGGAATGAGATCCCCAAGCACCTTACTTACGGAGGCCCCACTGTTCTCCCTACATCCCATTTTCATCAGAGCACCAACTACTCTCTGGCATCATGTAATTTCTGTTTTTGGCAAGGTGCTTTTCTCCCTCACACACTGGAAGGCAAGCTCCCAGAAGGCGGAGGCCTCACCTGTCTCCCTCTGGTACACAGTAAGTACTCGATAAACATGTGGAAGAAAGGGAGGGAGGGACGGAGGGAGGAGGAAGTGAGGAGTGAAGCTGACACTGAGACAGTGCTGTCACATTCCTCAACTGCAGACCCCGCTAAGGCAGGGACCCCATCCCGACCACACTGAGAGCCCTGCCCCTTTAGGGGGGCCCCATAAACACTTCCTGGCCAGCATCCAGTCAGACTCCTGGTGCCATTTTTCTAAATGGCTGAATTATCCAGTAGAAATGGAATTGGCACCAAACCAGTAATTTAAACATTGCAAAGATTATCAAGTCGAGGTAGACGCAGAGCAGGGAAATGGGACAAGGGTCATGCCATTATAAAATCTACTTAGCCTGTGAACGAAGGCCTCACTTATTCTTTGACTTAACCTTTGTGTTCTTCTCCCTTCTTGGAGACCTTAATCAATTAAGTAACATTGTAATCAGGATGGAAGACAGACTTCTGGAGTGTAAATGAAGCAACTGGGTAAAGGATACCAAGATCCGGATCAACACAGTCACCTAAATGACCCTAGTCTTAAGGTAAACCTCCAAAGGAAATATTATTCACATGTATACATTATACCAACCCCAACCCAAAAGGCCCTATAAAACCCCAAACCTAAACCCACAAGCACATCTCCTCTCTGAGGTCACTTGCCCTCCTGAGTTCATACTGTCCCTTTAAATAAAACCTACTTGATGTCTCCTCCCTGAGGTTGTCTGCACTCCCCCTTTGAGGGCACATTCTGTTTTAAATAAAACTTTCTTGCTACATAAGCCAGTTGTACTTCATCTCTGAATTCTTTTTCAAGAACTCGCCGACCTCCACTACCAGTGGTATCTTTGTCACTTTGCTATTTCATTCATCTTTCTAGCGGGAAACACAATCCTTTTCCGTCTCCCTGTTTTATTTCAGACCAGTAGGGAAGTGGCTTTGGAAACCTCTGAGTGGGGAAGGGCCTGTACTTTCCCGTTGCGTGGGTGACTCAGAAGGGATCGCGCCATTTGATCACGTTATTTAGCAGCCTGCCTGAACATCTCTTTTCCTTTGGTTTGAAAGTTCCCAGAACATCAAACTAAACTCTATCCAGTCCCCACTGCTACCCCAAGTCCTGGGGTGGTAGGGACACAGTTCCCATGCCATGAAGATCCAAGGGGACATTGGAAGCCAGGTGACCCTGGCGTTAGGAGTTGGCAAGAAAATTACCCTATGCCAAGCAGTTCAGTGAACTTTCCCTTTCTCCCTCGGTTCTTCCTCGCTCTCCAACAGCCTGCATGGCCTCACAAATCAAAGAGCCACTCTTCCTAGCACCATGCAACACTGACACTTGCTACTACTTCTGCTTTAATGATTTCCCTTCTTACCTGCAATCGCTGGACCTGTTCATGAATTCTTTCCCAATCAGAGTCAAGAGCCCAACCTCCCGATCTGAGTTGAGGTTTCCCCTAGCACACAGGAAGAGACCTGCCCAGATGGGACTAACTGACAGCAAAGAGTTTTATTTAAAATTTTCCTAGTCCATTTTCTGAAGGAAATGTGACTTTGGCCTGCCTTTCTTTATGTATCATATTTCTAATCACTGCACTGCTAAGGGGAAATTATTGTCTTTAGAGGGAGAACATAGGATTGAGATAACTTCTTGAAGCTGGCTATGAAAATGTATATGATAATCCACCAAGAATGAATGATTACCTTACTGGAACTTCCTTACACCCTCAGGCCTCATTTGAACTCTTCTAGGTTGCAGGTTTATATGCCATTCACAGTAAGCCCTCCAGATTTGATGACCCAATATTCTAATTTTGAACACCCATTGTATGCTCTCCCAGCCCTAAGAATTTTAAGTGCTTTCTGACCTTTGGTGCTACCTCAATCCTCTCCTTAATTAAAAAGAAAGAAAAAAAAAAACTAACCTAGCTCTGAGGTAGCCACAATACACAAAGTATTTTTAAAGGGATTAAATGAAAAGTATCAGCTAAGAGAAGCTTTCCCCTTCTATATTCTGTAGAAATGAGAAGGCACTGGAAAACAGAGGGAGCCCAAAGGAGAGAAGTCTGCAACCCGGAAAAAGTCATTTTAACCAGATTCCATCCTATGCAGAGAGGCACTGGTTATCTGTCCACTGACGCACCCAAATCACTGGGAGACACCCTCTGTTTGCCCTAAATCCCAGCACGGGGTATGATTACAGAATTCTAGAGTATTGGGGAGAGTAGGAGGACAATCTGAAAAAAAATACCCAACCCAACTCACTCACCCCAGAAACTTGGAAGCTGTGGACACAAGGCCGGGAGCAGGTATGTGGGGGCCAGCCTTCAAGCACCCACCAGCTCCCCGGCCTCCCTGGGCTCCCTGGATGCCACCGCAGCCCCCCTGGGGCAGCAGTCTTCAGCCTCCTCTCAGGGCACCCTCCTCCCAGATGCCACCCTAACCTGGGGCCCACGTGCCCTCCTGTCGCTGGCCACCCCCTCCACTACCACCGCTATCACATGCCTTCCTTCTATTCCTTCTGCCAGGAGGCAAGCTCAACTTCTTATGACAAGCAAGAGCCATCTTCCAGAGACAGAGGAGGGTGGCTTCTTAGGAATTAGGACAGACCTGGCCCACGGACTTAATGTACTGACATCCACCCGACATACATTCTGGTGGTCACTGCTTTCTGCACAGCATGCACCAGTGGCCAAATACTGTCCAGGGGTCAGGAAGACCAGGGGCACAGACACTTTCCTCAGGAAACACAGTTTCTTTGCTGGACCTTCGTTCAGTTATCCTCAAAGGGCTGGTCAGGCTTTTTTGTCACAAGACATTTTTAAGGTCCCGCACAACATATGCCTTCAGCTTTCTAACAAGATACAGTCACATCTCTAAGAAATGCAACTTCCTAGAAAACATTCTACTCAAGTTTTAAAGGTAATGCTGGGTTACAGTGTCTACTATCATCAAGTAATCACACACATACATGCATCCCAAACATACATAGACACCTACCACCACATTCCTGGGCCATGTGGGAATCCCAGGTCAGAGTTACAAAGCTGAATCTTTCTGAAGCCTCAGCTGCTCTGTGGATCCCAGCAAACACCCATATCCCTAAAATAATTTAGGAGCCCCCAGGGATACTGTGTGCGGATTCAGTGAGGCAGTCAAGTCACCTGATGAGCAGTGACTTAATTATCTAGATTTTTGGCTTTTCCCGCTGTGTTGAAATCACCTGTTGCTGCTGCTGTTAGATACTGTACCCTGGCCAAAGGTTTGATATTTGTGCGCTTGACACATTTATTCACTCCCAGGCCTCCCGTCTTGCATTCCTTGCTCCCCACCCAAGCACATCCTTGCTCATTTCTGGTTGCACATTTGCTCGTGCAATGTCCCCCTCACTTCTTCCAGGTGGCTCTCTACCTGTTCTTCAAAGTTCATCTCAGAATTTTTCCATAAAGCTTTTTCAAGTTCCTTCCCAGACTGTATTTATTGCTCTTATAAATCCTAAAAAGGCTTTATATCTCATTTGCGGCACAATCACACTCTGAGCTGATTGCAACGTTACAGATTTGTGTCTAGGGACCAAGAGCTTTTTGAGGGCAGAGAACATAAATCACTCACTTCTGAATCCCAAGAAGTCTCTAGCTCGTATCTTCATACACAGAAAACAATCATTACATGTCACTGATTAACTATCAATTGTTTGTTGCTCTTCATTTCTGGAAAACTGAAACTTTTGCAGACCATCCCGTAAGCCTTTTGGGAAATGACCAGTTATATTTTGGGGGGTTCTAGGGTTGTCAGCTACAGTTAAAGGAAATGCCAATCACTAGAATATCCAGAAAACTATAAGGCATATTAACATAACTATTATGCTCTTATACCCTCCACCCATGTTTATTATTCTTAAACATTCAAACAAGTAAATAAATAAATTCTAACAAACAAACATGGTACAAAGAATCCATAAGCCAAAAATCCTGTGCCATAAATATTAACCCCCAGAAATCTAAATTTCCACTAGGGTTTGGTCTGCACTACTGATTCCTAATCCAAGATAAAACCCTTTAAAGTGCAACAAATGGTTTTAATATGAACCTCTTACTATAGCCAGGCTATCCTTGCTGGCACAATTCCTATTCCCTCTTTTAAATACCATGTCCTACCTATAGTAGGATCTTCACTTAGTCATTAAATATATACTCATTGGGCACTCACTTTAAGCAATGTTATAGACACTGACATTGCAATAGTAACAAAGAAGAAAAAAGTGATTACCCTTGTAAAGCATATATTCAAAGAAATGCTCATATATACAGAGAAGATGCTCAATAAACATAATAATCAAGTAAATCATGTCATATGTTAGAAGGTGGAAATTTTAAGGATAAAATAATAGGTCATATCTCACACCATAAACAAAAGACTAACTCAAGTGAACCGCAGATCTAAATATGAGCTGACACTATAAAACTATTAAAAGAAAACACAGGAGTAAATCTCTGTAATCTTGAATCACTCTACCTCTTAGCTATGACATCAAAAGCATGATTGGTTAAAGAGAAGATAGATAAACTGGACTTCATCAAAATCAACAAATTTTGTGCTCCAACACCATCAAAAAAGTGAAAAGACAACTTAGACTGGGGGAAAATATTTGCAAATCATACATCTGATAAGGGACATGTATGCAGAATCTACAAAAACTTTTATAATGCAATAATAAAATGATAAATAACCCAACTTAAAAATGGGCAAAGGATTCAAATAGACCATTCTCCAAAGCAGGAATGCAAGCCGGCCAATTAGCACATGAAAAGATGCCAAACATCACCAGTCATTAGGGAAATGCAAATTAAACCCAAGGCAAAATTCCACCTCCTACCCACTAGGACGGCTGTTATGGAAAAGACCGGACAATAGCAAGTGTTGATGAGGATGTGGAGAAACTGGAATCCTCACACATTGCTGGTAGGAATGTAAAATGGTGCAGTTACTTCAGAAAACAATCCGGCACCTCTTCAAAATGTTAAACATGGAATTGCCATTTGATGCAGCTCCAGCCCTTGGTATATACCCATGAGAACTGAGGACATATCCACATAAAAAATTGTACAGAAATGTACAAAGCAGCAGTAGTCTTATTAGTCAAAATGTGCAACCAACCCAAATGTTCATTAATTGAATAATGGATAGACAAATATTTGTGGTATACCTATATAATACTGTCTAGCTATTAAAAGGAATGAAGTATTGATACATGCCATAACATGAATGAACCTCAAAATTTATGTTCTGTGAGAGAAGCCAGCCACAGAAGACCACATGTTATATGACTCTATTTACATAAAATGTCCAGAATGGAGAAATACATAGAGACAGAAAGTAGACCTACTAATCATTTAAGTTGCAACTGAGATGTCTCTTCCATGAAATCTTTCCTGACAGAGTCAGGCAACCCTGCAGTGTCCTGTGGCATCATGCCATAATTACTGACAAGAATGTATGTTCTTTGAAAGCAAAAATTTTTTTAATTTGTTTTGTTCTCTGTTGTATCCCGGACACCTAGAACAGCCCTTAGCATATAACTGGGGTTCAGTGAATCATGAATATTTATTGCATGATTGAAGAAATTAAGTGTTTACTTGCCCGTCCTCCCTCCCCCCATCAATAAGTATTGGTCCTCATGTGAAGAGAAGGTTTCATCCCATTCATTTTTGTGCCCCTAGTACCCACAACGATATAATGCCTGGCACACAGCACATATCCAATAAATGTGTGAATTAATAAATGAATAGGAAATAGAAAGACAAAAATGGTTTTGACTCGCTACCCTCAAAGAGCACAGTATTTCTCAGATCTAGATACCCAGTGCGTGCTCCTTGCAGACATCTTCAGTAACCAGGAAAGCCTCCTTGAGTTTTCTGACACCTGCCTCTGACAGGGACAGTCCTGAGTATCACAAGTAGACCAGAACATTGAGTGGAATCACCCTCTTTACTCTTGAACTGTACTTTTACCCACATGTTGCCCTTTCCAGACATGTTTTTCTGTTTAAATGTCACCCAATATCTCATCAGACCTCACAGAACTACAGATTAATTTGCAGAAGACATATTCAGACCCAATCATATAAATGATTAATATTCATGTGTTCCACGCCAAGAAAAGTAATAAATTCAGCCTCCTCTTTTCTATTTTTTTCACTGCTGTTTTCAAATAAGTTTGTGTTTGTAGGTATTTTGGGCACCTTCCATTTACACAGATAAAGCTGTCTTCATTTGATCATGTGGGCAACTCTATTTTTTGTGCCTTCTCAGTACCCATTTTCCTTTCTTCTAGTAATAGCAACTTGACATTGCTAGAGAAATCATACAACTATTCTCAGCTGATAGGGCAGAGATGAGGCTCAAAAACCATGCCTACACCCTCAGCCACCACTACAGGGTTAGGCACATGGTCCAATCTTGGCCAATAAGAACCTCTGTCCCTCTGGCCATAGTGATCAGTTCCTGGATGAGCATATGACCCATATTGGTAAAGAGAATCAATGCTAGGACTCCTACTGTGCTTTTTAGGTAAGAGGATGTCCCTTACCATGAAGGTTGCCTTTCCAAGAACTCCAAAAGGCCTTCATATCGAACACAAAAACAGAAAAATAGAATTGTTTCTCTATGGTTGAAAGAAATCTTTAAAGGTCACGTCAACCCATCATCCATATGGTACTCACAGTCCCTCTACCACATCTCCATGTGGTCATATCGTTTTTCCTCAAAACCTCTTATGATGCAAACTTAAAGGAGCTATTCCAAAGAGATCTGGTTCTAAGAAATGTCTGCATAGTCGAGTGCTAACACCTGTCTGGAGTCCAGTTGGTCCTAATACAATCCCTTCGAGTTCTACCCAAAAGTCTGACCAGTGTTCCACCTCCAACAGCTCTGCAGCCTCTCATCCATTGTAAATCAGCTCTGCTCTGGACGAAGCATATTCCATCCCTTCCACAACAGGGATTGGGTGGCTTCACCAGTTTTCTCAGAGTGAGCACATTGGTGAGAGCAGCCTGGCCTTGGCAGAGTTTGATAGTGAGAGAGAACACCGAAAGGTAGGTTGAGACTGGAGAGTTCAGAATGTTGGGTAAAGGGCTGTTGTGAAGAGTCAATGAAGAGGGTGGCAGAGGAGGCCCCTGAACTCCCCTCCTGCTGGGGACACACTGAATGCATGCTTCTACAGGGAGTAATTCCCTCTGAAAAAAATCCAGAAACTAGCTAATGCCTCCTGCATATCAAGCAAATGAGAGAATATCCACATAGAAAAAGCTGCTGCCTGAGGGCCAGGCTTCTAATTTAGCATGCATCTAAGGGCTGGCCAGGCCCACTTACAAGTCCCAAAGGACTGTAGCAAAGAAAGAAGCAGTTATGGATCAGCTATCCCTGCAGGGTTCAACACAGAGGGAGCAGTCAAATATGTCTATCTCCCAGTCTTTCCCTGAAGTGGGTAGGAATTCACACTTTAAAAGCTGCTGCCTGAGGGTCAGGCTTCAACTTTAGCAAGCAACTAGAGACTGACTACCTTCCTCCCCAGAGACCAGGGAAGCCAGCAAATACCTCCTCTGCACTCTCCCTCCAGCCTGTTCCAAATATAAACCTACATTACCAGTATCTTCTTAGAAGGACCTTGTATACACTTCTGCTGTCCCACTTACTGTGCTGACACCCAAGGAACAAGCTCCCAGATTCCCTGGTTCTGATAGCTAACAAGGCTTGTACTCATGAGACCCACAGGACTGTAGCAAAGAAGCAGTTGCTCATGAGAACAGGAGTACCCCACACTCCCACGGCTACACACCTGCGTCCATCACAGAGGGAGCTGGCAGAAATGCCCATCTCCCCGTTTCTCCCTGGAAGGACCTAACTATATACTTTCCAAGCTGCTGCCAGAGGATCCAGCTTTTAATCAGCCTTTAGCGAGGTGCCTTTTGGGACACTGATGGATCTTGACACACCCTCAACTATAGGGAGCCACGAAGAACAAAGAAGAGCTTAGGAAACCTCAAAGTTCTGAGAGACAACTAGGAGCTGAGCTGATCGATGAGGCCCATCACCTACTTGAAACCATGCTATCAAGGCTGGTGGGGGGGGGCTCTTTTATCTAATGTGTAGAAACCAACAGAGAAAGTCAAGAAAAATGAAGAAACAGAGGAATATGTTCCAAACAAAAGGAAATAAATATCCAAAAACAGATCTTAATGAAATGGAGATAAGTGATTTTCCTAATAGTTCAAAATAACAGTCATAAATATACTTGCCAAGGTCAGGAAAGCAATGCATGAACAAAGTGAGAATCAACAAAAGATAGAAAATGTTAAAAAATAGCAAACAACTCACAGAGCTGAAAAATACAACTGAACTAAAAAATTCAATAGGAAGGCTCAACAGCAGATTAGATCAAATGGAAAAAAGGATAAAGGAACTCAAAATCAGGGCAGTGGGATTCATCCAATCACAGCAGCAAAAAGAAAAAAAGAATGAATAAGAATAAAGATAGTTTAAGGGACCTATGAGACACCATCAAACAAACCAATACATGAATTACAGAAGTCCCAGAAAGAGATGGGGATGGGAGATAGGAAGTTTATTCAAAGAAATAATGACTGCAAACTTCTATAACCTGGGGAAAGAATCAGGCATCCAGATCCAGGAAGTCTGGAGATTCCAAAGGAGAGGAATTTAAGGATCCACACAAGGGGTCAATAATTAAGCTGCCAAAAGTTAAAAACAAGGAGAGAATCTTAAAATCAGCAAGAGAAAAGCAACTTGTTACATACAATGAAAACCCCATAAGACTAGAAAAATTTTCAGTCAAAACTTTCAAGCCACATAGAGTGAAATGATAAAGTCAAAGTACAGAAAGAAAAAACTTCCAACCAAGAATACTCTACCTGGCAAAGTTGTCTTTATAACTGAAGGAAAGATAGTTTTCCAAACAAAAGCTGAAAGAATCTATCACCATGAGACCTTCAACACAAGAAATATTACAGGAAGCTTTTCAAGCTGAAGTGAAAGGATACTAGCTATTAACAGAGAAATATGTTAAAGCATAAACTCATCGGTTAAGGCAAATCTATAGTTAAATTCAGAATGCTCTAATGTTACAATGGTGATGGGTAAATTACTTATAATTCTAATGTAAAGGTGAAAATACAAAAGTATTTAAAAAATTACTACAAAAACCTGAATGTCTAAAATAATTCACCAGTGGATACAGAGTGTCAAAAGATGTAAACTATGACATCAAAAACATATAATGGGAGGAGGTTTATAAAACTGTAGAGCTTTTGTTTGCATTCAAAGTTGTTATCAGCTTAAAACAGATGGCTATAAATATATTTTATGTAAGCCTCCTGATAACCACAAGGTAAAAGCATCAAGCAGCTACACAAAAGATGAAGATGAGTCTAGCATTATCCTAATATGAAGCTAGAGAAGGACACTCTAAGAAAGGAAAGTTACAGGCCAATATCCCTCATGAATACAGATGCAAAATTCTCATCAAATTATTAACAAACCAAATTCAACAGTTCTTACTGTTGAATTATATACAAATGGGTCGCACATCACAACCATGTGGGATTTATTCCTAGGATGTAAGCATGGTTCAACATACTCAAATCTATGTATGTGATAATACCATATTAACAAACAGAAGAATAAAAATCATATTATCATCTCAATAGGCACAGAGAAAACATCTGACAAAATTCAGCATCCTTTCATGAGAAAACTTCTCAATAAACTGGGTATTGAGGGATTGTATCTCAACATAATAAAGGCCACATATGACAAATCCACAGCTAACATCATACTCAACAGTGAAAAGCTGAAAGCTTTCCTTCAGAGATCAGAAACAAGACAAGGATGTTCACTCTCACCACTTCTATCCAACATAGTAGTGTGAGTCCTCGCTAGGGTAATTAGGCAAGAAATAGAAATAATAGGCATCTAAATCATAAATAAAAAAGTAAAATTATCTCTGTTTGCAGATGATGTAATACCACATATAGAAAACCCTAACAACTCCACCAAAAAAAATAAAGTTAGAACTAATAAACAAACTCACTAAAGTTGCAGGATACAAAGTCAATATGCAAAAATTCAATTGCATTTGTATATATCAACCACAAACTATCAGAACCAGAAATTAAGCAAATAATTCCATTTATAATTGCATCAAAAAGAGTAAAATTCCTAAGAATAAATTTAACCGATGAGGTGAAAATCTGTTCCCTGAAAACTACGGCATTGGTGAAAGAAACTGAAAAGACACAAATAAATGGAAATATAATCTATGTTCATGGATTGGAAGAATTAATATTCTTAAAATATCCATCCTACCCAAAGCAATATGCAGATTCAATGCAGTCCCTATCAAAATTTCAATGACATTTTTCACAGAAATAGAAAAAAAAATCCTAAACTGTGTATGGAACCACAATAGTCCCCAAATAGCCAAAGCAATCTTAAGAAAGAAGAACAAAGCTGAAGGCATCAATTTTCTGATTTCGGGGTATATTACAAAACTATAGTCATCAAAACAATATGGTATTGGCATAAAAATAGACACAGAGATCAATGGAAGAGAATAAAGAGCCCAGAAATAAATTGACACATATATGGTCAATTAATTTATGACAAACGATACATTCAATGGGGAAAGGTAGTTTTTTCATAAATGGTGCTGGGAAAACAGGACTGCCATATGCCAAAGAATGAGTCTGGACCATCATACACCACACATAAAAATCAACTCAAAATAGATTAAAGACTTGAGCACAAGACCCAAAACCTTAAAACTCCTAAAAGAAAACATAGCAGGTAAGCTTCTTGATATTGGTCTCAGTGATTATTTTTTGGATTTGACACCAAAAGTAAAGACAACAAAAGCAAAAGTAAACAAATGGGATGTCAAACTAAAAAACTCTGTATGCAAAGGAAACCATCAACAAAAGCAAGACAGCACGTGAAATGGGACAATATGTGTTCAAGTCACATATCTTGTCAGGGACTAGTATTTAAAATATATAAGGAATGAATACAACTCAATAGCAAAAAAAAAAATTACAAATGCGCAAAGGACCTAAATAGACACTTTTTTAAAGACCATAATATAGACAGTCAACAGGTACACAAAAAATTGCTCAACATCACTAATCATCAGGGAAATGTAAATCAAAAGCAAAATGTGACATCACCTACACATTAGGATGGCTATTATCAAAAAGATATGAAATAACAAATGCTGGTGAGGATGTAATGAAAAGGGAATCCTCATACACTGTTGATGGGAATGTTAACTGGTACAGCCACTGTGGAAAACGATGTGGAGGTTCCTCAATTAAAAACAGAACTACCATATTACTCAACAGTCCCACTTCTGGGAATACATCCAAAGGAAACAAAACAATTGTCTTGAATAGATATCTTTACTCCAATGACCTTTACAGCATTATTCACAATAGCTTAAGTATGGACTTAAGATACATATATCTTAATAAAGAAATACGGTGTGTATATACATATACACACCGTATTTCTTTATTCATTCAATCATCACTGGACATTTAGGTTGTTTCCATACTTTAGGGAAACAGTTGGCAAAAGGGTACAAATTTCAGTTATAAGATGAATAAGTTCTGAGGATCTAATGTATAACGTGGTGAATATAGTGGATAACACAATATTGTATAACTAAACTTTGCTAAAAGAGTAGAACTTAAATGTTCTCACCAAAAAAAAAAAGGAAATATATGAAGTGATAAATGTGTTAACTTGATGTGGGGAATCCTTTCACAATGTATATGTATATCAAATCATCACATTGCACACTTTAAATATCTGAAAGCTCAATAAAGCTGAAAAATACAAGAATGTCATGCAAAAGAATTTGGATGTTTTGCCTCTAGGTAAAGGGTGGCATGAAAACCTTTTTATCAATATGGAAATGGAAGATAGATAACATGAGACAGGGAATGTCAGACTCATACAAGTGAAAAATTTTGGTGACCTACAGACTAATTCTAAGGGCGCCAACAAAGACTCAATCTATGATCAAGCGTTGGGCAGGCTCCTCTGAGCCCAGTTCTCAACTTGGCCTCAATTTAGCCTGCTGAGCACAGTTCTGGCAAAGAATCCTGCTAACCTCATATAAAGAAATCCTCCCCCTTGGTATCTGACCACCTCCTCCTGCTCTTGGCTAGAATCCCTCTAATCTTGATGTCTAATCAAGTTCCTCTTAGTGATTTCCCATCCCCTAATGCCTTCACTCTGCTCCTTGGTTATAAATCCCCAGCTGTCTTGGTGGTATTTGGAGTTGAATTTTGTCTCTCTCCCCTATTACACTAGCCTTAAATAAAGTCTTGCTTACCACTTTTAAAGAATCAAAATAATTTTCTTTTTACAGTGTTAACTTCTCATTACAACTTTACCTATGATGCAAAAACTATCCCCTAAGAAGCCATTTCCAGTCATCCTATTTATTAAACTTGCTTCATTTGAGTCACCAGTTTCTTCAATCCTTAAAAAGTCATTGATTCTGCAAACTGATCATGTTTGATAGAATATAATATATAACAAGTGATCCAGAGTGAAAAAGTGAATCTCATCAACTTTATCCATTTCCAGTAATGTGATTTAGCTGTTCTAGGATATTGCAGTGCACCCAGTCAGCCTCTGAAAATTAGTGATGTTATTTCATTCTTTTTACAGTGCTGTCCTAATTACATTACCATTGTAATTACTACTGAAAATACAATTAAAGAACTTAGGAGTTTGTGTATATAAAGTCAACCTTGAATGACCAATGACTGAAATAGCAAGAAAACCCAGTTCGCTCTACAGTTACTCTACCTAAAAATATTTATTTATTCAATAAATACATCCATCTGAAAACATTAAGTGCTACCCTGTGTTCTGAGCACTAGAGATCCAGCAGTAAGCAAGGCAGAAAAAATGCCTGCTTTCATAGATCCAAGATGATAGACTAATAAATAATGAGAGTGAGAAAGGGAAATGAGAACCAGATAATGGTGAATACTTGGGAAGCACTGAAGCAGGATATTGATGGCAAGTGCCTACATAGTGAGTGAAGCCTTTCCACTTAGAGGGCATTCAAACTGAGGTCTGAGTAACAAGAAGGAGCCTTTCATGTGAAAAGAGGGAGATTCTAGGCAGAAAGAACAGCAAGCACAAAGGTTCCAGGAACCAACCCAATATGTCAGGGGAGTAGAGAAGCAGATGAGGAAAATAATAGTAAGAAATAAAATCAAATAAGTAGACAATCAGTACCCTCAAACGGCTTGTACTTCATGAATTCTAAGCATGATGGAAAACCAAGGGAGACTTGCACCCTGAAGTGATCTTCATTTAAAGGTCTGGTTCCATGTGAAAACTGGATTATGGTAGAACAAGAATGAAGCTGAAAAACCAGTTAAGATGTGAATGAATAAAAGTGGCTCAGCCAGGGTGGTGAGGACAGACCAGGGTGAACAGACTGAAGGTATATTTTGAAGGAAAGGAAAGTTTTACCAGTGGCTTCGATGATGGGAAGGGTGAGAAAAAGGATATTAAAAAAAAAGGATATATCTGGATGAATGGTGGTACCATTTATTGAGATGAGTGAACAGGACCCTTAATACAGCAACCTTAAATAAAGTCAACCTTACCAGTTTAAAAGAATCAAAATAATTTTTCTTTTACTGTGTTAACATGGAATAGGACTGAAATAGGACCAGATATGGGTGTAAATTGGGAGTTCTGTTCTGGGCAAGCTGAATCTGAAGTGTGTACTGAACACCCAAGGGGAGGGGTGAGTAAGGAGTGTGGTGTACGTATGGGGTCCCAGAACGAGGTCAGGGCTGAAGACAGAGGCTTGGTGAATAGCACTGAGGTCAGCAGTACTGGTGTTTGCTTGGTATCCTTCTTCTGAACAGGTCACAGTCCTCCACCTAGTATTTACCTTCCCCTTCAAATATCTCTGAGAAGTAGTAATAACCTATGTCCCTCAATTCTACAGCTCAGGGAGCAACCTCCAGTCCAGCTCTGGCCACTAGGTTCCTCTTTGAAATATCTCCTGTCATAAGGGACATTCTAAACATTTCAAGAAAAACTTTTGAATAAAATTATTTGTTCTCTTTCATTTTTAAAAATAAATGTGCATATTCACAATGCCATCTCATATTTTTGATAGATTTGAGAAATAAACCCATATAAAAGGGATGCAAGAGCTTCAGGAGCAGACACATTTAAAGGTCTGGCTTTAAAATGCAGCCAGAGCACGCTTGAAGCCTTAGAGAAGAGTTTCACCTAAACCTCGACTGGTTGATAGGAGCTCATAGTTCTACAGTGAATGTCCAGCGCCAGCACCCCTCATCCACTGATACCTGGAAGGCTGATGGATCACCCTCCAGCCTTTCTCAGGCTTGAAAGGCCTGCAACACCCAGGTCATACAAGGGTGGCCTGTGTTGTGGAGATACACAGGACAGAGGAATCATAAAATAGACACTTCTACATAAAGACAGTGAAAAAGCATCCCATCACGGGCTTGAAGAGGCAGTGGGTGTCAGGACCCACTGTGGGTGACACCACTGCTGTCATGGACACAGACAGTGAGTCCCCATCCTCACTTACAGACAGACCGACAAGGCCTTTATCGTATGAAGAGTACTCAAAAAGCTGGGCCTGTGCACAAAACCTCTTAGCACCTTTGAGGACTTGTGGAAGACATGGCCAGCTAACTGGCACTCCCTTAAAAGGCCCAGTCTCTTGAAATGTAACACAAGGAATTATTTTTTTAGTCCAGTTTGGTTATATATTACCCACTATCACTAAAAGGTATATATTAGTTAAAATGGTGTTGAGTGAAATGTGTGTTCAGTTTTTACCACAAACCTCACAAAATATCCAAACCTTAGTAAAAGGCTGCACTTCCACAAGTCGGTTAATGGATTTCATCAACAAGAAAAAAAATTACAAAAACCTCATCGTTCTTGCATTGCCTTTTTATAGGGTTACCTCTTAAGCTCAAAAACAAATGCACACTTGCACATACTCCCAGATAATGGTCCCTCTGTACACTCGAGCCAAAATTCCCCAAAAGAGCTTTATGTGCAGTGTAATATAGAAATACCCAGGAGACTCTGTAAGACCATTGACAAGGCTTATAACAAGACTATTGGCACCATCGCCTCTCGGTTCTTAAGTAAATGTCTCCCGTTAAAAAGCAGCCTGTAAAAGACTTTTCTCTGCAATGTGTACTAGATTATAAGAAACAGGAAGGCTGCCAAGCTTTAGGTGTGTTCAAGTGCCCTTCACCCTCATTGAAAAGCATTCCTTGGCAACCAAAGACTTCATTTAGACTTTCTATGGGAGGGGAGTGTTTACAGTGGAGTAAAGGGTAGTTTGGAGTCACATGGCGTCCCAGCACCCATCATTAGAGCCCACTGTATGTGTAGAACCATCCCAGCAAGAAAATAACCAACCAAGTCACACTGAGCTGCTCGGCGAACTTACCATTAAATCAGGAATACCTCACACCCTGGGGAAGAGCTGAGCCACATCTCACCGTAGGAAGCAGACACCAGAGCTCCGTGGGTTAGAAGGAAATGGAGGGAGAGATGGAGGGCATAGTGATATGTGACCAGGAGCTGGGTCAGTAGTCCAGGTATTTCCTGGACCAAGAAGTGATGCTGGGACTCCAATGGGTAGGAAGAAGACTGAACCCCCAGGACATCCCCCTCGACCCATAGGATTGATAGGATTTCACCATGTCTTACATCTGATAGACTTAGTCGTAGGAGACTGGAACGGGAAAGTGTTTTCAAATCATCTACAGAAGCAGACATCTGGTAAATCACCCTTTTTTCTTGTAACTAAACTGTCATCTTTCCACCCCAGCAAGTATTTCATGTCTGATTCTTAAGCCCACTTGAGCATCATTTAAAGGAATGTTTCTTCAGAAATTACATGTTTATCTTTTTTTCCCCTTTGAAGATAACGCAACTATGTGATTTCTTGGTTGTTTTTAAGAGTAAATATATCATTAGTTTATGGCATAACTGATGTTGTTATCTTCTATCTTGTTTAGAAAACTATTACTACGCAGTCTGGAGGCATTTTCTCCCAGAAAAGAGAAGGAAAAGAGTGAGAGTAAAATAACCGAAATTAGATTTTCCTGCTCCTACTCAAAATGTGTGGACAGTTCATTTGAACTAGGAATTTTGGGAAAAATCTCACAAGGCCACATAAAAAAAAATTGGACTATAAATTTAATTCTAGACCCTAAACTCCTTTAAAAGAGTAGCACATTCTATTAACCTCACCTATAATTATCCTGATACCCACAGGTTGTTCTACTTCCTTTTCCACCGACCCTGCCCATTTCCCTTATGCCTCCAGGACACTGGCATGACCAACTTCTAACCCTTGCCCTGTTGGCAGAAAAAAAATGCCATTGATTATGAGCAAGGAAAGAAAACCTAAAAATACAAGTGCCAAGACTCTGGGTGGTACAATCCAATAATGGTAAGGCTTACAGCTTAACTAGGCTGCTCCTGGGGTATGTTTTTGCTTAACACACCCAATGTCAGAAAACCGTAGAACACAGCTTTCAAAATTTAACAATAACATAAAACCTTCCAGGCTTCACACCAGGTAGAAAGAGGAGACTTGGAGACAGTGACACCAACAATGAGATGTTTATAGAAACCTAGGTATATGTCCTGGACTAAGGGATGCAAAGAGATAGCAGAGAAAAGGAAGGTAGTGACTTATTTTGAAGAGTAATCAATAGATTTGTATATTGATGAAAAGTACTGGAATGAATGAAATGAGAAGGATGAAAGACTGAAATGAATAACACTATTTCCAGGTTTTGACCAGGGATTCCTGGATAATCCACAGTATGATTGACAAAAACAGGGAAATGGGAAGGAGAGCTCTTATGTGGTATAGCCAGGGTAGCAGAACATGCCCTGGACAAGGAGTTTAAAACCCTCATATTAGTCATCACAGTGGCCACTGTGTAGCTTTGGACAAGTTGATTGATTAAATTGAATTTCATTTCTCTCATGTGTGAAATACATGGTTTGGGCTAAATGATATTCAAAGATGAAGTTCATGCGCTGCTACTCCACCTTCCTATAACTTTAGAGGATATTCACAGTCAATCATGGCCCTGTTTCCAGTAAGGCTAGACACAGCCTTAGAATTCTTTTCAACCAGCATTACAGGGGGGCCAAGACCAACCTATTGGGGTTTCCATAAAAGATAAAATCTTTGCATCATGATGGATCACTATGTTCCTATCTTCTGATTTTGGAAAGAGAATGTGTTCAACTCTGTAGCTTTGACATTTATTGATAAGTGAAAATTTAGTTCAGAAAGAAAACAAAAATAAAATAGGCTTCCATATATGGCCTCATGAATTAGCTAGGGACGCTGAAGAACTCCCTGTCCACAAATAATTCACTGATACAGATATGACACACTCTTTGAGGTTTTTCTGGCCTAGAAAAATGTAGGAGGGGTCTTTGGGGACAACCCCAAAACAAAAAGACAACAAGTGAGAGCTAAGGCCAGAGCTCATTGTGAGGAGAAGTGGAGGTGGGTGGAGCGGGACAAGAGAGGGTGGGGCTGGAGTAAGTAAGAGTTTTGGAATTTGGCAGCTGGGAGATGTCACCAGGGACCATGAGCAGAGCCACAGAAACTCAGAAGAGTGTGTCAATATGGGAACTCAGTAGCATGAACCAACAGTAGGGGCAGGCTTTCTGAGTCCTCAGTTATATGCCAAACTTTTGCAGGAATATTAACCAACAGAACAGCATTGAGGAGCGAGCTGAAGTTGAGATACTTACACTAAGACAAAACCTTTAGGAAGGGCTGAAGTAGACCTTGACTGGGGGTGCTTTCACATGATTGAGAGAACTAGAAATAAACCCTCTTTGGAAGAACAATTCCCTGGTCAGAACTGCATGTCTGCCATATACTCACTGTAAGCATGGCCTCACACACCAGAAGTCTAGGCACTGAGTGAGAGATGCAGCATACTAAAGAGGCTTATATGAAATATGTAAAGAAATAAAGGATGAAATTACAAAGATGAGTATACAAAAAAATATATTAATAAGAAAATACAATTTTAACACATTAACCTCCAGGAATAAAATGTACCATTTTGGGGTTGAAATCTCAAGTGACTGAGTTAAAAATTAGAGAGATTAGACACAGTTGACAGCAGAATTAGTGAACTGGAAGATATAGCCAAAGAATTTAGAATGGAAATCATGGAAGAGAGTTAAAATATACGGAGAATGCAATGAGAATATCTAATATCCATCTAAATGGAATCCAAAAAAGAGAAAATTGGGGAAATGTTAAAGAAGCAATAAAGAAAGAAAGATGGCCACAGATTTTCTAGAAATTATGTTGCCATGAATCCATAGACCAAGGAATCACTACATATGTCAAGAAACATTAATAAAAACAGATCATGCATAGTATAACAAGAGAAAACCAAAATCAAAAAGAACATCATGAAAGTATAAATAGAGAAGGGTATATCAATTCAAAGGAACGACAGTTAAAATAAATAAAGACAGACTTCTCAATAATGAAAACCAGAAGATAAGTGGAATTACAACTAAAAAGCATTAAGAGAAAATAATAGCCAATGTAGAATTATAAATAGCAAAAAATGTGGGGAAAAAACTGGAAAAACAGAATGAACCCAAAGGAATTAAAAGAAAGGAGCAGAGAGCAAAAAAAGAAAGAAAGAAAAGAAAAGAAAAAAGTTATGATGGATAGAATCAACAAATCTACAGGTTGGTTCTTTTCTTTAAAAAAAAGCCTTCAAAGTAGGCAGATCTCTTGACTTTAAGGAAAAAAAGAGGCACAATACGTAATACTATAAATGCAGTAACTATAGTTTGATCAAAGATTTAAAGGGTAATAAAGATGATTCTATCAACATCTTGTACCAACAGGATTTGAAAATGTAAACAAAATGGAAGAATTTATGGAAAAATATAAGCTACTGTGGCAGTTTTAAAACATGCCTTCAAATCCTTTGAAACTCTTCCATTAAGGGTTAAGTATCATGTCTCCTTTGCTGAATCTCAGCTGATTTTAATGACTTGTGTGTAACCATATAGTTCAAGGGAATGGGTGCTGCGCAACTTCTAAAAGTATGTCATAAAAGGTAGTGAAGCCTCCACTTTGTTCACTGGGACACTTTCTTTCGGAGCCCTGAGCCACCATTTTAAGATGCCTCACTGCCCTGTGGGCACCATGCTGTGTGGAAGCCAAGCTGAAGTCTGGCTGACAACTTGCATCAATCACCAAATAAGTGAATAAAGATGCCTCCAGATGACCCCAGCCTCTGGCCACTGAGTCATGCACAGATGTGAGTCTCCTCAGATAAAGCCCCAGACATTCTTGTTGTGATGTGCCAGAATTCTAATCTACAGAATCAGTGAATGAAATAAAAATAACTATTATAAGCTACCAAGTTGGGGTGTGGCGGGTGTTATGCAAGAGCTTACCAAAATTGACTCAAGAAGAAATAGAAATTCCAGATAGTCTTAAGACTATCAATGAAATTGTTTATAGACTGTGTGCTTTTGGTGTTGTATTTAAAAGGTTATTGTCAAACCCAAGGTTGCCTACATTTTCTCCTATGCTGTCTATTAAAGTTTTAGTTTTTTCATCTTAGTTTGAAGTCTATGATCATTTTTTTATAATTTATTTTGGTATCATTAATCTACAATTACATGTGCAATATTATGGTAATTAAACTACCCCCTTCATCAGGTCCCCCCCACCAACCCCATTACAGTCACTGTCCATCAGCGTAGTGAGATGCTATAGAATCACTACTTGTCTTCTCTGAGTTGTACAGCCCTCCCCACGCCCCCCCAACATTACGTCTGCTAATCGTAATGCCCCTTTTTTCCCCTTCTCCCTCCCTTCCCACCCATCCTCCTCAGTTCCTTTCCCTTTGGTAACTGTTAGTCCATTCTTGGGTTCTGTGAGTCTGCTGCTGTTTTTTTCTTTGCTCTTATGCTCCTCATATGAGTGAAATCATTTGATACTTGTCTTTTTCCGCCCAGCTTATTTCACTGAGCATAATACCCTCTAGCTCCATCCATGTTGTTGCAAATGGTAGGATTTGTTTTCTTCTTATGGCTGAATAATATTCCATTGTGTATATGTACCACATCTTCTTAATCCATTCATCTACTGATGGACACTTAGGTTGCTTCCATTTCTTGGCTATTGTAAATAGTGCTGCGATAAACATAGGGGTGCATGTTTTTTTAATCTGAGAGGTTGTATTCTTTGGGTAAATTCCAAGGAGTGGGACTCACGGGCCAAATGGTATTTCTATTTTTAGTTTTCTGAGGAACTTCCATATTGATTTCCATACTGGTTGAACTACCTTACATTCCCACCAGCAGTGTAGGAGGGTTCCCCTTTCTCCGCATCCTCGCCAGCATTTGTTGTTCTTAGTCTTTTGGATGGTGGCCATCCTTACTGGTGTGAGGTGATATCTCATTGTGGTTTTAATTTGCATTTCCCTGATGATTAGTGATATGGAGCATCTTTTCATGTGTCTGTTGGCCAACTGAATCTCTTCTTTGGAGAACTGTCTCTTCATATCCTCTGCCCATTTTTTAAGCGGGTTATTTACTTTTTGGGTGTTGAGGCATGTAAGTTCTTTATATATTTTGGATGTTTAACCCCTTGTCGGATATGTCATTTACAGATACATTCTCCCGTACTGTAGGGTGCTTTTTGTTCTGTTGATGGTGTCCTTTACCGTACAAAAACTTTTTAGTTTGACGTAGTCCCATGAGTTCATTTTTGCTTTTGTTTCCCTTGCTCAAGGAGATGCATTCAGGAAGAAGTTGCTCATGCTTATATTCGGGAGATTTTTGCCTATGTTGTCTTCTAAGAGTTTTATGGTTTCATGGCTTACATTCAGGTCTTTGATCCATTTCTAGTTTACTTTTGTGTATGGGGTTAAACAATAATCCAGTTTCATTCTCTTACATGTAGCTGTCCAGTTTTGCCAACACCAGTTGTTGAAGAGGCTGTCATTTCCCCATTGTATGACCATGGCTCCTTTATAATATATTAATTGACCATATATGGTTGGGTTTATATCAGGGCTCTCTAGTCTGTTCCATTGGTCTATTGGTCTGTTCTTGTGCCAGTACCAAATTGTCTTGAGTACTGTGGCTTTATAGTAGAGCTTGAAGTCGGGGAGCATAATCCCCCCAGCTTTATCTTTCGCAGGATTGCTTTGGCTACTCAGGGTCTTTTGTAGTTCCATATGAATTTTAGAATGATTTTCTCTAGTTTGTGGAAGAATGCTGTTGGTATTTTGATAGGAATTGCATTGAATCTGTAGATTGCTTTAGGGAGGATGGCCATTTTGACAATATTAATTCTTCCTATCCATGAGCACGGGATGTGTTTCCATTTATTGGTATCTTCTTTAATTTCTCTCATGAGTGTCTTGTAGTTTTCAGAGTATAGGTCTTTCACTTCCTTGGTTAGGTTTATTCCTAGGTATTTTATTCTTTTTGATGCAACTGTGAATGGAATTGTTTTCCTGATTTCTCTATCTGCTTGTTCATTGTTAGTGTATAGGAATGTCACAGATTTCTGCGTATTAATTTTGTATCCTGCAACTTTGCTGAATTTAGATATTACATCTAGTAGTTTTGGAGTGGATTCTTTAGGGTTTTTTATGTACAATATCATGTCATCTGCAAACAGGGACAGTTGAACTTCTTCCTTGCCAATCTGCATGCCTTTTATTTCTATGTGTTGTCTGATTGCCGTGGCTAGGACCTCCAGTACTATGTTGAATAGAAGTGGGGAGAGTGGGCATCCTTGTCTTTATCCCGATCTTAAAGTAAAAGCTTTCATGGGTTTGTCATATATGGCCTTTATTATGTTGAGGTACTTGCCCTCTATACCCATTTTGTTGGGAGTTTTTATCATGAATGGATGTTGAATTTTGTCAAATGCTTTTTCAGCATCTATGGAGATGATCATGTGGTTTTTGTCCTTCTTTTTGTTGATGTGGTGGATGATGTTGATGGATTTTTGAATGTTGTACCATCCTTGCATCCCTGGAATAAATCCTACGTAATCATGATGGATGATCTTTTTGATGTATTTTTTAATTCGGTTTGCTAATATTTTGTTGAGTATTTTTGCATCTATGTTCTTCAGGGATATTGGTCGGTAACTTTCTTTTTTGTGGTGTCTTTGCCTGGTTTTGGTATTAGAGTGATGTAGGCCTCATAGAATGAGTTTGGAAGTATTCCCTCTTCTTCTACTCTTTGGAAAACTTTAAGGAGGATGGGTATTAGGTCTTCACTAAATGTTTGATAAAATTCAGTGGTGCAGCCATCTGGTCCAGGCGTTTTGTTCTTAGGTAGGTTTTTGATTACCAGTTCAATTTCGTTGCTGGTAATTGGCCTGTTCAAATTTTCTGTTTCTTTCTGGGTCAGCCTTGGAAAGTTGTATTTTTCTAGAAAGTTGTCCATTTCTTCTAGGTTATCCAGTTTGTGAGCATATAATATTTCATAGTATTTGTATTTCTGTAGTGTCCATAGTGATTTTTCCTTTCTCATTTCTGATTCTGTTTATGTGAGTAGACTCTCTTTATTTTCTTGACAAGTCTGGCTAGGGGTTTATCTATTTTGTTTATTTTCTAAAAGAACCAGCTCTTGCTTTCATTGATTCTTTCTATTGATTTATTTTTCTCGATTTTATTTATTTCTACTCTAATCTTTATTATGTCCCTCCTTCTACTGACTTTGGGCCTCATTTGTTCTTCTTTTTGTAGTTTCTTTAATTGTGAGTTTAGACTGTTTGTATGGCATTGTTCTTTCCTGAGGTAGGCCTGTATTGCAATATACTTTCCCCTTAGCACAGCCTTTACTGCATCCCCCAGATTTTGCATTGTTGAATTATTGTTGTCATTTGTCTCCATATATTGCCTGATCTCTGTTTTTATTTGGTCATTGATCCATTAGTTATTTTGGAGCATGTTGTGAAGCCTCCATGTGTTTGTGGGATTTTTCATTTTCTTTGCATTATTTATTTCTAGTTTCATACCTTTGTGGTCTGAGAAACTGGTTGGTACAATTTCAATCTTTTTGAATTTACCAAGGCTCTTTTTGTGGCCTAGTATATGATCTGTTCTTGAAAATGTTCCATGTGCACTTGAGAAGAATGTGTATCCTTTTGCTTTTGGGTGTAGAGTTCTGTAGATGTCTGTTAGGTCCATCTGTTCTAGTGTGTTCAGTGGCTCTGTCTCGCTAATCCATCCTTTGGGGTGAGTGGAGTGTTGAAGTGTCCTAGAATGAATATATTGCATTCTATTTCCCCTTTCAATTCTGTTAGTATTTGTTTCACATATGTAGATGCTCCTGTGTTGGGTGCATAGCTTTTTAAATGGTTATATCTCTTTGTTGGACTGAACCTTTCTTTTATCATTATGTAATATCCTTCCTTGTCTCTTGTGACTTTCTTTGTTTTGAAGTCTATTTTGTCTGATACAAGTACTGCAACTCCTCCTTTTTTCTCCCTATTAGTTGCATGAAATATCTTTTTCCATCCCTTCACTTTTAGTCTGTGTATGTCTTTGGGTTTAAAGTGAGTCTCTTGTAGGCAGCATATAGATGGGGCTTGCTTTTTTATCCATTCAGTGACTCTATGTCTTTTGATTGGTGCATTCAGTCCATTTACATTTAGGGTGATTATCGATAGGTATGTACTTATTGCCATTTCAGGCTTTAGATTCATGGTTACCAAAGGCTCAAGGTTAACTTCCTTATTATCTAAGAGTCTAACTTAACTCACTTAATATGCTATTACAAACATAATCTAAAGGTTCTATTTTTCTCCTCCTTTTTCTTCCTCCTCCATTCTTTATATATTAAATATCATATTCTGTACTCTTTGTCTATCCCTTGATTGACTTTGGGGATAATTAATTTAATTTTGCATTTGCTTAGTAATTAGCTGTTCTATTTTATTTACTGTGGTTTTATTACCTCTGGTTACAGCTATTAAACCTCAGGAACACTTCCGTCTATAGCAGTCCCTCCAAATACACTGTAGAGGTGCCTTCTGGGAGGTAAATTATCTCAGCTTTTGCTTATCTGTAAATTGTTTAATCCCTCCTTCAAATTTAAATGATAATCTTGCTGGATAAAGTAATCTTGGTTCAAGGCCCTTCTGCTTCATTGCATTAAACACATCATGCCACTCCCTTCTGGCCTGTAAGGTTTCCATTGAGAAGTCAGATGATAGCCTGATGGACTTTCCTTTGTATGTGATCTTATTTCTCTGTCTGGCTCCATTTAATAGTCTGTCCTTATCCTTGATCTTTGGCATTTTAATTATTATATGTCTTGGTCTTGTCTTCCTTGGGTCCCTTGTGTTGGGAGATCTGTGCACCTCCATGGCCTGAGAGACTGTCTCCTTCCCCAGATTGGGGATGTTTCCAGTAATTACCTCCTCAAAAACACTTTCTATCCCTTTTTCTCTGTCTTATTCTTCTGGTATCCCTATAATGCGAATATTTTTGTTTGGATTGGTCACACAGTTCTCTCAATATTCTTTCATTCTTAGAGATCCTTTTTTCTCTCTGTGCCTCAGCTTCTTTGTATTCCTCTTTTCTAGTTTCTATTTCATTTATCGTCTCCTCCACCATATCTAATCTGCTTTTAATACCCTCCACTGTGCTATTCAATGATTGGATCTCCGACCAGAATTCATTCCTGAGTTCTTGGATATCTTTCCATACTTCCATGAGCACGTTAATGATTTTTATTTTGCACTCCCTTTCAGGAAGATTTATGAGGTCAATGTCATTTATATCTTTCTCAGGAGTTGTATTAATAATTTTACTTTGAGCCAGGTTCCTTTGGCATTTCATATTTGTATATGGCATCCTCTAGTGCCCAGAAGCTCTACTCTCTGGAGCTGCTCAGCCCCTGAAGCAATGTCGGGGGTCACAGGGGAGTGGTATTGGGTACTAGGGGGAAGAAAGAGCTGTTTCCTGCTTCCTAGTTGCTCTGCCTGTCTCCACTGCCTGAACCAGTGAGCCGAGCACACAGGTATAAGCCTCTACGCTTTGCATTTGTAGTTGCAGTAGACAGATCTTCCCTCTGTCTGGCCTAACACCAGGGTAGGGTTTTCCAGTTTGCGAACCAGGTGGGGCTGGCCGGGAGAAAGGCACAGTAGGCTGCGTATCACAGAGGGGTTCTTGGAGCTCTGTAGCCATCCAGGGAGCTGGAGCACCTGAAGAATGTGAAAGCTCCCAGTCTGCTGGGCAGAGTGCACCTGGACAATTTTGTCTACTTGTCCTCTCTCCTGAGCAGTAAGCTCTGTGCAATACTTGCCCCTTTAGCAGCCCTCTTGCTAAGGGCTTCCTTGTTAGGAAGTCTCTCAGACTGCCCACCTTTCTTTTGTCCCAGAGCAGCCGGATACGGATCTCTGCTTTCCACGAGTGGCTGGAATCTCAGTCTCTCCAGGAATTCTGCCTGTCTTAGCTTTCCAACCCCCTAATCAGGAGAGTACCATGCAAGCACCATGAAATGTAGGTCTGTGCTCCCAGAGCATATCTCCAGTTACATATTCAGCAGTCCCAGGCCTCCACTCCCTCCCCGCTCCATTTCTCTTCCTCCCACCAGTGAGCTGGGGTGGGGCAATGGCTTGGGTCCCGCCAGGCAACAGCTTTGGTATGTTACCCTGTTCTGTGAGGTCTGCTCTTTTCTCCAGGTGAATGCAGCCTGGTACAGTCCTCTTTCCTGTTGCTCTTTCAGGAGTAGTTGTATTAATTGTATTTTTGTATTATATGCAGTTTTAGGAGGAAGCCTCAATCTCACCTCTTATCGCCATTTTTCCCCCTCCCTTGAGTGCTTTTTATTCTATCCCATTTATCTGTTTTTCTATTCTTTTGCCATACCACACTGACTTCATTACTGCATTTTTATAGTAAGTCTTGAAATTGGGGAGTGTCAGTCCTCTGATTCTCTTCTTTTTCCTCAATATTTTGCTAGCTATTCTGGATTTTTTACCTTTCCACATAAATTTTAGAATGAATTTCTTGCTATCTAAAAAATAATTTGTTGAATTTTGTTTAGTATTGTTTTCAATCTACAATCAGTTGATAAGAACTATCTTAACAAATTGTCTCCCTGTCCATGAACATAGAATAACTCTCCATTTAATTATCTTTTATTTCTTTCATCAGTCTTATTGTTTTCCTCATATAGATCTTGTACATATTTTTGTTAGATTCATACTTAAATATTTCTATATTTTTTCCTTAGTGCTAATGTAAATGATATTGTTTTTTATTTCAAATTACAGTTATTCACTGATGGTATGTAGGAAATCAATTGACTATTGTATGTTCACATTTCTCCTGTAACTTTGCTATAATCACCTATTAGTTCCAGGAATTCTTTGATCATTTCTTTGGGATTTAATACAAAGACAATCATGTCATTTGCAAACAACTAGTTTCTTTCTTCTTTCTCATTTGGTATTCCTCTTATTTCCTTTCCTTGTCTTCTTGCATTACTGAAGACTTCCCATACTGTGTTGAATAAGAATGTGAAAGGGCACATCTTTGCCTTGTTCCTGATCTTAGAGGAAAAGCTTCTAGTTTCTCACCATGAAGCATGATGTTACCTGTAGGTTTTTTGTGTTTTTTAATCAAATTGAGGAAGGTCCCATCTATTCATAGTTTGTTGAGCGTTTTTACAGTGGGTGTTGGATTTTATCAAATGCTTTTCTACATCTATTAATATCATTATATGATTTTTCTTCTTTAGGGTTACATAATTTTTGAATGTTGAACCAGCCTGGCATACCTGGAATAAATCCCACTTGCTCATAGAGTATAATTCTTGTCAATACATTGTTGGTTTTGATTTGCCAAATTTTTTTGAAAATTTTTACATCTATGTTCATGAGAGATATTGGTGTGTAGTTTTCCTTTCTCATACTATATAGCATCTGGTTTTAGCATTAGGGTAATTCTTGCTTTATAAAATAAATTAAAAAGTATTCCCTCTCCTTCTGGATATTCTGGAAGAGAATGTAGATAATTTATATACGTTCTTCCTTAACATGTTTGGTAGAAATCACTAGTGAAACCATGTGAGCCTGTTGCTTTTTATATGAAAGATTATTAATTATTCATTGCTTTAATAGATAATAAGGCTATTCATGTTATCTATTTCTCCTTGTGTGAATTTTGGTAGATGATGTCTTTCAAGGAATTGGTCCATTTCATCTAGATTATAAAAGCTATGGGTATAAAGTTATTCATAGTATTCTTTTATTATCCTTTTACTGTCCATGGAATCAGTAGAGATGACCCTATTTCATTTCTGATATTATTCATCTACATCATTTTTCTTGGTTAGCCTGACTAGAAGCTTACCAATTTTATTGATCTTTTCCTATTTCTTATTTTTAATATAATTTATTTCTGCTTTAACTTCTATTTTTTTTCTTACTCTTACTTTGAAGTTAATTTGCTCTTCTTTTCCTAGTTTCCTAAGGGAGAATCTCAGATATAAATCTTTCTTTCTTCATAATGTATATTCATTCAATGCTATAAATTTCCCTCTAAGCACTGCTTTTGCTGTATCTCACAAATTTTGTTAAGTTGTATTTTCATTTTAATTTAGTTCAAAATATTTTTAAATTTCTCTTAAGATTTTTTCTTTGACCCATATGTTATTTAGTACTGTGTTGTTTAATCTCCTAGTATTAGTCACTTTCCAGCTTTCTCTTCATTATTGATTTCTAGTTCATTTCCACTGTAGTCTCAGAATATACTTTGCATGATATCTATTCTTTTAGATATGCTAAGGTGTGTTTTATGGCCCAGAATGTAATCTGTATTGGCTACTGTTCCCTGTGAGCTAGAAAAAAATGTGTATTCTGCTGATAGATGAAGTATCCTATAAATGTCAAATTGACCCAACTGATTGATGGTTTGGTTCAGTTCAACATGTTCTTACTGATTTTCTGCCTGTTTCTCTGCCAAGTACTCACTGACGAATGTTAAAGTCTCCAACTACAGTAGTGGGTCAGTCTATTTCTCCTTGCAGTTCCATCAGTTTCTGCTTCATTTATTTTGATGCTTTGTTGTTAGCTACATACATGTTAAGGATTGTCTTTTTAGAGAATTGACCACTTCATCATTATGTAATACCCTATTTATCTGATAATTTTCCTTGTTCTAAAGTCTACTTCCTCTGAAGTTAACATAGCTATGCAGCTTTCTTTTGATTACTGTTAATATGTTATATCTTTCTCTGTCCCTTCGCTTTTAATCTATCAGTCTCATTATATTCAAAATGGACTTCTTGTAAACAGCATATAATTGGATTTTGGTTTTTTAATCCACTCTGGTACTCTCTTTTAATTGGTGTATTTAGACATTCACATATAAAGTGATTATTGGTATAATAAGTTTTAAATCTACCATACTTCAACTATTTTCTATTTATTGTCCTTTTTCTTTTCTTTTGCCCTCTACTCAACTGTTAGACTCTCTAATTTTAATTCAGTATTTTATATGACTCCACTTCCTCTACTCTCATAGCTTATCAAGTACACTTCTTTTTTTAAGTCTTTTTAGTGGTTGCCTGGAATTTACAATACACATTTGACAACTAACCTAAGTCCACTATCAAATAACACTGCACCACTTCACGGGTTAGTGCAGGTGCCTCATAACAAAGTATTCCCATTCCTTTTACATTGCTGCCACTCATTTCACTTACCCTTAATATATAACTACCAAGTAACTCCTATGTACAAACTGGTATCTGTTAGAGCAACTAAGAATAATAAAAATAAAATATTTTATTTTATTTTCATTTATTCACTTTTTAACACTCCTTTTGTAAAGGTAGATCTGAATTTCTGGCCTATATTCATTTTCCTTCTCTCTGAAAAACTTCTTTTAACATTTCTTGCAAGTCAGGCTTACTAGAAATAAATTATCTAATTTTTTATTTTCTGGGAAAGCATTTATTTCTCATTCACTTCTGAGGGATAATTTCGCTGGATTCATAATTACAGGTGAGTGGGATAGAGGGGAGTAAGGAGGTTTGCTCGATATTTTAAATAGTTCACTCCACTCTTCTTGCTTTCAGGGCTTCTGGAGAAAAGTCTAATGTAATTCAGGTAAGGTAACTTTTTCTCTAGCTTCTTTCAAGGTTTTCTCCTTGTCTTTGATTTTCTGTAGTTTGATTGTAACATGTTTAGGTGTAGATTTTTTTTATTATTTATCTGCTTGGTGTTCTCTGAGCTTCCTGAATCTATGGTTCGGAAAATTCTCAGCCATTACTGCTTCAATAGTTCTTCTGTTCCATTCTCTCTACTCCGTCTGGTATTTCAGAGGAGTATTCCATTATGTTTGTTACAACTTGTTTGATTTTCCTATAGTTCTTGCATATTTGGGGGGACGTTAATTCTTTTTTTCTCTTTGCTTGGGAAGTTTATTTTGATATGTAGTCAAGCTCACTGATTCTTTCCTTGATCGTGTCCTGTCTGCTGGTGAGTCATTTTTGTTATGGTGTTTTTGATTTCTAGCATTCCCTTTTTATTCTTAGAGTTCCCATCTCTCTGCTTATATTACTCATCTCTTCGTACATGTTGTCTACTTTCCCATTAGCATCCCTAGCATATGAATCATAGTTATTTTAAATCCTGGGCTGATAATTCCCCAATCTCTCCTATATCTGAATCTTATTCTGGAGATTCTTTGTCTCATTAGACTGTTTTATTGTGTTTTATCAAGCCTTGTAATTATTTGTTGAAAGCCAGAAAGGAGGTATCATGTCAAAGGAACTGAGGTAAGTAAGACTTTAAAGTGAATTTCTATGTATATCTGGCTAGGAATTAGGTTGTGTTTAACTGTTGCTATAGCTATGTGTCAGAGGCATGATTTCCCTCAAGTGTCCTTGATTTTGTTTCTTTTATTATCTTTGGGTTTCCCTAGAGACTCCTTTTAAGTAGAGTCTGAGGCTTACTGTTTTTTTTTCAGTTTTACTTCCTTAGGGGCAGGGAAATAAGAATTTTATAATCCTATAATTAGGTCTCAGTCTTTTCGTAAGCTTGTAGCCCTGGCCTATAACCTTCACAAGTGCTTCTAAGCTTCATTTTCTCCTTACATGAGAAGGAAGGCTAGAGGGCTGTAACCCTCTCTGCACCGCAGGCTAGAGGAGGCTGGGGTTGGGAGTTTCTTTTCCTCCAAATCAGTTAGGCTCTATAAAATATCTTCCCTTGATGGAAAACCTTTCTTAAGGAGAAGAAAAATCTCTGAGCATATTTCAAAATGATGACTCTTCCCATCCCATTGCCAGAAGTACAGGGGTTTTTTAAAATCTTCATCCTGAAAACCTGGTAGGGCTTGTAGAGGTAAAACTCACAACAGTGCAGGGCCCTCTCATGATTGGGCCCCAGAGTTTTTAACTCTCATGCTAGTCCACATGGGCCCTCCAGCAATCAGTCAACTGCAGCTCCCACAGTGGGGTTCTGCTGTTGGGCTTCTGCTCCCAGTAAATGGTGGTTTGGGCATATGCATCTCTCAAATCAAAAAAGTAAACAGAAATCCTAAAGAAAAAATGAATAAATTTGACTGTAGTCAAATTTCAACTTTTGTTAAACAAGTTACTTCAAATGAAATGAACAAGCAGAAGAAGAAAATCAGAGCACACATGCAGGAGGTGAACTGCCCAAGTAATAGTACACGGCAGAGACCACAGTCAGTGTTCACTCTTTATTCCCAGAATCTGCATATTTTCTCAGACTCAAAGTTTGGATGGTCAAATTAATGTATTGTGACTAGAAGTGACATGTGTCAGTTCCAAATCACAGCACTGAGGAACCAGTCTTCCATCTCCCCTTATCCCAGCCATGGCAACCTTACAGGTCGCCAGAGCCAGGCGGAGGATCAGGCTTCATTTGAACAAACAAGGAAAGGTAAAGACTAGAATGAGTCCTATAGTGGATTAGAATTAGCTGTATTAATGTAAATGTGTGGAGTTTTTAATATATACAAAATAGAGAGAGATAAATATAAATGTGCATGCATAAATATACTTGTTCCAGCTCTGCCATTGAGAGGGTTAGGAGCAGTAACTCCCCAGTTGCACTGGGCACACCCAGCACCCAGATCTTGGTTGATAAGTACCTTCTCCAATAAAGGACCCAGGTAGGACTGGTTGATTCCAGTCTGGGGTGGTAAAATAAAAGATACACAAGATCTGTTCCTGGTCTTTTTTTATTGGCAGCTTTTTTATTACCAATTCAGTGTCATTGCTGGTAATTGGTCTATTCAGATTTCCTGTTTCTTCCTGGGTCAGTTTTGGGAGGTTGTACTTTTCTACTAATTTTTCCATTTCTTCTAGGTTGTCCAATTTTTCAGCATATAATTTTTCATAGAATTCTCTAATAATTTTTTGTATTTCTGTGGTATCCATTGTGACTATTCTTTCTTCATTTATGAGTTTGTTTATTTGTGTATTCTTTTTTTCTTGGTAAGTCTGGCTAGGGGGCTAGGGGGTTATCTATTTTGTTTATTTGCTCAAAGAACCAGCTCTTGGTTTCATTGACTTTTTTTTCTATTGTTTTATTCTTCTCTGCTTCATTTATTTCTGCTCTGGTCTTTATTATGTCCCTCCTTTTACTAACTTTGGGTTTCATTTAGTCTTCTTTTTCTAGTTTCTTTAATTGTGAGTTTAGACTGCTTATTTGCGATTGTTCTTGTTTCTTGAGGTGGGCCTGTATTGTGATGTACTTCCCTCTTAGAATGGTATTTGTGGCATCCCCCACATTTTGGACTTTTGAATTTTTTTCTATTTATCTCCATGTATTGCTTTATTTCTGTTTTAATTTGGTCATTAACCTACTGGTTATTTAGAAATATGCTGTATAGCCTCAATGTGTTTGTAAGCTTTTCTGTTTTCTTTGTGTAATATATTTCTAGTTTTATATCATTTCAGTCTAGGAAGTTGCTTAACACAATTTCAATTTTTTAATCTATTATGGGTCTTTTTGTGATCTAGTATGTGATCTATTCAGGAGAACATTCCATGTACACTCGAGAAAAATGTGTATCCTGTTGCTTTTGGGTGGAATGTTACGCAGATATCTGTTAAGTTCATCTGATCTAATGTACTGTTCAGTGCCTCTTATTTATTTTCTGGCTGGTTGATCTGTCTATTGTTGTGAGTGGTGTTCAAATCTCCTAAAATGAATGTGTTGCGATCTATTTCCCCCTTTATTTCTGTTAGTATTTGTCTTACACATTTAAGTGTTCCTATGTTGGGTGCAGAGATATTTACAATTGTTAGAACCTCTTGTTGGACTGACCCCTTTATCATTATGTAATGTCCTCCTTGTCTTTTGTTACTTTGTTTTAATATCTATTTTGTCTGATATAAGTACTGGTACTCCTGCTTTTTTCTCCATATTATTTGCATGAAATATCTTTTTCCATCCCTTCACTTTCTGTGTATGTCCTTGGGTCTGAAATGAGTCTCCTGCAGGCAGCATATAGATGCGTCTTATTTCTTTATCCATTCTGCCACTCTGTATCTTTATATTGGTTCATTCAGTCTATTTACATTTAAGATAATTATTGATAGGTATGTAATCATTGCCATTTTATTGTGCTATGGTTGTTTTTATAGTTCCTCTCTCTTCCTTTCTTCCTGTCTTATACTCTTCTCTTATCATTTGATGGGGTTTTTTTTTGGTGTTGTGGTTGGATTTTATTTTTTAATTTCTATGTATCTATTAAAGGTTTTAGGTCTGTGGCTACTAAAGGTCAAAGATACTTTCCTGACTATATAATAGTCTATATTAAGTTGCTGATGGCTCCATTTCAAACACAATCTAAAAGTGCTTTTTTCCTTCTTCCTCCTCCACATTTTATGTATTAGAATCATAATCTGCACTTTTTGTGTGTCCCTTAACAGATTGTGTGTATTGTTGGTTTTACTACTTTTGTTTTGTTTTAATTTCATACTTGCTGGGTAAGTAATTTGTCTACTACCTTTACTGTGGGTTTATTTTCACTTGTAAAAATTATTTAGCCTTAGGAACATTTCTATCTACAGCAGTCCCTGTAACATATCCTGTAATGCCAGTTTAGTGGTTATAAATTCCTTAAGCTTTCATTTATCTGGGAATTGTTTAATCTCTACTTCCAATTTAAATTATAATTTTGCTATGTAGAGGATTCTGAGTTGGAGGCCCTTCTGTTTCAGTACATTAAATATTTCATGCCACTCCCTTCTGGTCTGTAAAGTTTCTGCTGAGAAGCCTGCTGATAGCCTAGCGGGGTTTCCCGTATAAGTAATCTTTTTTCTTTCTCTGGCTTTTTTCAATACTGTCTCCTTATCCTTAATCCTTGTCATTTTAATTATTATATGTCTTGGTGTTGTCTTCCTGGGGTTCCTTTTGTTAGGAGTTCCCTGTGCTTCCATGATCTAAGTGTCTATTTGCTCCCTAGATTGGGGAAGTTTTCAACAATTATTTTCTCAGAGTTGTTCTATCCCTTTGTCTCTCTCTTCTCTTTCTGGTACCCCTATTATGGGATATTGTTTTGTTTGGATTGGTCACCCAGCTCTCTTATCCTTTTTTCATTCCTACAAATTTCCTCTCTCTATTCACCAGCTTCCTGGTGTTCCTGTTCTCTCATTGCCATCTGATTGATTGCCTCCTCTACTAGCAGCACCAGGCTTGGCCCCCATGGGGAGGAAGGAGCTCTCAGACCTGGTTCCTGCAGGTGCCTCTCTAACTGGCCTGAGACGGGGCTGAGAAGGCTGGGAGAGTCTCCCTCTTCCCAAAAGGCATCAAAGTCTGATGTTGCTAAGCCGAGTGGGCTGGTGCACTGGTGGTGCACCTGTAAGTGCCTGAGGGATGAGCCACCAGTGAGGGAGACAGAGCATCTGGGGCTCCCAAGAGTGGGCCGAGGGTAGTATAACATCCAACTACACTTTCTCCTGCAAAGAGTGCTCCATCCAACCCTTGCCCCTCTGCCAGCCCTCCCACTGCTGGCAAGTCTCTCAAACTGCTGCGTCTGTGCTGTTTCCCAACGGGACCATCGGAGCATGCCTATCCTCCACAAGCATCTGAAGTCCCAGCCTCCCAGAGTGCTCCAAGTGTCCCTGGTGTCCAACTCCCTAATGACCAGACCCAATGCAATGGGACTCACGTTTCCAGAGTGGATCACCAGGACCAGGGGTGCAGAGTTCCTGAGCACAGATCTCCCCCTCTCCGTTCCTCTTCCTCCCACCTGTGGGCCGGGATGGGAGAAGGGCTGGGGTCCCACTCAGTCAGGGCTCTGCCACTTTACCCTTCTCTGTGTGGTCTCCTCTTCTTCCGCAGGTGTAGGTGGTCTGTTCTGCAATCTTCAGGTCATTTTCAGGGGTAGTTGTATTTGCTGTAGTTTCTTCTTTGGTGTGTGGGGAGGAGGTTTCTGCCTTGCCTTCCTACTCCACCATCTTTCTTCCCATCCTCTCAAGACCTGGTAGTTTAACTATATAGACTTTATACCAATCCCTCTCTTTTCCGCTCCTCACGTATCTCTGCTGTTGAATTACCTGCTCCTTCCAAGTCCTGAAGTTCTGGTGTTCTGCAGTGTGAACCTGCTTGCCCCTTGTTAATATACCCCCTCCAAGAAATTGCTGAGTTAATATTTTTATATCAAAACATCATAAACACATATGTCATCCAAAATCTTGAAAAAAAGGAATCAATATATTAAGGTTTTCATCTACAAATTTTCTCCCTTTTGCAGTGCAGTTCTTCATTACAGCCCATATTGAAAGTCTAAATGACAAGACGGGAGACAAGCAGAACATGGCCCCAAAGATGTCCCTATCCTGACTTCCAGACCCTGCGAATATGTTATGTTATGTGGCAAAGGGGAATAAAGGGAACAGACAGATCTCAGGCTGCTAGTCAAATGACCTTAAGATCAGAAGAATATCCTGGATTATCTGAGTGGTCCCAACATAATCACAGAGTCATTAAAGGTGGAAGATGGAGACAGCACAGGGGTGATGCAATATGAGGTGATACAAAGCACCAGCTTTGACCCGCTGGTACCCCTCAGATGGAAGAAGATCCCATGAGCCAAGGAATATTGATGGTCTTGCGAAGCTGGAGAAGACAAGGCTCTCCCCTCGGGCCTTCAGAAAAAGGTACAGTGCTGCTGGCAGCTTAAGTTTAGCCAAGTATGAGCCCTGTTAGACTTCTGATGTATAGAAATGGAAGATAAATTTGTGTTGTTTTAAACCACCAAGTTTGTGGTAAGTTGTTACAGCAGTAATGGGAAACTAATATGCCATGATAACTCTCAGACTATAAAGTAAAACACATTTTGAAAAATAGTTAAAAATAATAACTTCTCATACTCTATCTTGGTTTCCAAATTGTTAGTAAAACAGTTCTCAATTGTATAAAATGCAAGAGTATGGTTGTTGTTCATTTTCTCCAACCCTCCTCCCAGCCTTTCCTGCTTTGGTTTCCATGTGCTTGTGAATTATGATTTAAGGTTAAGCCGAAAGACCACAAAATGGAAAGCTGTTATAAATGGTTCTCCCAAATTTCCTGGACGTTGGGAAGCAGAACCATGTGACTGCCTTTTTGGTTTGACCTAGTTAATTCTCTGTTCATTGGCAGCCTTTTAATTATTTATTGTGAACATACAATGTAATAACCACTTTCTGTTTTTTAAAAATTGTCAATAGGTTTTTGGACCAAAGCAAAACACAAACTCCTATGAATTAAAACTTCTCTTATAATGAAGCAACTTTTTTTTTTCAAGCTCAAGTTTTAAAAATCATTTACTTCATCCTGTCCTTTGCAGAGTTTTTCCAGTTGTGGTCATGTTAAGTATTCAGCTTTAAGTAAATCAAATGTAATATAACTCAAGGTTTTATAGAATGTCTCATATAAAGCAAAAATTTCATCTGAAAAAGAAAAATTTGGATAACAGGTGAGGTAGGGGCTATTTCTACATTGCCATTCATATTTTATGACATCTGTGGTCTCATTTTGCAAATGCAAGACTTGGGCTGCCTCAGAACCTCCAGGGAGGGCAGCCGCCTTAGCAAAGTGAGTCAGTCCTGCGATAAGACAGGAGGAGTGAGCACAGGAGTAAGTCAAGGAGGAGAAAGGACCCCGGCCCAGCAGCCCTGCTGGGAGGATAGCATTTCTACAGTGATCTCAGGGATCTGTCTGTGTCTTCAGGCTTTGGAGGGGGCCTAACCAGAAGTCGGAACTGATTTATATTCTTTTCCTTGAGGTTCTGAGACAGCACTAGTCTTGCATTTGCAAAACAAGATGTCAGAAAACATGAGTGGTAATGTGGAAATAGATCTGCCTCACTTTTTATCCAAATTTTTCTTCTTCAGATGAATTTTTTGCTTTTATATGATAGATCCTTTATTCACAGAAGCTAATCCTATATAGTGAGAGGAAATAATTCTGTCTAGATGAAGGGAAACAGAAAAATTAATAGTCCCTCATAGATGTTCACGAACATACACAAATAGTTTTTAAGAATTTGAAGAGGAAGATGTAGATACTCCTGTGCTAAATCCAGGATAAGATGTAATGTAATTTAAGACAGAAAAAAATCTCGGGAAAATTATGCATATATACTTTTAACACAGAGATACACATATAAATGCATATATAATACATTGTGCTGAACAGAGACAGTGCATGGAGGCAGAAAGGCTTGGGATGAGATGTGATCCCAGAGTACCACAGTGTTTTATAAAATGGCTCTTTCAAAAGGTTATTCTGTGTGTGTGTGTGTGTGTGTGTGTGTGTACATGTGTGCTGTGATTCTGAACACAGGCTATTTTCTTCCTGTCGACTATTTATCTGTCCCAGGCTTCCACTATATAAAAACTTTAGTCTCATGCATTTGAGCTCAGCTTTATTACATGACAAATAGTTACATATTTTCCTAACAGCCTCAGTAAACAAGACCCATCAAAGGGACAAGGCAACAACTCAAACACTGTATCATGCACACACACCCACACACAAATACACATGCATGCTGTTGACCTTGAAGATTAGTTCCTCACCTACATTACAGAACTCAGGTAATCTCAGTGGATCCTGCCTGGATGAAATCCTTATCTTCAGACACTTTCACCTTTATTTTCAAGAGAAGGAAAGGAAAAAATGAGGCAAGCCAGAGTTTTGTATGTAATAAATGTACAATGCTTATTTGTGCAATTGAAATATAAAGGCAATCCTCTTCACAGACACCCTCTCAGAATAGCAAGACCGGAGAGCTCTAAAACTGAAACTCAGATAATAAGAGACAGTGCCTCCCACCGCTAGACTGAGCTGACCGCTACCCCTGATGCCTTCACTAACAGACCTGGCCAGTCTGGCACCAGATCAGCTCACCAGAGCTGTGGCTTCACCAGCCCTGAGCTGTGCACTTTGGGCAGCCAGCCATCCCTGTCCGTGTGTCACGTGGCAGGGAACAGGCAGCCGGAACACAGTCAGTGCTCACAGAACACTAGAGAGCAGTGACTCCCTCAAATGCATCCTAGTGACAGTTAAGTGGTCTCGTGTGAGGAAGGGGCAGATATGCTTCAGGAATGGCAGTAGCCTTTCCTCTGACTTCCTGGCCCTGCAGGGGGCCAGGCTCCAGCTGCATCAAAGGCCACCAGCATTCCAGGTGCAAACACCAAGACCTCAGCCCTCAAGCCATCTGGGCAGAGCCCTCTGTGGTCCCAGCAGGCCTGGGTGAACAGGAAACCTCGGTCCTGACCTGCCAAATTCTGTGCTGGCCTTTCTGGAGCTGCTCAGCCCCTGCACGTCCTGCGGGACATACACAGCAGCCTGGTGTTCTCGGGGAGCACTGCTGGGCCTCTGAGGTCTCCCCGTTGCAGCAGACGTGGCCACAAACACCCTCATGGCTCTCAGAAACCCCACGATTCTGCATTTGATGAGAACTTCTCAGAAAATGGTGTGTCTGAGGAGATGCCACACTCTAGACACCTAGACCCCAGCACTAGATATAAGGGCGCCAGGGAGCTCTCAGGGAACTGGCTAACTCACACACACCCCAAATTCCAGATGACATGAGTGTGGCACATGCTACAGTTGAAGCAGACATGTTGAAAATGAGTTTCCTAAGTCATGGGTGGAGCCAAAAGTAGCATTAAATCTCAAAGGAACAATCTTCCTTGTCCTCTGCGTAGGATACCTTCCAGAAATACACGTGCCTGAGGTGTGTTATAACATGTACAATAAAAGCTATGTAATATAACAAAAATGAAAACACTAAATCATTTACAATTGCATATAATTAATTATATGTGCTAGATACTGTCCTGGGAGACTTATAGACATTTTATTTTTCACAGCAACCCTTTGAGGCAGGTACTATTATTTTTTTTTGCTGATGAGAAAACTGAGGCTCAGAGAGATGGGGTAACTTGCCCAAGGCCACACAGCTTGGAAGTCACAGAGCTAAAATTCAGATCCAGAAATGTCTGCACTAGAGCCCATGGTCTTACTTACTCTGCCAGAATCTAGCACGGGGGCCTCTTCCCTGGAATTTCCATGCAGGGGGGCAGCACCATACACTTCACTAGTAAACAAACACCAAACAAGCACGGGAAGACGGCACATGCAGACTGTCCCCTCAGCCTACCCCTGACTCCCGTAGCCCAGTCATAAACACAGACTCACCATCACCCAACTGGATCAAGGCATGGCTGTTTACTCCTTGGTTCTGATCACGATTTTACACTGGAGATTTTCTGATACAGATTGAAAGAAATACTACCCCGGGAAGAGAGGGGAGAGGAGCCTGTCTCTGTGACGTGGCTGTCAGAAGGCCGAGCTCAGGGTCCCAGAAGCAAAGACCAGGCCCGAGAGCAACGGCACACGCCAGCCTCCTGGACGGGCAGGCAGACCCGCCCGCGACCCGGCAGGCTCAGAGTCTCTGCAATTCAGTTGACGCACACGGACCCATAAGACAAAGATCAGTGGCAATTTTCGCAAAGTTTTGAGTTATTTTTTTAAACATACACTTAGTTTGCTAATTCTTCAGTCAACTGGAATGAAATCCAAGTATGTTCAAAACGTATCAGAACTTTGGTGAAACTTCTCACACTGTGTCTTCACACAGCAGGAGCTCTGCTGCTAGGTCCAGTTTGAGTCCCAGAGCGTACCAGCTTTGTGACACCCGAACAGGTTCTTACCTCGTTCGGCCTGCCAGTCCTCATGCGTCGACAAGCAAATTCACAACACCTGTCGGGGAAAATGAGCTCGAGGAAGATGACGCGTATGGAAGCGTTGGGCCGCACTGCTTGGACATACGTGCTCCTTTCCCTCTACTCGGCCAGCCCGAAGTCAAGCTGGTCATTGGTTTGGCTCAAGTCCACACATCCAACATCAACCCAAAAGCCGTTTGCCAGCATGGAGTCCTGAGACCTGAAAGCTGACAGGCTCACCCTGGTCCTGCTTACTCAGCATGGTCAGTTTGTGTGGCTTCATGCGCTTGGCTAAACCTACCGCAGTCTATAACTACATCCTTGGTTATAATTTAAGAAACTGGTATTTAATAGGCACCAGCACTAGCGAACCTGTTATTAAGCCTGAATCACGAGGACCTTTGTTTTCCATGATTTCTACTTTGGATGGGAATAGTCGAGCATGAAGATACTCAGTTCACAAGGCTTAAGCCCAAAAGGGAATAATTTTTTTCCTCTGAAAATTGAGGGCAAACTATTTGGCCATGTTAAAAGCTAAAAATAAGTAGAGCTTACTAGTTCCAAACACTGTTTGCAGTAATACAACTCCAAGACCATTTCAGTTTGGAAACAAGTTACGTTTGGCAAGAAATTAGGCCACAAAAGCATCTAATTGCTTTTTCTATTTTAAATAAAATAAAAACAGACAAACTATTTTGATTAACAAAATTCACAGCTGCGCAGTAAATTCTCATGCATTTCATAAGGATATTAGTAACCTAGGCAGAGCCTAAGAGTTGATCTTTCCGGCCACAGAAAATTACCCAACCAACCAAAATATTTTACCACACATCAGAAATCAACATGATGCATTTACCCAAATGAGTGTTCAAGTCAGGATATGAACAAGGGTGAGATCTACACAGTGCCACACAAAACAAGCAGAACAAATGGCTTCTGTCTGCTCAGAGCTGACCAGCGAAGAAAAAGGAACTTTCGAACATGGATTAACAAATACAAATTAAATAGCTAGGCAATGAAGTCATGCAAGTGTGTTTTGACAGTGCACCATCTAAGCTGGCAGAGAACCTTCAGCTCACCTCAGAGCCCCAGGGCCAGCCTCCTGGCCTCCACCGCCCAGGCGCTCCATCACGGGGGCAGCCCACTCCGCTCCTAGAGCCCAGAGCTGCCACCCCTCCCTGGGATGCTCTCTGTCTGCCCACTGGCTCAGAGGCACACGGCCCTCGCCTGCCACCTGCCCAACCTTGTGCACCGCCCTGCCTAGACAGCCCCTCCCCAGAGCTCCTGCCCTGAGCAGCCCTCCTGGGTGCCCCCAGCAACCTGAGCATCTTCCCCTGGGCCAGCCTTGTGTGTGGTACTGTAGTTAGTGGTGCAAGGAATGTTGCCAAAGCATCTTGCTAAGGCCATAAAAGGTGAGTGCAAATGAGTCTGAGGTGACAGGCATGGCCATCAGTGGAAACACTCCCAGTAATGACTCCAGGGACCTGAGCCTTAAAACCTCAGTGCTCAATAAGCTTACAAAATCATTTCCACCATTACCACCACACACTCATGCACATACCATACCACACCATGTCCAACACACTCACATGTGTGCACATCACACGGAGAGACACCAGACACACTCATATATGCACACACCACAGACACACCCACATTTGCACACACATCCCACACACACATACACACCCCCCAAAACCTCACCTTCCCTCCTCCCTTATCCCATCCAGCCCCATGAACTTCCCACTAAGCTCCCATATCCCCTCAGGATCCGGGAGGCTGGATCTTACTCACACGGTCCCCTAGCTGCTCCACAACTAGTCCTTCATGCATCAGTCAGCGAAGGTGCTTCCTAGCTCTGAATAAAAAAGACTCACCAAATGAGCAGTAGTGATAGCTCAGTAAAGGTAAGGAATCAAGCTCAACTTCGCCTAATGTTGGGAAAATAAATGCACCAGGATTTGGGAAAGTGGACATATTCTTTGACTGAAATGCTTCCTGACACATTCTTTGAAAATAAATAACACAAAAGGAAAATAACTGATGTAAATTGAGACACAATATTGTCAAATGACTGCTCGGGCGACTGTTATAGTTTATATAAACTACAGTTTATAAAGCACTTTCCCATGTTTTCTTACTTGACCTTCACAGCTGTTCTGTTCTGTACATAGAACAAGGATTACAATTTCCACTTTTCAGATTCACAAGTGAATCTCAGGGTTTGGATAGGAACCAACTCAGATCAAGGCCATGTCCACTATATATCTTTAAATCTTTCCTGTTGTACCTTAAAACAAAAATGTAGTTCATGTGAAAAGTGCAAAGTAAAAAAAGAAAAATCCAAAATAATTCCAGAGGTTAAGGCCCATATTTATCCAATTCATGGTAAGAGTGGATTTCTCCCACTTGGAAAATGATTGCTCAAATGCAAATTTGCAGGATTCATTAAGTCATTCATCTCATTCATTAAACTCCCAGGAAGAGCCCGATGTAAGCAATGCCGTGCGTAGAAGTAAAGGAGGTCACTGTATGCACCCAGCCTGCGCACTCAGTTCCCAACAGCTTCCCAGAACCGCTCTCAGCACTTGGCCGGGGCAGGGTGGAGACACCGCAATGCAGGATATGGTAGCATTGCTTTATGAAAGTAAATTCTGGCTGTGGTTGTCATGGATTGCATGTGTGCCCCCTCAAAGTCAAATGCTGAAATCCAACCTCCTAACGTGATGGGATCAGGAGGTGGGCCTTTAGGAGGTAGGTAGGTCACGAGGTTGGACCCCTCATGCATGGGATTAGTGTCAGAAGAAAAGGTGTGGACGGGCTCGCTTCCTCCCTCCCCACGCCCCTCTGCTCTCTCCCGGGTGAGGTCCCGGCAAGAAGAGGGCCCTCCCCAGAACTCAACCATGCAAGCGTCTTGATATTGGACTTCCAGCCTCCAGAACTGAGAACTACATGCCTGTTGTTAAGGCCCCCAGTCTGTGGTGCTCTGTTACGGCGGCCTAAGCTGACTGAGACAGGCTATGTCATCCCAAGTACCCCCGGACCAACTTCATACACACACACCCACTTCCGTGCCTGCTCTCCTTTCTGTAGGTGTGTGCGCCCTGGGGCTGAGGGCGAAAAGGCCACCCACACCTAGTGGGCCCAGACCCCTGACAAAGAGACGGGGCAGGCCCAGCCCATGATCCTACATGCAATTGCTTTACTCAACAAGCACTTACAGTGAAAGAGAGGATGCAAAGAGCCGGACAGCCAAATGGGGACCCTCCCAGAGAACCCTTTGGAAGGCAGCTCCAGGAGCAGTCAGAGCCAGCAGCAACTGTTCTAATTCAGAATACAACACCAGGAATAGACCCCTCCCCGAAGCCTGGTCAACATCTAGAACCGCTGCCTGTTAGGCCAGCTGTCCCCACAGAGAAGAAGGCACCGCTTCAGGAGCTGAGCGGAGCTGAGCGGAGCAGCGCAAGCGCGGGAAGGCGGACACCCCCAGTTGGCTACAGAAAGAAAGCATCCTACCAGTCTGTTCACACAGTGTCCTGAAGGCAAGGACTGGAAATGCCCAAACACTGTGGATTCTCCCTGAACCTACCAAACAATACGGCAAAGTGTCTGCAGCTCATGAGCCAGGGCACAAACTTTCGACTGCAACTTTGTTATCAGACCCAAGACCATTTTTTCTTCTTAAAAACTAACATTGCCTCAGGTGGTGCATCTGCTCACTTTGGATAAGGGCAAACTGAAGCCTGAGTTAGGACGGGACGCCTAGGGGGTCTCAGGCCTCACTGGGCCACCAGCTCAGCCAGCTCTCAGATGGTTTCTCCTTCCTTCCTTTGATCTTTGTTTTCTTGGGTCAGTCGTAGCAGCTCGGGGCTAATTTGCTTCTCCCTAGAGAAGGCACTTACAAACTTGAGCGTCTTTGGAAACGAATGCTAGGAACAATATCTACTTGTTCTGTGCGGGACTATTTTGCACCCAATTCCCATCTGGCAGACACTTCCCTCGTTCCCACCTTTGAATAGCAACCACAGAGGAACCCAAGGGCGGTGGCCTTGGTGACAGTGCCCTGTGACAATGGGTATGGCTGCAAGATGTGAGTGTGAGAGCTGGACCACCCTGTGCCTGACACTGTGTGGAAACAAGCAGAAGCCAGAGTTTCTGTAAGAAGGGCACTCGAAATGAAAAAGAAACACTCCACATAGAAGTTAATAGCCTTCACATGCAAAGTCTCATGTAAATTCATCAGAAAAACCCTCAGAACTCAATTTTTTTAAGTGGGCAAAGGACAGCAGCTCACAGTTCACAAAAGAGTAAACACAAATTATTTAAAATGCTTGGGAAATGTCTCCAGTTAATGAGGACACTATATTTTATGCATAATATAAAGACTTGCAAATGTTAACTCTAATGCCCAATGTCCGTGCTCCCTGGGCAGCGAGAAGGAGAGCCTCGCAGGCCTCGCTCAGAGCTGCCAGAGGAAAGGCCATCAGGGAGAGCCTTGAACCTGCTGAGAGCCCTCACCCTCGGAATTGCACTTCTAGGAATCCCATCTAAAGAAATAATTGAAAACGTAGGAAGAGATTACCAGGGGGTTTTTAGTTTAATAACTACATGTGGTTTTCACTATGTATCAAGCTAAGTGCTCTAGAATATTAATTCATCTAATCAATTTCATCATCAAAACGTAACTATTATTATCCTCATTTTGTAAATGAGGAAACTGAGGCCCAAAGAAGTGAAGTAACTTGCCCAGGGCCCCACAGGTAAGAGCGGGATTTGAACCAGGCCACTGGAGTCTGCGGGACACGCTCCTAAGCACTAAGCCTCTGACCCACGGGCCCAACCCAGAGCCACTCTAACCCCCAAGAAAACTGAGAGTCCAACCACCAGAGACCGGTGACAGCCGTACGGCACAGTCACAGAACAGACCAGGAGGCATCATTAAAATAACGGGCCCAAAACACTTCTAAGACTAGGAGAAAGTGTTTCAATCAAATTAGTAAAAAAGTACATAAATATGATCTCAACTTCGCTTAACTGCAGAAAGAATACTGAACCGCAAGGAAGCATGCCAACAGGGAACTTTGGGAGGTGCTGGCTATGTCTGTTACCTCGACTGTGGCCATGGTTTCACAATGTATATGTATGTCCAAACTCATCAGTATGTAAACATTATATATGGGCAGGGGTTTTGTCTATCAATTATACCTTAATAAAGCTGGCATTTTTTTTTCCAAGAGAAAGAAAGAGTGCGGAGTGCTGGCACTGGCTGTTTTTGTGGGGATGGGATAACGATTTTTTTTTTCCTGCAACTTTATACCTTTTCACTGTTTCCTTATTTGGGGTATTTGTTGTTTTTGAAATCAGAAATCAGAGGCCTGGGGCTGTGTCTGGAGGTGGCATATAGGATGGTGGGTAGGCATGTCCATTGACACATTGGGGCCCTCTCTACATTCAGGGGGCCGTTTTAACAGGATTACCATCCCGGTCCCAGGTGCAGGTGACTGTTTTAACAGCTATCTTCACCAGAAGGCCAAAGCAGCTGTCCTGCCGACACGATGACACAGTGGCCCAGGCTGAGGTGCAGGCACCCAGTGACTGCAGACTCCCAGTGCCCACGAAGCCTCGGCCAGCCTGCCGCTGGCTGCTGCCTGGGACCCTGCTCGCTCCCTGGAGACCTGTGTGGGGACACCAGCCATGCAGTCCTCCCTGGGCTGTGCTTCCCGTTCCCACAGCTTCTATGCACCCTGGGCCACGTCGTGCACCTGGATGCCGGCCATGCTCCAGGGGCTCGCGAGGGTGTGGACAAGGAGCGGTGCCAGTCTCCTAGCCCACTTGCCCCACTCCCCTCCCTGTCGCCCTCTTTCCTCTGGGGCCCCAGCCCAGGACCACAACCCCCTAAGCCCCTGCCCAGCCCTCCTTCAGAAGGACCTCCTCCCCTGGGTCCTCCAGCTCCCACCCCTGCAGGGACACCTTGCTCTGCCATCTCCTGCCCATAACCCTTCACTCGGTGGACATTTATTGTGACGCTACAATAGGATGGACACTGTGCTAGGTTTGCAACAAGCCTTCCTGGATTATAATCCAAAAAACTATTGCTCTGAGTCTGGTCCCCAATGCTAAGGCAGAACAGCTTGAGAACCACTGTAGTCTGGTCAGAGGAGGTTCCTGGGAGCAGGACACAGTCCCACCTGGTGGCGTGTCCTAACTCAGTGCCAGGGGCCAAGCACAGGCAGTCACTCTGCCCACATCGTCAGCCCATGCCACAACCATGGGGCGACTCTTCCAGGTGTGCGGCAGGGGAGCTGTGGCCCAGCATGGGTGCAAAGTCACACAGAAAATCTGGGATTTTAATCCAGAGCTACCTCAAAGCCCATGCTCTACACCACACTGTGACTTTCTCTTTATTCATGTTCCTCTATGCCTGTAAATGAGAAATTAAAGGTTGGATTTTCTTAAAGAAAAAGAAGATCACTTTCCAACCTGAAAAATAGACCTGCCAGTGGTGGCCCAGAAGGTCCTCCAATCAACATGAATTCACAGAAGAAAAGACTACTCAGGTGAGGTTAGGGTTCTGTCTACAGGGCTTCTGGTCTCCACACACCGAATCAGAGTAGGGAAGCCCTCACAAACTTGGGAATATGGGTTTTATACATTTAAGATCATGTCATCTGCAAACAGATATGATTTTCCCTCTTCCTTTCAGATTTTAATACCTTCTATTTCTTTTTCTTACCTAATTGTTCTGACTACAACTTCCAGAACTATGTTGAACAGGAGTGGTGAAAGTGGGCATCCTGTCTTGTCACTGATCTTAGAGGAAAAAGCTTTCAGTTTTCTACCCAGGAGTATGAAGTTAGTTGTGATCTTTTCATCTATGGCCTTCATGATGTTAAAGTAATTTCCTTCCATTCCTAGTTTGCTGCCATTTTTATCATGGAAGGATGTTGAATTTTACCAAATGCTTTTTTCTATATCTACTGAGATGATCAAGATATTTGCATCCTTTCTATTAATATCACACTAATTGACTTGTGTATGTTGAACAGTTCTTGCATCCCAAAAATAAATCCCACTTGGTCATGGTGTATGATCCTTTTAATGTGCTGTTCAATTCAGTTTGCTAGTACTTTGTTGAAGATTTTTGCATCTATGCTTGTCAGGGATATTCAACTGTAACTTTCTTTTCTTGTAGTATCTTTGCCTGGCTTTGGTATCAGAGTGATGCTTGCCTCATAAGATGAATTAAGAAGTGTTCCCTCTCTTCAGTGTCTGAGAAAGTTTAGAAATACTGGTGTTAATTCTTCTATATTTTTTAGAATTAGAAAACCAGGGAAGCCATTTGGTCCTGGGCTTCTCTGTATTAGGATATTTTTTATTACAGGATGCCCACTTTCACCACTCCTGTCCAACATAGCTCTGGAACTCGTAGTCACACAATTAGGTAAGAAAAAGAAATAGAAGGTATTAAAATCTGAAAGGAAGAGGGAAAATCATGTCTGTTTGCAGATGACATGATCTTAAATGTAAAAAACCCATATTCCCAAGTTTGTGAGGGCTTCCCTACTCTGATTCGGTGTGTGGAGACCAGAAGCCTTGTAGACAAAATCCTAACTTCTTATTTTCATTTCTTTATGATTCAGTCATGGCAGGTAGTATGTTTCTGGACTTTACCCATTTCTCCTAGGTTATTCATATAATTGCATATAGTAGTCTCTTATGATCGTTTTTCCTTCTGTGACAACAGTTGTAACGTCTCTTACTTCATTTCCTATTTTATTTGAGTCTTCTTTCTTTTTTCATAGTCCAGGTAAAAGTTTGTCAATATTATTTACTTTTTCAAAAAAACAACTTTTAATTTCATTGACTTTTCTGTTGTTTATTCTCTGTTTATTTCTGCTGTATGTAATCTTTCTTATTTTCTTCCTTCTGCTAACTGAACATGGTTTGTTATTCTTTTTATAGTTCCTTGAGTTGTAAAGTTAGGTTGCTGAAACCATCACTGTGAACTTCCCTCTTCATACTGCTTCTGTGGCTTCCCAGTTGGTATGTTGTGTTTTTATTTTCACTTGTTTCAATTAGGAAAATTCCCTTTAGCATTGTCTGTAAGGCAGATCTAGCAGTGATGAACTCCCTCAGGTTTTGTCGGGACAGTCTTTATCTTTCCTTCTGTTTTGAAGGACAATACTGCTGAATATGGTGTTCTTGGTTGGCAATTTTTTTCTTTCAGGAATTTTAAAATGTCATCCTGCTTCCTACTGGCCTGCAAGGTTGCTGCTGAGAAATCCACCGACAGTTTTTTGGGGACTATTATGTTCCCTTGGACATCACAAATTGCTTTTCTCTTGTTTTCAAATTCTCTCTTTATCTCTGACTTTCGACATCGATTAAGTGCCTCAGTGTGGGTTTCTTTCAATTCATCTTTTTGGGGATCTATTAGGTTTCAAGGGACTGGATGCCCATTTCTTTCCCCAGTCTTGGGGAATTTTCAGCCATTGTTTCATTGAATAAGTTTTCTGTGCCCCTTTTCTCTTCTCCTCTGAGACCCCATGATATATACACTGATCTGCTTATCAGTGTCTCAGAATTCTGTTAAATTTTCTTTACTCTTTTTGTTTTCCTCTGACTGGAACAAAATTTCCAGTGACCTCTCTTCAAGTTTGCTGAACCTTTATTTTGCTTGATCCAGTCTGCTGTTGAACCCCTTTACTGAATGTTTCCATGCATTCAGCTCCAAGGTCCCTCTTTGGTACTTTTTCATATTTTCTTTTTATTGAAATCCTCATTTTGTTTATATATTTTTCTCCTGACCTCATTAACTGTCTTTATGATGGCTATTTTGAATTCTCTGCCGGTAAATTACATATCTGCATTTCATTAGGGTTGGCTTCTAAAGATTTACTTTGTTTCTTTGTTAAAGACACATTTCCATTTCATCATTTCCTAGACTCTTTTTGTTGGTATCTGCACATTAGAAAAACTGCCACCTCTCCTAGTCTTCACGGCCTGACCTCATATACAGAAAAGACCCTCACCAATCAGCCTGGCCAGAGATTCTGGGGGCCTCTCAAACCTTCATGCTAGTCCACACCACGGCCTTTTTTCTCATCTGACCTCGAGGCATCTAGAAAATGCCCGTCCCGTCAGCACTCCAAGACAGGCAAGACAGAACCCAGTCAGTCAGGCATCCCTGGAAAAGCTGGAACTGGGTGTGTGGTTTACCTCTTTCCCTCCCCAGAGAGAAGCTGGAATTGGGGCAGGGGTGCTGCTCACTCTGTGAAGAGCTGGGGAGGGGCTTTGGCAGTTGCCTGTGTACAAGTTCAAACTGCTGTATTCATTCTCAGGGGTCCCAGGCATCCAGAGTTTGCCGTGACTATCTGCGCTCCGAGACAGGCAAGATGGAAGCCAGTCCCTCAGGCGCCCTGAAATAGTCAGAAACACTGGACTTGTGGTTCAACTCTTTTCCTCTCCAGGAAGAAGATGGGAGTGGGGATTCCCTTCCTATCGTACGGCACTGCGCCACGGATAGAGGCAATGGTGACATGATGTCTCAGGTTTTCCTGCCGGCTTTGATGTGGCTGATTTCATATTCGCCCAGGGTACAGAAGCCTCCCAAATAATTTCTGAATTTCTCATGAAGGGAATTTGTCCATGTGTTGTTAAATCAGCATGTAGGGAAGGTGGAGACAGGGATTCCTATTTCACCATCTTACTGACATGATCCCTTTGTCAAATTCTAATATCTGTATCATCTTGGTCTTGTCATATATTGATTGTCTTTTTTCATCTGTTTTGAAATCATCTGGTCCTTGGTATGATGAATGATTTTTTATTGAAGATTGGACTATTTTTTATTATTTTGTAAGGCTCTGAATTCTAATGAGCCTCTATGTGGAGCAAGTAAAGGTTCCTGTGGCCAGGATTCTCTCCTGATGTCTCGTTCACTACACACGTGTGGGCAATACATTGTTATTGGCTCTGTTTAGAGCCCCGCCCAGTGTTCTGGGTGGCATGGCTGCTGGAGAGCAGAGGCTGGAGCGGTGGCAGCACCGAGGACAGAGGCCCAGAGGATGGCTGTGCGGGCAGAGAGGCCCAGAGACAGGACCGGCTTGCTGCATGCAGACTCGTTCTGAGAGGGAGGGATTCCAGTGATTGACCTGCCACCGTGGGAATTAAGTTGGGTATAAACCCTCTCACCCCAAGAATGTTCTACTGTCATTTTTTTTGGTCTCATGGAATCCATAGTGAACTTGTCCAGGGCTGAAACCCATTGACTAGACAGCAGGTTCACAGCAGTATTTTAATTATACTGAAACAGAACTGAATATAATTTTACTTTCCCAGCTTTAATGGAAGCTAACTCATCAATACTTCCAAAATCTACTTTTATTTTAATGTTCTGAGGGAAATTAACCATTTAAAATACATACAAACGTACATAGGAGCATACATTTCTCCTTCTGCCACAGGCTCCAATATGTGAGATTCTATCTTTATTTAGAATTTTCATAGTTTGTTTATCCTGGGTTTTTTTACATTAACATTGATATTGATTTTTTTGAATACTGCATTATTATCTTGATTACTGAGTTTTGGGGATCCCCTAAATTTTGTGCCAGAGTCAAGGGCCACACTCACCCCCACACACACAATCCCAGCCCTAACCAACTCGTTGGCTTCCCATAGTTCTTAAAGACCAAAACTCCTAACAGGCCGATGAAGGTCCCCTGGACCTGACCCCCAACTCCCCCTCCATCGCATCCCAGGGGCCACTGCCCTTGGCCTCTGTGCTTTGCTGCACTGGCATCCATCGGGCAGCCTCTGACCATGCTCTTCTCTTGCGCCAAAAGGCTCTCTCTTCCCCCATACACATTATTTCTTCTGTTGAACAGTACTATAGAACAGTGTTCTTCATAGATCTTATCTAAGTTTTTTAATTGTGCAGTTACTTTATTTGATTATTTATTAATGCCTGGAGATCCCACAAGGCCATAAGCGTCATACTGTCAGGGCCTATGCCTACATTGTTCACTGTGGCATCCCCAGTGCCTAATACAGGGCCTGGCATAGGCGTGTATTCCATAACTATTCACTGGATGGATGGATGCACATGTACATCTGGGTTCTGGCACATGAGGTAAATCAAGCCTACAGTTTTTCCCAAGGTGCACTCCACTCAGCACTAGTTTGGTGAGATAATAACACAGAAGTAAAGGAAGATAGAGTCCTATGAACAAATAACTCAGTGAAACCCTGGGTTTAATGAAATTCTGTGGGAGTTCCAACCTATGGTACGCTGATAAGCATTGTTAGAATTTCTAGGTAGGAATCTTGTGGCTCTGTTTCCCAAATTATTTGACCACAATACCATTTTTTCATGGAATAATATATGGCACTAGTTTCACAACTGAGTCTGGTTGGACCCGATGAACAGAAAGTACACCAGCTTGGGAGAATTACGCCGGATTAATTGCCCAGAAATGGCATGGTCAGGTGTTTTCAGAAGAGGAGGAAATTCAAAACTCAATACTTAGGGTTAAACCTCATTTTATTGAGGTTGCACATCATTTAGCTCCTGTCTTTAGAGATTCAGAACACCAACATACTTGCAACACTAAATTAGGAGTCAGGAGACTGATCTTCCTTTATGGCTTCATGACCTTGAGTGAGTTATGTGACCACCTGTAAAATGAGAGCAATAATGCCTACCCTGCTTATCTCAATGAAAGGGATAAGGAACAAAAGCAATAATGAATAAAATGACAACAATAGCTAACATTAATTATTTCCTTATTCTGTGCTGAACAATATTTCTAGGCACTTTCCAAGTATGATCTCATCCTATCCCTTGCAGAAGATGCTATTATTATCCTTGTTATACAAATAATCTAATTGTGTTTAGGGAGGCTTAGTAACTTTCCCAACGCCAGTAGTCAGTAGGCAACAGAATCAGGATTTAAGCTCAAGAAATCTGATTCTGGACTCTGTGCTCTTAACCTCTACTCTCCATATGAGAGTTCTTGGCAATCTCTAGTGTGCAGTTAAGATATTACTCATCATAATTTCTGAACTTCATTTTTCCTTTCAGCCTGAGCATACTAGGAAGATCAGGTTGTGTGGGATGGAACTGGGTGGCTGGCTCCAGCCTGTTTTGTACTAATAGTTATGTAACCCTGTGCAAGTCACTCAAAAATAACTGCCATTTATTATCAGGCCCCATACTGGGTTGAGTTTTACATGCATTAATTAGTTCCTTGGGGGCTCAAACTCCTCGTCATTCAAGGGAGGAGGGGATGAAGTCTCTGCTTAATATATTATTTGTTCTTTATAATAGCAATTCTTTTCACAGGCATAAAATCACTTTTCAGTTGTGCTGTGATGTGACATCACAGTAGATTTATAAAACTTTGAGACTATTTATGTGTATTTTAAATATTCTCGTATGTTTTTCCAGTTTTATTGAGTTATAATTCACAAATAAAGATTATATGTATTTAAGGTCTACTGCATGATCTTTTGATACACATTGTGAAATGATTACTGCAGTAAAGCTAATTAATATATCCATCACCTCACATAGTACATTTTTGTGTCTGGTGAGAACACTTAAGATCAACCGTCTTAGCAAATTTCGAGTATACAATACAGTATTATTGACTATAGTCACCATGCTATACATTCAATCCTCAAAACTTCATTCATCTTATAACTTAAAGTTTGTACCCATTTCCCTCATTCCTTCCCCAGACCCTGGCAACCACCATTCTCCTCTCGGCTACTATAAGTCAGACTTTCTTAGATTCTACATATAAATGAGATCAAACAGTACTTGTCTTTCTGTGTCTGGCTTATATCACTTAACATAATGCCCTCCAAATTCATCTATGTTGTCACAAATAGCAGAACATACTCCTTTTTATGGCTGAATAGTCCATTGTGTGTGTATATACATATACATATGTATATACACATACCACCAATCATTTTTCAAAACTATAGTAATCAAAACAGCATGGTGCTGGCATAAAAACAGATAGACCAAGGCAAAAGAATAGAGATCCCAATAATAACCCACATATATATGGCCAATCGTGCCAAGAATATATAATACGGAAAGTTTAGCCTCTTTAATAAATGGTGTCGGGGAAACAGGATACACACATGCAAAAGCAAAAGAATGAAATTGGACCCTTACACCACACAAAAATTAACTCAAAAACAGATAAGGATTTAAATGTGAGACCTCATACCATAAAACTCCTAGAAGAAAACATAGATAAGAAGCTTGCCATGGGTCTTGGTAATGACTTTTTGGATCTGACACCAAAAGCACAAGCAAGAAAGGTGAAAATAAACAAGAGGGCCTACATCAAACCATCTTCTGCACAGCAAAGGACGCCATCGACAAAATGAAAAGGCAACCTACAGAATGGGAGAAAATGTTTGCAAAACCATATAACTGATAAGAGTTAATATACAAAATGTATAAGATACTCATTCGACTCAATTGCCAAAAAATGTTTTAATGACCCAGTTAAAATGGCCAAAGGTCTGAATTAATGTTTGTCCAAAGACGACATACAGATGGACAATAAGTACATGAAAAGATGCTCCACATCACTAACCACCCAGGAAATGTAAATCAAAACCACAACGAGGTATCACCTCGGACCAGTTAGAACAGCCACTACCCACTGACAAGAGATAATGAGTTGTTGGAGAGGATGCAGAGAAAAGGAAGCCCTCGTGCACTGCTGTTGGGAATGTCAACTGATGCAGCCACTGTGGAAAACAGATGGAGGTTCCTCAAGAAATTCAATGTGGGGCTACCACATGGCCCAGCGATCCCACCTCCAGGTATATAGCCACAGCAAGTGAACTCAGCATCTCAGAGAGGTATCTGCACCCCCCTGGTCATTGCAGCTTTATTCACAGTCAAGGCATGGAAACATCCCAAGGCCCCAGAACAAATGAATTTACAACAATTATGTCCTACCTGGTCACTTCCAGGCGACTGAAGGAAATCGCCTCTTGCCTGGACTGGGTGTGGCAGTGCTGTGTGCTCACATGGATGCCCAGGACTCCTCCTCCTCGGGACAAGAAGAAAGGGGAAACCCACGCTTGGACCTTTGGAAGATGGCCGTGCTGATTACTGAGACAGGCACCTGCGCTTCCTTCTCCAGTTCCCTCTGCTGCCCTGCCAATCAGCTAAGCCCCTGGGCTGCGCTCTCCCACCTGCCCAGCATCGTCATCCTGGGCTCCTAGCTTGAACCTCACGCCTCGCACATTGTCTGGATAACTCCAGCCATTGTCCAACTACCAACTGCATTACTGTTGGCTCCTAAATCTAGAATTTTTGTCCTAAAGTCCACACAGCATGAATTCAAAATCAACATGCCCACACACAAAACATAAATGTTTCATCTTTCCCTCGCCAAATTTGTTTACTCAGGACCAGCTACATAATTTGCAGCACCCAGTAAAAGATGAAAGTGCCATTAAAGAAACTAAAATGCATAGCTTTTTCCTTTCTTCCATGGTCTTTGTTACTTATTATTTAAAGTTGTTCTATGTAAACAAAAATTATAATTTTAATTATTAACATGAATCTTACTGCTCATCTTTATATTACGGAATACCAGTTTTAAATGCAAACACAGGAGCATGCAACTCATATGTGTAATTATAGAAATTACACAATTTGCATTTTGTAGCTCGTACACGCATATATATCTTGTTCTTACCAAAAAGTGGAAACACTACACGAAGCAAACGTAACTGCTTTTAATTTTGCTTCTTGATAAGTACACATTCTACTAACACTCTGCCTTCAGCTTACTGATGAGTATGGGAGGGTTTTCCCTTTCCTTCGATGTCATCATTCTCAGCAACACACAAGCAGGACCACAAGCAAGAAAGGACAGGATGGTTTCTCAGTTGCTCCCGTTTCCTAGCGCACCGTTTCCTCCTTCCCACATTCTCAGCAAGCCCTGATTCATCTGGAGAGCAGGCCCTTCCAGGGCGGTCAGTCATAGATACAACCTGCGGACCTTGGCCTCCCTCTAGTGGGCCCACCGGGCTCTGTCCTCCGGGGTCAGTGCAGACACTGTAAGCCAGCAGGGCAGTGAGGAATAGCCCGGCTCGCCTCTGCTTCCAAGTGCGCTCCACTGTCCCGTCAGACTTCACTTAGAAAACACAGATTCAAAGAGATAATTATTAATTTTGGAGACAGTGGCGGCTTAGAACCAGTGTTCCTTCTGAGAGAGGGGCCCTGCAGCTACCCTGACTTCTGTGTCTTTGTGAGGGGCACCACTGAGCCTGAGACCCAACCTGAGCGTCACCCCCACCCCCTCCTCAGCTGACCTCACCACACACAGACTTAAACCAAAGCCTGCCGGAAGCATCCGCTTCTCTCTCCCTGCCTTCTGCACCACCTCCTGTACCTTCCAGGTCCCTCAGCTCCACTCCTGCCCCATGCCCACGCAGCCCCTCCGTGGGGGCCAGTGACCTTTCTGACGTGCAGATGTGACCGTCACAGGCACACACGCGGATTAAAGCCCTCGTCTCCTTGAGGGTTCGATTCACATTCTGCGAGCCGCGCCCACCTTCCGACCCCCGGCCTCCCCAGCCTGATCGCTCTCCGGTGCTCAGGGCCGACCCCCAGCCCCCCAGCCTGATCGCTCTCGGGT
>JAQQAC010004068.1:8244534-8414532 GCA_029783875.1 Phataginus tricuspis
CCCAGCCTGATCGCTCTCGGGTGCTCAGGGCCGACCCCCAGCCCCCCCAGCCTGATCGCTCTCGGGTGCTCAGGGCCCACCAGCGCGCTGCCCAGAGCTCCTCTTGACACACACTTTGCTCTCTCATCCCTGCCTCCACCCTCCTCCGTCTTCTTCTGCCCCAGCCCGCTCCCCGACCCCCACCCCATCTCCACCTGCCTAACACCTGCTCGGCCTCCAGGCCCAGCGCAGGACTGCCGGCTCTTGACGACCCTGACACTCACAGCTGAGTCACGCGGCCCTCTTCTCTGCTGACACCAATCAGAGTTTACTAAGCCATGTATCAGTGATTTATGTCATAACCTGCCTTCCCCAGGAAGCAATGAACAGTTTTGGGGCAGGGGAGTGAAGTTTATCTTTTGTTCCCAGCATGAAGCTAGAGGGACCTGCCCAGAGCAGCCCTCAGGCGTGGTTTCCACAGAGACTGTGCCCAGAGGGCATGAGAACCCTGCAGGCAGACAGGCCAGGCCGCTGCCTCCAGCCTGCAGGAAGCTCACCCACAGAATCTCTCCTACTCACATGAAGATCATTTTGATGTCAAATCACCTAGGTTTTCTAGGCTTTGGTGTGTCTATCTTTCAAATAAAGGGATCGTGTGGGACAGTGATAATATATGCACTTATTACAGCCACTGTACATTGGAGGCATTGTTCAACATATGATCGCATTTTCCTGGAGACAACCCCACTTTATAAATGTCTACCCTGAGTTGCCGAGGCTAAGCGGGCCTTGGGATGGAGGCCCATGGTGCTGCACGTCACTCTGTTCTGAACATCAACAAATTCCATTTCAAAATTGTTACTCTACCAATCCCCACAGGTGTAGGAAGGGCTGACAGTACAGGCCTCGGATCAGCACACCTGGACTCAACTGCCCGGCCCCACAGGCCAGTCTGACTCAGCTACTTCCACTCCTTCCTCTCCAAGTCTGTCTAAAAGCGCCTTGCAACTCTGAAATTCCACGTCTTATATAGCCCCGAATAATTTGTACCGGCCCTTTGCCACAGCCTTTTCCCTTCTGTCTCAAACCCCGGGATGGAGAGATGGAACACTACAGTACACCAATCTCAATCTTGCAAACCTAGACTGAGCCCAGCGGGCAACCCTGTTTCCCAGGTGCCACCCAGCCAGAGCAGAGGCTCACCCTGGGGAAGAGCGAAGGCAGCGAGAACCCAGTGGGGCAAACTGGAAACTCAGGAATCGGGCCACGGTCGGTAAATAAAAACAACCATGATGAGAAGGCAGGGGCTTTCCGGTGGGCAGGAGCAAGGGACGGGACAAACCTCTCTGGCCCTGGAAGACTGTGGTTTTGTTCTCATGCTGACCTGGTGCAAGGGAGCCAGAGCAGCAGCCAGGGAAGCAGAGCATCTTGGCAGCCCCACTGCTGGTTTCTCAGAATTGCTGTGTCTTCTTCCAAACGGACCTCAGGAGAACCACAATTTTAAAACTTACTTCATCTGGGAGAGTCCAAGTGATTTTGGCAGTTCTCTGGAAGGGGAAAGAAGACAACTAATCCTCCCCTGCTCCCTCCCCATGACAAAAAGAAAGTTACAGCATAAGCATATTGAAGCCAGTTACAGAAATACTTCTGAAGATCCGCAGTGTTGCACAATGTGCAAATTTGGAGAAGTAATTTTGAGACTAAGTAAATGTCTGGAGACTTGTTTAAATGTCCCTTTGTCTTGCCTGCCCAAACTGGCAGCTCAGGACCACAGAAGAGGCGCTGTTTCCTCCATGATATCAGGAAACTCGGGTGCAAAGAGCAGCCTTCAGGGGGTCTTAGCTGAGCAGACAGGTTACTCCTGTTTTAGGAACCTGGAGATGCACATTCTTCTCCCTGCGGGTTACAGGGGCATTTAGCAGGCTGTATCTTACAGGTTGCCTTACTTAAATATATACACTCAGCATAATTAATTTACAAGTTACTCCTTTGACAAGTCTCTCCATTATTTACCCAAAGCAAAATCCCATCTTGCAAATATTATCATACATTTGCATCTCTAATACCACATCATTTCATGTCACTGCACATTAAGACAGGCATATCAAAATGGAAACATCCCAAGGAGGTCAGTTAAAGTGTTGGGAGGAACTTCGATATGAGACTAATTCAGAAAAATGATGACAGAGCACAAATGATCAAAGTATTAACATCACGAAGGGTAACGGGAGGTAAACGTGAACATGTTCACCAAGTCTCAGAATTCCTGGGGAGAGGGAGCCGTGAACACCAGGAGGGCTGTTTTCATGAGTCCACAGGGGAGTGGACAGGAGAGCACAGCACCAGCTCGAGGCCCTTGGCCGCACTCACACTGCTGGTGGTGCCGCTCACTCATTCATCCACACGACCATGCGCGCAGGAAGCTGCCGGTATCATGCAGTGGGCCCGCAAGGAGTGCAGGAACTTGGAAGAACAGCATTCAAGTCAGTTGTGCAAACACTTGGGGCACAGGAGCCATGTCAGGGGAAGCCCCACCCACATCCTCACAGAAGGGAGCCCGGGTGCCCCGGAAGCACACAGAGCTGGTGGGAGTGCACACAGGTTGCAGCAAGGTGATTCTGGGGGACAAGGGAAGCGGACAGGGCACCCTTCAGCATGGAATCGCTGCCCACCACCAGGCCCGGAGGCGACTGCCATCCAGACCTCTCAACAGACTCTGCAACTCCTGGTTAGCAACTTTTCCGTCATCGTCCAACACCCTCCATGTCTAGCTTTGCCCCAGCTGTGGAGATGCCCCCACACACACCTGCTGCTCCCTCTCAGCCTGTATTTCCCTCTCTAGACCTATCACCATCTTTCCAACGCCCAGCGTCAGGGGTCCTCATGCCCACTCTCACCCTAGCCATCTTCCGATCTGTTCAAGTGCTTCCCATTGCACCAACCAAAACATTTATGCTCCCACGCAAGCCTGGCCTTGTCTGCCACCCGGACCTCATATCCCGGACATACCATGAGCACTGTGGTTGCTAACCAAACATCTAGCCCATGCAGGTAACAATTTGTCCCAGGTCCCCTTCTGGCAGCTCAGAGGAGCCTCAGCCTGTTCGGGCTGCTATAACACAGTGCCACAGACCAGGGCCTGTAAGCCACAGAACTGTACTCCTCACAGCCCTAGGAACTGGAGGCCTAAGATCTGGACGCAGCATGGTCCAGTGAGGGCCTAGGGCCTCCTCCAGTTCGCAGACTTCTTGTTGCGCAGTCATGTGGCAGGAGAGCAAGGGGGCTCCCTGGGGTCTCTTTTATAAGAGCACTAATCACCTCTCAAAGGTCCCACCTCCCAGCACCATCACACTGGGCATTAGGGTTTCAACACAGGAACTTGGGGGGACACAAACCTTCAGACCATGGCATCTAGCAAGTGAGACTGGTGGCAAATCTTCTAGGGCTTTGAGAAACTTATCCCTCGGAGAGGTCTCCAAAGAAGAGAAGTGCTCTCTTTACCTCTGGATACTGTCATGCCTGGACCAAGCCCTGGGAGCAGTGACAGTCATCTCTAGTGAAGCAGCCACCAAGAAGAGCAACACATCACAGACGGAAAGGTTCTGGAGCCTTGATGATGTGGTTGACTCCCTCCATCACACAACTCCAGGACTCACCCATTTCTAGACTTCCTGAAATAGTAAGTCATAAATTTCCCTAAGGTTTAAGTCAATATGAATTGAGGTTTCTTTTGCATGCATCCAAAAGCATCCTGAGTTACACCTTCCTTCATTACACTCAGCACCACCGGTCTTCTTTACATCTTTAGAACGTGCCATGCTTGTTTCTACCAAAGGGCCTTTGTGCTGCTTGTTCCTACACTGTGAGCTCTGCCTGAATCTCTGTCTACACTGGGCTTAGTTCAAGTAGCACCTAGTCACTAGGCCCCGGACCTTCTAGCTGAAGTGAAAATCATTCCACAAGTCCAGGGCAAGAAACGTGGGCCAGGCTAAGGCAGTGGGTTTGGTATTGGACAACACAGAATAGACTTGGCTCAGAATAAATTAGTGACCGAGAATTGGCAGGGCTTCACCTCCCACTGGAGTGGGATGCAAATCAAGGGCAACTTCCGGATGTCTGATTGGACCGTGTGTTACAGACTGTACTCACATACATGTGTCCTTAAAAATGTTTTCTTATCCTATACTATGGGAGAATATATTCATAAATGAGCTATCTGATAAGGGGTTAACATTCAAAATACATAAAGACTTATATGCCTCGATACCCAAAAAACAAATAACCTGATTAAAAAATGGGCAGAGGACCTGAGCAGACACTTCTCCAAAGAAGAAATACAGATGACCAACAGGCACACAAATAGATGCTCCACATTGTTAATCATCAGGAAGTTAGGATGGCCATTATCCAAAAGACAAGAAACAACAAATGCTGGCAAGGATGCAGAAAAAGGGAAACCCTCCTACACAGTTGGTGGGAATGTAAGTTGGTGCAACCATTGTGGAAAGCAATATGGAGGTTCCTCAAAAAACTAAAAATAGAAATGCCATTTGACCCAGGAATTCCACTCCTAGGAATTTACCTGAAGAAAACAAGATACCTGATTTGAAAAGATATATGCACCCCTATGTTTATCGCGGCACTATTTACAGTAGCCAAGATATGGAAGCAACCTGAGTGTCCATCAGTAGATGAATGGATAAAGAAGATATGGTACATACACACCATGGAATATTATTCATCCATAAAAAATAAAAGAAATCCTGCCGTTTGCAACAACATGGATGGAGCCAGAGGGTATTATGCTCAGTGAAATAAACCAGATGGAGAAAGACAAATACCAAATGATTTCACTCATTTGTGGAGTATAAAAACAAGGCAAAACAGAAAGAACAAAATAGTGGTAGACTCCTAGACACCAAGAAGGAAGCAGTGGTTACGAAAATGGAGGGGTTGGGTGGCAGGAAAAGGGGACTAAGGCACACAATAACTTGCAATCACAATATAGGTAGGTCACAGGGACAGTATTACAGCATGGAGAATATAATTAATGACTCTATAATATCTCACTACATTGATAGACAGTGACTGCAGTGTAGGGGGTGAGGACTTGACAATATGGGTGAATGTTGAACCACTGTGTTTTGTATTTGAAACCACCATAAGATTGTATATCAGTGATACTTTAATTTTTTTAATTATATATAAAGAAAAAAATATTTTCTTGAGGACTTATTTCTAGTTGCTTTCCAAATTCACAGTACATAATCCTCACCTGGGGAAGATCACATGAGCCCTCATGGAAGGTGATGTCAGAGATTATTTATCTAATGGGTTTCTGTTGGAATTCTTTTCACTTTGTCTTTCTCCATTGGGCTTCTTCCTCCAGTGGAATTGGCAAGGAAAAGTGACATGGTCTCCTATTTTTGCCTACAGGAGAAAGAATCCTCAGATCCTCCAAAAAATGACAAAGATGCCATTGGAGAAACAACAGGAAGAGTGTGTCACTGATAAACTACAAAGGACATTACATAGTGATAAAGGGATCAGTCCAACAAAAGGACAGAACAATTGTAAACATCTCTGCACCCAACACAGGAACACCTAAATATATAAAGCAAATATTAACACACCTAAAGGGAGGAAATAGACAGCAACACAATCACATTAGGAGATTTTAACACCTCAATTATATCAATGGACAGATCATCCAGACAAAAAATAAATAAACAGAGGCATTGAACAACACAGTAGACCAGATGGTCTTAACAGACATCTTTAGAACATCCCGCCCAAAAGTAGCAGGATACACATTTTTTTTCAGGCACACATGGAACATTCTCCAGAATAGATCACACATTAGGACACAAAAAGAGCCTTAATAAATTCAAAAAGAGTGAAATTGTATCAAGCATCTTTTCAGATTACAATGATATGAAACTGGAAATCAGTTACATGAAGAAAACAAAAAACAAACACATGGATGCTAAACAACATCCTTCTAAATAATCAGTGGATCAATGAATAAATCAAAGAAGAAATAAAGCAATATATGGAGACAAGTGAAAACAAAAATACAACAGTTCAAAATATTTGGGATGGTGCAAAAGCAGTTCTAAGAGGGAAGTACATAGCAATACAGGCCCACCTCAAGAAAAAGAGCAATCCCAAATAAGCAGTCTAAACTCACAACTAAAAAAACTAGAAAAAGAAGAACAAATGAAACTCAAAATTAGTAGGAGGGACATAATAAAGATCAGAGCAGAAATAAATAAAATTGAGAAGAATAAAACAATAGAAAAAACTCAACAAAACCAAGATACGGTTCTTTGAGAACATAAACAAAATAGACAAACCCTGAGCCAGACTTAACAAAAAAAAGACACAAATAAACAACATCAGAAATGAAAAGGAGAAGTTACAACTGACACCACAGGAATACAAAGAATTATCAGAGAATTCTATCAAAAATTATATGCCAATAAGTTGGACAACCTAGAAAAAATGGACAAATTTCTAGAAAAGTACAACCTTCCAAGACTGACCCAGGAAGAAACAGAAAATCGGAACAGACCAATTACCAGTAATGGAATTGAATTGGTAATCAAAACACTCCCCAAAACCAAGTCCAGGATCAGATAGCTTCACAACTGAATTATACAAAACATTTAAAGAAAAGATAATACCCATCCTTCTTAAAGCATTCCAAAAGGTAAAACATGAGAGAATACTTTCAATCTCATTCTACAAGGCCAGCATCACTCTAATACCAAAACTAGACAAAGAGACTTCAAAAAAGAAAATTATAGACCAATATCCCTGATGAACATAGATGCAAAAATCCTCAACAAAATATTATCAAACCAAATTCAAAAATATATCAAAAGGATCATCCATCATGACCAACTAGGATTTATTTTAGGGATGCAAGAATGGTACAATATTTATAAATCAATCAATGTGATATACCACATTAACAAAAAGAAAGATAAAAACCATATGTTCATCTCAATAAATGCTGAAAAGGCATTTGACAAAATTCAACATCCATTCCTGATAAAAACTTCCAACAAAATGGGCAAAGAAGGAACATACTTCAACATAATAAAGGCCATATACAGCCATAACAAACCCACAGCTAACATCATGCTCAGAGGCAAAAAGCTGCAACTTTTCCTATAAGATCAAGAATAAGATAAGATGTCCACTTTCACCACTTTTACTCCACATAGTACTGGAGATCCTAGCCATGGCAATCAGAAAATACGAAGAGATAAAAGGCATCCAATTGGTAAGGATGTTAAACTGTCACTATTTGCAGATGATACAATAATATATATAGAAAACCCTAAATACCCCACCAAAAAACTACTAGAACTAATAACTGGATTCAGCAAAGCTGCAGGATACAAAATCATTACACAGAAATTTGTTGCATTCCTATATATTAACAATGACTAGCAGAAAGAGAAATCATGAAAACAATTCAATTTACAGTTACATCAAAAAGAATGAAATACTTACAAATAAACCTAACCAAGGAGGTGAAGGACCTGTTCTCTGAAAACCATAAGACACTCATGAGAGAAACTAAAGAAAACACAAAAATGGAAATCTATCCCATGCTCATGGATAGGAAGAATTAATAATGTCAAAATGACCGACGTACCCAAAGCAATTTACAGATTCAATACAATCCCTATCAAAATACCAGTGATATTTTCAATGAACTGGAGCAAAGAATCCTAAAATTCATATGGAACCACAAAAGACCCCAAATGGCCAAAGCCTTCTTGAGAAAGAAGAACAAAGCTGGGAGTATTATGCTCCCTCACTTCAAGCTATAGACGAAACTACAGTAATCAAACCAGTATGACACTGGCACAAGAACAGACTCATAGATCAATGGAACAGAACAGAGTCCAGATATAAAGCCACACATACATGGTCAATTAACATACAATAAAGGAACCATGAATATACAATGGGGAAAAGACAGCCTCTTCAATATCTCATGTTGTGAAAACTGGACCACCACATGCAAGAGGATGAAACTGGATTACTGTCTAACTTCATACACAAAAGTATATTTGAAATGGATTAAAGGCCTAAATGTAAGACATGAGACCACAAAACTCTTAGAAGAAACATGCAAAAATCTCCTGAACATAAGCATCAGCAAGTTTTTTCTGGACACTTTTCCTTGGGCAAGGGAAAAAAAATAAAAAATTAACAAGTGGGACTATATCAAACAAAAAATTCCTGTACAGCAAAGGACACCAGCAGAACAAAAAGGCAACATACAATATGAGAAAGTATATTCATAAATTATTTTTCTGATTAGAGGTTTACATCCAAAATATATAAATAAGTCATATGCCTCAATACCAAAAAGAATAATCTGATTAAAAAATGGGCAGACGACCTTAACAGATATTTCTCTAAAGAATAAATAGAGATGGCCAACAGGCATATGAAAAGATGCTCCAAATCGCTAATCATCAGGGAAATACAAATTAAAACTACAATGAGATACCACCTCACACCAGTTGGAATGGCCACTATACAAAAGACAAGAAATAACAAGTGTTGGTGAGGATATAGAGAAAAAGGAACACTCCTACACTGTTGTTAGAAATATAAATTGGTGCAGCCACTGTGGAAAACAGTTTGGAGGTTCCTCAAAACACTAAAAATAGAAATGTCATACAACCCAGTAACTGAACTTCTAGGAATTTACCTGAAGCAAACAAAATATCTGATTCAAAAAGATATGTGCACCCTTATGTTTATTGCCAATTATTCACAGTAGCCAAGGTATAGAAGCAACCAAAGTGTCCATCAATAGATGAATGGATAAAGAAGGTGTGGTATATATATATATTCACAGTGGAATTATGAATGAATTCAGCCATAAAAAAGAAAGAAATCCTGCCATCTATAACAACATGGATAGACCTAGAGGGTATTATGCTAAATGAAATAAGCCAGGAGGAGAAAGACAGATACCATATGATTTCACTTACTTGTGGAATATAAAAATGAAACAAAATGAACAAAACAGCAGTAGAGTCAGACACTGAGAAACTGGTAGTTATCATGGGGATGATTTGGGTGGGTGGGTACGGAGGGTGAGGGGTATAAAGAGGAACAGAAATCTCAATCATAATATAAGTTGATCATGGGGATGGAAGTGTAGCATGGAGAATATAGCCAATAATTCTGTAACATCTTCCTATGTTGACAAGACAGTAACTGCACTAGTTGGGGGGACGATATAAGATTATATATTAACTGTACTTCACTAAAAAATACACTTTAAAAAAATTACAGCGAGAGTTACAGATCCATCTTTAAAGTTCCATTACCTAATATAAGCTATATATTGGTCTCCAGGAAAATATGACAAAGCTATTTTTTAAAAAGCAACCAACAAGCATATGTGACTGACTTTCTACCCTGTAGAGCAGAGATGGCAAATACAAAACAAATATGCTGCCAATATAGTTCCTACCAATTAGATACACCTAAAATCAATGGACATCTCTGCCTTAGAGAATTCAAAATCACGCTATTTTCTTTTAAAAGTAATGACAGTAATAATAATTAAAATATATTCCATAGTTACAATGGTCAAGATTTGACCAAAATGGAACAAGCCACTTTACAGAGTAATAATGAGAAGGTCTTCTGGCAAAAATATCCGTCAATGTTCCCACACAGCTTGGAGAAAGGGGGTCTGTGGGTGACACGATGAAGAATAAACTCCAGCTGGAATTAAGAATTGTCATACATCAGAAAATTCACAGCAGGAAGAATAAAGAAGTTGGTTGGTTCATTGGTTATTTGGTTGGTTGGTTTCTTCCTATGTGTAAGGTTTTAATTAAGTAAACAAGTTTCTACATTTAGAAAGTATCTTTCTGGGAGAAATCTTGTAAATGTTATAAGTATGGAATTAAATAAAACCTCAAGTAACTATAGCCATCTTAGAATCCAAAGAAGATGCCCTATCTATCTGATGCTTTGGTACCTTTCAACAGAAAAATAAATGATGTTCTGGGTTCTTTTTACTTGTGGGAAATGAAAGTAATTCTGAGCATATTATTCAGGTATTTATTCTCAGCATACTAGCCATAGGAGCAAATATCTAATTATTTTCTGAGGTATTTCAAGTATTGCCACAGGTGTTATAAGATACAGGACCACACCTTTATAAGAGAAGTAAGATGGGCAGATAATATAAAGATCTCCCATCTAAGCTAAGTGTCTGTTTGCCTCTGAACACAACTGAAGATGGTCGCAGTTTTTATTTTTCCTGATGTTTGTGTGGTGAAATCTTAGAATTGTATAACATTAAAACTGATTCAACAGAAAATAAAAACCTGAGTAGTCCTTTAAGCATTAAAGAAATTGAAATAACAGTTTAAAATTAAGCAAAATTGTAATGAAATTAAATGAAAACACCAGACCTATAAGGCTTTACTACCAAGTGCTAGCAAACATTGAAGGAATAAGTAATTCAGATGTTATACAAACTATTTCAGATAAAATATGATATGGGTTTAAAACTATAATGTAGAGTGATGTATTACTAGAAAACCAAGTAAGGTAATTTACCACATCAATCAATGAAAGAGAATAGCATGTGATCATCTCTATAAATGGGGAAAGGGCAAAAACTCTCAATAAAATAATATTTGGTCATGATTTTAAAACAAAATAAAATTCTTAACACACTGGAGACTTCCTTAATCCAATTAAGGGGCTCTTAAAAAAAACCTACAGCATACAGGACACCTAACTGGTGCTCAGTTGAAGATCAGAAATATGGTCTGCCTGCTCTCTGCCACACTCTACTAAAAATCTTAACAGCACAGCTGGAAAAAGAATATGGGGGAAAAAAAACATAGAAGGAAGGACCAAACAAGAACTATTCATTAGTGAAAATGGTAGAGTTGCATGCATGGAAAATTACAAAAATTCTACAAATAAATAATAACTAATGGCAGAAAGTAGCAAAAATTTTGGGCAGAAATTCAATTTTTAAAAACCCATTTCAACGACTTCCTCTTTCAGAAAGACAGAGTAGACACACTTTCTCCTATTTCTCCCATTAAGTACAGCCAAAAATCCTGGATATAGTGTACATAAAATAGACAAAAGACCCTGAAAGATTTAAGGAAAAAAGCAGACCAACTAGGGACACACCTGGATCCAAAGAATCACACAACGTGAAGTTCCCAGGGCTTCTTTTTTGCCTCATATCCCAGGATAGGTTCTGGAGATGCCAGTACCATGGAAATGCCCGTGGGCACAGATCCAAAAAAGAACCAAAAAAAGCCTTTATCTCTAGTCAGAAGACCAGGAGTGGGGTAACCTAACAAAACAGAAAATGTTTAGGTGTTAGCCGCACTCTTACAGCCAAACATCATGGAAAAAACTAACCCATCTCCAACTCTGCCAGAAAAGGCTGAGTGTGAAGCTTGGTCTTGTGAGCCTGCAAACACAGTAAACTGTGATGAGTCATCCCAAGCCCAGCTAGGTACAGTCAGAGAAGACTAAGAGGGGACAAAAACCAAATGAAAAAACCAGGAAGTCTCATCAAAGAAATAGGTGATGTAAAGAAGAACCAAAAGGAGACTTTCAAGCTGAAACATACAATAAAAATATTTTTTAATTCAGTAGATGCAAACCAATTACTAGTGAGGATGTAGAACAATAAGGACTCTCACTCATTTCTGCTGAGAATACAAATTTTGGAGGAAATTTTGGTAGTTTCATATAATGCTAAATATGATCTTATCATATAATCCAACAAGTACATTCCTAGGTGTTTATCCAGTATATTTAAATACATGTCCACACAAAACCCTTCATGCAAATATCTATAGCAAATTTATTCATGAACCTGTAGAAGCAATCAAGATGTCCTTCAATAGGTAAGTGGAAAAAATTAACTATGGTACATTCATACAATGGAATACTACTATTTTCCATAAAAAGGAATGAACTATGAAGCCATTCAAAGATATGGATGAATCATATTGCTACATGAAAAAAAAAATCTAAAAAGAAAAAAACATCTAAAAAATATAAAACCATCATATATATATATATATATATGATTCCATTTATATAATATTCTGGAAAAGAAAAATCTATAGAGATGATAAACACACAGCAATTGCCAAGGATTCAGGGGAGGGGTGTTGCAGGATAGATGAAGCACAGGGGATTTTTTAGGGCAATGAAATTTTTCTGTGTGATACTGTAATAGTGATGGATTCAGAACTTTACAGCAGAAAGAATGAAACTCAATGTATGCAATTTTTTTTAATGTTCAGAATATGAGAGGAATCCCAAGATGGGAAGCAGACTATGACAAAATAGTTCAACTGTTTTACAAATATATGAAATAATCTCACTGAACTGAGTGGGGACAGGAGTGGGAGGGTGCTGACCTAAGTTACTTTGCATATGAGCAGATTTTGCATATGAGTAAAAGTAAAGACAAACGGAACTGCACATAAGCACTGTACTCTAGCTGATAAAGTTTCTCATAGGATTGTGGGTTAAGAATTCTAAAGTAAATCAATAGCATGTGGAAAGAGGGACATTTCTCACTATTGCAGTGGGAGATTACAGAGAAGTAAGAGAGGTTAGAATGACCCATGTGATAATGGATTCGAATTTGAGTTTAAACTCAGCTTCATACAGACACATTTGGATATATAGAGAAATGTTTATGGATATGTCTGTATACAGAGGTTAATGTCCACACATGTATTTCCTGCCTCTATCAGTTCACAGGGACTAGAAGCAATGAAATCCTATAGCACTGAGCACAGCCAGCACCAAGATCATGGTTTCTAACACCCTTCTCCAAGGAAAGGAACCAGGGTTCCACAGTAACATGGTTGATTCTAGGACTGGGACAGCAAATATACAGGAAAATCCAGGAGCACGTTCAAGTGCCAGACAGTTAGGAAGTGCTAAAATTTTTAGAAAGTACATATACTGATTTGGGGTATGTCAAAGGGACATGACACCAATTGCAAAAGCTCCCAATGACCAAAGCTGGAACAATTTAAGCAAGAAAATAAATAACAGCATTAGCTTAGAAACCAAGGTATAAAATATATATCCATAAGCCCATACTAATATAAGTAAATAAGTAGATCAAAAGATGATAGATAATAAAGATTTATCAAATCTCTCATTAGGAAGAATTTCCAATTTATATAAACACTCTGTGTTCAGGTAATGTAGCCTAACACCCCACTCCTAAAGCATTGGCTGCACATAGTGACTTTCTTCCAAAGAGTACAGTATGAAATGGGGGGAAAGAGTAACTTTATAGTAGAGATATGTGATGAACACTACTTCAGCCAAGTAAATCAAGCCAGTATCAGCAATCATGTTGATAGTATATTGATAATATGCACTTTGATATGATGTGATGAGAACAGCATACTCTGTGGCCTTCCTCTCCAAAACCCATAATCCCAGTTTAATCATAAAAATACCAGACAAATCCTAATTAAGGGACATTATGCAAAATATATGATGAGTCCCCTTCAAAACTGTCAGGGTCATCAAAAACAAGCGAAAATCTGAGGAGATGTTAGAACCAAAGGAATTTGAGGGCCACATGATGACTAAAGGTAATGTGGTGTCACGAATGGGATTCTGGAACAGAGAAAGGACATTAGGTAAAAACTGAGAATACGTGTAAATGGACTTTAGTTAATAATAATAATGTATCAATTGTCGTTCACTAATAGTGACAAAAAGACCATGCTGATGTAAAACATTAATAATAGATATATATGGAAATTCTCAGTAGTATCATCATGACTTTTCTATAAGTCTAGATCTACCCTAAAATAGTTTATTTAGAAAGTAATTTTCTTAAAAATCAATGGAATGAGATTCAAGATGTCAGTGTGAGAAGTGAGACAGAAAACTCCCCCCAAAACCACATATATTATGAAAATACAGTTAACAGAACTAATCCTAAAAGAGCAACAGGAAAGAGGGCTGCACCAGACTGCATACACCTGGAGAATGGAGCGGACCTCACCAAACAGGATAACGTACCAAAACCTTGATCCAGTGGGGCCCAAGCCCTTCCCCCACCCCAGCTGACTGGCAGGAGGAAGACAAATGGAGCAGGGAGAGGGTGGAAGACTAGGACTGCTGAACACCCAGCCCTGGAAATCTGCTACAGGAGCACAAACCTACATTGCCTGGTGCTCTGTGAATTAGTGGGGTTGGAAAGCTAAGACAGGTGGAATACTTGAAGAGACTGAGATTCCAGCCATTTGTTGAGGACAGGATCTACATCTGGCTGCTCTGGGATAAAGGGAAGGCGGGTAGTCTGAGAGGCTTCCTAGCAGCAAGAGGGCTGCTGAAGGGGTGGGGTTTGCACAGAGCTTGCTGCAAGGGAGAAGGGATAGGTGGACAAGGTTGTCTGGGCGTGCTCTTCCCAGTAGATTGGGAACTTTCAGGAGCTTCAGGAGCTCCATCCCCCTGGCTGGCTAGTCATATCCAAGCCCCCCTCCACAATACGCAGCCTGCTTCACCTTCCTCGTGGCCAGCCCATACCTGGTTTGCAAACAGAGAGTCCCTGCCCTGACATCAGGCCAGCCAAAAGGAGGAGATGCAAAGCACAGAGGCTTACACCTATGTGCTGGTCCACTGGTTATGACAGTGGAAACAGGCACTGAAGCTGGGAAGCAGGAGACAGTTGTTTCCTCACCCCAGGCACCAGTGCCATTCCCCTGCCAGCCCCAACATCAATCCAGGGGCTGAGCAGCTCCAGAGACTAGAGCTTCTGGGTATTAGCGCCACATACAAATATGAAATGTCAAAGGAACCCAGTTCAAACAAAAATCAAGCAAACACCAGATAAAGGGGCAAATGAAACTGAACTCATTAATCTCCCTAATACAGAGTTCAAAATAAAAATCATAAACATGCTAATGTAGGTACAGAAAAATATTCAAGAACTCAGGGACGAATTTAGGATGGAGATTCAAATTAAGAAATTCCAAGATCTAATATCTGAATTCAGCAAAGTTGTGGGATACAAAATTAATACACAGAAAAACCTAGGAATGAACCTAACGAAGGAAGTGAAAGACCTATACCCTGAAAACTACAAGACACTCCTAAGAGAAATTAAAGTGGACACTAACAAATGGAAATTCATCCCATGCTCTTGGCTAGGAAGAATAAATATTGTCAAAATGGCTATACTACCTAAAGCAATCTACAGATTGAATGCAATGCCTATCAAAATACCAACAGCTTTCTTCAATGAACTGGAACAAATAGTTCTAAATTCATATGGAACCACAAAAGACCCCGAATAGCCAAAGCAATCCTGAGAAGGAAGAATAAAACAGGGGGAATTACGCTCCCTGACTTCAAGTTCTACTACAAAGCCACAGTAATCAAGACAATTTGGTATTGGCACAAGAACAGACCTACAGACCAGTGGAACAGAATAGAAAATCCAAACATTAACCCAAACATATACAGTCAATTAACATTTGATAAAGGAGCCTTGGATATACAATGGGGAGATAATAGCCTCTTCAGCAGCTGGAAAAACTGGACAGCTACATGTAAGAGAATGAAACTGGACTACTGTCTAACCCCATACACAAAGGTAAACTCAAGGTGGATCAAAGACCTGAATGTAAGTCATGAAACCATAAAACTCTTAGAAAAAAACATAGGCAAAAATCTCTTGGACATAAACATGAGCGACTTCTTCATGAACATATCTCCCCGGGCAAGGGAAACAAAAGCAAAAACGAACAAGTGGGACTATATCAAGCTGAAAAGGTTCTGTACAGCAAAGAACACCATCAGTAGAACAAAAAGACATCCTACAGTATGGGAGAATATATTCATAAATGACGTATGCGATAAGGGGTTGACATCCAAAACATATAAAAAACTCACACACCTTAACAAACAAAAAGCAAATAATCCAATTAAGAAATGGGCAGAGGATATGAATAGACACTTCTCCAAAGAAGAAATTCAGATGGCCAACAGGCACATGAAAAGATGCGCCACATCACTAATCATCAGAGAAATGCAGATTAAAACCACAATGAGATATCACCTCACACCACTGAGGATGGCCAACATCCAAAACACAAACAACAACAAATGTTGGCGAGGATGCAGAGAAAAGGAAACTCTCCTACACTGCTGGTGGGAATGCAAATTAGTTCAACCATTGTGGAAAGCAGTATGGAGGTTCCTCAAAAAACTCAAAACAGAAATACCATTTGACCCAGGAATCCCACTCCTAGGAATCTACCCTAAGAATGCAGCAGCCCTGTTTCAAAAAGATAGATGCACCCCTATGTTTATCGCAGCACTATTTACAATAGCCAAGAAATGGAAGCAACCTAAGTGTCCATAAGTAGATGAATGGATAAAGAAGAGGTGGTACATACACACAAGGGAATATTATTTAGCCATAAGAAGAAAACAAATCCTACCATTTGCAACAACATGGATGGAGCTAGAGGGTATTATGCTCAGTGAAATAAGCCAAGCCGAAAAAGACAAGTATCAAATGATTTCACTCATATGTGGAGTATAAGAACAAAGAAAAAAACTGAAGGAACAAAACATCAGCAGACTCACAGAACCCAAGAACGGACTAATAGTTACCAAAGGGAAAGGGACTGCGGAAGATGGGTGGGAAGGGAGGGATAAGAGGGTAAAAGGGGCATTACAATTAGCAGATGTAATGTTGGGGGGGTATGGGGAGGGTTGTACAACTCAGAGAAGACAAGTAGTGATTCTATAGCAACTCACTACGCTGATGGACAGTGACTGTAATGCGGTTGGTGGGGGAGACCTGATGAAGGGGGTAGTTTAATAACCATGATATTGCACATGTAATTGTAGATTAATGATACCAAAATAAATTATTTTTAAAAAAGGTCACAAAATTCTTGTAATGACAAAATTATAGAACTGGGGAACAGATTAGTGCCCAAGAATTAGTGATAATGGGGTTGGAGGAGACTGGTGGAGAGAACTAGAAAGAAGTAGCACTAGGGCAAGCTTTGTTGGGATGGAATAGCTGTGCATCTTGTTTGCACTGGGAGTTATCCAAATCAACCCCTGTGATAAAATAACGTAACTATTTCCTGGTTTTGATATTGTGCTCTATTTACATAAGATGCAGACATAGTGATGAAGGGCACATGGAACTTCTCTGTGTTATCTTCACAAGTTCCTGTTAGATCTATAATTGTTTCAAAATAAAAAGCTTTTAAAAATCAATTTCATTTTTACCAGCAACAAATAGTTGCTGAAAATATGTCCTTACAAAGAAACACAAAAATATAAAAAAACTAGGATTAAGTCTCACAAAATAGGAACATGATTTTTCTGAGAAAAATTATAAGACGTCATTAAAAGACTTAAAAGAATCTAATGGAAAAACAGACAACCATTTTGTGGATTTAAAAACTAAAGACAACAAAGATATTAGTTCTCCCTTTATGGATCTATAGACTCAACACAGTTTCAATAGAAACCCAAGTTCTTTGGATCCTGACCAGCATGTGAACGGAAGCCGCTGTTCACCCCAAGCCACCTGCAGGCATGTGGGGGAAGTTGGATCATCCAATGAATGATGCTGGGACCCTGATTATACACGGGGAAGAAATGAAAGGGCATCCTTAGCACACCACACACAGAAATCATTTCTAGAGTATTAAAGACAAATAAGAAACACAAAGCTACAAAATTTTAGAAAACAAAATCTGAGCTTGTCAAGGCATTAAGGATTTCTTTGAACACCGAAGCAAAAACATAAGGGAAAGATGGCTGATTTTTTACTAAATTAAATATTTTTAATTGTGTTCTATAAAAAAGAAACCTCTGGGAGAAAATTTTTGTTAGACGTGTAAATGGCAAAGCATTAATGTCTGAAGCATATACATTTAAAGAACTCTATAAGTAAATAAGAAAGAGACAAATAATTGCAATATGAAAATGGGCAAAAGAGTTGAACAACACTTCCCACAGAAAAATGCAAAGTGGCTCAGAAACATGAAAACCTACTGGACCCCATTGGCAACCCCATGGGAAACCATTTCACACTTAGCAGATTGGCAAAGGTTTTCAAGTCTGACCATCTCAACTCTTGGGAGGGGTACGGAACATCTGGGAGGCGGGCATGCTCCTGGTAGAGTGCTAATTGCTACCAGTTTGGAAGCCAATTTAGAGAATGTGCAGAACATATAAACTCTAAGACCCGGCAACTCGGCTCCTAGATAAATTCATTCTTTAAACAGCTGCTGCATTAGTGCACATGGGGATACAGGGAATGGGGATAGCAGCTGTTCTGTAAGAGCAGAAAAGTAGACAGAAATCAAATGTCCCTCAACAGAACAATGGCATAGTCCCTCCATTGAAATCTAGATGGCAGTGAAAATGACAAAAAATAGTACGGATAAATTGTTGATCCATATTGGGACACGCGGAATTGAGTAAGAATGGAAATCATAGATTATATCAAGCATGAGTCTAAGTTCAAAAATAAAAAGCAAACAATATTGTTGAGGACAACAAACATTTGTGGTAAAGCTGTAAAGAAAATCAAAGAGGGATAACCACAAATATTAGGCATTAGTACTTGGAGGGGACAGAAGAGGGGATGGCTTGGGGGACACAGATGTCAAAGGTGGCTGAAGTTTGATTCAACTGGATCATGAACTTGTTTGCATTATACACATAATTATGCATTTATTATATTCTCAGAATTACAGGAATAAAAAAAATAAAGCCTCTGTGGGACCCCCTTCACCTCTGCCAGACAAGAGGGAGGGAAAAGGCGGCAGGCCTCACAAGGCACCAAGGCCGACCGTGCCTAGTGGCCAGCTCTGCGCTGCCCAGACCAGGCCAGGCTGGGCCAGGCAAAGAGCTGTACCCCTAGGAGAGCACGCAGAGAGGGGGTGCCCTGCGGGCCAGCGGGCCGGAGCCCCACGTGATGTGGCATCTGGTGAAAGCAGAGGGGCCTGCACCTGCCCGCTGGAGTGGACGGGAGGAGAGGAGGGAAGCCCCCTCTCGCAGTCCCTTTGGACTCATGCCTCTCTCCCTCTGCTTCCACTCGGCTCTCTCCTGCTCTATCCTGGCACAGACACAACACCCTTGAATTCAACACCCCACTGTAAATCCTTTCTATTTGCTCCAATGGAAATGTTCAGGAATGTAAACGAGGAGGAGGAACGGGCATGCTATTGGAAGGGGCCTGGATGGGACAAGGGATTCGTGATGGTGAAGAAACTCTAAAATCAGTTTATGGCCACAGCCCACCCCTCGGGCGAGGAGTCTTGTGCCTGGGTTGCCCCAGACATCGCATGTTCAGACATTCATTGTGAACACGTGGACTCGGGAACACGACCAGCTGCCCTGCCCGTGCTGGCGTCTTCATGACCTGAGGTCGGCTGCAGTCACCTGTGTCTTTGGATCCGAACCCCCGTGACCTGTTGATGTCCCTCGTGCCAGCAATCTCCAGCAGGGAAATTCCTCTCCTATCTTGGGGGCGCCCACCTGAAGACCCAGGCCTCTCCAGACTCTGCTTATCTCTGCTGCGTGGGCACAAGAATTATGGTGACTTGTCATGCAGCATAAACAGGACAAATCAAGGGAAACTGTCTGTTTGCCCTCTGACCTCTGGGAAAATAACCACTGGGTGCCTTTCTTGTCTAGTGGAAAATTAACAGCACAGAACTCCTAAAAGACAGGCTGTAAAATACTCTTTATGTCTTGTTCAAAGCTTCAAAGCTCCCCAGTTGAAGCTCTAGGCTTGACAGAGTCCAGCCAACTCTGCAATGAGTGCTCTGTGCTTTCGGGGCCTGGGGGACATTTCTGTTCATTTGCAAATCTGAGCTGGAGCCTCAAAGAAGGATATTCTTAGGAGGGCGGCATCCAGATGCCCCCCCATCTTTCTCTTCCTTCCTCCCCCGTAAGAGAAAAGGAGGGGGGATGGAGCAAAGTGAATCCAGTTTACACGAATGCATCTGAGAGGGTTAGTCTTTTTCTCCTAAGAAATAATTCATCCATAAATATGGAAAGTCTTCTCCCCCAGTGGCCTCTAAGCTGACCAAACAGGAAACCAGGGAAGCTTCCGAATACCTGAAATTCAATGTCCAAATATTCACTAGATGTGCTGAGCCACTTTTTTCATTGCTTAAAAGGTCAGTAGGTCAAGTAACCAGAAGAAAGCAGGACAGAGGTGTCAAAAGCAGGAATCGAATTGTGGTGTTTGTGTTTATGACATTCAGGCCACAGCAGTGCCACCCAGTTGAACTTAGATGATATCATTGTGATTAAACAGTTCCAAAAGAAATTAGAAATGTGTGCTTTTGGGGGAAAATATACCAATTAAGAGTATCACTTTTCCAAGACAGCAAATTTGGTAACTGGAAATACAAAAGGGCCCCTCCAAGAAGGGGCCAATGAAGTATAGTTGAGCCTTGAACAATGCAGGGGTTTAGGCACCCACCATCTGCACAGCCAAAGACGCTAGTACTACTTTTTACTCCCCGAAGACTTTACTGAAAGCCTACTGTGGACTGGAAGCCTTACCATCAACATAAAAAGTCAATTAATACATATTTTGTATTTGTATTATATACTGTGTCCTTATAATAAAGTAACCTAGAGAAAAGAAAATGATTTTTGAAATTGTCACAAATTTCCAAAAATTTTCCAATATATTTATTGAAACAAAGCCATGTATAATTGTCCCCTGTGGTCCAAATCCATGTTGTTCAAGCATCTACTATAGTGAGATCAAGGTAGATGTGGATAAAAAAAAAGCAATAAAAAAGTATACACCAAGCCACTGAGTAGAAGCTTATACTGCTTTAGAGTTTAAGTCCCTGGGCAATCCAATTTGGCATAACTCACCATTCCCACCTTTAAGGAACTTACTTTAAGAATGCAATTGTGGGCAAAGACCTCACCAAAAAGAAAATTACAGACCAATATCCCTGATGAACATAGATGCAAAAATACTCAACAAAATATTAGCAAACTGAATTCAAAAATACATCAAGAGGATCATACACCATGATCAAGTGGGATTCATCCCAGGGATGCAAGGATGGTTCAACATTCGAAAATCCATCAACATCATCCACCACATCAACAAAAAGAAGAACAAAAACCACATGATCATCTCCATAGATGCTGAAAAAGCATTTGACAAAATTCAGCATCCATTCATGATTAAAACTCTCAACAAAATGGGTAGAGAGGGCAAGTAAAAAAAAAAAAAAAAAGAAAGAATGCAATTGTGATATACCTAAAAGAAAACAGGCACTTAGAGAAATACTTTCACACACACGTTCACAGCAGCATTATTCAAAACCAAAAGGTGGAAGCAACCCAAACAATCATCCACGACTGAATGAGAGATAACAAAATGTGGTCTGTCATATGGGGGAATGTTACTCACCCCTACGAAGGAATGAGAGGCTGGTCCATTCTACACCATGGAGGAACCCTGACAATATTATGTTGAGTGAAAGACGCCAGACACAAAGGCTTATGTTGTATGAATCCACTTACATGAATTGTCCAAGTTCACAGAGGCAGAGCGCAGGTCACTGTGGCTGGGGGCAAGAAAAAAGGGGAATGAGAGGGACTGCCAACTGGCACAGGGTTTTCTTTAGGGTTGATTACGATATTTTGAAACTCAGATAGAGGTACTGGTTGCACAACACTGTGAATATACAGAATGCCACCAAATTGTGGCATACCTTTAAAATGGTTTATTTTATGTTATCTGATTTCACCTCAATTTAAAAAAAAAGACATTTTAATTGCATTTTGATGGAATGTCAGAAATCATCTAGTAATTATCTTTTTAGCCATAGAATCCCTCCTTCAGATGAAGACATACTGGCATGTTAAAGGGTGGAGAGAGACATGGGATTTCTCTGGTGAAACAGGCAGGCGAGGCCCTAGGCCCGCAGTGCTCACCCCTCCAGCCCAGCAGCCCCCAAAAGGGGTGCCCCTGGATCCCTAAAGGCTCCAAGAAGGATTTGAAGTCCATCTCCTTAGTTTGCACAGAAAAACACTGAAGCCCAAAAGGTATGTCAATTGCCTGAGAAAATCAGGCATTTTGGAAAGATCGGAGACAAATTCATTTTTTCTGTGTGAAAAGATACCAATAAAAGCAGGGCTAAGTGCTCAGCAAATAGTGAGGCTACGGCATGCAGACGTGCGAGAGGGGCTGGCTGTGGGGGCTGGGGGCCACCTAAAGGCCTGTCACCCGGCCTGGGAGAGCAGTGCAGCATGTGGAGAGAAATGCCAGCCCAAAAGGACCTCAGCACAAATGATCAGTGTCTCTAAGCACAATAATAGCTTAAGTAGGTGAGAATTAAACTGATGCAAGAGAGCCCTGAAAGGCATCTGCAGGAGACACTGGGGTCGTCAAGTTTCTGAAATGGTAATGAAAGACTTTGACATACTTGAGCTTCAGATAAAAGATATGAATGCGTTCTTGGGAAAAAAAGAATATATCCATATATATCAATACTGATTAACCAACGCTCTGACGTTACTCTCCTCACTCAGAAAAGCCCAGCCCCTCCCTCTCCTCAGCTCCTGCACAAAAACCACAAAGTGGTGCCACTACTTTGTCCTCCCCATGTCCTCCCACATGCTCGGCCTGGAAGCCACAGGAGCCAGGATCATTAGACAGAAGAGGTCAGCATCCCCAAACTCTGGAGCAACTTCTAGTCAGGCACTGGGGGCAGCAAGGCTGGTATGCCCCATGCCAGCAGCAGCTTCTCCTGCAGGACAGTCCCCAACACCACCACCGCACAGACCTGACCTGGCTAGGAACCCTGCAGGGTGCACAGCAGCGTGCCCTTGACCCCTCCATTTTTCCCAGACCCACAGAGATTAACTGCAGTGAAATGGTGGTGTTATTCTCTGCTGGTTCCCACCAGTGTTAAGGGGGCACAAAGGAGCTATTCCAGATTTCCACCCTGAAAGAAGCTCCTAAACTGCATGAATGAAGCTTCCGAACATATCAGAAGCATTTCCTCTTTTCAAATTCTGTGCATCTTCCAAATGCGTGAAGAAGAAAAAATGACAGACCAGGTGAAGAATGTCATAAGAACAGAAGTAAGTTTTAAAGCCCAGTGGCGGTTAAAGATCTAATTTGAGCTGAAGCACAGGCATTTCCAAGCTCACTGCAAAGGAGGACAGCTGGGTGCAAACCAGGGTGACTGGCACATGCAGCCGCCCTCTGCCCCTTTCCCAGCGGGGATCGGGGAGGCCACACTCACCAGCTGGCATGCATTAGGGAAGGAGAGCATGAACTGGACCCAAGACATGTAAGAAGGCAAAAAAGTAAGCAAAGACAGCACAGGCAGAAGCTCCCTGCAGTGACTCGGGTCCTAAGCTTCCCACCTCTCAGCACCTGCCCTCCGCTCACCACCTCTCCCACTTGGATTTAGAACTGTTATCAGCAGGGCCTGGGCAGGAAGCGGCCAGATGTCAAGCCAGGTCTCTGCATGTCTGATGCACCCATATTGATTATGAACTGTTCCCAAGGCAAGAAAATAAGATTCTTCACTTATCAGAAACATACAGCTTCCCAGATCCTGCCTGTTTTATGTCAAGACTGTCTTCAGAAATACATTAATATGATTCCTCTGTACTTTAATCATGTTTATATTTAGAGAAAGTGATATCTTGACAGAGATTTCAAGTGGGTTTAAACAGGAAAAGTCTACAACACATATGTATATGTAAAAAGTTTTAACCACAGAATATTTTTTGAGAAAGAAGGAAAAGCTACACCCCTAACCCTATCCAGCTCCCGCTGTGTTAAGGAGGAATGGCATTCTTTCTTGGATTCTTGGAGAACAGGTTCCGTCATTGTTTTACAAGGGTTGGTACTGCCCTCTGCTGATTACTCAAAAATGAGGGAAAACGATACCTGATGTAAGGAAGGGGAGGAGTTTCTCTCAGTTCCAATCAATCCCTGCTCCCCAGATGGAGATGGAACAGCAGGACGTATCCTGTCTATCAGACCGTCAAGGTGATGTCCAGCCCTGATGTCATAACCCTATAACACATTAACCCTTGGTCTCTGGTACCCAGACCAAATTCTTCACCACACAGCCTTGGTCCCAATGACATTCAGAGGGTCACAAAGGAGACACCTGCACACAGGCAAGTCGGGAAACCTGGTTACTCAAAGGGGACCAGAAATGCTCAGGCAGACCCTCACCTCTGAAGGCCATGGCCACTGCCCAGGCATCCCTCTGCATAGAGACAAAGACTGAGTTTCTATTATCCAGCGGGAGCCAGGATGGAGCATGGGAACAGAAGCTCAAATGCAACCCAGGGAAGAACCAAATGTGCCTCCTGCCTGCAGTGGGCAACACCAGCTCCATGCAGAGAGCTCACCCAGAATTCATCTAACAGAGTGAGTGCCCACCTCCACTCGGCCCTGGGCCCCCTGCCAATGCAGCTGTGAAGTGTGGGGACACCCCAGCTAAAAGCTGCAGTGAACATGAACGGAGTTTAACTTGTCCCTGATTTCACTATAGTTACATTTGCTGAAACCTCCCTTTTAGTAACCAACTTGAAACTTTCTAAAAACAGAACAGAAGATGAGTGAATCTGAATGCCAAAATTAACCAAATGTATAAACAAACAAAAAATTCCATCCACCTTTAAATGCCTAGTTTTGTTTTAAGCAGGTCCTTAAGGGAACTGACAGTACCCAGTGACAGACAGAGCAGCAAATTCCTCCGGTAACATTAGACTCAATAGAGCAAAACTGAAAAAACAAATATTTTTCTTAAGAAACACCACCCACGAGCTCTCCATCTGCGTTTATTTAATGTAAACTTGCTTGGTGAATGTCACAAAACATGAAAGGCCTGCGGATCCCTAGAGCCTGACCATCACTGCAGGGAAAACATTTCTGGCTACCCGACCAGCTGGATGGCTGGACTCTCAGGAGCCCTGGCCGAAAGCTTGTTCACCATGACTCTGTCTGATTTTTGTCTCTGGAGGCATTAGAAGAATAATTAAAATGCTCTGTATGTATGCAGCGTCTTTCCCCCAGGACTTTCAGAACCCTTTGCAAACACCAGCTCGGTCATCCTCCCAGTGTCACGCTCCTTTCAAAAGGGCAGGTCTGCGTGTGTTTTTTGGAGTCACCATTTGCAGGCCAGGTCCCAAAGCTAAAATAAATCACTCAAGTAATTCCAGTAAATGAGCATCTGGGGGGTGGGGTTAGCTCCGGCATCCACATAATGGCCTAAAGCTCCCGCTCTCCCTCTCCCGGGAATTGCAGCCCATAAGTCAGAGCGGCACTGATAAGGGGCTTCGACTCTCCACAATCCCAGACCCACCAAAGCTGCACCTGGGCTCGTGGTTGAACAGCCAAGGGTCCGCAGCTACCACGCAAGTCAGCTGAAGCCCCCACATGCCGCCAGTGCACTGGGCAACAATGGACAAAAGTATGGGTTTGCCTAACACAGTACACATCTCAGAGGAGTGTTCACGTCAACAGAAAAAGGTAGCTCCAGATTTAAGTAAACACCCAAGGCACTCCAAAACCCTCTGGTTGGGCCCAGGTCATAAGAATCTGTTTCCTGGGGACTGAAATTTGGGATTTACAGAAGAATCAAAACTTTTCCAATGTGATTACTGGTTGTTTCACATCTAAATCTAGAGCAGACCATTTCAGCTAAAACCAGGGGTCTATAGGCAGTTTGCTGTGGGGCCTGAGGCCTGGGAACCCGAATCCACACACTAGAAACTCTCGCAGGACACTGGGAGGCTAAGATGCTTGCTCGCCAACAATTCAGTTTTTAACATCTTACTCTTCTAAAAAAGCTCTCTTGCTTCTAGACTCCTGCGGTTCATAATGACCATTCGGTGTGACTGTAACATGTCTCTAGTTGGACAATCAGAATATGGAATGCAGAGGTCTTAGAAATGAGAAAGGACAGAATGGAAGTATAGACCCTGCTACGTGGAGTAGCAGCAAAGGAAAAAATGAAGGCCAGGAAAGTCACCCAGAGCTTCCCTGAAGGGCGCTGAGACTGCCTTAAGAAAAACATAGGCTTTGCGTCCGACATGACATTTCAGTAAAGGGAATAATAAAAGTAAAGCATTTTATCTGCCAATCACAGAACCATCCTTTCCTCACCTGAAAAATGCAAGTACTGGTCATCATCTCTAAAATGCTTTACCTTCCGATCCAGTCCAATGACCCCATGACAATAACAGACCCAAACTCATTCTGTCACTGCTGCCTGCCCGTCATATATAAATGTGCTTCCATGTTAGGGTCTCAGTCATTTTCACCTAAGAATTTAATTCTCAGCTTCAGAATCTTCAAACATCAGAGATTCATTTTTCCTCCATTCCAATTTGTCAAGGCCAGGGAAATTCTGTCCTGGCCAAGGGCACTTGCAGGAATAAGGGGTCCCAGGGAGCTTGCTGCCTAGCTGCCAGGTCCTGCAGAAATGGCCACATCACATCCTGACTCACTTCACAAATGACTAGGTCGGCTACTCCTCTCTGCCCAGGCTGGCAGGGGTACGGGTTCTACGGACAGCCTGTAGGCTCTTCAATTCCCTCCTCCCCAGCTAATAAAGCCTCCCGCGTCAGTGTGCTATAAAACAGTGGTTTGTGTATCCCATATTCATTTCTGGTCCAGGGAAGGCAAAACAGAGTGAACAGAGCAGGACATGTGTTCTACCCTGCTCTGTGATATTAAAGTAGAATATTGTAGTGTCGGGTCAAGTTATCACAGAGAAAAATTGTAAATTTCACAGATAAAACATTTTTAAAAATCACTGCTACAATATAAAATGTTCTCCACTCTTCCCCTTCCTATACGTTACCACACCAGGAATGGGAACATTTTAGTAAAACCCTTTAGAAATTTTTGGATATGTGCAAAAGGATGGATAACTTAAAAATGTATGAGTTTGTCACATATAGTAAAATATTTCAAAGGAACATCCACTTCAACAAAATACAAATACCTTTCATTCACCTCACTTAAAAAGTCCCCCAAATCAATAAGGTAACATTGATTAAGTCCTATGAAATTGCACTGTTATTTATTTATGGTAATTTGGAAGATAACCACTTTGATTTTTAAATCATGTATAAAGTGCTTGAAAAGCATATGATGTCACTTTTCTAATACAAAAATGCATCTGTAAGTTAATGCAGTGTCATACAGTACTGAAAAAAATGATTAGGTTTACTTTTAAAAGTTATATCTTCTCTATCAAATACAGTTGCAATACAACACTTCATGTTAAGAGACAAATGGGAGGGGACAATAGATGGCAGAGTAGGAAGGATGGACAGAAACCTCCTCACACACACACACACACATCAAGGAAGCAACTACAGCAAATACATTAATCCTAAAAACCACCTGAAGACTGCAGAACAGACCACCTACACCTGGTGAAGAAGAGAAGACCACATAGAGAAAAGTAAAGTGGCAGCACTACATTCTATCCACACCCAAGCTGGCAGCGCTACATTCTATCCACACCCAAGCTCTTACCCCATCCTAGCCCACACGCTGGAGGGAGACAAACAGAGCAGAGAGGGGATAAGCACTCAGGACCTCTGTACACCTGGCCCTGGAGATCTGCTCTGGGAACACAAGTCCACATTGCAGTGGGCTTTTGTGATTAGTGTGCTGGACCCCAAGGAGAGTTGGAGCAGTCTGGGAGGCCGAGACTCCAGCCACTTGTGGAGGACAGGCATGCGCCATTGGTCCTGCTGTGACCCAACACAGAGACAGCAGTTTGAAAGATTTACCAGCAGCAGGAAGGGTACCAGAGGAGCGAGGGTTGGATGGAGCTCTTTCCGCAGGAGAAAGGACAGGTGGGTGACACTTCCCCAGCACTTTCTTGGCCCAACAGGTTGGGAACTCCTGGGAGACCCAAACGCTCCAACCCCCTTGCTGGTGGCTCAGCCAAGCATCTGCATGCCTGTCCAGCCCACTCAGCCCAGCAGCATCAGACTTTGCTACCTAGAAGGCAAAGGGGGACTTTGCTGTCTGGCAGGCAGAGGGAGGCATTCCCAGCTTTCTAGGCCCTGTCTCAGACCAGCTGGAAGGCTCCAGTGGGAGCCAGCTCCCAGCACTCCTTCCTTCTCATGGTTGGCCCAGCCTGATGCCACATATCCATGTGCCCTGCTGCATGCAAATGCATGGCCCACCACCACTCACCTGCTCCAGAGCCATGCAGTCACCACACCTACCCTGTTAGCCCAGCACTACAGGCAACACAGCAGGGAAGGCAGAGTGCAACCGCTGCTCACAATGATCCCAGCAGAAGCTCCGATGCTTGGCTCACAAAGGGCCAGCTGAGGTGAACTGCCACCCCCAGTGGACTGAGATAGACCACTGCTGACAGAAAGACATAAAGGTGGGCCCAACCATAGTCCACCAACAGCTACAGGGGCTCCACCACAAAGGAGAACCAGGCACTGGAGAGTAAAGAGTCAGGAGTTTTTGGGCACCACAGGACACCTGCTTCATGAAGCCATTACTCTCTAGACCTCCTGGCATAATAAATCCATCTAATATAATGGAAGAAACACAGAAATCCTGACAGAATGAGGAGGCAGAATATGTTCCAAACAAAAATACAGGATAAGACACCAGAAAGAGGGCTAAATGAAACAGAGATCACCAATTTTCTTGATAAAGATTTCAAAGTAGAAGTCATAAATATGCTCATTGATCTGAGGAAAAGTATTGACAATCTTATGTCTTAAACAAGACATAGAATATTTCAAAGAAAGCCACTCAGAGCTGAAGAATACAGTAACTGAAATTAAATATACAATGGAGGGAATGAATAATAGATTGCTGCAAGTAGAGGAGACAATCAATGAGATGGAAATTAGAGAACAGGAACACAGTGAAGCTGAAGAACAGAGAGGAAAAAGAATCTCTAGAAACAAAAGGATGCTAAGAGAGCTGTGTGACAACTTCAAATGAAACAATACTTGCATAATAGGACTACCAGAAGGAGAAGAAAGATAAAAAGTCTTTTTGAAGAAATAATTGCTGAAAACTTCCTCAATCTAGGGAAGGAAATAGACACCCAGATCCTAGAGGTACAGAGAGCCATAACAAAAGGAACCCTAGGAAGACAACATCAAGACATATAATAATTAAAATGACAAATATTGAGGATAAGGAGAGTACTGAAAGCAGCCAGAGAAAGAAGAACACTTATAAGGGACCCCATCAGGTTATCAGCAGATTTCTCATCAATAACTTTACAGGCCAGAAGGGAATAGCATGAAATATTTAATGTAGTGAAACAGAAGGATTTTCAACCAAGAATCCTCTGCCCAGCAAGATTATCATTCAAATTTGAAGGAAAGATTAAACATTTCCCAGGTAAATAAAGGCTGAAGGAATTTAAAACCACTAAACAGGCCTTACAGGATAGGTTAAAGGGACTTCTGTAGATGGAAATGTTTGTAAACCTAAACAGCTTTCGCCAGTGAAAATAAACCCATGGTAAATGTAGTAGACCAATTATGTACAAAGCAAGTACAAAATTAAAACAAAATAAAAGTAGTAAAACCAACTATGCAAAAAATCAGTCAAGGGATACAAAAAATGCAGATTATAACATAAAGTGTGGAGGAGTAATAAAAAGAGAAGTACTTTTAGATTTGGTTTGAAATAGAGCATTCATCAACTTTTAATATAGACTATTATATAGTTAGGAAGCTATCTGTGGACCTTTGGTAACCACAAACCTAAAGCCTATAATAGATACACAAAAAATTCAAAAAGAAAAATCCAATCACAACACTAAAGAAAGCCATCAAATAACAGGAGTTTAAGAGAGGAAGAAACAAGAATTACAAAAACAACCAGAAACAATAAAATGGCAATAAGTACATGCTTATCATAATTACATTCTATATAAATGGACTTAATGCACCAATCAAAAGACATAGGGTGGCATAATAGATAAAGAACAAGACCCATATGTTGCATACAAGAGGCTCATTTCAGACCCAAAAACATACACAGACAGAAAGTGAAGGGATGGAAAAAAGATATGCAAATAATAGGTAGAAAAAAGCAGGAGTACCTGTACTTAGACAAAATAGATGTAAAATCAATGAAAGTACCAACAGGCAAAGAAGGACATTACATAATGATAAAGGGTTCAGTCCAAAAAGAGGATAAAACCATTATAAACACCTATGCACCCAAAATAGAAGCACCCAAATATGTAAAACAAAAACTAACAGAATTAAAGTGGGAAATAGACCGCAACTTATTCATTTTAAGAGACTTTAACACACCACTCAGAGCAATAGACAGATCATCCAGACATAAAATACATAAGGAAGCAGAAGCACTGAAAAACACATTAGATCAGATGGACTTACCAGATATCTACAGAACTTTCCACCCAAAAAAAACAGCAGGACACACATTTTTCTCAAGTATACATGAAATGTTCCCCAGAATAGAGCATATACTAGGCCACAAAAAGACCCTCAATAGGTTAAAATTATTGAAATTGTATCAAGAAACTCTCAGACCACAATGTATGAAACTAGAAACAAATAACACAAACAAAACAAAAAGGCCTACAAACACATGGAAGCCAAACAACATGCTTCTAAATAATCAATGAAACAATGAACAAATCAAAGAAGAAATCAAGCAATATATGGAGACAAGTGAAAACAAAAATGCAACAGACCAAAATTTCTGGAATGCCACAAAAGTGGTTCTAAGAGCAATACAGGCCTACCTCAAGAAACAAGAACAATCCCAAATAAACAGTCTAAACTCACAATTAAAGAAACTAGAAAAATAAGAACAAAAGAAACCCAAAGTGAGAAGAAGGTTAGACATAATAAAGATCAGACCAGAAATAAATGAAGTAGAAAAGAATAAAACAATAGAAAAAAAATCAATGAACCCAAGAACTGGTCCTCTGAGATGATAAACAAAATAGACAAACCCTAGCCAGACATATCAATAAAAAAAGAGAGAGGACACAAACATAATCAGAAACAAAATAGGAATGGTCACATGGATCACAGAAATACAAAGAATTATTAGATAATTCTGTAAAAAAAAATATGCCAATAAGTTGGACAACATAGAAGAATTAGAAAAATTTCTAGAAAAGTACAACTTTCCAAGACTGACCAGGAAGAAACAGAAAATCAAATCTGAACAGACCAATTACCAGTAATGCAATGGAACTGGTAACCAAAAAACTGTCAACAAACAAAATTCTGGGATAAGATGGCTTCACAGCTGAATTCTACCAAACATTTAAAGAAGAACGAATATCTATCCTTCTTAAAGTATTCAAAAAAGTAGAAGAGAAGGAACACTTCCAAACTCATTCTATGAGGCCAGCATCACTCTAATACCAAATCCAAAGGCACCACAAAAAAAAGAAAATTATAGACCAATATCCCTGATGAAGATAGATGCAAAATCCTCAATAAATATTAGCAAAACAAATTCAAAAATACATCAATAGGATCATCCATCAAGACCAAGTGAGATTTATTCCAGGAATGCAAGGCTGGTACAATATTCATAAATCATTCAACATCATACACCACATGGACAAAAAGAAGGATAAAAACCACAAGGTCATCTCTGTAGATGCTGAAAAAGAATTTGACAAAATTCAACATCCATTCAAGATAAAAACTCCCAATAAAATGTGAATAGAGGGCACATCCCTCATCATAATAAAAGGCATATACAAAAACCCACAGCCAACATCATACTCAATGGTAAAAAGATAAAAGCCTTTCCTCTAAGATCAGGAACAAGACAAGGATGTGCACTCTCACCACTTTTGGTCAACATAGTACTGGAGGGCCTAGCCACCACAATCAGACAACACAGCAATAAAAGGCATCCAAACTGGTAAGGAAGAAGTTAAACTGTCACTATTTACAGATTACATGATATTATATATAGAAAACCCTAAATACTCCACCAAAAAACTATTAGAATAACTGGATTCAGCAAAGTTGCAGGATACAAAATTAACACACAGAAATCTGTTGCATTCCTATATACTAAAAACAAACTAGCAAAAAAAGAAACGAGGGAAACAATTCAATTTACAGTTGCATCAAAAAGAATAAAATCCCTACAAATAAACCTAACCAAGTAGGTGAAAGACCTCTACTCTGAAAACTATGACAGTCATGAGAGAAACTAAAGAAGACACAAATAAATGGAAAGACATCCCACGGCCATCCTGCCCAAAACAATCTACAGATTCAATGCATTCTCTATCAAAATACCAACAGCATTTTTCAGTGAACTACAGCAGGGAATCCTAAATTCATATGGAACCACAAAAGACCCAAATAGCCACAGAAATCCTGAGAAAGAAGAACAAAGCTGAGGATATTACACTACCCAACTTCAACCTATACTACAAAGCAATAATAATCAAAACAGTATGGAACTGGGTCAAGAACAGACCCATAGAACAATGGAACAGAATAAAGAGCCTAGATATAAACCCACACATATATGGGCAATTAATATACAGTAAAGGAGCCAAGAATATACAATGAGGAAAAGACAGCCTCTTCAATATCTATGGTTGGAAAAACTGGACAGCTACATGCAAGAGGATAAAACTAGATAACTGTCTAACTCCAAACACAAAAGTAAACTCCAAATGGATCAAAGACCTAAATGTAAGACATGAGAGCATAGACTCTTAGACAAAAACATAGGCAAAAATCTCTTGTACATAAGCATGAGCAATTTTTTCTTGTACACTTCTCCTTGGGCAAGGGAAACAAAATAAAAAATGAACAAGTGGGACTACATAAAACTAAAATGCTTCTCTACAACAAAGAACATCATCAGCAGAACAAAAGGCAACCTACAGTTTGGGAGAATATATTCATAAGCAATTTATATGCTTTGATTAGGGGTTAATATCCAAAATATATAAAGAACTCATATGCCTCAACACCAAAGAAACAAATAGCCCAATTAAAAAATGTGCAAAGGACCTGTAAAGACATTTTTCCAAAGAAATTCAGATGGCCAACGGGCACATGAAAAGATTTTCCACATCACTAATTATCAGGGCAGTGCAAATTAATACCACAACAGAGATCACCCCACACCAGTTAGAATGGCCACTATCCAAAAGACAAGAAATAACAAGTGCTTCAGAGGATGTGGAGAAAAGGGAACCCTCCAACACTGCTGGTGGCAATGTAAATTGGTGCAGCCACTGTGGAAAGAAGTATTGAGGTTCCTCAAAAAATGAAAAATAGAAATACCATATGACTCAGTAATTCCACCTTCAGGAATTTACCTGAAGAAAACAAAATCCCTGATTCAAAAAGATATATGAATCCCTATATTTATTGCTGCATTATTTACAATAGCCAAGATATGGAAGCAACCAAAGCATCCATCAATATATGAATGGATCAAGAAGATATGGTACATATATACAATGGGATATTATTCAGCCATAAAAAAAGAGTTCCTGCCATTTGCAACTACCTGGATAGACCTAAAGGTTATTATGCTAAGTGAAATAAGCCAGGCAGAGAAAGGCACTAATACCATATGATCTCACTTACTTGTGGAATCTAAAAACAAAGCAAAACAGAATGAACAAAAGAGCAGTAGACACTGAGAAGTGACTGGTGGTTGCCATGGAAAAGGGGTTGGGGTGGATGGGTGGGGAGAATGAGGGAGATAAATGGGCATTAAGAATCGATTAATCATAATGTAAGCTGGTCACAGGGATGGTAGTACAGAATGGAGAGTATAGTCAGCGATTCTGTAACATCTTCCTATGTTGACAGATAGTAACTACACTAGTGGGGGATAAGGATTCAATAATATGGGTAACTGTTGAATCACTGTGTTGATATACTTGAAACCAACATAAGATTATATATCAATGACACCCCAATTTAAAAAGAAGAGACAGGATTGATTAAACAAGATGGTGGCATGAGAAGTAAGGTAGAAACCTCCTCCCAAAACCACATATAACACGAAAATACAGAAAATACAATAATCCTGAAAGAGCAACTGAAAAGAAGGCTGAGGCAGATGTCCTACATCTGGGGAAAAGAAAAGACCTCAGGGAAAAGGGTAAAGTAGCAGAGCCGGGATCCAGCAGGACCCAGGCCCTACCCCCACTCCAGCTCACTGGTGGGAGGAAGAGAAATGGAGTGGAGAGGGGGTAGGAGCCTAGGACTGCTGAACACCCAGCCCTGGAGATCTACTCTGGGAGCACAAACCCACGTTACATGGTTCTCTGAAGATCAGAGGGGTTGGAAAGCAAAGACAGGCAGAACACTTGGAGAGATTGAGAATCCAGGTACTTGTGGAGAACAGGTACCCACAACTGGCCACTCTGCGACAAAAGAAAGGCAGGGACGTTGAAACGTCCCAGCAGTGAGCGGGCTGCTAAAGGGGCAAGGATTACACAGAGCTTGCTGCTCAGGAGAAAGGACTGGTGGACAAAATCGTCCAGGCATACTCACCCCAGCAGGTTGGGAATTTTCAAGAGCTTCCCATGCTCCATCCCCCTGGCTGACAATGCAGCGCCACGGCCCCCCACTGCGATAAGCAGCCTGCCTCTCCTTCCTCCCAGCCAGCACGTTAGCAAACCTGATGCCACCGCCACCACGCCAGGCTAGCCGACAGTTGGCCCCGCCTATGGCAGCTACAAGGGCATAGCATAGAGGCTCCTTCCGGCGCGTTTGGCCCACTGGCCCTGGCAGTGGAGGCAGGCACTGCGGCCAGGAAGCAGGGAAGAGCTCATTCCTCCCAGCAGGCCCTGGTGCCACTTAAGACTCTTAGAAGAAAACATAAGCAAAAATCTTCTGAATATAAACATGAGCAACGTTTTCCTAAACACATCTCCTTTGGCAAGGGAAATAAAAGCAAAAATGAACAAATGGGACTACATCAAACTAAAAAGCTTCTGTACAGCAAAGGACACCATCATTAGAACAAAAGGCACTCTACAGTATGGGAGAATATATTCATAAATGACATACTCAACAAGGGGTTAACATCCAAAATATATAAAGAAATCACACGCCTCAACACCCAAAAAGCAAATAACCCTATTAAAAAATAGATGGAGTGTCTGAACAGACACTTCTCCAAAGAAGAAATTCAGATGGCCAACAGGCATATGAAAAGATGCTCGACATAAATAATCATCAGGGAAATGCAAATTAAAACCACAATGAGATATCACCTCACACCAGTTAGGATGGCCAACATTCAAAAGACAAAGAACAACAAATGCTGGAGAGGATGCAGAGAAAGGGGAACCCTCCTACACTGCTGGTGGGAAAGTAAATCTGTTCAAGCATTGTGGAAAGCAATATGGAGATTCCTCAAAAAACTAAAAATAGAAATACCATCTGACCCAGGAATCCCACTCCTAGTAATTTACCCAAAGAAAACAAGATCACAGATTCAAAAGACATATATGCACTCTTATCGCAGCATTATTTACAATAGCCAAGATATGGAAGCAACCTAAGGGTCCATCAGTAGATGAATGGATAAAGAAGAAGTGGTACATATACACAATGCAGTATTATTCAGCCATTAGAAGAAAACAAATCCTACCATTTGCAACAACATGGATGGAACTAGAGGGTATTATGCTCAGTGAAATAAACCAGGCGGAGAAAGGCAAGTACCAAATGATTTCCCTCATTTGTGGAGTGTAAAAACAAAGCAGGAACAAAACAGCAGCAGACTCACAGATTCCAAAAAGGGATTAGGGGTTACCAAAGGGAAGGGGTGCGGGATGGTGAGTGGGTTGGGAGGGAGATGGGGATTGAAGGGCATGATGATAGGTACACATGGTGTGTGGGGGTTCACAGGCAAAACAGTGTAGCACAGAGGAGACAAATAGTGACTCTGGCATCTAACTACACTGATGGACAGTGACTGCAATGGGGTTGGGGGGGGCTTGATAATACGGGTGAATGTAATAACCACTATGTTGCTCATGTAAAACCTTTATAAGATTGTATATCAATGATACCTTAATAAAACAAATAAAGATTAAAATTAAATTAAATTTTAAAAAGAGACAAATGGAACTGAACATATATTGATACCAAATGTAGCCTAATAGAAAAAGTCCCAAGTTACTTGTAATGCAATGAAAGTGACATTTTTCTATTTAGGTATATTTTTGCCAAGTATTAATGAAAAATATTATAGATAATGTGGAAAATGAAGAGTTAGGATGAATGTGGAGGAATGACTTAACATTCTTTCCTAATAGAACCAAGAAAAAGCACTTGGTTTTAAAACTGAAGAAAAATTTCTCAATCCATTAGTATTTTATTATTGTCCTAATAAACCACACCAAGATTAATAAAAGTAATTCTAATTCAAGTCTTTTCCACCACCCTAACAAATCACTTTATCCTCCACATTCTCTAAACAGTTCAATCCTAAGAACTCCTACAAATTGATATAAAAAACACATGGAAAAAAATTCACTTACAGATTTGATAAGATTTAGTTAAAAAAAAGAGAGAACTCTAAAATATTTGCAATTATAAGAACTAAGAAAGTTAATCATCAAAAAAAGGCAGGTTTCATTCACATCCTATTTTGAAACCTATTCCTAAGACTTCTGTTTCTCTAACAGTTCCAAAAATGCCAAGAGTACATGCAGAGATAGTCAGGGTGGGAACAGATGCCCTGAAAGGATCTGAAACTCCGACCCAAATTTTAATTGATTATTAGCCAATTCAGCAATGCGGTTAGGCTGGCCACAAGAGCAAAAATCAAAATATCATTGCCTTCTACTCCATGATTTCAGCATACGCTTTATTACAATGTCATTTAGATTTTGCAGCAAATGAAAACCTGCTCTGCATGAAACAGTTACCCAAAGATGGAGGGAAAAACTGGAGCTGAGAATTTATCCAACTTCAAAGTATAATTCCTGAAGTTCAACAGAATTGAAGAAAATGACATGGACTTGCTGTGTTCATGCTCCTCCTGGTGACTACACAGAAAATCAAAAAACAAGGTTTTCCACAGTCAAATTCATTAAATATTTAACTGTCCACAGGATGAAGGATGGGACTGTTACCAGTTTTCAAATAAATGTCCATACAAGACTCTTTTCCACAGAGACCACCCACCAGTTCACATTCTGTGTGTAAATTCTCTGTATTAGTAGTACACACTGTTCTCTACTGAGCTTTCAGCTTATAAAAAGCTCTTGAGAGAAAGGTGAGTTCTGTTCTTCCTCTGGCAGAGGTCATTTTAGAAGGCTTGCGCCCAGGTAGGACTCGGTAACAGCTATCATTAGCCCTGGACATGCATCCACTCTCAGTGTCACCGCCTGCAGAAGGTAAGCAGCTTCCACATCCAGTGCTATGTGACCATCAAAGTTAACCTGTGTCTCTCACATTTATAAGCCATACTTCTGTGACTCTCAGTAGAAATCAGAGACCAAAATGATGCTATTGAATTCTAAAAAATGTTTACTTAAAACATACAGCATCTGGGGACATGTACAGACTCTGTGGTGCAATGTCAATGGCATAGATGAGCCATCCACCACTGGCAGGGCCACAGGGCCACAGAATAAAGGCCATGGAAATGCAGGGCCACAGAAACACAGGCCACAAATCCAGGGCCATGGAACAGAAGGCCACAGAATTAGCGCCACAGAAATGCAGGGGCACAGGAATACAGGGCCACTGGAACACAGGCCACAAACCAGGGCCATGGAACACAGGTCCTTGGGAAAGCGGGGCCACAGAACACATGGCCCATGGAAGGCAGGGCCACAGAGTGGGGGTGGGGATGCCAGGGGGCAGTGTCCAAGTGGCAGTCTGGAGGCCACCCCACCCCCCAGGGTAAACTGCTGCGGCCACAAGTTGCTCCCAGCTTAAGAACTCTTAAGAGGATCACCAACCCAACTCAGAGTGCCGAGCAGAGGGGCCTGTACTGGGTGGGCTGTGGCATGTGGATGGTGAGGGAAATGAGAAGCAAGCTGGCAGGGATGTGGCCCCACAGTCCCCACCACTACCCTCCCAGCCAGTGACCCTACATGGCCCCCATCAGGCCTGCTGCCCTGAGGCCCCGCCGCCTGCACCACTCTGACCACAGATGCAGTGGACCCCTCAAGCATATAAGAAATGTCGCAAACAGGACACATATTCCTTTGTGGGGTTTGCTTTGTATTCTGATAAATACAAGAGTGTAGCTTGAAGCCCATGTGCCCATCCACTCCCTGGAAGAAGCCACCCACCCTCATTTTCATCTCCATAAATACTTTCACACTCACACTACATGTGTGCAGAGGCCACACAGCATGTTTTCAAGCTTCACACAAGTATCAGTGTACACTTCCCATAAGCTAGACCTTTTGCTTTCCGTTATATCTAAGATTTATCCATCCCAAGCAAGTTCCTCTCATTCCTCTCCGTTTCCATATCATATTCCATTGAATGAACAGCCTGCAAGTTTTGTGATTATTACCGCACACATTCTTCAATTCAGCTCCTGTGTCTTAAATGAGTTGCAATTTTCTTTCCCAGTTTTTGGCTTGTCTTTTCATTTCATTTATGATGATTTTTGATATGAAGACTTTTTTACTTCAATACAGTCAAATGTGTTCATCTCCTTATCACTAGGGCTTTTTGTATATTAAGGTATTTTAATAGATCCAAGGTCCTAAAGATAGTCTCTGTATGAGTTTCCTGCGGCTGTCACAGCAAGCACCACAAACTGAGGGCCTTAAAACAAGAGAGGCTTGTTGTCTCTCGCTTCTGGATGCCAGAAGCCTGAAAACAAGGTGTGCGTGAGGCCACAGCTCGGGCAAGAGCAGCTCTGGGGGAAAAGCCTACCTTGCCTTTCCCAGCTTCTGTGTTTGCTGGCAGTCCTTGGCCTTCCTTGGCTTCTGGATACCATCACCTGGCTGTCTCCTCTGTGTCTTCTTCACATAGTCTTCCCTCGGTGCCTCTGTCCAAATGTCCCCTTTGGGACACCAGTCATATTGGATAAGCCCCCAACCACATGAATTCATTTTAACTTGATTACTTCTACAAAGACCCTATTTACTGTTAACCTTAAAAGTAAAACTGTCAGCTATTTTACCAGCAAAAATGGGTTTATTCGAGAATAGCAGAGACTTACTATTTCACATAACCAAGTGATGGCAAAACCACCGGCAGATGGAGAGAAGAAAGGGTATCTGGACTGTTCTAATCAAAAAAGTCCACTGGAGGAAACTGGGAGTCCCATGTGTCATGGCTTCTCATTGGCTGAGTTGTGATAGTTTCTAATTGGCTGGGCTGTTGCTGACAGTTTTTAAGTGGCTGGGCTGTTGCTGGGGGAGGCAGAAATTCTTCCCTCCTCCTACAGGATGGTAAAGTGGCCAAAACAGTATGAGTTGTAAGGCATCCTCTTTCTTCCAGTAGGGTCTGCAACTGACCAGGAGTGGTGGGCAAGGAGCTTCCCCTGCAGGCCTCCCAGCACCATAACAGTGAGGTTTCCCCTTATCAATTTTCACATTCCAAGTAAGGTCGCATTCTGAGTGACTGGGGGCTAGGACTCCAGCATATCCTTTTATTTATTTATTTATTTATTTATAATTTATTTTGGTATCATTAATCTACAATTACATGTGCAATATTATGGTGACTAAACTACCCCCTTCATCAGGTCCCCCCCACCAACCCCATTACAGTCACTGTCCATCAGTGTAGTGAGATGCTATAGAATCACTACTTGTCTTCTCTGAGTTGTACAGCCCTCCCCGTGCCCCCCCCCCAACATTACTTCTGCTAATCATAATGCCCCTTTTACCCTCTTATCCCTCCCTTCCCACCCATCTCCAGCATATCCTTTTAGAGGGATAAAATTCAATCTAAGCAGTCTCCTGTATTTTTTCTGTCAAAATTTTGGAGTTTTCATATGTAGGTCTGCAATTATTGGGAACTGGTTTTTGAGTGTGGAGGGGAATCTAATTTACTTCCCATCTCTTAACTTTCCTCCCAGTTCCTAGTATGAAGGAGTCCATCCTTCCAAACCAGTTTCCAAAGATCCTCTGCCAGGGATCAGGTTTCCATAGGCAAGTGGCTCTATTTCCAGGCTCTGTCTCATCTGCTTAATTGAGCTACTGCCTATTCCTGTTTCTGAATTACATAGGTTTATACAAGAATTTGATGTCTTGCAGGAGTAATACTCCCTCTTAACACTGCCCTTCAAAGCTGGTTTTACTGTTTTTAGCTGTTGGATTTTCCACAATAATTTTAGGATCAGCATCCCAAACTTTAACCAAAACTGGTAATATTTTGACGGGCATTCTACTAATAAAACAGGGAGAAATGATATCCTTTTTATATGAAGTCTTCCCAGTCATGCACACAATCTCTCTCCCTTTTCCCTTCATGTCTTTCTTGATTTATCCATAGTTTGCACAAGTTTGCTTGATTCACTTCCAGATATGCAGGTGCCATGAGGTGAGTCACTGTGATATCCACAGGGTTGGTGGTCAGTGACGTAAAGGCTGAAGGAGGGGAGGCCATGGAGAGACAGAGGCCTAAGAAAGGGGTGACCCTCAAAGATCTCAATCATAATATAAGTTGGTCACAGGGATGGTAGTACACCAAGGAGATTTTAACCACTGGTTCTGTAACATCTTCCTGTGCGGACAGACTGTAACTGTACTAGTGGGGGTGAGGATTTAATAATGTGTGTAACTGTTGAACCACTGTGTTGTATACTTGAAACCAATATAAGATTGTATATCAACTATACTTCAATTTAAAAAAAAGAAAGGGTAGCCTAGCATCTGGAGGCAGGAGGTCCTCTCTCCTGTCTCGCATGAATGTGAGAGATGCAAAACATAGTTTTTTTTGTAACTATTTACAATGATCTTCTCCTGCTTCCCATATTAGTAAAAACAAGAAAGCCAGGGTCAACAAGTGTTGGAAGGAAAGGTGTGTGAAAGCATCCAACATCAGTAGTCTATGAAGGCATCTACCCTCTCCAGGGTGACATCCAAGACACCATCCCTCAATTTTTCTTGTTATGTTCCCAGCCACCAAGATTGTGGAAAGCCCAGCCAATTGTAATCCCGTGATGGCAGAAGAGCCTTTAGGACTTAACTTGCAGCTCTGATTTCCTGAGAGGGGAGTCACCGCAGTCACGGGTTCTGCAGACCAGACCAGAGCAGCTTTGGGAGACCTGGGCCAGGTGCCCTTGGCACACACCAGAGCATTCTTCAAAGAGCGGTGGGGACAGAGATGATGGGTATGTATGTGAGCCTAGGTAAGCCACCCCTTTGGACTTGTAGAAATAGTAGGGAAGCGAGTGCTTTGCAAGAGGGGCCAGAAGGTTTCTATGGGTTTGGGAAGCCAGAACCTGTGTTGTCAACATGGGTTGTTAATATTAAGGAGACTGTTCTGAACACCCTCTGCCTTTGCCTGTTCAACACAGCACCTTCCTAAGAGGAGACACCTCCATCCCACCCCCAGTCAGTGTGAGCTGGGTGGCTGAGACCTCCTTGGGCTCCAGGGTGAATACATGACAGGGTCTGATCAATAAGACCCTCTTGTGACTAAATTCCTAGGTGGGAATGGGACCCCAGGTGGGACAAGCATTAGCTTAGGATTCTAGGGGAATAACTGGACAGATGACATTCAAGCTAGAGTTGCCTCCATGTTGGGGATAGAGAGCAAGGCTGGGGAGGGTGAAAGCCCACCTATCAGGAGCTCTGAGCTGCAACACAAATGCAACAGATTCCTGAGCATCCAGGTCATTTTCAGTGGCGTGTAAAGCTGAGACACACCAGATACGGACCATTTCATAAAAGAATCCATAGAAAGTCACACTTGTTCCTGTCAAAACTTTTAGCAAGCTAACAATGTAAGAATAGAAAGTTTCTTAACTGAAGGTAGCTTGACAGAGGATATATATGACAGCTTACAGCATATTCTGATTAACACAGGAAAGACAAGCTGCCCACCACCATCACTTCTACCCATCACAGTGTGAGGGCTCTGATTCAGCAGACAAGGAAAACAATATTGGAAAGGAAGAGAAGAAGCTTACCTTATGGACACACAGCTTCTGAATGATGAAATAGCATATAAGCAGAGTGAAAAATAAGTAGCAGTCTGGGAAAAACTGTTTTTAGTGTGCATAAAATGAGTGGATTAAAATCCAAAATTTATAAATAGTTCCTACAAACCACTATTTTAAAAAATGGGAAAATAAAAAGCAAAAGATTAAAAACTAGGGAAATTCCAAGAAGAAACTGAAATGGGTGATAAACATATGAAAAGGAGCTTCAAGTCTTCTCTCATTAGGGGAACAAAGATTGAATCTCAATGAGATGTAAATTTTCACACACAGGAAATACCTCCTATCGAACAATCCACACCTGTGCATAAAGGTATTTGTACAAATTTATTCTTTGCAGCATTATCAGTAGGGGTGAAAACTAAAAGTGCACCGGAATGTGTGGCCTCAGGGTGGAGGACTCAAAGTGATGACGGTGCCCAAGCCATTAAAGGTCAGGGTGCAGGCACTGAGAGGCGAGAGCACAACAGCAGTTGAAAGAGAGCAAGACGTGGAATATAAGATACACAACAAAGCCATTCGCGTAGTTTACAAGTGTGTAAATACAAGAAAGGACCTTCTCCAAGTGTTCAAAGAACCTTTGTTTTGTTTTTGCTTTTTTAGATTTAGAGCGGTGTTTAGAAACCACTTACTAATATTTAATAAGTGGGTTTGTTAAAATGAGTCTGATGTCTGATGCTTGGGTTAAAATTGAGACTTCAGAACATGACTGAACTGCAACAAATTCTTTCTTTGCAAAAATAGTACTCAAAAAGAACCTTTTAATTCCGGAAATCCCCGTAAGCCATAGAATTTGATAGATGGAGAAATCTTTGTTCTGCACTTAATTGCCGCTATCCCCTTACTCCCAATACCCAAAATTATTTATTTCACTCTGTGTTTGTCCCTATTTGGAAGAAACGAAACCTCTCAGCAGGCAACCTGAAACAAAAGCATTTGGGAAGCATTCAAGAAACTTTTAGGTCACACAAGTCTGGGGACAGCTCCCAGGGTCCCATCGGTGCTCAGTGGACCATCTCTGCATCTACTGTCGTCGGTGGCCTGAGTCGATGACGATCTAAATTCTGTAGCTTGAGCTTGACCAGGCTCACCTGAGTTAGACTTCCGCTCAGGGGCATCCAAGCAGCTGACCATGCCTCCCTCATCTGATAGCTCCTCCTAGACTGCAGCTCCACCTAGAACCCTGGCTTGTGCCTACACCTCCTAGCCCGGACTTGCACTGAGTGTACAATAAGTGTGCCAGAGAATCTGTGACAGGAAATACCCAAGACCTTACGATGGCCCGCTATGCCTCCCTGTCCCCACCTCCCCACCCCGCACTCACTCAGTGTTGCCTTGCATCTATCTAGTAGCCACTCAATAAATCAGACAATGAATGTGCAGATTTCTGTCCTGGACCTGCAAGCCACCCACTTGCCACACACCACATGTTCCTCCAAGTCCCCGTCTACTCATTTCCTCTCAGGCTCAAATTCCTCAGACTGTCCACAAGTCTTTCAGATACAAGTGTTCCTATGACAATAATCCACGTATCATCATCCACCCACCAAATAAATGCATATTTGCTGTTATACACACACTGTTTCACTAGGGACATAATGTGTAGGCAGGCGTGCACTGAATGGTACAAAGTTTATTTTTCACTGATCAAATCAATGATACTCTGTCAAATGCTTGAGCCTTCAAACAGATAAATGCATTAACTCTGGCAAACTGAAATGTGAACCAAGAAATTGCTTTTAAACTTTCCTCCAAAGAACTTCGAGAGTTTTATGTATCTCTTTCATGAGAAAATATTTTCAAGAATACTTCTTTGAAATCAAGTTTAGTGAAGTGAAAATTTTAGTAATAATTTTTGGCACCAGAATTCTTTTTGGAATTCTGTTCCTGTGATAAGTCATTTAGAGTCAAGAGAGCTTTAAATTGGTGTGTCACCCATCAGTGGTTCAATCAACCACAAAAGATGGTTAAGTTTAACTCTTTTTATATTCTTATTGTTTGTTTGGGTTGGGTCTTGTTCTCTCCTGGGAGGGAGAGAGAAGAGATGGACGCTGACGATAAGAGGAGGAAGCAGCCTGCTAAGGAGCTGCCGCGAGAACCTTTTAGGAATAGCATGTCTGGTGTCCAATTGCTCTGCACTGTTCTACAACGGATCCTTTTTTTATTAACCCTTTCAAATTTTCTCCCGCTCAGAAAAAAAAAAAACTGCTTAAGGATGGCTCTGAGTAAGTGACACTTAGAAAGAAACTGAGGGGGCGAGGGAAGGAGAAAGGAAGGGAGGAGGGAGGGAAGGAGTGGCGGGAGAGAGGGGAGGCAGAAGGATACAGAGGAGTGATGGGCACTTCCCAGGCTCCAGGAAGGACTGAAACTCTTCCTACTAATAGCGGGTGAAGAATCTATCAAGCTGGCTCTCAGATTTGAACAGTAACGAAGGAGGCAACAACCTAAAAGGGAAGGATAACAACGGCTGGGTCAAGGCACCGTCAGCTTGCCAAGGACAGTAAAGAGCTCTGCCCTGACCCAGCCACGACGAATGAATAAGCAAAGGAGGTCAACCAAAGAGATGGGTCTTAACTGAGCCGCGTATGTGTGATCTTCTACAGGTGTGTGTGTGTGTGTGTGTGTGTGTGTGTGCATCCCCGTATAAATGTAGACAGTGGCTCTGACATTAAAAAGGCCAAGACGTAGCAAAGAAGGATGTCAACATAAACTGACGACATTGCCCTATATTCCACCTTCTCTCCTTACAGATGCTGATGGACTCGCACAATAATTACTCTGTGCAGGAGACATTTGCAGAATTAAAATTATCTTCCTGTGATGAGACAGGCTAACATTACAAAAATTTCCAGAGGTTTTTTTCCCCTAGCATATATATTTTCATAGCACTATTTTCCAGTCGATACTATACTGCCTGGTCTCTTACTGATCTTTTTTGGAAGAGACAAGTAAAATTGACCATGGGAATCTATAAACTGCTTTTTCATTAGAAGAACATCTAACTTAATGAAGGAGAAAAATCCCCAAGTTGTCTGATTTAAAGAGCCTTAACCAGTAGTTTTCAAATCAACTAACCCCAAATTCCTCACCGCTCAGGAAAACGGGGTGCTGAGGAAAGGCAGGTCGGGAGAAGAGTTCCAAGTTCCCCCATTCCAGCCCCCAACTTGAGCTGGAGCCACACCACCGTTACTCGGTTTTTCCACCGGGCTCCCCAGCTCACGGTATATTTGAAAAGCGCTGGCTAACACTGTAGTCTATGATTACCCTGAATTAACATTTATTGGAAGTATTGTTTTGTTGATGGCTCTTACATGTATTCTAATATGAAATCATGAGGAAACCCTTAGGGACTCTGGTCGGTGGCCCCTGTTTGCCCTGCAGGCTCCCTCTCCACCACTCCACCCCGGGAGGCTGACCGCATGGCCCACGTGGGCACTATGTAGCCTGGTGTCACGGCACCAACCACCCTATGCTTCCTGCAGGCTCAGCAGCAGGAAGCCCTGGCAGGGGACACGGGGTGGACTGTGGCCCCCTGAGGCCCTGGATGCCCACAGCAGGACAGTCGTCTGGGCCTCTCTGCCTCCCTCCAGCTGGTAGCCACTCCCTCTCACAGGCCCCAGCCTGGTCTATGCCTGCTGGGCTACTGCAGCATGGCTGACGGCTCCCTGCCTTGGTAACCAGTGGCTGCATAAATCCTCCTTGAATTATCCTCATGCAAGTGTGCCTTAGACTGACTGATAGGGCAACTTAAACACCCACGTGGGTGTCAGATTTGACAGCCTGCCAAAGCCCTCGCACTTACCTGCTCTGAGTCCTCACCTTGCCCTAGGAGGGTCAGACGCACAGGGACTGATCCATGATAGCGCGGGCACAGCCGAGCCAAACGGGCACAGGAGGCAAAGTGAGCGAAGCGAAGCCAGGCACACAGCAGCTAACGCGCGCCCCCTGCGGCTCCGAGACTGTGCCATCGCGCGGACCAGCGCCCCGGCTCTGAGCACCCAACCCGGCGTGAATATGCAGCGCGTGCAGTCATGTGCTGTTTTCTTGAACGAAACTGGCCCTTTTAAAAATCTACATCAAGGCTCAGGTGGCCTGGTCGCAACCCGGCTCCGTTGCCTCTAGCCCCGCACCCTGGGGTGCATCCCAGCCCCATGTAGAGAATGAAAGCCCTGCAAAGGCAGGCATGCCAGCCGTGCGCTAGCCGCTGCTGCGCCCAGAACCGGCGCTGTACAGAGTAGTCCCAGCAAACGTGAAGAGGACGGACAGAATTCTACATCCAGCTTGCCAGCCTTCACTGACCACAGCCCAGAATAAAATATCTCGCAATACGGCTCTTCAAAAACAAGCGTATTTTGTATTACTCTTTATCCCTGTAATCCAGATGTGCTGGCAGGCCCCATATAGTTCCCACTCAAGCTCAGTCCGTGAATTTATTACTCATTCCTCCATCCTGAAAAGCCCTTCTGCCTATTTCCAACCTGTTCTTCATCCATAATTTTCTCTAGTAAACATATGTGTTGGGAGCCGCTCCCCGCCATTACAAGATGGCGCCCATTTCCTGCTGCTGGTTTGGTAAACACCTGTGCTGCGCAAGCGTGAGACGTGGCGCTGGCGCCGTCATCTGGCCTGATCCTGGGACGCCCTATGGGGAATGACCACGTCATGGGCGGGGCTTGGGACCTATATAGGAGACCGCCTCCCTCATTTCGGGGTCCTCCTTACCATACAGTCAGCTTGTGATCTCGCTCTCAAGATGCATTAAAGCTGTTGCTGCAGAAGAATCCTATTTGTCCTGTGCTCATTCCTGCTGGCAGGAGGTTGCGCGGGACAACTGGTGCCGAAACCCGGGAAGAAGCCGTAACATCGCCAGCACCTGGAGGACCCCTCGCTGAGGTGGATTCAGAACTGCAGTGGTGAGTTCGGAGAGGTATGCCTGTGTCTGTGATTTTTGGTCTCTTGTTTGCCTGTGTAATCTGTCTGGTAAGGAACTGTCTGCAAGATGACAATTGCCAGGCAACGGTTAGGTCAGGACAAGTAGTGTTTGAGACCATACAGGACAGCATGTCAGAAACCGAGCGCAGTGAGAGACTGGGCGCCCGAAAGAAAACAAAACCCCCTAAAAGAAAAGAGAAAAAGGACCCTCCGGTAAAGGAGGAGTGCTCTGTCAATAAAGATAAGATGACAAAGGACCCTACGGGAAGGGAGGATCCCCGTCCCGCTAGTGCTCTTAAAGGAAGTAATGAGAACAGGCTCTACCCCACGCTTGTTGATTCATCCTCAGATAGTGAGGGCCTTGAGGGCCTTTCCGATTTTGAGGCACTGGACCTAGAAGATGAAGCAGACTTAGAGAGAGAGGCCGCCCAATATGAGGCGGATAGATATCATCCTGATGAGCCCTATAGGCTCGTCGCCTCGACTAGTGGCTCGGCGCCCTCTGCGCCACCGCCTCCTTATGCGCCGATCGCCGGCAAGATCGGCTCCCTTTTCCGAATTCCGGAGAAGGTGAGAAGACAGCTGTCGGCCGCCTTCCTTCCGTCTTTCGGCTCGGAGGAGGCCAAGGTGCAACTTTCTTCGGTCGTCCCGAATCCGGGTTCATCCGACACCAGCCGCCTCCACCATGCCGCCCAAGTTCGACCCCAACGAGATCAAAGTCGTATACCTGAGGTGCACCGGTGGGGAAGTCGGTGCCACGTCTGCCCTGGCCCCCAAGATCGGCCCCCTGGGTCTGTCTCCCAAAAAGCTAAATATTTGCTGCAGAATTGGACAGCAGAATTTGAAGAGACCTTGAGGAAACTCCGGGTTGCCATTATTGAAGTGAATTCTACTCGTCTAGATCTTTCCCTTACGGAAGGAATGTCCTCCTGGATTTCTTCAGTTGTTTCTTACTTTAAGGAATGGGTGGGGGTAGGCCTTTTCGGTGTCCTTATGTGCTTTGGTGTGGTCCTACTCTTGTGGGCTGTCTTCAAACTCAGGTCACAGCGCCAGCAAGACAAGGTCGTCATTGCGCAGGCACTGGCAGCGCTAGATCAAGGAGGTTCAGCAGCAGTTTGGATAGCCATGATGGAGGACAATCGCCCCAGAACGCAGGCTCCTCTTTTTCCTTTTTAGCTGTATTCCCAGCCTTTGCACACAGAGGGGCCTTTAAGCCCCATTGCACCTGGTTAAGGTGGGAACTGTCCTGACTAGGGAGCAATTGAAAAAACACATAGGGCTCAAGTTCCCATTGCACATGTGTCGTTGCCAATTGCTGCCCTCCCCCTATGGGTCGTGAGGGCTCAGGATCCCATTGCACCACGACTGGTGGGAGAGCTCAGGCCTGGCCCCTGGGAATCGGGGCATGCGATGGCGTGCCCCAGAATCCCCCGTGGATTTCAGCCTGACCCCTTTTCCTTTTCCTTTTCTTGATCTTTCTCCTTTTGATGCCTGCTGTTCTTAGTTTAATTATAAGGGGCAGTTGTTGGGAGCCGCTCCCCGCCATTACAAGATGGCGCCCATTTCCTGCTGCTGGTTTGGTAAACACCTGTGCTGCGCAAGCGTGAGACGTGGCGCTGGCGCCGTCATCTGGCCTGATCCTGGGACGCCCTATGGGGAATGACCACGTCATAAGCGGGGCATAGGACCTATATAGGAGACCGCCTCCCTCATTTCGGGGTCCTCCTTACCATACAGTCAGCTTGTGATCTCGCTCTCAAGATGCATTAAAGCTGTTGCTGCAGAAGAATCCTATTTGTCCTGTGCTCATTCCTGCTGGCGGGAGGTTGCGCGGGACACATATGTAGATACTTTTTGTTTTCATCATAAAATTAAATTGCAAGCACTTAGAGAGAAGCAAAGAGAGCATACACTTTTTTTCCATCCCGCACTGGACCGGCAGACTATTAGATACTCACTAGGTGGTGGGTGTTCAGTAAATTCTTATTTGGGTAAAGCCCTTGGGGACTTTAAAAGAAAAAATCATATCTATTGTGAAATATCACAAACATACAGAAAACAAACATTACAACCCAATGAATTACCACCTCTTGGCTTAGAGTAACCTTTTCTTGACCTACCAGATTACCAGATTTATCTTGTCTTTATATTTTACCACATAAGCATGTATTTTTAAACAATAGATGTTTTGCTGGGTTTTTAGAACTTAACATAAATAGACTCAGGCAGTATGTGGTCTGTGTCTTTCTCTCATTCAACAGGTTTCTAGATTCATGCTTCTTGTTATGTGTGCCTATTAAGCAACACTGAGGGAGAGAATCACAAATCGTTACCTTGGTAAACCTTTGGGTTGTTTCCAGTGAGTAACTATCCTGGGTACCTTCTGCACCTGCTCCCTGGCTCCTGCATTGTTATCGCATATGCATTTAGGTAGGGGGGTGATGGGGCCTTTGGGTGCTCATATCTTTGATTTTAATAGATGATGCCAAGCAATTTTCCACAGTGACTTAAGCTAACCATACACATAGGACAAGAGCTCTCTGGTTATTCTACACCCTCACTAGTACTTGGCCTTGTCAGTCTTTTTAATTTCAACCATTCAGGAAGGCATCAGAGATAATTCACTGAGCACCTTTTCATATGTTTATTGGTCCTTTGGACACCATCTTTGTGAACCGTTGGTTAATATCCATTTTTCTATTGGGTTGTCTTTTTCTCGCTGATTGATATGATTTTTACCTATAGATTTTAGCCTCTTTTCCAATTGTATTGCAAACATCTACTCTCAGAGTTACCTTTTCATTTTCTTGATGATATCTTTTAATAACCCAAAATCCCTATAATAAAATAAAATGTATCAATCTTTTACTTTAAAATTAGTGTAAAACTGATTTTTGTGTATAGTGTGAGGTAGGTATTAAGGACTTTTTTTTAGGAATTTATTTTATCTGTGTTCATATTTATTGGCATAAAGTTGTTCATAATGCACTTATCATCTGTAATATCCACAGTCTCTAATAATTTCTTCTTTATTCCTAATATTGATTATTTGTTCCTTCTCTTTTCTTGATGAGTTTTGATAAGGATTTTCCAATTTCAGAAAGTTTAACAAAGAGCAAAACTTAGATCTGATCCTATTATAAATTTATTTTCTAATTTAGTGACTTCTATTTTTATCTTTATTTTTTCCCTTCTACTTTCTTTAATTTTATTTTCTATAACTTCTTGAGATGGATGTTTAAATGATTTTTAGACTTTCTTAATTTTTAATGTATGTGATTTGAGTCTATACATTTTCCTCTAAGCAGTATTTTTGCTGCATCCCACAGATTTTAATATGTAGCATTTTTGTCATCACTCAATTCAAAATATTTCCAGTCACCACTGTGATTTTTTTCATTGACCCATAGATTATTCACACACACATTACCTAAGTCCTAATCTAATTATTTCTAGTTATCATTTTGTTATTGACTTCTACCTTAATTTCACTGTGGTCTGAGAACATAATCCATGGTAAATGATTTGTGAGTGATCCCAGTGAATGCTTATTCTGCAACGGCTGGATGCAGTTTTCTACATATGCCATTGAAGTCAAGTTTGCTAATCATGCTCAAATCTTGCATAAGCTTGATGGCTTATGTTATCGGTTACAGGGAGAAATATGCGTTAGTGTGAATGTGTCCTTCTTACCTTAAAGATCTATACTTTTCTATAAGTTTTTCTGTACATACTTTGAGGCTATGTTTAAGTGTATACAAATGTAGAATGCTCAGACTTCCTAGTTATCAGACTCCTTTTCTTCAGCAAATTCTCCTCTTGGTTTCTAGAACCACCTTTATCTTTGAATAGTGTTTGCTTAGTAATTTCTTCCATCCTTTAATTTTCACCCTTTCCGTATCCTTAGATTTTTAACAGCTTTAAAACTGAATATATTTAAATTGTACAATTTGATAATTTTCACATATATCTATATATAAATGAAACCACAGCCTCAATCAAGACAATATACCCATTATCCACAAGTTTCCTCAAGTTCATTTGTAATTTTTACCCTCTATATCTCCCCTCATGAGACAATCATTGATCTGCTATCACTAAAGATTAGTTTGCATTTTCTAGAACGTCACAAAATGAAATCATATAGTATGCAGTCTTTTTTGTCTGACTTCTTTCACTCAGCATAATTATTTCAAAATTCCTTTTTATTGCTGCATAGTATTCCATCATATGATCTATCACCGTTTGATTTTCATTCACTTGATGATGGACATTTGGGTGTTTCCTATTTTTAACTATTACAATAAAATTTCTGTGAATATTCATGTCTTTGTATGAACATATGCTTGTTACTCTCTTGAGCACATACCTAGGGAAGGAAAAGTTAAGTCATATAGTAGGTATGTATTTAACTTAAGAAACAGCCAAGCTATTTTCAGAAGTAGTTGTCTCATTTTACGATCCCACCAGCAATGTATGAGAATCCTAGGTACTCTGTATCCTCCCAACATTTGTCATGGTCACTCCTTTTAGACTGAGACACTAGTGTAGTGGGATCTCATTGCGGTTTTTCTTTGCCTTTCCCTAATGATTGATGATGTTGATCATCTTCTATGTGCTTATTTGCCATCTGTATTTCTTTGTTATTGAAGTGTCTGTTCAAACCATTGCCCATTTTTTTTATTCGGTTGCTTGTTTTCTTATTGGCAACTTTTAAGAATTCTATATGTTTTCTGGACTATAGTCTTATATAAGTGCAATAGTTTCCAACTGTCAAAAAAAAAAAAACAACTGCAAACTTAGGCACTTAAAAAAGAGCATAAATTTATTACCTTACAGAAGTCTCAAATGTGTCCCATTGGGCTAAAAATCAAGGTTTTGGGGTACTTAATGTTTTCTACAGGATGTAGGGGAGCACCCATTTTCTTGCCTTTCCAGCTTCTAGGGGTAACCCACTCCTGGGATCAGGCCCCTTCCATCTGCAGAGCGGCAGTGGCTGGCCGAGTCTCTCACAGCACAGCACTCTGGCACTGGCTCTTCTGCTTCCCTTTTCTACATTTAATGGACCCTTGTGATCACATTGGACCCATACAGTTAATCCAGAATAATCTCTTTATTTCAAGGTCAGCTGAACAGCAACTCTAGTTCCATCTACAACATTAATACTCCTCTGTGTTATGTAACATAACTTTTTCACAAGTTTTGGAGATTAGTACATAGACTTTCAGGGGACAACAATTAGATATATGATTACCAAATACTTCCTTCCAGTCTATAGTTGGTCTTTTTATCCCCTAACAGAGTCATTCAAAGAGACTAAGTTACTAATCTCAATAAATTTCAATTTATGAATTTTTGTTCCATTGATCCTACTTTTGGTTTTCTATCTAAGAATCTTTGCCTATCCCCCAAAAAGAAGGAGAGACTTTTGTCCTATTCTTTTTCTAAAAGCTTTGTAGGTTTAGGCTTTACATTTAAGTCAATACGCATCTTATACTTTTTTATATGGTATAAAGTATGGGCTGATGTTTTACATAAAGATATGCAGTTGTTCCAAAACCATTTGTTAAAAAGATCATTCTGGATCTACTGAATTGCCTTTGTGCTTTTGTCAAAAATCAATTGACCATCAGTGCGTGAGTCTATACTTGGATCTGATCTGATCTGATGTTTTTATCTGATCTGTTTCTCTATCTTGGGTCCCATGCCACACTCTCTTGCCTACTGCAGCCTGATAAATCTTAAACTCAGGTACTGTAAGTGATCCAGGTTTGTTTCTGTAGAGTTGTTTTGAATATTCTAAGTACATTGCTTTTTTTTTTTTACTTTTTTTTATTAAGATATCATTGATATACACTCCTATGAAGTTTTCACATGAAAAACACTGTGGTCACTACATTCACCCATATCGTCAAGTCTCCCCACCCCCATTGCAGCTACTGTCCATTAGCATTGTAAGATGCCACAGAGTCACTATTTGTCTTCGCTGTGCTGCACTGTCTTGCCCATGACCCTTGTATGCCAATCATAATGCCCTTCAGCCCCCTTCTCCCTCTCAACCCACTAACCCTTTCCCACCGCACCCTTTTCGTAACTGCTAGTCCCTTCTTGGAGACTGTGAGTCTGCTGCTGTTTTGTTCCTTCAGTAGTGCTTCATTGTTATACTCCACAAATGAAGGAAATCATTTGGTACTTGTCTTTCCCCGCCTGGCTTATTTCACCGAGCATAATACCCTCTAGCTCCATCCATGTTGTTGTAAATGAAAGGATTTGTTTCCTTCTAATGGCTGAATAATATTCCATTATGCATATGTACCACATCCTCTCTATCCATTCATCTACTGATGGACACTTACGTTGCTTCCATATCTTGGCTATTGTAAATAATGCTGCGATAAACATAGGGGTATGTATGTCTTTTTGAATCTGGGATCTTGTTTTCCTAGGGTAAATACCTAGGAGTGGAATTCCTGGGTCAAATGGCATTTCTATTTTTAGTTTTTTGAGGAACTTCCATATTGCTTTCCACAAAGGTTGAACTAATTTATATTCCCACCAGAAGTATAGAAGGTTTCCTCTTTCTCTGCATCTTTGCCAGCATTTGTTGTTGTTTGTCTTTTGGATGTTGGGCATCCTAACTGGTGTGAGGTGATATCTCATTGTGGTTTTCATTTGCATTTCCCTGATACTTAGCGATCTGGAGCATCCTTTCATGTGCTTGTTGGCCATCTGAATTTCTTCTTTGGAGAAGTATCTGTTCATATCCTCTGCCCATTTTTTAATCAGGTTATTTCTTTTGGGGTGTTGAGGCATGTGAATTTTTTAATGTTAACCCCTTGTCAGATATGTCATTTATGAACATATTCTCCCATACTGTAAGATGCCTTTTTGTTCTACTCATGGTGTCCTTTTCTGTACAGAAGCTTTTTAATTTGATGTAGTCTCATTTGTTCATTTTTGCTTTTGTTTCCCTTGCCCAAGGAGAGATGTTCAGGAAAAAGTTGCTCGTGTTTATATTCAAGAGATTTTTGCCTATATATTCTTTTAAAAGTTTTATGGTTTCATGACTTACATTCAGGTCTTTGATCCATTTTGAGTTTACTTTTGTGTATGGAGTTAGACAATAATCCAGTGTCATTCTCTTACATGTAGCTGTCCAGTTTTGCCCATGCCAGTTGTTGAAGAGGATGTCATTCCCCATTGTATATCCATGGCTCCTTTATCATATATTAATTAACTGTATATGTGTGGGCTTATATCTTTTTGTGGTTCCATATGAATTTTAGAATTATTTTCTCTAGTTCGTTGAAAAATGCTGTTGGTATTTTGATAGGGATTGCATTGAATCTGTAGATTGCTTTAGGCAGAATGGCCATTTTGACAATATTAATTCTTCCTATCCATGAGCACAGGATGTGTTTCCATTTATTGGTTTCTTCTTTAATTTTTCTCATGAATGTCTTGTAGTTTTCAGAGCATAGATCCTTCACTTCCTTGGTTAGGTTTATTCCTAGGTATTTTATTCTTTTTGATGCAATTGTGAATGGAATTGTTTTCCTGATTTCTCCTTCTGTTAGTTCATCATTAGTATATAATAATGCTAGTATATAATATATAAAACAGATTTCTATGTATGAATTTTGTATCCTGCAACTTTAATGAATTCAGTTATTAGTTCTAATAGTTCTGGAGTGGATTCCATAGGGTTTTTACATACAATATCATGTCATCTGCAAACGTGACAGTTTCAATTCTTCCTTACCAATCTGGATGCCTTATATTTCTTTGTGCTGTCTGATTGCTGTGGGTAGGACCTCCAGAACTGTGTTGAAAAAAAGTGGGGAGAGTGGGCATCCTTGTCTTGTTCCTGGTCTTAAAGGAAAAGCTTTCAGCTTTTCCCTGTTAAGTATGATGTTAACTGTGGGTTTTTCGTATATGGCCTTTAGTATGTTGAGGTACTTGCCCTCTATACCCATTTTGTTGAGAGTATTTATCATGAATGGATGTTGAATTTTGTCAAATACTTTCTCAGCATCTATGGACATGATCATGTGGTTTTTGTCCTTCTTTTTGTTTATGTGGTGTATGATGTTGATGTTCCATCATACGAATATTGTACCACCTTTGCATCCCTGTAATAAATACTACTTGATCATGATTGGTGATCTTTTATATGTATTTTTGAATTTGGATTGCTAATATTTTGTTGAGTACTTTTGCATCTACGTTCATCATGGATATTGATCTGTAATTTTTTTGTGGTGTCTTTGTCTGGTTTTTCTATTAGAGTAATGCTGACATCATAGAATGAGTTTGGAAAAACTCCTCCTCCTCTACTTTTTGGAAAACTTTAAGGAGAATGGGTATTAGGTCTTCCCTAAATGTTTGATAAAATTCAGCGGTGAAGCCATCTGGTCCAGGTGTTTTGTTCTTAAGTAGTTTTTTGACAACCAATTCAATTTCATTGCTGGTAATTGGTCTGTTCAGATGTTCTGTTTCTTCCTGGGTCAGCCTTGGAAGGTTGTATTTTTCTAGAAAGTTGTCCATTTCCTCCAAGTCATCCACTGTGTTAGCATATAATTTTTCACAGCATTATCTAATAATTCTTTGTATTTCTGTGGTGTCTGTCATGATTTTTCCTTTCTCATTTCTGATTCTGTTTATGTGTGTAGACTCTCTTTTTATCTTGATAAGTCTAGCTAAAGGCTTATCTATTTTGTTAATTTTCTTGAAGAACCAGCTCCTGCTTTCATTGATTCTATTATTTTTCTCGATTTTATTTATTTCTGCTCTAATCTTTATTATGTCCCTCCTTCTACTGCCTTTGGGCCTTATTTGTTCTTATTTTTCTAGTTTCATTAATTGTGAGTTTAGACTGTTCACATGGGAATGTTATTCTTTCCTGAGGTAAGCCTGTATTGCAATTTACTTCCCTCCTAGCATGGCCTTCACTGCATCCCACAGATTTTGAGCTGTTGAGTTATTGTTTTCATTTGTCTCCATATATTACTTGATCTGTTTTCATTTGGTCATTAATCCACTGATTATTTAGGAGCATGTTGTTATCTTCATGTGTTTGTGGGCTTTTTTGTTTTCTTTGCATAATTTATTTCTAGCTTCATACCTTTGTATTCTGAGAAGCTGGTTGGTGCAATTTAAATCCTCCTGAATTTACTGAGGCTCTTCTTGTGGCCTAGTATATGATCTATCCTTGAAAATGTTCCATGTACACTTGAGAAGAATGTGTATCCTGTTGACTTTGGGTGGAGTGTTCTGTAGATGTCCATTAGGTCATCTTTGGGTTTGTAGTGAGTCTCTTGTAGGCAGCATATAGACAGGTCTTGCTTGTTTATCCATTCAGTAACTCTATGTCTATGTCTTTTGATTGGGCATTCAGTCCATTTACATTTAGGGTGATTATGGATAGATACATACTTATTGCCATTGCAGGCTTTAGATTCGTGGTTACCAAAGGTTCAGGGTCGCTTCTTTACTAACAGTCTACTTAACCCACTTAGTATGCTATTACAAACACAATCTTAAGGGTTTTATTTTCTTTTTACTTCTTCCTCCATTATTTATATATTAGATATCATATTCTGTATTCTTTATGTATTCCTTGACTGACTTTGGGGGTAGTTGATTTAATTTTGCATTTTCTTAGTAATTAATTGGTCTACTTCCTTTACTGTGGTTTTATTTTCTCTGGTGACAGCTATTTAGCCTTAGGAACACTTCCATATATAGCAGTCCCTCCAAAATACACTGTAGAGAGAGTTTGTGGGAGGTAAATTCTCTCAACTTCTGCTTATCTGGAAATTGTTTAATCCCTCCTTCAAATTTAAATGTTAATCTTGCCAGATAAAGTATTCTTGGGTTGAGGCCCTTCTGCTTCATTGCATTAAATATATAATGCCACTCCCTTCTGGCCTGTAAGGTTTCTGTTGAGAAGTCTGATGATAGCCTGATGGGCTTTCCTTTGTATGTGATCTTATTTCTCTCTGTAGCTGCTTTTAATACTCTGTCATTATCCTTGATCTTTGGCATTTTAATTATTATATTTCTTGGTGGTGTCTTCCTAGGGTCCCGTGTGTTGGGATATCTGTGCACCTCCATGGCCTGAGAGACTATTTCCTTCTTCAGATTGTGGAATTTTTCAGCAATTACCTCCTCAAAGATACTTTTTATCCCTTTTTCTCTCTCTTCTTCTTCTGATACCCCTATAATGCAAATATTGTTCTGTTTGGATTGGTCACACAGTTTTTTCAATATTCTTTCATTTCTAGAGATCCTTTTTTCTCTCTGTACCTCAGCTTCTTTGCTTTCCTGTTCTCTAATTTCTATTTTATTTACTGTCTCCTCTACTTCAGCTATTCTGCTCTTAATTCCCTCCATTGTATGTTTCATTTCAGATACTGTATTTTTCAAAGTTTCTGTCTCTTTCTTGAATTCCTCCCTGAGGTCTTGAATATTTTTCTGTAGCTCCATGAGCATGTTTATGATTTTTATTTTGAAATCTCTCAGGAAGATTGGTGAGTTCAGTTTCACTTGGCCCTCTTTCTGGTCTTTGTGGGATTTTGGTTTTACCAGGTTTTTTTTTTTAACATTTCATATTTGTAATAATAACTTGATGTAGGCGGGGCCCTCTAGTGCCCAGAAGCTCTACTCTCTGGAGCTGCTCAGCCCCTGGAACAATAGCAGGGATCGCAGTCGAGTGGCATTGGTGCCTGCCAGGAGCAAAGAGCTCTTTGCTTCCTGGCTGCAGTTCCTGCCTCCACTGCCTGGGCCAGTGGGCTGAGAGCACAGGGAGGAGTCTCTATGCTACGCCCTTGCACCTGCCATAGGTGGGGCCACCCTCTGGCTGGTCTGGTGCAATGGCAGAGGCAGCAGGTTTGCAAGCCGGTGCTGGCTGGGAAGAAGGAGCGGCAGGCTGTGTATCACGTGAGGTTGGGGGCCTTGTAGCTGCAATGCCAGCCAGGGGATGGAGTGTCTGAAGCTCCTGAAAGTTCCAAACCTGCTGGGCTGAATGTGCCAGGACAATTTTGTCCTTCTGTACTTTCTCCTAAGCAGCAAGCTCTGTGCAGTCCTTGCCCTTTAGCAGCCCTCTCGCCATTCAGAAGTCTACCAGAGTGTCACCTTTCTTTTCTCCCAGAATGGCTGGTGTGGGTATCTGTTCTCCACAAGCGGCTGGAATCTCAGTCTCTCTGAATATTCCACCTGTCCTAGCTTTCCAACCCCACTGATCTCCACAGCCCCATGTAATGTAGGTTCGTGTGCCCAGAGCAGATCTCCAGGGCTAGGTGTTCAGTATTCCTAGGCCTCCACCCTCTCCCCACTCCATTTTTCTTCCTCCCACCAGTGAGCTGGGGTGGGGGCAGGGCTTGGGTCCCACCAGATCGTGGCTTTGGTATTTTACCCTTTTCCATGAGTTCTGCTCTTTTCCCCAGATGTAGACAGTCTGTTGCAGTCTTCTTTACTGTTGCTCTTTCAAGATTAGTTGTATTTGTTATATTTTCATATTATATCTGGTTTTGGGAGGAGATTTCTGTCTCACCTCTCACGCCACCATCTTTAAGCCAATCTCTCTATGTCCATTGCATTTTACATGAATTTTAGAATTAGCTTCTCAAATCACACCAAAAAAGCAGACTGGGATTTTGTTTGGAATCATGTTGACTCTACAAGGCAAACTGGGGATAACTAATATTGTAACAATAATTAGTCTTCTAGTTCATGACCATGGTATACATGAAGGTTAATTTATGTGTCAACTTGAATGGGCCATGAGGTGCCCAGATATTTGGTCAAACATTATTCTGTGCATTTCTCTATGAGATTAACATTTCAATTGGTAGACTGAGTAATAAAGCAGATTGTTCTTCCTAATGTGGGTAAGTCTCACCCAATCAGTTAAAGGCCTGAATAAAACAAAAAGGCTGACCCTCACACAAGTAGGCAGACCCCTCCTTTTGTCTGACTGCTGTTGAGCTGGGACAACAAACTGAAAAGTCATCAGCTCTTCCTGGTTCTCAAGCCTACTAGCATTCAGACTGAAACTACATCATCAGCTCCCCTGAGTCTCCTGCTTGCAGACTCACCCAGAGATCTTGAGACTTCTGGCTGTGAGTCAATATGAGCCAATTCCTTATAATAAATTTCTATGTTTATGTGTACGCATGTGTGTGTGTGTGTGTGTGTGTGTGTACATATATATGTACATATCCTACTGGTCTGTTTCTCTGTAGAATCCTAATCCTAATACTCTCCATTTATTGCTTATTAATTTCTCTTAATAATATTTAGTTTTCAGTGTACCCTCAATATTTAAATATTTTATTATAAATTTGTCAATTATGATTTCTAGTATATAAATATAAAATCCAGAGAAAACACAATATTTGTATATTGATCTTATATCCTCAAATATTGCTAAACACATGTATTCATTCTCAAAGTTTTCTTACAGACCATCAAATTTTCAGAAACAATTATGTTTTCTGAAAACAAAGGCAGATTTACTTCTTTCTTCCCAACCTGGATGACTTTACATTTTTGTTGGTTTTTCTGGTTGGTGTTTTTTTGTTTAAATTATTGTACTGGGCAGAATTTCTAGTACAATGTTGACTAAAGTGGTGAGAGCAGACATCCTTAACTGTTTCCTGGTTTTAGGGGAAAAACGTTCAGACTCCTACCATAAATATGTCAGCTTACTTAGATGAAGCTTTTTGCAGATGCCCTTGATTAGGTTGAGAAAGTTCCTAAATTGCTAAGAGCTTTTATCAGAAGTAGATGTCAATTTTTCAAATGCCTTTTTTCATAATTGAAATAATATAACTTTTTCTACTTTACTTTCTAACATTGTAATTATATTGAATTTTCAAATATTAAACCACCCTTGCATTCCAAAGATGATCATGATGTACTGTCCTTTTTAATATATTGGTGGATCCTATTTGCTAAAATTTTATTGAAAATTTTTGGATCTGTGTTAATGAGGGAATATTTCTTTTTAACAGATATTCAGCTTTGGTAGTTTTTGTCTTTCAAATAACTTGGTAATCTCATCTAAGGTTATTAAATTTGCTATATAATTATTCATAATATTCCCTTGTAATACTTTTAGTATCTGTAAACTCTATAACAATGTCATCTCTCTCATTCGTGATATTGGTAATTTGTGTCTTCTCTTCTGTTCCTAATCTGACTGGGTACATATTAGTTTTTATTTTTCTCAAAGAACCAGATTTCGGCTTCATTAATATTCTGTATTTTTCTGTTTTCTATCTCACTGATTTCCACTCTAGCATTATTTCCTTTGTTTCCTTTGTATTTACTTTTTTCTTTTGATAGCTTATTAAAAAGCAATCTTAGCTCATTTATTTGAAACCTCTACAATAAAGACACTTGATGCTTTAAATTTTTTCCTATTGTTTAAATACATTCTACACATTTTGACACATCATGCTTTACTTTTCTGAGCATGAATTATTTAGATGTGACTCAGTTTCAACATATTTGAGATAATTCTAGATGTTTCTGTGCTGAATTCTAATTTATATCAGTTGTGGTCAGATATCATACTTGCTAGGATGTGAATCATTTTTAATTTGTTATTTTGTAATCTAAAATATAGTCCAGCTTGGTAAATGCTCCATGTACAAAATGTATGTTTTGTATTTGATGGAGTATTCTGTAAGTGTTAGTTAGGTCAAGCTGGTTAAAGTGTTGTTTAAGACCTCTATATACTGATTTTCTATTTGTCCTCTCCAATTATTGAGAGAGGTTGTTGAAATTACTGACTATATTTGTGGATTTGTCTATTTCTCCTTGAAGTTCTATTAGTTTTTGCTTCATATATTTTTAAGCTATATTATTTGGTAAATAAATGTTTAAAATTGTTATTTCTATGATGAATTGATAATTTTATAATTATTAAATGACCCCCATCTTTCATAATATTCTTTCCTTTGATATCAAATTTGCCTGGTAATAATGTAGACACTCGAGATTTCTTTTCATTAGACTTTGCAATGTGTATCTTTTTCCATTTTTTTACTTTTAACCTGTTTCGTTCTTTCTATTAAAATTAGAATTCTTGCAAACAGACTATATTTGGGTCTTGTTTTTTTAAATCCAGTCTGATAATCTCTGCCTTTTAGTGGAAGTGTTTAGACCATTTACATTTAATTGATATGATTGATATAATTTCTACCACTGGATAAAAATCTATTTTACTATCTGCTTTCTATTTTTTTCTCTTGCCCCCTTTCCCTATTTTGCAGTTAGTGATTTTTTTATTCCATTTAGTGTCTGTTGTTATCAACTATAACTATTTTAGTAGTTGCCTTAGGATATCAAATAAACATATTAACATCACAATCTATCTTCAAGTGATATTATACTACTTCCTGTATCATATAAAAACATTGTAACAGCATAGAACCATTTCTCTCCTCCAAGATTTTGTGCAGCTATCATACATTTTACTTCTACATATAATGTCTATAATAATTGATACCACTTTTTTGTACAATCTATCTTTTCAAGATTTAAAGAGGAAAGATGAATGCATATACCTATATATATAATTTTTAGTATTCTTCATTCCTCTATGTAGATCCATATTTCTTCTGGTATTATTTTCCTTCTGCTTTAAAGCTTTCTGCATTCTTTCTGCTTTAAGTATCTTGTAGTTCAGGTCCCCTAGTGGCTAATTTTTTCAGTTTCAATATGCTTGAAAATGTCTTTATGTCACCATTATTTTCCAAAGATATTTTCAATGGGTAAAGAATTCTAGGCTAACAGATTTGTTTCCCTCTTCCAGTATTTTGAAGCTGTTGCTCTACTGTGTTCTAGCTTACATAGCTAGAGTACAAGAAATAACAAGAAACATGCTGCCATCTTTATCATTGTTCCACTGTACACAATGCACCTTTCTTTCTCTGGCTGTCTTTAAGACTTTTCTCTGTATCACTGGTTTTAAGCAATCGATGAGACTTAATGTTTCTTTCTCCATGTTTCTTGTGCTTGGAGTTCATTGAGATTCCTGAATATGTGGGTTCATATTTGGAAATTTTTCAGCCATTGTATCTTCCCATGCCCTGGCTCCTTCAGGGAGTCCCTCCTTTTCTTCTCTTTCCTTTTTTTTTTCCTTTTTGTCTTCATTCTTCTTGTATTTTTTTAACACTTTCTATTGCTACATCTCTAAGGTCACTACTATTTTATTCTGCATTATCTGTTACTAATCCTATTCAGTTAGGATTAATTTCTATTAATTCCTAATCCTGTCAATCCTATTTTTCATCCCAGATAACGTAGTTTCTATTTCTAAAAATTCAGTTGGGGTCTTTCTATAATTTCCATGTCTCTACTAAACATATTTAATATCTTTCCTCTAGCTTCCTGAACATACGAAATACACTTAAAATAACTGTTTTAAGTTCTTCTGTGCTTATGTAATCTATGTTATTTCTGGATGAGTTCTAATTGATTGACTTTTTTCTCTTCATTATGGATCTTTTTTTAATTTTATTTTGGTATCATTAATCTACAATTACATGTGCAATATTATGGTTATTAACTACCCCCTTCATCAGGTCCCCCCAACCAACCCCATTACAGACACTGTCCATCAGTGTAGTGAGATGCTAAATAATCACTACTTGTCTTCTCTGAGTTGAACAGCCATCCCGGTGCCCCCCAACATTACATCTGCTAATCGTAATGCCCCTTTTCCCCCCTTGTCCCTCCCTTCCCACCCATCTTCCTCAGTCCCTTTCCCTTTGTTAACTACTACTCCGTTCTAGGGTTCTGTGAGTCTGCTTCTGTTTTGTTCCTTCAGGTTTTTTCCTGTTCTTATACTCCACATATGAGTGAAATCATTTGATACTTGCCTTTTTCAGCTTGACTTATTTCACTGAGCATAATACACTCTAGCTCCATCCATGTTGTTGCAAATGGTAGGATTTGTTTTCTTCTTATGGCTGAATAATATTCCATTGTGTATATGTACCACATCTTCTTTATCCATTCATCTACTGATGGACACTTAGGTTGCTTCCATTTCTTGGCTATTGTAAATAGTGATGTGATAAATATAGGGGTACATATGCTTTTTGAATCTGAGAAGTTATATTCTTTGAGTAGATTCCAAGGAGTGGGATTCACAGGTCAAACGGTATTTCTATTTTGAGTTTTTTGAGGAACTCCATACTGCTTTCAACAATGGCTGAACTAATTCGCGTTCCCACCAGCAGTGTAGGAGGGTTCCCTTTTCTCCACATCCTCGCCAACATTTGTTGTTGTTTGTGTTTTGGATGTTGGCCATCCTCACTGGTGTGAGGTGATATCTCATTGTGGTTTTAATCTGCATTTCTCTGATGATTAGCGATGTGGAGCATCTTTTCATGTGCCTGTTGGCCATCTGAATTTCTTCTTTGGAGAAGTGTCTATTCATACCCTCTGCCCATTTCTTAATTGGATTATTTGCTTTTTGTTTTTTGAGGTGTGCGAGTTCTTTATATATTTAGGATGTCAACTCCTTATCGGATACGTCATTTATGAATATATTCTCCCATACTGTAGGATGTCTTTTTGTTCTACTGATGGTGTCCTTTGCTGTACAGAAGCTTTTCAGCTTGATATAGTCCCACTTGTTCATTTTTGCTTTTGTTTCCCTTGCCGGGGGAGATATGTTCATGAAGAAGTCGCTCATGTTTATATCCAAGAGATTTTTGCCTATGTTTTTTTCTAAGAGTTTTATGGTTTCATGACTTACATTCAGGTCTTTGATCCACCTTGAGTTTACCTTTGTGTATGGGGTTAGACAGTAGTCCAGTTTCATTCTCTGACATGTAGCTGTCCAGTTTTTCCAAAACCAGCTGCTGAAGAGGCCATCATCTCCCCCATTGTATATCCAAGGCTCCTTTATCAAATATTGATTGACTGTATATGTTTGGGTTAATGTTTGGATTTTCTATTCTGTTCCACTGGTCTGTGGGTCTGTTTTTGTGCCAATACCAAATTGTCTTTGTTACTGTGGCTTTGTAGTAGAGCTTGAAGTCAGGGAGCATAATTCCCCATGTTTTATTCCTCCTTCTCAGGATTGCTTTGGCTATTCGGGGTCTTTTGTGGTTCCATATGAATTTTAGAATTATTTGTTCCAGTTCATCGAAGAAAACTGTTGGTATTTTGATAGGGATTGCATTGAATCTATAGAATGCTTTAGGTAGTACAGCCATTTTGACAATACTTATTCTTCTTAGCCAAGAGCATGGGATGAATTTCCATTTGTCAGTGTCCTCTTTCATTTCTCTTAGGAGTGACCTAAGATCAGCATCTGTTTAGGATGGATTTTATTTGTAAAACTGCCAGGTTCAACTGAGAAAACATTGTTTCTTTGAACACTTTGCCCCACATATTTTAAGTGTTTCAAGAAAAGGAGGGGTATGATGCCTGATTTCTGAGCACCCCCTTCCCTAACATCCACCACTGGCTGACTCCATCTCCTCAGTTCTCCACCAGCAAACTCAGAAACAGAAAGAAAGGGAGTCATAGGTGAGGCTGGCTACGCCCTTCAGAGCCAGAGGAAAAAAAGGCTGCAGAACGATTAGGTGTCACTTACATGTTCACTGCGTGGCAGAAAAAGTGAATTGTTCAGAAGAGTCAAAAAGGAAAAGCATCTATGTCCTCTGAGGACTTGAATTTGGCTTCAAATCAGTCTCTTTTCAGGACACTTAGTTTTCTTATGCTTCACCCCATCTGGACTCCCTTCCCTGGTTGCAGCACTGAACACCATGGGCTGCTCTGATTTCTGTTGTTTCAGAATGACAGATAATTGCAATAAAACACATCCCCACATTTTTATATCTACGAAGTGTCTGACACTAAACAACTCAGGTCTTTCCAAAGTTTAAGCTTTTATTTGGCTAAATCAGTAAAACAAATAAACAAATGTCCTATTTCTTTGAAGAAAGTACCTATTAGCAAAATTCTGATCAAACATGAATTTTTGCTCCTTGAGTGCCAAGATAACACATGTGCCTATAAATAGGAGAGAAAGCTTTTCTGGAAAGTAATACAAGAAAATGGGCTATGTCAAACTCCTTTCTCTCTTTGTGTCAGCCCTAGAGAATTTCCCAAATGGCCTTCCTGCTGCGCCTGCTTATTTTCAAGTCAGTCTGGTCATTTTCAGCCATTACATCGCCAACAGCACAGAAGAAACAGGGAGAGGATTTTGTAATTGTTTATCCTGAACACTGCCAAGTCACACCAGTCCTTACTTGGGTTAATACCACTTTTCTTGGAATTGCCTAGGCTGTTAATCATAATAATAGAATATAAAACACTATCTTTTTCAGATTTTCTTTAACTTATTTTTAGATGTCTGCCACTTCCCAATTCCAGAATCCAGTTAGCCCCACTTTTAGCAGTAATATCAGACTTCTTCTCTGCACGCTGCAACCAGAAAGGTCAGTTCTTATTTGGGGCTCCTGACTTAGGGTAGTTGGTTACATGGAATTGGAATGTATGTGGAGAACCTGTTATCTCTGGCTGTTGCCTCAGATTGTGCAAATTTGACTGGTTCACTGCCTAGGAATTTCCAGGGCGACCAAGGATGCAGGTCTGCTCCATTCTGAGATTTAGAAAATTCACTCCATTCATACAAAAACAAACGGAAAGGAAGTGAGTCATAGGTGAAGCAGCCTACGCCCTTCAGAGCCAGAGGAAAAAAAGGCTGCAGAACGATTAGGTGTCATTTACATGTTCACTGCGTGACAGAAAAAGTGAATGGTTCAGAAGAGTCAAAAAAGAAAAGCATCTATGTCCTCTGAGGACCTGAATTTGGCTTCAAATCAGTCTCTTTTCAGGACACTTTGTTTTCTTATGCTTCACCCCATATGCACAAAATATGTTATCTCTATCACAACTGCTTAATTTACCTGCAAAGTTCCATCTCATACCAGTCATCAATCTTGTCTTACAGGGATCCTAAAAGATGCTTTCTTAAAGTTATTGGTTTTAGTATTTATATCTTACTATAATAGCATTTGGCTTTTCTCTCCTTTTTTTTTTTTATTTTAGGGCATTTTTCTATCCAAAGAACACCCACATACTCCCTCTTCCCCCAGCACACAGTGTCCCTGACGAACATCTTGCATTATTATGGAACACTTGATGAGCCAATACTGACACATTATTAACTGGTCTTTACTTTACATTAGGGTTCACTATTCTGTGTTGTGCATTCTATAGATTTTGACAAGTGCATGATGACATGTGTCCACTATTGCAGTATCACACCACCTGAGTATGCAATTTATGTTGAATTCGCCTTATTATTTGGTATTTCCATATAACTTCAGATATTTTAGTCAAATTTATACTTACAAACACCAATTGTGAAAACTAAGATGCTAATTTGAATGGATTATGAGAATTCCAGACCAAATCACTGGGCCTCTTATTGCCATGCTGCTTTGAGACCTTTGGATGGCTGCTCTAAGGCTACCACCTCCTGGGCGCACACAGCAATCTGGTGGGCATCTCTAACAGAAAACTACTCTGAAATACTGTTTGTAGATTTCATTGGCACAACTGACGTCACATATCAGCCAGCAAAACTGTTTTTATCACATTAGTGAAGTCACAGCCTGTAGAAGACTTCATCCATGTTTTAAGAATTTGTTTAGATTCTCAGCCACGCCTCCTGGCACCAGCACCACTTGAAGGGTCCATAAATGTAAATGACCCCGTAGCCTAACAGTCGTGGGGTTTCGCAGTGTCGATCATCTTCTGACCAAGGACAACACGGCTAATCCGTTTGTGGGCCTCTCTGGGAGAACAAGCCTGGACACCCACAAGCCCCCCCTATATCCCGCCCACCTAGCCAGGGGTTAGTGTCCCTGCCCTCAGCATCACCCCTCCAACCTTAATATGTAAATTTATCATGAGGTTGCAATAACTACTTAGGTAATGGGAAATAACATGAGGCCACATCACTAAGAGCTTAATGTTTAAGTTCCATACTATGATAATGCATATTTAATAGGGACCAGAATAAAATCAGGGGGAAATTATATCTAGGAATGACTACTGCCTCATTCCATTGACCCAGAAATATATGCTAATTTTTCAGTGACTTGATTTCTCACTGGTTTTGGGATCCTGAGGAGTGAGAATTTAAGGAAAGAGTTAAGAATTTGTGAGAGTCAAGACACATACAATTATAAAATATAGTCTGGTTGTCAAATTACTAGGAAGAGATGGCTGATCTCACTATTTGGACTCCTAGGACAATTTGAGCTCTTTGTTTATTTGCTCCCCCAACTAAATGGAAAGTTAGTATGCACAGTTCATAAGTATAGTGAGGAATTAAAGAAATAAAGTCAAAATTCTGGATAATAGGCAATTCAAGAATACAGTCCCTTGGATTTGTAAAGACAGAAATAAAAACTGTCCTTTATCTGATTCATAATGAATGTTGTTTCTAGAAGTAATTGATATGAAACCTGACCATGACTATAAACTACTCATGGAAGAACTAAGACCCCCTCCAAAAAAAATTTAACTGAGAAAAGGAAGAAAAAATCATCTAGGAAACTTGGAGTTTGTAGATATTATGACTACAAAAGACAATGGAAGAGCAATTAAGATTAAGAAAAAGAAAGATATCCTGATTAGGAAAGGAGTAAAACTACCTCTATTTGCAGAAGACATGATTTTACAAACAGAAAACCCTAAAGAATTTGCATTAAAAAACTATCAGAACTAATAAACAATTCAGCAGATTGCAGGTACAAGGCTCTCAACAAAGTGGGTGTGGAGGGAACATATATCAACATAATGAAGGTCACACATGAGGTCCATTGCTAGTAACATACTCAATGATAAAAAGCTGAAAGCTTTTCCTTTAAGATCAAGAACAAAACAAGGATGTCCACTCTCATCATTCCTATTCAGCATAGGACTGGAATTACTAGCCAGAGTGATTAGGCATGAAAAAGAAATAAAAGGCATACCAACCAGAAAGGAAGAAGTAAAACTGTCTCTTTTTGCAGATGACATGATCTTATATATAGAAAACCTTAAAGATTCTACCAAAAACTGTGAACTAATCAGTGAGTTCAGTACAGTTGCAGGATACAAAATCAATACACAAAAATATGCTGCATTTCTATATACTAATAATGAACTATGAGAAAGGGAAATTAAGAAAACAGTCCCATTTACAACTGTACCAAATAGAATACATCTCAATAAACATAACCAAGGATGTGTAAGACCTGTAACCTGAAAACTGTAAGACATTGATGAAAGAAAATGAAGACACAAATAAATGGAAAGATAGTGTGTGCTCATGGACTGGAAGAATTAATACTGAAAAATGGCCATACTACCCAAAGCTATCTAAAGATTCTATGCAATTCCTATTAAAATTTCAATGGCATTTTTCACAGAAAAGAACAAATATCCCTAAAATTTGCATGGAATCATAAAAGACCCTGAGTAGGCAAAGCAATATTGAGAAAGAAGAACAAAGCTGGAGGTATCATGCATTCTAATTTCAGACCATATTACAAAGCTATAGTACTGAAAACAGTATGGTACTGGCCTAAGAACAGATACACAGATCAATGAAACAAAAGAGAGAGCACTGAAACACAGCCAGGCATATATAGACAATCAAATTACAATAAAGGAGCCAAGAATATGCAACGGTAAGCCTCTTCAATAAATTGTGCTGGGAAAACTAGACACACACAAAACTTAACTGGACCCTTTTATTACACCATACACAAAATTAAAGACTTGAATGTGAGATATGAAACCATAAAACTCCTAGAAGAAAACAGGCAATAAGCTCCTCAACATATATCTTGGCAATGATTTTTTTTGGATTTGACACAAAAAGCAAAGGCAACAAAAGCAAAAATAAACAAGTCAGACTATATCAAACTAAAAAGCTCCTTACAGCAAACTGTCAACAAACTGCAAAGGCAAGCTATGGAATGAGAGAAAATATTTGCAAATCATATGTCTGATAAGGGATTAATGTCCAAAATATATAGAACTCATACAACTCAGTAGCAAAAACAAAAACAAAGGATCTGAATAGACATTTTTCCAAAGAAGACATAGAGATGGCCAACATATATGTGAAAAGTTGTTCAACATCATCAGGGAAATGCAAACCAAAATAATGAGATATCACCTCACACCTCTTAGAATGGCTATTATCAAAAAGACAATAGATAACAAGTGTTGGTGAGGGTGTAGAGAAGAGAGAACCCTTGTGCACTGTTAATGGGAATGTAAATTAGTGTAGCCACTATAGAAAACAGAATGGAGGTTCCTCAAAAAATAAAAAACAGAACTCCCATATGATACAGCAATTCCACCATTTAGCTAAAGGAAATACCTTGAAAAGATATATGCACCCCTATGTTCATTGCAGCATTATTACAATAGCCAAGACACGGACACAACTTAAGTACCATCAATGGATGAATCAATAAATAAAATGTGATGTATACATGTGGAATATATTTGGTCATATAAATATTATGGAATCTTATTCAGTCATAAAAGGAAATCCTACCATTTGTAACAGTATGGATGGACATTGATGGCATTAGTGTAATTGAAATAGGTCAAGAGAAAAACAGATACTGTATGATCTCAATTATAGCTGAAATCCAAAATAAAAACAACAATGAAATTCATAGTTACAGAGAACAGACTGATAGCTTGCCCAGGCAGGGTATGGGGAGTGAGCAAAATGGAGATGATGATCAAAAGGTACAAACTCTCAATTACAAGACAAATAAGTCCTGGTAATGTAATGAACTTCATGGTTATGGTTAACAATACTGCATTGTATAATCGAAAGATGTTAAAAGTGCAAATCTTAAAAGTTCTTAACACAAGAAAATTTTTTGCAATTGTGTGGTAATGGATGTTAGCTAGACCATACATACATATATTGAATCACGTTGTCCACCTGAAACTAACATGCATTATGTCAATTATATCCCTATTTTTAAAAAAGACTACCAACTATATTCAGTTGATAATTTGTTTATGTAGGAACCATGATCTTATTTCTGAAGTATTTACAGGGAAAATGTTAAAATGTCTGTATTTTATTTTAAAATACTTCAATATAAACACTGTTTTGAAAGGGGTGTCAGTTGTAAGAAACAACTTACAAAAAACTGAGTAAAATGGGTTCAAATTTCAAAAATCATGCTCCAGTGTTAAGGATTATGCTTAATTGGAAAAAATGATACATGGACAGAGAAGCTGTAATCTCAAGAGGCCTGTCATTCCCCTACCACACACAAAATACTAAATGATATTTTTAATGGGAGGATTCAAGGTGGCGGCTTGAGAGGTGAGATGGAGAACTCCTCCCAAAACCACAAATAGTACAAAAATGTAGTTAATTAATATACCTAACCCTAAAACAGCAACAGGAAAGAAGGCTGAACCAGACTGCATACAGACATCACGAACAGAGCAGACTGCACGAAACAGAGTTGGGAACTCTGAGGAGCTTCAGGCGCTCCATAGCCCTCGTTAGCTGCTCAGCTCCGAGGCCCCCCACTGTGACACACAGCCTGATAAGGCTTCCTCCTGGCTTGACAGCAACAGCTCACAAACCGGCAGTCACTGCACTGGCATCAGGCCAGCCAGAGGGAAGCTCTGCCTACATCGGCTAGAGATGCCAAGCACAGAGGCTTACACCTGTGTGCTTGGCCCACTGGCTGTGATACTGGAAACAGGCACTGCAGGGGGGAATCAGGAAAGAGATCTTTCATTCACCCAGGACCCAGCTCCACACCCCTACAACACCTAATCTCACTCTAAGACCTGAGCAGCTCCAGAGACTGGAGCTTCTGGGCACTAGAGGGCACCACATAGAAATATGAAATGTCAAAAGAACCTTGTTCAGACAAAAATCTCACAAACCCCAGAAAAAGCGCCAAATGAAACTGAACTCACTTCAAAATAAAAATCATAAACATGCTTATGGAGGAACAGAAAAATATTCAAAAACTCAGGAACAAGTTTAAGATGGAGATTCAATCATTAAGAAATTCCATATCTGAAATGAAACATACAATGGAGGGATTTAAAAGCAGATTAGATGCAGTAGAAAAGACAGTAAATAGAATAGAAATTAGAGAAGAGGAAATATAAAGAAGCTGAGGCACAGACAGAAAAAAGAATCTCTAGGAATGAAAGAATATTGAGAGAACTGTGCAACCAATCCAAACAGAACAATACTCGCATTATAAGGGTACCAGAAGAAGAAGAGAGAGAAAAATGGATAGAAAATGTCATTGAGGAGGTAATTGCTGAAAACTTCCCCAATATGGGGAAGGAGATAGTCTCTCGGGCCATGGAGTTGCACAGATCTCCCAGCACAAGGGACCCAAGGAAGACAACATCAAGACATATAATAATTAAAAAGACAAAGATCAAGGATAAAGACAGACTTTTAAAAGCAGCTAGAGAGAGAAAAAAGATCACATACAAAGGAAAGCCCATCAGGCTATCATCAGATTTCTCAACAGGAACCTTACAGGCCCGAAGCGAGTGGCATGATATATTTAATGCAATGAAGCAGAAGAACCTTGAACCAAGAATACTCTACCTGGCAAGGTTATCATTTAAATTTGAAGGAGGGATTAAACAATTTTCAGATAAGCAAAAGCTGAATTTACCTCCCACAAACCAACTCTACAGTGCATTTTGGAGGGACTCCTATAGATGGAAGTATTCCTAAGGCTAAATAGATGTCACCCAAGGGCTAGACAAAGAGTACAGAATATGATTCATAACATACAAAGAATGGAAGAGGAAGAAAAAGGAGGAAAAAAAAAGAACCTTTAGGTTGTGTTTGTAATACCATAGGAAGTGAGTTAAATTTGACTGTTAGGTAGTAACGGAATTACCCTTGAACCTTTGGTAACCACGAATCTAAAGTCTGTGATGGCAATTAGTACATATCTATCGATAATCACCCTAATGTGAATGGTCTGAATGCACCAATCAAAAGACATAGAGTCATTGAATGGATAAAAAAACAAGACCCATCTATATGCTGCCTACAAGACACTTCAAACCCAAATACATGCACAGACTGAAAGTAATGGAAAAAGATATTTCATTCCACTAATAGGGAGAAAAAAGCAGGAGTTGCAGTACTTGTATCAGACAAAAGTCTTGAAAACAAAGAAAGTAACAAGAGACAAAGAAGGACATTACATAAAGATAAAAGGGTCAGTCCAACAAGAGGATATAACTATTATAAATATCTATGTACCCAATACAAGATCACCTACATATGTGAAACAAACACTAACAGAATTAAAGGGGGAAATAGAATGCAATGCATTCATTTTAGGACACTTCAACACACCACACACTGTGAAGGACAGATCAACCAGACATAAAATAAGTAAAGGGACAGAGGCACTCAACAATGTATTAGAAAAGATGGACATAATGGACAACTACAGAACACTCCATCCAAAAGCAATAGGATACACATTCTTTTTAAGTGCACATGGAACATTTTCAAAAATAGATCATACACTAGGCCACAAAAAGAACCTCAGTAAATTCAAAGAGATTGAAATTGTACCAACCACCTTCTCAGATCATAAAGGTATGAAACTAGAAATAAATGACACAAAGAAAAAGCCCACAACACATGGAGGCTTCACAACATGCTCCTAAATAATCAATGAACCAATGACCAAATAAAAACAGGGATCAAGCAATATATGGAGACAAATGACAGCAATAATTCAATACCACAAAATCTCTGGGATGCAGCGAAGGCCGTGCTAAGAGGGAAATACATTGCAATACAGGCCTACCTCAGGAAAGAAGAACAATCCCAAATGAACAGTCTAAACTCACAACTAATGAAACAAGAAAAGGAAGGACAAATGAGGCCCAAAGTCAGTAGAAGGAGGGACATAATAAAGATTAGAGCAGAAATAAATAAAATTGAGAAGAATAAAACAATGGAAAGAATCAATGAAAGCAGGAGCTGGTTCTTTGAGAAAATAAACAAAATAGATAACACGTAGCCAGACGTATCAAGAAGAGAGTCTATACACATAAACAGAATCAGAAATGAGAAAGGAACTATCACTACAGACACTACAGAAATACAAAGAATTATTAGAGAATACTATGAAAAATTATATGCTAACAAACTGGATAACCTAGAAGAAATGGACAACTTTCTAGAAAAATACAACCTACCAAGGCTGACCCAGGAAGAAACAGAAAATCTGAATAGACCAATTACTAGCAAAGATACTGAACTGGTAATCAAAAAACTACCTAAGAACAAAACTACTGGCCCAGATGGTTTCACTGATGAATTTTATCAAGTTAGTGAAGACCTAATACCCATCCTTCTTAAAGTTTTCCAAAAAGTAGAAGAGGAGGAAATACTCCCAAGCTCGTTATACAAGGCCAACATCACTCTAATACCAAAATCAGGCAAAGACACCACCAAAAAAGAAAATTACACACCAATATCCCTGATGAACATAGATGCAAAAATACTCGACAAAATATTAGCAAACCAAATACAAAAAAAAAATCAAAAAGATCATCCATCATGATCAAGTACAATTCATCCCAGGGATGCAAGGATGGTACATTTGAAAATCCATCAACATCATCCACCATATCAACAAAAAGGACAAAAACCACATGATCATCTCCATAGATGCTGAAAAAGCACTCGACAAAACTCAACATCCATTCATGATAAAAACTCTCAACAAGATCGGTATAGAGGGCAAGTACCTCAACATAATAGAGGCCATATATGACAAACCCACAACCAACATTATATTTAACAGCAAGAAGCTGAAAGCTTTTCCTTTAAGATCGGGAACAAGACAAGGATGCCCACCTTCTCCACTTTTATTCAACATAGTTCTGGAAGTCCTAGCCATGACAATCAGACAACACAAAGAAATAAAAGGCATCCATATTGGCAAGGAAGAAGTCAAACTGTCCCTGTTTGCAGATAAGATGATATTGTACATAAAAAACCCTAAAGAATCCACTCCAAAACTATTAGATCTAATATCTGAATTCAGTAAAGTTGTGGGATACAATTAACACACAGAAATCTTTTGAATTCCTATACACTAATGATGAACTAGCAGAAAGAGAAATCAGGAAAACAATTCCATTCACAATTCCATCAAAAAGAATAAAAGACCTAGGAATAAACCTAACCAAGGAAGTGAAAGACTTATACTCTGAAAACTACAAGACATTCATGAGAGAAATTAAAGAAGAAACCAATAAATGGAAACACATCCCGTGCTCATGAATAGGAAGATTTAATATTGTCAAAATGGCCATCCTGCCTAAAGCAATCTACAGATTCAATGCAATTCCTATCAAAATACCAACAGCATTCTTCAATGAACTAGAGCAAATAGTTCTAAAATTCATATGGAACCACAAAAGACCCCAAATGGCCAAAGCAATCCTGAGAAGGAAGAAGAAAGCAGGGGGGATCTCGCTTCCCAACTTCAAGCTCTACTACAAAGCCACAGTAATCAAGACAGTTTGGTACTGGCACAAGAACAGACCTATAGACCAGTGGAACATAACAAAGAGTCCAGACAGTAACCCAAGCATATATGGTCAATTAATATACAATAAAGGAGCCATGGATATACAATGAGGAAATGACAGCCTCTTCAACAGCCTGTGTTGGCAAAACAGGACAGCTACATGAAAGAGAATGAAACTGGATCATTGTCTAACCCCATACACAAAAGTAAACTGAAAACGGATCAAAGACCTGAATGTAAGTCATGAAACCATAAAACTTTTAGAAAAAAACATAGGCAAAAATCTCTTGGACATAAACATGAGCCAATTCTTTATGAACATATCACCCCAGGCAAGGGAAACAAAAGCAAAAATGAACAAGTGGGACTATATCAAGCTGAAAAGCTTCTGTACAGCAAAGGACACCATCAGTAGAACAAAAAGACATCCTACAGTATGGGAGAATATATTCATAAATGACATATCCGATAAGGGGTTGACATCCAAATCATATAAAGAGCTCACACACCTCAACAAACAAAAAGCAAATAAGCCAATTAAAAAATTGGCAGATGAGATGAACAGACACTTCTCCAAAGAAAAAATTCAGATGGCTCACAGGCACATGAAAAGATGCTCCACATCGCTAATTATCAGAGAAATGAAAATTAAAACCACAATGAGATATTGCCTCACACCAGTTAGGAAGGCTAACATCCAAAACACAAACAACAACAAATGTTGGCAAGGATGTGGAGAAAGGGGAACCCTCCTACACTGCTGGTGGGAATGTAAACTAGTTCAACCATTGGGGAAAGCAGTATGGAGGTTCCTCAAAAGCTAAAAATAGAAATACCATTTGACCCAGGAATTCCACTCCTAGGAATTTACCCTAAGAATGCAGCAGCCCAGTTTGAAAAAGACATATGTACCCCTATGTTTATCACAGTACTATTTACAATACCCAAGAAATGGAAACAACCTAAGTGTCCATCAGTAGATGAATGGATAAAGAAGATGTGGTACATAGAAACAATGGCATATTATTCAGCCATAAGAAGAAAACAAATCCTACCATTTGCAACAACATGGATGGAGCTAGAGGGTATTATGCTCAGTGAAATAAGCTAGGCAGAGAAAGACAAGTATCAAATGATTTCAGTCATCTGTGGAGTATAAGAACAAAGCAAAAACTGATGGAACAAAACAGCAGCAGACTCACAGAACCCAAGAATGGACTATCAGTTACCAAAGGGAAAGGAATTAGGGAGGATGGTTGGGAAGGGAGGGATAAGGGGGAAAAATGGGCATTATGATTAGCACACATAATGTAGGTGGGGGGGCACAGGGAGGGCTGTACAACACAGAGAAGACAAGTAGTGATTCTATAGCATCTCACTACGTTGATGGACAGTGACTGTAATGGGGTATGTGGTGGGGACTTGATAATAGGGGGACTCTAGTTACCATAATGTTGTTCATGTACTTGTACATTAATGATAGCCAAATTAATTAAATAAATAAATAAAATAAAAATACTAAATGAAAAACTTTTCAAATTAAAATATCAACTTTTTAATAATTCCCTAATACAATTTTAGAAAAATGTTTAGGCTTGTTAGACCAATATTCAGACTTACTGAGAAAGCTTAAAAGATCTGAAATTATAACTATTCCAAAGTAATCACAACTCAGGCAACAAGGAATGTTGATTTTCATACTGCTCTCTTTATTATACATGCTTCACTTTCATACCCTACATGGAAATTTTCTGCTTTGTACATTAATCAACACGCTTTGCTCTAAGCATACATCTAACAAAAAGAAGCACTAGTTAAAAGTTTATAAACAAAATTAAACTTCAATTGAAGCCCAATAACTAACAGGTCATCATAAGACTTCAGCTAAGTCACTCTGGCTGACAGTGCTGGTCATTACCTAGGAGTAATGTAAAGGCAACTAATGAAAAGTAGTAGAAGGCTTAGATTCTTAGGGAAATGTAATCAATCTAATTCAGATACAAACAGGTTAGACCTACACAGTGTATATACGTTCTCTTCAAGGAGCCTACAGGAAAAACAAAAACAAAGAGATTACAGATACAAGATCAATATGCAAAACCAGTCGTAGCAATGAATCATGTGAAAATTAAATTAAGAAAACAATTCCATTACAACAGCATACAAAAGAATAACGTACATACATATAAACTTAAAAAAAGAAGTGCAGGACTTGTACACTGAAAACTACAGAACTTGGTTGAAAGAAATTAAGGAAGACCTAGATAAACAAAACTCATCCCCTGTTCATAGGCTGGAAGATTTAAAATTAATATGGCATACTTCCCAAAGCAACCTACAGATTCAATGTAATCTCTATCAAAATTTCAACTTTTTCCCCCTACATAAATTAACAAGCTGATCTTAAAACTCAAATGCAAAGGACCCAGAATAGCCAAAACAATTTTGAAAAAGGAAAACAAAATTGGAGGATTCACACTTCTTGATTTCAAAACTTACTACAAAGTGACACTAATCAAGAGAGTGGCATTGGTATTAAGGGTAAATACTGTCAGTTCTATGCATTTTATATATATATATGGTCAGTCAATTTTCAACAAGGGTGTCAAGACCATTCAGCAAATGGTGGTGGGATAATTGGGATAACCACACACAAAAGAATGAATTTAGACCCCTCCCTCACACCATACACAAAAATTAACTGAAAACGAATTGAGGACATAAACATTAAAGCTAAAAGCTTAGAAATTCTTAGAAGAAAACATAGATGTAAATCTTTGTTATAATGCCAGTCAGAACGAATTAGAGATAATAAATAATAGATGGACAGGCAGATGGATGGATATATAGAAGTAGACAGACATAGAGAGAGATTTATTTTAAGGAATTGGCTCTAGTGATTTTGAGCTGGCAATTCTGAAATGTGTAGTGCAGGCTCGCAGGTTGGATATTCAGGGAGGACTTGATGCTGCAGCCTTAAGCCGACTTTACTGTCCTCCCTCCAGCAAACTTCAAGTTTTGCTCTTAAAGCTTTCAACTGATTGGATGAGGCCTACTCAACATAATTGAGGGTAATCTCCTTTACTTAAAGTCAAAAGATTGTAGTTGTAAACTACATCTACAAAATATCTTCAAAGGAACACTCAAATTAGTGTTTGATTAAATAACTGGTTACTGTAGCCTAGCCAAGTGGACACATAAATTAACCATCACAATGGCCTTGGACTAGGCAATGATTTCTTAGAATATATCAAAAGTACAAGTAACCAAAGGAAAAATAGAAAAATTGCACTACTTCAATATTAAAAACTTTCATCCATCAACAAATACTATCATGAAAATGAAAAGACAATCCAAAGGAAGAAAATATTTGCAAACCATGTACCTGATAAGGGTATAGTATCCAGAAGATATAAGAACTCTAACAACTCAACAATAACAGAATTTTAAAATAGGCAAAGGGTTTGAAGAGACATTTCTCCACAGAAAATATACAAATAGCAAGTGATCTTGTAAAAAGATGCTCAGCATCATTAGTGATGAGAGAAAACCACAATGAAATACCACTTTACACTCACTAGGATGGCTAGACAAACCTAAGTGTTGGCAAGGATGTGGAGAAACTTAACTACCTCATACGCTGCTGGCAAGGATGTAAACGGCACAGTCCCTTTGGAAAACAGTCTGGCAGTCCCTCAAATGATTAACACAGAGCTACCACAGAACTCAGCAATTTCACTCTTGAGTATCTCCCCATAGGTGGGTGAAAAATTAAAATATATGTCCACGCAAAACAGTATTTCTAACAGCATTATTTCTAACACCCAAATATGGAAACAGCCCAAATGTCCATCAAACTGGAATGTACTGTTATTACAGTGGTGATGGTTGTTCAATCTCATGGATATGCTGAAAACCACTGACTTGGATACTTTAACCTGGTGAATTTTATGGTATGTAATTTATATCTTGATGTAAAAGGAGAAACGAAAAGCTCAGGAAATCAAGATATGACAGAACCACATCTCGCAGCTACCTGGCCTCAGGCCCAGCACTCCCAGGGCTGGAATGGAGTGAGCCTCCCGGAGCGGCAGAACAACACTGCAGCATCAGCCAACAGCTTCAGCTCCAAGGAGCACCCTCCCTGGGGCACAAATCCTTCCTGCTCAGGACAGAGGAGCCGACCAGGCTGTTGATCCCCACCTTGTCATGAAGAGCCCTAGTGGGCAGCATTTCACACCATAAGTGAACTGGCTTCCTCCACGTCCAATGTTGGTTCAGTATGTTCAAAGGGGGTCTATCCAATCTCTGCCTGGTTACTCTGAAATTCAGGTCAACATGGTTACTCTGAAATTCAGGTCAAAAGGCTGTATTTCTGGTGGGCCGGTGAAGCGTGTGCCAACGCCAGTGAGGCATGTGTTGAATGAATGTGTGAATTACAAAAACCCACTTCAATTTGTGACTTGCATTAGAACAGAAAAGGAATGCCAACTACCATAAATCTATTAATAGCTCACATACCAGGGAAAGGCAGCAGTGAAGCTTGGTTTCAAAGGCAACAGGAGCCAGACTTGACCACCACCACCATTCCAGCTCTTATGGCTGTCCATGCAGGTCAGCTGGTCCTCTCAGACTGGTCCAGCCTCGTGCTCGCCGCAGCAGTCATTGCCCACAGGACGTTCCTCGGGTCACACACACCTGCCCCAGGGCCAATGAACCACGTCCACCTCTCAAACGGAAGGAAAGAAGCAGACAATGTGGCTCACCACACTGCTTTTCAAAATTTGTTTCTAATTACACATAACTCATTAAAATTTCAATCCAGGCTGGAACATAAATATTTAGAAACTGAGCTGACGCCAGAGTTCTGAAAGTCTTCATGAAGTGTTACTTTTACTCTTTACTTGTAGAAAATTCAGAAAACAAGCTTGATGACAGCAGCCATATTTTCAGTGATGAAGATATTTCCTACCACAAAGGTCGCTCATCATGTCACCATTTCCCATCTACACTGATTCCAGTAAGATTCACCCTTAGTTTAGCTGTCTCTTGGCAAGTAGCTGACTTCTCCCTTGTCCTGGAAACACATCTTGAAATTTAGTGGTAATAAAATAATTAGAGCTATTATTACATGAGAATTTTTTCTTAAAAGAAATGGCCTCAAAAATCACAGAATAGTTATATTCACCCAACTGTGCTAACAGAGAGGCCTTAGAAAAAATAACAATACAACCTCAGAAAGAGAAATTTCTTGGGCACTTGGAATGTTTTACAAGGTTTTCTACCTAACCGCACCTCATATGTGAAGTTCAGAACCAGAGAAAAAGAAACAAAAATTAAGATAATTCAATAGACAATATTGCAGATAACTTTAAAATCATGCTAACCATACAGGTTATTAAATCAACAAATACTTATGTGTTTATTTGTATGTATCTGTTAAGTATCAATCTGCTCTGGTCAATTAAAAAAATCTGAGAAATATATAGGTGAAAAACAAATCCCCATTACTACCCTGACCCTTTCTCTCAGTGGTTATGCCAACCCCAGACTGGTGGTAAATGCCACAGTAAACACACCTCCATGCTTGTGAGGATTGTGCTTACATCATGGCAAGCTCTGTGTTGCCCACTCCAAGAAGATAATGCCTCATCCTGTAAGCTTTCCAAGTACAGTTTCAGGGAGGAAGAAAAGTAGTGTGAGATGAAATTTTTAATTGAGTGATATTTGAACTTGGCCTTAACAAATAAGAGGACACTTTCTAGGTATAAAACCTACCAGAAAGAAATTTCATGTTTTGCAGAAGTAAACGGCCATGTACCTGGAAAGGGGTGAGAAGTTGTTCCCAGAGTTGGAAAAAGAACAAGTGTGAACAGGGGAAGAACATCTGAAATCCCAGGGGCAGTGTTCAGAAATGCGCTCCAAGCAGGGGCAGGGGATGCAGTGGGGCTCTGCAGATAAATCCAAGACCAGCGCAATATAGCTATGCACCCACAGTGGGTCCCAGAGAGCCTGGGTGCAGCAAGGGGATGGAGTCTGGAGGCGCAGGAAATGTCACTGTCTCCACAGGACAATGCCAAGGGCAGCCACCACAGTAAACATAAATTTTACATAGCCCAGAGAGAACCTTCATGATGAGGCAACGTTAAATGTAGGTATTTGGGGTGGAATCACACACAAAACGCACGTGCTATGACAGTCAGAAAATCTCAAGAGGACTGGCTGAGAACATCAGAGGAATGATAACTACAGAGGGCCAGGAAAAGTGAGCAAAAAGAGAGTTGGCAAGACAGGCTCAGTGCACACCAGGGCTCCTCAGCGAGACTGCCCTTTCTCTTGTATAGGGCCAGAGTATGTTCATGCACGCAAAACAGTCTATCCACTTCCTACTCAACAGTGTCTGCTATATGCTAGGTACACTTCCATTACTTCCCCTCAAAATACTGGTTAACAGACCCTTTGGTGCTCAAAGGGTGGTCCACGAACCAGGGGACATCGCTGGGAGTTTACTGGTCTCAGGTCCCATACCAGACCTACGTGAATTAAAATCTGCATTTTAACAAACCCCCAGGAATGCCATTAAAATCTGAGCAGCACTGGTCTACACCACTGAATTAAATCTTTTCAAGACAGAATGTACACTACACGCAAATCAAGCTGTCATTCTGTGCGCTCCCCACAGGCCCAGCAATGTGACATAGGAAAGCATTCTACGGCTACAACACACACTGTACATGACTGAAAGAATCAAAGTTAACTTAGACCTGAAGGTGTCTTAGAACCTGTCTACTCCAATATCCTTTTTGTAAATGAAGAAACTATCCCAGAGACTATGTGGGCTGTCCAAACTCTAATAGCTTTTTTTAAATGACTTTACAACTCTTTTATTACACATTACCAAGAACCAGGATGAAGAACAAGTGATTATTTAGGCATGGTTTGTATTCCCTTTAAAAGACATGCCATCAATCATAACACCTGTAGCTGTTCAAGAACCTTAGAAATTTAGTTGCAAGATTGTAGGTGCTCCTTCTGAAAGCTCCACAAACACCAGTACTTCACCGCTCCTGGCATTTGTCACTAGATTGCCTATTTGCCTATCCTTAAGCCCCACCAGACTGTAACCATTAAGAGGCTGTGTGGCACACTACTGAATATACGCCTGGTGGACTGTAGGAGCCTAATACATTTTTGTTGAATCAATGAATTTATGCAACTAACCAAATGAAATCAACTGACCCAAACTGCGTAACTGTTATGAGTGAAGCCAGTATTGAAAACCTTTTAACACCTCGCAGGGAAATTATTAGTAAATATCAATTTAATCCACATTTTAGACCAGCTAAAAACCAACTGAATAAACACTTATTGAGGTCCTAACCTATCCAGGAATTTGGTTATACACAACACCTGGAAGACAAGGATAAGATGAAAGCCCTATTCTTTTAAGATTTGCCTAGAAGCACCAATCATTGACATTTACTAAAAACATTCTATATATATTATAAATTTGGGGCAGTCCCCAACTCAGGTGACTTCACTGTGATTACATTCAAGAGGGTAAGATAAGTGGAAGAGGCAAGCTTAAAATGTAATCATCCTTTCCGAATTAAACACGTTTCTTAGAATATACATTTACTTTATGTAGGCAGCTTATGTGAAGTCTTCTAATGCAAAGTGGCTGAAATAGTGTGGGCTTGTGAGCTTTCTTTAGCATTACAAGTTACCTCTTTCCAATGGACTTCCTCCTAAAGACCTGCTGCTGGTGCCAAAGCGAGTGTGCCCATCCAGAGGTGGGCCTATCCGGCCGCTGCACCCAGATGCGGCCCGAGGGAGGAATCCTCTGGGCAGTGTCAGAGGTACCCACAGTATGCCAGGACCAACATCCAGAAGCCCATCTCCCGTTCACCTTCAACCATGAGCAGAAATCAACTTCACTCACAAGGCAAACTAGTGGTTTAATGAAGCCCATGTATCATATAACCTCTTTAAAAAATCAGTCCACACTTTAACAGGAGTACAGACTTAAGGCAAATATGTATTTTAACATAGTTCAAGATTGAATGTTCTTAAATGCTACCATTTATTGATCAATTACTCTGCATCAGACTGATTAAAATCATTCATATTATTTCTGGGGTAAACATGGCCTTTACAGAAGAAACTGAAGGCTACAGGGCTAACTGGCCCAAAATCACAGGTATATTCACCTTGGCTTCCTCTCTACTGCTCTTCATTTATCCATATTTTCAATTCAGATTAGAACCTTATTGCTAATGGGCATGTAGGCTCTATCAGAATGAAGGAGTTATCAACTGAGGCACCCACAAATTTGATCATCCACTCAATAACCAAGATTGGACCATAATTTATATTTACCTTTATAACTTCAATATTATCATTTCATTCATGTATTAAGTAAGCAGCATTTCACAAGGACTTAACAATGGGGAGCAGCTTGAAAAGAAGTATCCGAGCAGGTTTGGTAACAACTCAGTAGATTTCATCACATAAAAAGTTACCTAGTTTCTGGCTGTCATGATTTCAACAACTTTTAATCCAAATAAATAATTCTAACATTTCTTTGCAGCCAAGTATTTTCAGAAAGTGGTATTTTTAATAATCTTAAATTTATCTCAAATAATAAAACATCCAATTTTTTATATTTAGTCTCAAAAAATATTCTCTGGAGAAATGTCTTTTGAAATTCAAAGAATGTAATTATTAAAACACATTTATGATAGGATGGTCACTACCACCATAGTTGGCTGCTTGTACATGACCTCTCAAAAGCAAGCCAAATATCACCACAGGAAACTTATTAAGGAGGACAAGAGTGAGAGGCTGAGAAAAAGCTCTGCAAATCAGAGTGCTAAAGAAGTTAGAACAGCACCGAGGTTAATCAATGGAACAGGAATAAACATTAATGGAGGTGGGAAAACAGGAACCCAGGTCAGGAAGGAGTCAGAGCAAAGCAAACAGCTGAACTTATAGTGTTTGATGTCAGAGGAAGCGGATGAAGATCACATCCATGATGATGGAGATTGGAAAGCTGAAAGAACTTAAAGGAGAGTTCAAAGGAAGGATCCACTCAACAAGCGCAGGACAGAATTGGGGGTCAGAACTGGTACCGCAAGCGGACAGAAAGGGAGATGCACCAGAGAATGAGGGCACACTCATCACAGAGGGAGAGGCCACTTCCAACTGCAGTTTATGTTCTAAACCAATACATGTACTCAGCACAATCTACCACTGAGCTTGGAGAATCACACTATTTAGTTTTAAGTTATCGTTGATTAAACTATGTCACCCTAATTTAAAACAATGCTATTTATATATCAAATTATCTACCATAACTGATTATAATTTCCATTCCTATACAGGGCCACAACCACAGCAAAGTGAACATCACTGTAGTTCTCCATAATAAAAAGCTTAAGACAATTGTGGTCTCAAAGGAATCAAAAGACTCAGGAGTTTAGTTCTCTGAAAGAACTGTCTCTGGCTAAAAAGAAAAGTACAGAGGTGGAGTTAAAGTATAATTGTATTTATACCAAATGACGGTCAGGTAACACAACAAAGATGTTTTTGTGGCAATCTGGCAAGAGAAAAAAGGTAAGAAAATTTGGAATCCAGCAGTACACGACAGTATAGACATGGGGGAAAAAAATCCAGGAGACAACATCAATATTTACATTTCAAATAGATTAATTCAATAAAACACCCTTGACATTAAATTAATTTATACTTTAATTACTCTGTAGTTTATGAAATTTACTTTATGATTTCCTAAGGCCTAAGGGCATAAGTTTATACATTTGCATTAATAGCTTTATGCATTAAACAATGTTTTAACAAAAATAATTCAATACTGAGCCCATAATAATTTTCTCCTTAAAGTCCATACATTATCCAAAATTAAGAAACCCGGCAATTAGATACTCTTCTTGTAAATTCAATTACTTTCACTTGAGAATTAAGATTGAAGAAAAGTCTATCACTGACTTTAAATTTGTCTCTACAGCCACTACAGTTACCCAAATTTCTGCAACAGAAAGATAACTTATGATAATAGATACCATCTGGACATCTGACCATCACCACTTATTTGGCCAATGTGGCTTGAGAAGGAGTAAAACATTTCTCTTTGTCAGTTATCAACTGTGAAGAAAATATTTTTTTCCCCTCAAAATTAAGGGCTGATAAAGTACAAAGGCTAGAAAATCCCACCCTTGAGCCATAAAGCATTTATCATAATGCTTACTGTTTGTAAAAGGATGAGTCTTTGGATCCCTGCCAAAAAATGACACTAAGTATTATGACTATATTTTAATGAGGATTATTAAAAATCTCACTTCATGTTCTATTGTAAATTTTCTAGATTACTTTGTCAAGTTATCTATTGTTAAAAGCCTGTTTTTTAAAAAAAGGTGTAGATGAAGAATATACACTCAATTGCTAACAGTGCTTCCTTACAACTTTGAACAATATATTTTAAAATTACTCAGCTACTGCACTGAACAACTACAAGTTTTCACTATCCAATATTAGTTAAATGATTTGCTTCTCTACCAACCACAGGTTTAACATTATTATCGGTTTCTTAGTGCCAACTCTAAGTCGTCCTATGGAGGCAAAATGTTAACCTCACTTTGTATAATCTTCTGGTTGCCAAATTTAAATTTCTAAACAAAACCTAAACTAGCTGCTCACTACTGAACACGGACAAGATAAAAGAATTCCCTTAAGTCTACATTTGGCAAAAAATGGATCACTGCATAATCCTCACATGGTATTTGGTAATTATTCACTTGAGAAAGGATGATTTCTGGGATATTTTTAAGTCAAGAAGGTAAAATCTATCTGGGATTTTCACATTTCATAAATGAACTTGCCAAAAAAATCTAGTGTTCATCTTATAGACTACATATAAAAATGAGATAAAAAAGACCCTTAGGAGTTTTTTTAGGTCTAAATGTTCTACTAAGGATGTAAACACCATGGCAACCTCTTCATAGCCAATGATTTCTTTTTTATCATGTACTGACTCCAGGAGTTCCCAAAACTCCCTTATTTCATAAAATGATGGTTTTGACTTGTCACTTACTTTCTGTATCATCAAACACCTTAATAATTTTCTCTTCAGAAAATGCTTATAATCTCTTATTTTCAACATTCCATTATATTTCTTAAATAACCAACATTTTCAGTATGAACTATAGTAAGATTTCCATTTACTCTTAGTAACTTCCATAAGGCATATTAATTTTAACATAAAAGATATTTCCTGCTGTTTAGTAACCATTACTGGATAGGAATTAACTGCAACTGCTCCTATTAAATATGTAATACATTGTATCTATTCCCTTTCATGTTTCCATTCTATATACAAAATACCTACACTCTCCCAAACCTTCAGACTTGGAATATTTTTGTGAAAATTACCAAAAGTCAATCAAGTTGGTACTGGAAAATTATGTTGATACTTATCAGAAAAGTAAAATCAGTGCCTTTTATATCCTTTCCAGCAGTAAATGATACTATGATTCTACACGTCTTAAACATATATATATAAAATCAGGAAAAAACAATCTTTAATGATACCAGACTTCATCATCAGCACTTACATTCTTAAAATCTATGTAAGAACACAGTGCATTAAGAGTCAATACAGTTTTGCCCAAAAATCTGTAATTCCATGATGCACCTACCAGAACCACCCAAGCACACACACAGCAAATCTATTAAGGAAAATGCATTAGTGAAATTTCCCAGCTGTGTCCTGTAAATTTTCAAAACAAGAGCTTCACATGTATTTATCAATAACAATATGTATTAACTGGGAAATATTTAAATCAATGAATTGGTATTAAGTAACCCATACTAATAAACCATATGCAAGAAAATAATTCACTCTCCAAGCACTTATTCAAATTTGAAATGTGCCAAATTCTTTTTAAAGGGTAATTTTATATTGTAATTTTTTCTATTTTACACCCAAAAGATTCAAATACCACTATCCTTACAAATGTCTGTCCTAGTCCTGAAAAGTCACACAAAAAAACCCGTAACAAATGCTATTACTTTAAAGTACTAGGAAAAAATAATAATCTAACTAAGCAATTCTGAAAATCAGAAAGTAATTAAAGCCATTAAAGGATAACACTGATCTAATAGGGCAAGAATTTTATTTTTGTTGTCTTATACTAATATATGATCATTCCCTAGGGTCTCACCTGATGGCCTTTTAAACAAATTCCAAAGGCAACTTTACAGTTCATTTTATACACACGCTCCTACAACCTTAGCCACTTCACAAAACAAAGGGAAGAACTGCTTCAAAACTGCTCTTAGATATGTTACTGTAAGAGCAACTCTGCATTAATTCTTCCTATAAACAACCAGTGTGTCTTAGATTGTTGTGTACATCTTGATTGTGACATGCATAATGGATTCTGCTTTGGAAACGGGCTAATTGGCATGCAGACTTCTGCAGAGATCCATAGTCCCCAAAACAAGAGGGGAAATAAACATTATAGAGCCAACTCAAACTATATATACTTGAGGGAATAAACCCTTCTCAACAGTGGGCATGGGGAAAGGAAAGAGGAAAAAAGGGATTATGGTACCCACTCTCAGCCCACAGATATAAATAATTTAACAGCATTCAAATGGTTATCAGTGCCCATATTTGACAAGACACATTTTCAAAATGGAAAAGAAATTAGAGACTGATTTAGACCATAAGTAAACATCAGACTCTTATATATGACATCAGTATAATTCAACTTAATCTTCAACCATTTAAAGAATATATTCCAAGGTAATAGTTCATTTCAAACTTATTTTAATAAATTACACATGCACAAATTTCTATGTATATATTCTCTATGTGTCACTTTTAAGCATTTTAAATATCCTTGATAGTTAGCCATGTTGAAATCAGTTTTAGAAGAACTGTCACTGAATCTAATGCATTATTGAGCAAGAAAAGGTAGTTCAGAGCTGTTTGAATGAACTTGATAAAAACATGTCAGGGCATGTTCGAGAAATTTGTCCTTGTTACCTGACCACCTATTTTCTTGAGTGAATTCATAAGAGTTATTTTAAAAAAAGTATTATACCCAGTGCTTTGAAATGAAAAACAGTAAACTAAATTTGGTAAAAGCATAAAATAAATGAACTTTCAATTCAGAATTACGTATTTGCCAAAGTGGAAGATAAGTGGAACTGGATAAAACTAATCTCAGTGTTAAAAACACTAGGGGAGAAAATGTCACAGAAAAATAAAAAGATATTACTAAGAAAAAAATGGAATGTATACCTGGATAATCAGCAGTCTATTTTTCTGTAAAAACTGCTATAATCTAAACATCTTTTTAATAATATTTCTAGTGAAATCAAATTCAAAATATAAGACACCTGGGATTATTCCTTTTCCAAAGAAATTAATTTCTTCTATGCACTACTCTGTAAATTCCAATTCACAAGAGGTATACAAAATAGGATAATAAAAGGTGTGTATACATGAAAAGCTACAATAATTCTAATTTTTGCTACCTCAATAAGGTACTATACATATACCACATCAATATAATAGAAATGGCACAGTTTCTGAGAACACATTCCACATTTTATTTACATTTTAAGACTAACTTTAATCTCAAACTCACATGTCCATACACCTATTTCCTTTTTGTTGATTTCACTTAAATGCATGGTTTGTCAAACAAAGACTGTAAACAAATATTTACCATGTCTGTTACATGTAACACAGGAACGGCTTTTAACAAATTCACCGACCTCCCCATTTTTTTTATTATAAATACAGATATCAAAACAATCTTGAACATATTTTTGATACTACTAGTAGTCAGCACCCACACCGCCTCAAAAGTTAACACAATTTGTGACAATATTCATTGTACCTGCTAGTTTAGACAATTTAAAATGAAGCTCTTTCACTAAGATGGATAAAGCATGCCACTTGTTTTCCTTCTTGAGATTTGTACTTTTCAGAAACACATGCTTCCACAGCCATCTGACACTTCTTGCCATGCTTTCACCTGGTAAACCTGAATCCTATTTTGAGTACTCCAGGTTTATGCTTAAACGACAGTGCCTTAACAAGAGAAAAAAAATTGTGCTGCATTTTTCCTCTTGTTACCTGAAAACATAATGGGTGTACATATATTAAATATATTCTTACAAATGTCCAGGTCATGTTTACCAGCTGGAATTCTTTTACTTAATGTGCGGGTATTTTGCATTGTGATATTTAATCAAGACATTAACATGAGTAGAAGGTTGTTGATTTAAGACAAGTTTGAGATCCACTAAAATTAATTGTTGTATGTTTGTCCTTCTGGTGGCTGTGGAAGCTTCATATTTTCTTTGGACATCATTAGACGTCTTAGCTCTTGAAGTACAACTTTAATGCTATATGAATTTTGCCATTTTGCTAACACTGGTATGCTTCGTGCATCCACCTGAAAGGGGGGGAAAAGACAGTAAAATTAACTGCCTGCATTTAAAGTACCAATTTATTAAACGTACTTTAATTAAGATGTTGTTTTAAAAATTCATAGCCTGGCTCTATTTCCACAAAAGTGAACATTATGAAACTATAGATTCATGTAACATTTAAGGAAAATATTCCTTCTTTAACAGGTATTTCCTAAAAACATATCTTTTTTGTGTGTGTTTTTCTATATTTTACAATAAACATGCAGTGAACTCTGGTCATCAGAAATAAACATTATATTAAATAACTACATTGTAAGCATATTTACCAACTCCTTATTGAGTTAAGCTCACAAGGTTCCTCTTCATTTCCAGTGCTACTACCCAAAGTCTGGGCAATTATTATCTCCACTGGAATTTAGGAAAGAGCTGTGAACCTGATCTCTCCTTTCAGATTTTTCTTTCCAGAGTATTCACCGAACTATACTAAATTAATCAACTGTAAAGACTGGCAGATGGGATTGGAGATGCTTTAAAGCCTCATTCCCACATAACTCCCATCACTTGACCTGTTGGCAGTTCCCTGGAAAACCACACCCACAGGGTTTTCTCTATCTGATCTCAGAACTCACCCACTGAGTACTTCCTAATCCCCCACCCACCCACCTCCACCCCCACTCCCACCCCTACCCCCACATTTGTCAAAATCCATTAGTGCCAATCGTTTAACATCTCTACTGTCTGGGGAGGCAATAACAAATCAAACAGAAGGTGATAAAAATACTTCAAAGGAAAACTAAGAAATGAGACGTCCACAGGGGCTTTGAAAAGTTCCAACACATGACTGCAAATTCAGAAGGCCATGCAGTACTCAGCTGTGCACAGGGCTCATGGAGGACCTGAGGTCATAGACTCTCACCTGGGATTGACCCTGAGCAACAGTAAAAAAGATTATACAATATAACCAAGTGGGGTTTATCCCAGAAATGCAAGATTGGTTCAATATTTAAGGCACTTAAATGTAATACACCATATAATAGGACAGAATAAAAACCACAATTATCTAAAAAGTCACAAAAAGCATCTGATGAAATCCAAAGACCTTTCATGATAAAAACACTCAACTAAGAATAAAAGGCAACTAACTCAACCTAATAAAGGGCAACTACAAAAAATAACAGCTAACATCATACTCAATGGTGAAGGAATGAATGCTTTCCTCCACAGATCAGGAACAAGGCAAGGATGTCTGCTCTCATCACTGCTATTCAACATTGTACTAGAGATTCTAGCCAGGGAATCAGGCAGGAAAATGAAATAAAAGGCAACCAGATTGAAAAGAAGACATAAACTATCTTTATTTGCAGATAACATGATCTTGTACACAGAAAATCCTCAAGTATCCATTATAGAAACTACTAGAGCTAATAAACAAGTACAGCAGGATACAGAACCAATACACAAAAACTATGTCTGTATATTTGTAATGGACAATCTGAAAATAAAATTAAGAAAACAATTCTATTTACAATAGGAGAAGAAAAATTAAAACACACAGGTATAAATGAAATAAGTGTAGAGTTTATACACTGAAAACTACAAAATAAGATTGCCAAATTAAACACCTTGAATAAATGGAAAGGCCTCCCACCTACCTAGACCAGAAGACTTAATAATGTTAAGATGACAACACTACTCAAATGGCTATACAGATTTATACAATCCCTATAAAAATTTAAAGTGCCCTTTTTTTTTGGCAGAAATGAACAAGCTAATCCTAAAATGCATATGGAAATGCAAGGAGCCCAGATAGTCAAAATAATATGAAAAAGAAGAAAAAAGTTCTTCCAATTTCAAGGCTTATTATAAAGCTATAGTGATTAAAAGAATGGTGGTGTTTACATAAAGACATACATACAGATCAGTGGGATATAACTGAGAGCCCAAAAATAAACCCATGAACATACAGTCAACTGATCTTTTAACAAGGCTGCCAAGAACACACAAGGGAAAGGACACTCTCTTCAATAAATGGTGTTTGGACAACTGGACAGCCACATGCAAAGGAATGAAGTTGTACCCTCAACTCACTATACTCAAAAATTAACTCAAAATGGATTACAGACTTAATTAAGAGCTAAAGCTATGAAACTCTTTGAAGAAAAAAGGAGTAAATCTTCATGACATTGGATTTGGCATTGGTTTCTATAGTTATAACACCTAAAGTACATTCAACAAAAGAAAAAGTAGATAAAATGGCTATATTAAAATTAAAATTTTTTGCATTGCAAACCATACTATCAAGAAAGTAGAGACAACCCACAGAATGACAGAAAATACTTGCAAATAATATATTGGATAAAGGGCTCTTGTTCAGTATATAAAGAACTCTTACAACTCAATAATAAAAGGCCAAATATCTCAATTAAAATGTGGACAAAGGCAAATTATGGCAGACAGCTGTTATGGATTGCATGTTTGTGTTCACCTCCAACCACAGGGATGGTAAGGAGCTATGAAGTCCTTGGAAAGTAATTAGGTTTAGATGAGGTCATAAGGGTGGAGTTTCTGATGGAATTAGTGGCCTTTTAAGAAAAGAAAGAGATTAGAGCTTGCTCTCTCCATGTGAGGACAGAGCAAATCAGTCACCTACAATCCAGAATGAGGCCACCAGCATCCAGCCATGCTGGCTCGCACCCTTATCTCAGACTTCCCAGCTTCCCAAACTGCACAAAATAAATTTCTGGTTTAAACCACACAGTCTATGGTGTTTTTGTTATAGCAGGCCAAACTAAGACAGCAGCTTTTAAGATAGCTCCCAAAGATCTTCAGCTCCTCATGTCCTATGTAAGCCCTCCCTTTGAGTATGCTTCTAATGAACAGAATATTAAGATGTCATTTCCAATATTAAGTTACAAAAGTACTCTAGGTTCCATCTTGCTCTCTGCCTTCACTAGCTTGCTTTGCAGATGTCAGCTCCATCTTGGTAACTGCCTGTAGAGGGGCCTATGTGGCATAGTACTGAGAATGGTCTCTGGGCAAGTGTTCTTGAAGAATAAAGAAGAGTTTCTTGAAGAAACTGAAGGCCTCAGTCTAAAATCCCACAAAGTACTGAATCTTGCCAACAAGCACGAGTGAGGGTGGGGATGGAACCCTCCTTACTTCAGCATTCAGATGAGACCACAGTGCAGGCAGACAACTTGACTGCAACCTTGTGAGGGGACCCTGAGCCAGAGGGCCCAGCAAAGCTGTTCCTACATTCCTGGCCCACAGAAACTAATGACAGTAAATCCATGTTGTTCTAAACAGCTAATAAGAACATGTGAAAAGTTGCTCAACATCATTAGCCTAATCAAGGAACAGCAAATCAAAACCAAAATGAAACTCTACTTCATACCCACTTGGATGGCTATAATCAAAAAGATATTAACTAGTGTTGGCAAGGATGTGGAAAAGTTGGAACCCTTATACACTGCCGGTAGAAAAGTAAAATAGTATGTTCACTCTGGAAAACAGTCTGGCAGTTCCTCAAAAAGTTAAATATAGAGTTACTATGCTTAGCAATTCTATTCCTAAGTATTTGCCCACATAAAACCTTGTTCGCAAATGTTCACAGCAGCATTACTCATGATAGCCAAAAGTGGAAAAGCTCAAAAGTCCATCAAGTGATGAAGAGATAAACAAAATGATATATACATATAAAGTATTATCCAGCAATAAAAAGGAATAAATACTGATATATATACTACAACATGAATGAACCTTGAAAACACTGTTAAATGAAAGAAGCTAGTCAGAAAAGAACACATACTATATGATTCCATTTATATGTAAAGTCCAGAACAGACAAATCTATAAAGACAGAAAGTAGATGAGTGGATGTTTAGGGTGGAGGAGGTGGGTTGGTAAGTGACAACTATAGGTACAGGGTTTCCTTTGAGAGGAAAAGTGTTCTAAAACTGGATTGTGGTGATGAGTCCACAACCTTATGAACACTAAGAAACACTGAATTATACACTCTGAGTGAACTGTATGGTATGTGAATAGATAACAATAAAACTGTTTAAAAATAGAAAAGAAAAATAATTTTAAATACTTCTAAGTAACAGAAATAGTAAGAACTTATAATGTTAAGATTCATTAAAATGCTTCCTCTAATTCTTTAACTTCAGGAGTAGCAACCCCTTTGGCCTATTTTAAATAAGCTCCATAAGTGAACAATGTTTGATTAAGTCCAGAGAATACCTAGTTATTTCCAAAGCAGAAACAAATACTTCCAGCTGTAAAGTTAAATGATAGTTAAGTAAACATAGTGATTGCAAATCCTGTGAAATACCAACAGAGTGCACAAAAAAACTAGAGGGGAAAAAAGAAGAGGAGGGAAGATTGAGAACAGAGCATGGGAAAATAAATAGCATGTCAGCACAAATCTGCATCTTATCAGTCTATAATACACAATAACCTCCAAAACTTGACACCTCACAGTATAAAATGCTATAATGTATGCTTTAGAGTACTAACCACCCACAAAGAATAATTTTGCCTAGTTGTAGTAAATAAATATAAACAAAAATTAAAGCAATAACCATAATTCAACAGATACTTACCCTCAAAATATATAAAATTATACTGGCATAATCACAAATGGTCAATGTCAAATTCTATGTCATTTATGTACTAATTATAAAAATAATAATTTAAATACTTAGACATCAACCAAGAGAAAAACTGATGTCCAATATAGTCACTCTACCTCTAACCATCTATATACACACCTACACTCTAATAATTAAATCAGTGTTCATCTTTCTGTTTTCCAATCCCCATTCCAGCTTGGCAATATGAAATGTTGGTGAGAATGTACATTCAGAGGGTACCCTTACACAGGGACAGACATGGACGCAATCATGTGGCAAACAACTTGGCACTATTCAATCAAGCTGAAGACAGCACCACACCTCAGCAGACTTCCCACTTCTAGGTGTGTGCCCTGGAAGAGTGCTACTCAAAAAATGTTCCACAAAATGCCAGGCCTTAAACCAGTTTTCACTGTCCATCAAGATAAAAGCAGAAGTTGAGAGTAAACGTTTAGAGAGTTCTATAGCAATTTGACAGAGAAATTTTTATTTTAAAAAAGATAAGCTTGTATTTTGTCTTTTTTCATTTTCCCAGTAATTAATTTTTATTGTATTTCACCAAAGCATTGACCTAACATATTGGAACCAAGACCCAGTCTTAGAAGCACTGCTCTTGGGTACAAGAATACTTGTGTAAGAATTCACTGTAGTCATCTCTTTAATGAGAACTGAAAACCACTTAAATGCCCAGCAATGAAGAATGGAATATTAAACAGTAATGAGGAACAACCTAATCTACATGACTCAATATGGACGAAGCTCCTGACATACGATTCCATACAAAAGTGATACAATACAGAGGCATACACACATGTGCATAATAATGCACGGAAATGACAGAAACACCAAATTCCAGATGAGACTACCTTTGTGGAAAGAGCATGGGAAAAGGGAAATTAACAGAGTTAACTACACTGCAGTTTTTCTTTTAAAAAAATAGATCTGTTACCAAGAAGACAAGTCTGTATATTAGAAATATTTCTCTTAAAAAATAAAAACAAAGAGAAAATGATAGTAAAGTTATAATAACTGCCACAAAGGGAAAGAGTAACAGAATGACTACAACAGAGTAAGAAAAGGGACATAAATCTGACTGAGAATGATGGAAGACTTCTCTGAGAGAGTGACAGTCACTGAGAAGGGAAGGCTCTGTAAGGATTAGCCAGAGTTGGGGAGGTGCCCAGACAGAACAAAAAGTGCTAAGGTCCTGAGGCCAAATAAAAGGTGTGCAGGGCAGAATGCACCCTGTGAGCTTCCAATGTGCCATGGCAGAAAGCATGCATGCTGTGGCAGAAACCACTAACGGACTGTAAAGCACTGAAGTGACATGACACAATTTGTGTTTTAGAAAGATCCTCTGGCTGCTTGCTTCATAAACACTTGAGGGGGTAAAAAAGCAGAATCAGAGAGGTTGTTACAAGGGTTCAGATAAGACAAGATGATGATCAACATTCATTTGTTGGCAATGCAAACAGAAAAATAAGACCTGACTCAAGTTACATTTTCAACAAAGACTGAAATGTCAAAAAATGGACAAGAAGCCCATGAGATCAGATAAACTTGTTAGATGTGTCTTTGAAATTTAATTCTGAATTTCCTAGTTGCCATGACAATGCAGAATCCACTATTAATTACTTAATTTACAGAGTCTGTAACATGAAAACAAACCAACAGTTTAGAACAACTGCTCCTGGTACAGAAATTTAACAAAAACATTTTTCTCATAAAGGCAAAAATGGTCAAGAAACAAGACATGGGAAAACAGAAACCACAAAATAAGATGATTTATCTTAGCACTAATGTAACAATACAATGTACACTAAATGCAAAATGAAGTAATTACCAAAACTGACAGACTGACAGGAAGGACTCTCAGGTCCAGCTCTGAGTTGGCACACACCAAGCAGGGCTGGGAATGACTCAGCAGACCCATCCCTGAGCCTTCTCACGACCTTTCCCTGTCAGGGTCATGCTTTCCTCCAGGGCACCAAGCACAGAGGCACCAGCCCTCCGAGGCCCAGCTTTGGGCCTGCGCACCAGGCTGGGGTTGGGAGATGGGGAGCTAGCTGTGTGTCCACGGCTCAACTTGTTGCCTTAAGTGTGGTTACATATAGGGAGAACTGAACAAATTTCAGTAAATATGTTGGAGATAATGGGAGTCAGGTTTCTAATGTTGGAGGAGGGAATTACAAATACGGTAAGGATGAGATGTGGAATATACCCGGTAGTCTGGTGTAGACTTATGTTTTTAATAGGTGATAGATAGAAAGGAAAGAGAAAAGGAGGGAGGACAGGTGTACATATGTGACACAATGGGTAAAAGTATAAAGAGAAATTAGACAATATAAGAAAATTTTCAAGATGTTAATTACCTGTGTTGGGGAAAGGGAACACAGGGATAGGATGAGGAGGTGCAAACATGACTTTAACGATATTGATAACATTGTTTCCTACAATGGATGCTGTTTTATTATCTTATCATGTATCTTAACATGTATTTTGCACATGAGTATGCTCTCAACATGGCACCTCAAGAGGCTGGACTTCAAAGCCTTAACATAAACCTAACATATTGGAAACTCATATTGGAAAACTGAATTGGAAATTCAGCTGTTTCCACTAACTTCCTTGTGTGGGTCAGGTAAAGTATGTCATTTTGGTTTTCTTGCTTTAAACAGACAATAATGCTCACCATGACTATTCCAATACAGATACACTTGTCCCTCAAAGAAAAGCCTCCCCTTCACAAACATTCATCCTTTTAATCTCACCAAATATACCCCAACCTTAAAGAAAAATAACACTCAGAGAGGAAATAATGGTCATCTTTTCCCTATATATGAATTTAACTGAAATATGATTAACTGAAGCAACATAAAATCCTAAGAGTTGACTCATCTATCTGAGCCAATACAAACAGGTTTTTAAGGAGGTTGCTTTATTAGAGAAAACACGTAAGACAAATTTCTTTAGACTTTCAGCTAAACAAAGATCTTTCTTTTTTGACTTTCTACTGACTGTATATTATAGGTTACATAAGAATAGAAATGGCTACTTTAACTTACCATTCCACTGGAATTATTTATTCCATTCATATTAATTTTGGTTACAAATCTAACTGATGGAGGAGCTTCTGGATATTTAGGTCCACATTCTACTTTCAGGCTATATATTCTGTTTTCATAATTTGTCTGGAAGGCAAAAAAAAAAAGTAATAATAATACTGAAGTGCTAATAAAGAGGAAAAGCACAATGTGAATATACTTCATATTACTATGCATTATCAAGAATTTACTTTTCTACATTCAAATTTACTTGACCTATTTGTTTAGAAAAAAATGCAGCAAACATACTTAAAAGTAGAGATTTTATAAAATTAAAATAATTCTACAACATAATATCAAGATGATCAGAACTTGCTTTTTGTGATACAAACAAGGCCTATGAACAAATTAAAAAGAAAAAACAAACCACTTAAATTCAGATTTTACTAGAAAATTTCAATTGTTGGGGGAGGTACTACTTGACTTGTATCAAACACACAGGTTCCCATCTGTCCAGGACAATTCTATTTATTCTTACTATCCCACTATTAATTTTTAATAACACTTATTTTCATTCTTAAAAGGGTCTGGTTGGACAATAAATTATATGGTTACCCCACTTACAGAGCAATTAGTAACTTCTAGCAAAAGGGAATACACCATACTATACCACCTCACAGCAATAAAATGTAATTATTTCATGCCTCTTATAAGTTATATTTACATTATTACTTCATTAATTTTGTGGTTCATTAAATTCTACTACCTGAATTCAGATACAGCATCACTTTGTTTCCACATCATTTTAAAACAGGGTTTCTTAATTGGAAAGTTTAACATTACCATATTATACAGCCATTTTAAAGCTACCAGACGTAATGCTTCTAGATGATTATTGCCTATTTTCATGTGTTCTCTTTCATGCCTATGATTAACTCTTCTTTATCCTTACGGCTTTTGTTCAGTTGGTTAATTTATTAGTGTACAATTAAAACAGGAAAGTAAAAAATAATAGCAACAAATTGGATACCTGTTGGTTCCTGTATAAACCTGGGGGAAAAAAGTAGCTAACCATTCATAGATTTCACTTACCCAAACTGTCCACACAGCTTCCTCTCCCTTAAATAAGAGCTACTTCCCAAGTGGAGGTCAGATCTGAGACATTAAACTACTGTAATTTAAAATGTATCCAACAATCTTGTACATATATTATTAAATCTTCAATATTTTTAAAAAGAAACAGCTGTATAAAACTCATCCAAGTTTAACAGCAAACACAGACTAATAACATGTCCAGCACTTTGGGTATATATAAGGACTAAACTCAGACAGATCTCAAAAGAAATCACCTAGTCTATTCTCTAATCTGGATGCACATCAGCTTCTCTACAAAACCTGCATTAAAAAGTAATAATAATGACAATGGCTCTAATAACCAGAAGGCAGAAAAATCCAAATACTATGCAGAGGAGAACTGATGATCTCATTATGGTATACCCATACAGTAACCTACTACTCAGTAATAAAAAGAAACACGCTACTTACTACATGGGGAAACACAGCTGAATCACTGAGACATTATGCCAAATCAAAAGTAGACCAGTAAATAAATATACACATTGCATGATTCCACTTACACAAAGTTCTACAATAGGCAAAACGTCTCTAGAGTGGAGGAGTAGTGATGGGATGGGACTAAGAGAGGGCACAGGGAACCTTCTATGGTGACAGCATTGTTTTCTATCTTGATGGGTGCAGGCAACAAGGTACATTTGTCAAAACTCATGGTAAGATCTGTGCATTTCACTATATATAAATTATACCTCAATTTTCTTTTAAAGTTAAAAAATCCTCTAAACTAACCTGTTGATCTAATTCAATGCTTAGAATAAACATCATCTTAAGATACCTTTGAGACCCTGGATTAATTTACCACCTCTAAATTTTAAATTAACAGCCAAGTCTGTCATCTAATAAAAGTAAAATAAAATAGAAGGGAGAATAGTAAAAGGAACTAGTATTTACTAAGTATGTACCCTATAGTCAGATACTCTCCTACTGTCTGATTATTACTTCATTTAATCCTCAAAACTTCTGAAGATGAGTATAGTACCTCCGTTTTACATCTAAGGAAACATGGAAAAAACTCTAAACCTCTAATGCTGAAAAGGCTTTACAAAACTTAACACACAAACATATATGGAAAAACAAATTGCTAATCATATAAATTCAATAAATACTGGGATGACCAGATCTTAATAACACATAAAAAAATGCAAAGCAATTAAACAAGTAACAGTTTGTTTAAGTCAGAATTTTCCTATTATCCTGGTTAGATGACGATACCTAAGACTGGGTACAAAACTGCCCTAAATTTGACACCTTCTAAGTAGAAAACAAAGGCAAGACACCAACCCCAGCAGGTTTTATGAAAAGGCAACTGAATGGGTGCTATAATCACTCACCTTCACCCAGTCCCCCAGCTCATTGAGGGAGGTGACTGGGGAGATGGTGATGCAGAGCGGGTCACAGTGGCATAGGTCTGGTTGGGAAGAAGGCTTTGCTGTACCTCTGCACATACTCTCCTCCTGCCTCTGCTTGGCACCCAAAGAAGTGAGAAAGGGCTCCAAGACTTACCACCACAGAAAGCAGAGGGCCCCTGGCAGAGAAGCCCAGTGTGGCAGTGGGCAGCTTCTTGTCCATGCGCCCCTTGCATGCAGGCCCACCCTCCCCCACACTGGGCACAGCCTGGGAACTGCAGTTCAGTGTCAGCAGAAAGGCATCTAGCTTCTGGAGACCCCAACCAGGTGAGAGATCGAACAGAAAGTGCTCTTGTACATCTGGGAACTGTGCTATGGGATAGTCTACAACATCACTGAGGACCTCATATACGAGCTCAAAAACAGTCTTAAAGTTTAAAGTCCACTGGAGTTAGTAGCTGGAGAAAAATCAAAGCTGAAAAATTTCAAATTTATATCCCACCAAGTTCAAACTGTCAAATCTTCAAACTTCATTAAAAGTGTTCATAAGTTTTAAGCACCTTTTTAAACCAAACAGAACATGGTAATAATGCTCACAGGCAGTGAAAATGAAGGTTTTCATTACAAATACCAACTTATAAAACACATCAAGAATTCTAACCATCAATATTTTATTTCCTTCCTCAAATGGGAAAATAAAAGGGAGTTTGTTCATTCAACAGTGTGCACAAATTTTGCAAAGGAAACCCAGAAAATATAACATACATTAATTTATTCTCTAAGGTTAACATTGCTACTACCTGATCCACTTTTCTTCTGTAATAATCAAGAGGAAATCTAAACTCTACACAATAGCAAAACAGTTGAAATGCTCTCAACACAAAGTAGCAAACAGTATACAAAAACCCAAAACTAAAAAATAACTTCAAATTTGTGTTCTTTCCAGCAAGTCAAAAACATTACCCAACACACATTTCAAAGATTCAATGCAGGGAGTGCAGTAAATGGGACCTATGAGTAGGAATGCAACATAGGAAAAAACTTCCAATCTGAAAAACATTTTGAGTAAAGTTATAAACTTGAGAAAGACCTGAGAAAAAAACACAGTGGGCCTGTTGCCAGCAACACTAAAAAATATGAAAGAATCATTGCCTTTTCTGTGTATTGATGAAGAAATTCAGACCTACAGTATTTGTACAGCAAGTCAAATGTCAATGGGCAAACAGCAACATGCACTCAGTAAAAACCAATTTAGAAACCCGATTACACACATGGTGGGTCAGTAACACATTTTGTCAAAATACACTATTTGCTCTTCCCAAATACTCCCCTTCATTTCCTCACCTTTTCTCCTCTCTATCTGGAATGTTCTCCATCCCCATCACCACCTTCTGAAATCCTACCAGTCAGTCCTTTAAGGCTCATTCCAAAGGCAATTTCCTCCACTGTTCAGCCTTCCTCAATTATTCCAGCTAGAAAAAACATATTCTAAAGTCCCGTAGTGAACTTTCTCTGGCATATTTAGAATCTGTCATTTGTATTTATTTTTTCTCCTCTACTAAACTGCAAACACCTTGACAATAATGACCATATCAACCTTTTCCCCCCAATCCTCCAGAACATCAAGCATTATACCCTGCACATGGGAAACCAACAATAAATATATAGAGAATAAAAAGGGAAGAATTATTTCAGTTAGAAGTTATAATTTATTTTAGTACCAATATTACAAAATAAAATGCTGAAAGTGACAATAAATATTAATAGAAGAAATACATATAATATATAGCACTGACCCTTGGTGGCCCAATAATCATGCCTGTCCACCTTGTAAGTGTCATATCTTCATCATCTTCAAGGCCCCAGCTAACCGTACCATCGCCTACTCCTTTTTGTCCTTCTTCAAGTTCTTCCAACAAGCGAAAATTACGAGGAACTTTAACTCCTACACAAAAGAATGTCAATGTAAATGTAAAAAGTTCATAATTTTAAGAGCTACACATTCAAATTCAGCTTTTTCCTAATTAAATTTTATGAATTATTTCCCAAAGACAAAATTCCCTTTAAAAGGCATTCTTCCCCAGAAAACATTCAATCTAAATGAAAATGCTAAAGAAAGCACTGTACTAAACATTAACAGCAATAGACCATGTATATAAATTCCTAATTAGTCGATTTTATACTGACATAAATCAATCATAAGGAAATAGTAAACAGAGTATTTTCCAAATTGAGATTTCTGTTCCTAGCTAAGAACCACTTCATCAAATAACTGGGTATGACCAGAAAGCTCATAAAAGCTCAATTTCATTAACATATACTCTCAATGATTTTTAAAGAACAGAATTGTATTCCATCTTAAAAAATACACTGAAAGGTACCGTTTTCTAGAATTCTGAAGCAGCCCCCCCTCCGCCCCCACAGTCCCTAGTCAGTCTCCTTTCTGTCCTCGTTCTATGCACCCTCCCCACTCCATGTCAGCAAGGGCCCTTAGTCACCACTGGAGGGATACTTGAACAAATTTCCTCAGGGGCAGAACAGTTTCTTCTGACATGCCCTTCACCACACAATCTGCTAATGCTTCTTCACCCTTTAGACCTCATCACTCCCTACTTTATTTCTAAAATCTTAACACAGAAATCTTCCCCTCTGCCTGGAATCCTCTAGCCTTGCAAAGCTCCCACTCCCTCATTCTCACTGAACCAGGTCTTTACCACCATTCTCCAACCCCTGCAATCCAACCATGATTCTTCCAAGTTACCACCACCCTTCCTGGGATGCCTGGCCTAGCCTCTCGAAAGGATGGACCCTGTAGTCACTGTCATTCTCAACAGCATCTAGCAGGAAACATGCTCCAGCCCCGCTGCACAAGTACTGAAAAGACTGGGTGAAGGCCCTTGGAAGCCTCTCTGGCTCTGGTGCACAGAAACACCCACAATTACAAGGCAGAAAGAACTGACATCTCTTTTAAAAAAAACTGTCATTTTGTGTAACTCCTCTCTTTTGCTGAAACCAAAACATCTTTAAATTACTAATTAAAAACCATTAAGGACAGCAAGTAAAAAACCCTAGCCACTTTATGTACTGTGCTTCAAAACAAACGCTTGAAAATCTTGGGCCACAGAAATACAGGGTTGCTATTAATCACAAAAACAAGGCCATTCTTACAATGATTATGACTATTAATAACCTTTTGTTCGGTGAACATTGTGTGCTATTTTAAATAACTCATCCCACTTAATACTAAAAGAACCCATTTTACAACGGTAGAAACTGAAGCAGAAGTTATGTGACCTACCCAAGGTCCCACAGCTGTAAGCGGCAGATCCCTTATCAAATCCAGCTTCTAGAACAAAGTCACTCATGACTATTAGCTCCACAGCACAAACTACCCAGGCAGCACATTTTAGCATAAATGTGACAATGGACTGCCAAGGCCACCTCCCAGTTCTGCTGCCCACCTGACATGTGGCTCAAGCAGTTTTCTCATCTATAAAAGTGAGATAATAGCGCCAGCCTCACAGAATCATTGTGAAAATTAAACAAGGTAATACCTTTTAAGCACAGTATTGACTACGATCATTTTAGTGTCCATTTCAGTAGAATTCCATCAAACTCCTATTCACCTCCAAGTTGTGTGAGAACACTCTTTGTACGGCCCTGTAAGGTGGCCCCTGCAAATGTATCCTAAGCTGTCAGTTTCTATTCACATAACACTGGGAAAACTGCTATGCTCCTGCAGCTGTGTTGTCATGGTCTGCATGACACACTGCTACCGAATTGTTTTTTAAAGATATCTTTAATGAGCCTCACCACCCTTACCATAATGAAGTCATTCCCCAAGAATAATTCTAAATTTATGTGGAATTTCGTTGCCTTCTTTTTATAACCAATTCAGTCAAGTGACCTTTATGAGTATCCAAAACTATGAAGCAATGTAAAATTAATGTTTCTTTTTATATAAGTGTCATAAAAGTGAGAAACTTAGTTACTGCTAAACTTTTCACCATTTCTAAGAGCATTTTGGGAAAATAGTTCTAAGATTAATGGATCAGTTACTGGCAATGATAACATTTAAAAGGTCATAGCAGCTGCGATTGTTTTGTTTTTAAAGTATAAAACTCAAAAACAAAAAAAGCAGTGAGCTGTATTTTCAGATTCAGGGAGCACTCTGGTCTTATTTCACCCAATTACTGATGTGGGTAAAGACGAAAAAAGCCACAAGATGGGGCCATTGCTCCACGGAAGTTGCAGTGCGTACAATAAGCTGCCTTTTGGATCTCGGCCATCTATGAGCCCTTTTCTATAGCCCCGCTTGTCTTTTTCTTGAGTGTATGTTTTTTTTTTTAATAGTTTTTAATATTTACTTTTAATACCTTTACTCTGGTATCATCATTACAAGAAAGAAAAGTAGCCCAAATACAAACCCCTTTCTAACTGAAGCGCTTTAAAAATGCTGCCAATTTTAGAACCAGAACCTCATAGTTCTGCTGCCCACTCGCAGATTATCCATTTCAAAACCTTAACACCTTAGAGGAAAGAAAATTATCACCAGGAAAAGTTAGGCAATAACCCTAAAGTCAGTTAATGACAATCAAAAACCCAAGTCTCCAGGCTTCCCACTAATCTAGTCTCCTCTTTGCTCTATTACAATGACCCTCCACTCATTAGAGAAAAGATCAAAAATAATATTCATAAACAAAATTCTGAATACAAACAACTTAGAAAACATACTTCCAGTTTTTAATCTGAAGGATATCAGGTTCCTAATCACTTGCCTGTATTTTGGGTATCATTAGGATTAATTAACAATATCCACAATAAAGGCATAAAGATTGCCAAATAAATACTAGAATGAGTCTTACTACCCTATATTTATTAATAACAAGGTTTTCCCAACTTTTAACCAATACATTTTTACACCTTTTTCAAGTTACAGGGAAAAAAAAATCATAAATAGGCCCTTGAATAGTAATTAATGTGTCTACCTAACACAAACACGAGAAACAATTGCAAAGCAAAGTTAATAGCAGTTTGCAACTAACCATCTAAATTAACAAAAGTTTTGGTAGCAGCAGATTCACAGAACCCAAGAACGGACTAATAGTTACCAAAGGGAAAGGGACTGGGGAAGAAGGGTGGGAAGGGAGGGATAAGAGGGTAAAAGGGACATTACGATTAGCAGACATAAGGTGGGGGGGCACGGGGAGGGCTGTACAACTCAGAGAAGACAAGTAGTGATTCTCATCTCACTACACTGATGGACAGTGACTGTAATAGGGTTGGTGGGGGGGACCTGATGAAGGGGGTAGTTTAATCACCACAATATTGCTCATGTAATTGTAGGTTAATGATACCAAAATAAATTGTAAAAAAAAAATAATAATAACAATAATAATACACACACACAAAAAAAATAATGCTGACTGCTTGGAAGAATAAACTATCTTAAATCCCTTAAAAAAAAAAGAAAAGTTTTGGAATTACACTAAAAAAAAAAAGAGAGGTAGTACAGTTTTGAAGATGGCAGAGAGGATTCCAGTTCCAGCTGACACGAGTCTGGGATATACAAAACCCCAAAAAATCAGAAATAATTGTTAACATTTTAGTGTATTTCTTTTCAGATATTTTCCATATGTAATAATATATGGTTTCTGTGTTTTTCCCAAAATGAGGTCAAGACTCCTAATTTTGTAACTTCCTTTTTTCCCCATTTACAAACACATTTCTATGTCAAACATAATAAATACCATTTTTAAATGCCCCAGTGAATATCAGTCTTGCTGGGGGACAGGGTAGGGAGACTTCACTGAATGTTTCTTCACTCTGTCTTGACCATGTGAACTGTCGTTTACTCAAACACTAAAGGAAAATACCTGTAGGATTAGAATAAAGGTTTCCTGTCTCCTTTGTTTTCCAACCCTGCTTTAGCTGGTCCTCCTCAATATCCAGGTCAGTTATGGGTCCCTTTGTCCTCACACCACTGCCCAGAGTGCTTGCAGGGTTCAGGAAGGAAGTGTCTGGGGCACGTGTACTGTGGCATGACTGGACCATACAGGTTTCACACTCAGCTATGCAGTGGCCAGGTTGTTTGCCTACACCTGGCAGAGTTCTCTTAGGCACATGGGTTTCAACAAACCTGAGGGGACACGTTAAGATGGAACTCATGAGAAGTCCCACCAGTAATTTTAGTTCTCTGATCCCTGCAAGTTTTGAGTTCCCCGTAAGCCCCCAACTAGCTGACTTAATTAAAAATAATAACTTTTATTTACTAAGCACTTCCTATGTGACAGATACTTGCTAAAAGCCTTACAGTCAAAAATATTTCATTAAATCCCACCTTATAAGTTATTAAAATCACCATTTCACATATGGGTGAACCTTATGAATAAAACTGCCAATAATCAGGCATCTTTTTAACCATCAGAAATAGTAATTTCATAAGGTGCATCCAACAAAATGGAGAGCGGTGGGGGAGTCAGGGTTGAAACTAGGGCTTCAAAGCCCAAGCTCTTGGCCATTACTCTCCACTGCCTCCACCTGGAACCAACTAGTACTACTGGGTGACATTCACTTCCCGAGCTCCTGCTAAACGGTCCCCAGTTCCTGTGAATCTGATGGATAAGAAACACGTCTTGACCAACTGTGGGTGCAACTCTGACAAAATAAATACTCTCTGAACTCTTAAAAAGAGGTTTTCAATAGATCACATACTGGGTGTGCTCAAAGCAAATTTCTCCTAACCCAGGAAACAACACATCATTTTATATTTTTCAAAGTACCATACAGCCACCTATCTGAATACAGGAAAAAATTTTATGGGCAGGTGTGTCCACTTTTACTAACCATTCTCATTCAAGATCATGGCAAGCTAGTAGGTGAGTCAAACTAAAATTAAAATTTCCCAACATGGGTGCAACACTTTATTTTTTTATTGAAGTATTCTTATATTGGTTTCAAGTATACAACACAGGGGTTCAACAGTTACCCATATTATTAAATCCTCACACCCCACTAGTGCAGTTACTGTCTGTCAACATAGGAAGATGTTACAGAATCACTGGCTCTATCCTCCATGATGCACCACCATCCCCGTGACCAACTTAAATTATGACTGAGAATTTCTGGCAACACTCTCTTACTGCATACAGTATCTCAAAATCTAGAAAATTAAAAGAAAAAAGGTGAGACTACAGAATGTATAAAACTTTAAATACATATTTTTCAAAACTCACTGTGGTAATTTGCTATATAAACAAAAACACTGTAAAGACACTTAAAAATTTAAGTCTGAGAAAGGGAACTTACCTTCTGACTTTTGCAGTGCTTAAAATAATACTAATAGAAGTATTTATAAAGACTCTATGTGCAGTATTTTCTGATTTTTCAGAAACGTAAGACTCAAATATTTGTTTTGTTTCATTTTAACACTTTTATCTTCCTTAATGGAACAAAAAAAAATCATGAAAAGCCATGTAGAGAAGCACACATTAGACAGCAAGGAATCAGGGGACCCCTCTCCTGTCACCGTTCACCACCACGCTCATTCACTTCCTCACGCAGTAACCACGTGACTATTACTAGGCGCAGCTCCCTGCTAGGCACGTGACACAAAGAGGACTAAAACCTCTGCCCTCAACAAGTTTACAATCTATGAAAGCAGGATGATTAGAGATAGCACAACACAGTGTTAGAAATCCTCTGGGAGCACTTTGAGGACAACCCCAGGAGGAACAGGGCAGGTCTCCTTAAAGAGAAAACACTCCAGGTGCACCATAAAGAACAGGAATCACCCAGGTGAAGAATGGGTGAAAACATGTTAGATGACAGCAAAGAAAATTACAAAACAGAGAAAAACTGAATAGAGCAATCTACTTACATGAGAAACTTACTGCAAAGATGTAAATTCTCCTCAAATTAATCTACAGATTCTTTCAATTAAACTGAAATTCCAATAGCATTGTTCCTGGAACTTGACAAAAAATCCTAATATTCTTAGGGAAAACCTAAGGGGCAAGAGTTTGGAAAAAAATTTTAAAGAGAAAGAAAACAGAGGAGATACTTTCCTTAAATATTAAGACTTCCTCATCAGCTAAAGAAATTATAATGTGAAATTAGTGCAGAAAATGACAAAAAAAAAAGGCCCAAAACTGATAAGATGCATGACTAAAAACAGCATATAATAAAGGCAGCACTGAAAGTCAGCAGGAATCCAGATTAAAGAGAGACATAACAGTCAAATGCAATCTTGGATCATGTACCAGAAAAAAAAATTTTTTTGTTTTAAAGGACATTAATGGGAAAATCAGCAGAATGTGAAGAAGGCCACTTCACATCAGCATTAATTTCCTGATTTTGATAATTATATTGGTGTAATGTAAGAGAATGTCCTGGTTTTCAGTAAATACACAGTGAAGTATTTAGGAATGAAGAGGCATATGTCTGTATCTTACTCTCAAGTGATTCAGTAGAAAAAACTGTGGAGACAGAAAGAGAGCATGTATGCAAGCACATGCGAAAACATTAACACCTGATGAACAGGGGTGAAGGATGAGGGAATTCTTTGTATTGTTTAAGTATTGTTTAACTTTTCTGTAAATCTGAAATTAATTTAAAAGGAAAAAAATGGACTGTTTAGTTAATTTATAACATATTACCATATGGAAAATAAAATTACATCCCTATGTTGTTAAAAAAAATCTAGGCAGATTAAATGCCTACATGTGAAAAGCGAAACACAGACTTTAAAAAATGTAACATATCCTTATTTCCTTAGGATATAAGAAAGGATTTCTTAAAACAAAGAGCACAAGGCTGATGAACTTGACTAAAATAAAAAAAACACTTCAACAAAAGATAAAAAACAAGACACAGACTGAAAAAAGATATGAGTAATATAACAGGCACAATGTTAGCATCAAAAATATAGAAAGAATTATCCTAGGAATCAACAAGAAAAAGACAATTATGAATAAGGAAATTCACAGAAGAGGAAATGGTAATGAACAACATACGCAAAGATGCTCAACCTCCACAGTAATCAGGGAATCACAATTAAAACCATAGTAACTACCCACCAGACTGACAAACACTAAGTCTGACAATACCTGGTTTGATGAAAATGTAGAGAATGAAAGCTTAGTCACTGCTGAGGTTAGGATAAACTGGTACAACTACTTTGCTGAGGAAACTGGTAACATTTATGGAGGTCCAGACACAGGACTAGAGAAACTCATGCAAGTGCTCACAGGAAGGCAGGAACGAGAATGTTCACTAAGAATTATTTCTCATAGTGAAAATTTAGAAACGACCCAAGCATAACGTGGTATAATGACAGAATACTGTTGAAATTAAAATGAAAGCATTAGAGCTGCAAGTATCAATCAATGCTAAAATTTTAAAAACATGCTGTTCAATGAGCATATAGTTTCAGCTTTACAAGTTTAAAAGGTTCTGGAGATTGGCTGCACAACAATGTGACTATACTTAACATTATTGAACTGTACAGTTAAAGACAATTAAGATGGTAAAGTTTCTTATGCAGATATTATAATTAAAAAGAAAAAATAATAAATCCAAAAAGGCCATATAAAAACAGACCTTTAAGAATATATACAAAATACACTGTTCATGAGTACATACAAATGCAGCAAACATATAAAAGGTATTTGTGAAATATCACCTCAAAAAAATCATCTTTTGTACTTCAATATTAGGAGAGTAATCACCTTTTTTTTTTCTTTTTTGTGAGCAGAAGTTCCTTATGTCTTGAGCATCAGGACTTTTTAAAGCTCCCCAAGTAATTCAAAAGTACAGCCAAGATTGAAAAACGCTTATGTAATGATGGAATGAGTTGGTCACGCCACATATCTCTAAGCTGGGATCTCTAGACCTGGAGCAGGGGGGGCAAAGAGGGCAAAGAGGAAGGGGCCTAAGTACTTGTAAGGGTTCTCAGAATGTTTTGTTTTTTTCTTCAAAAAACTACCTAAAGAATAATGTTAGAATTAGAAAGACCTAGGGTTGGGTACACATATATTCATGCATTTTTTCTGTTGTTTGAGTCTTCCCTTTGAAAAGGAGGGATGTTACCAAAAAAAGGAGAAAAAGAGAGAGAATGGTAGGCAATTTGGGGGTAGTAGTTGAGTACGAATGAGCAGAGAGCCAGAAAATGCCGGCAAGGAAGGGCTCAACACAGGAAGGAGAGGTGCACTCGGAATTCAGACTTTATCTGCTGCAGTAAGGATCCAGGGAGGGGTTTTAAGCATAAAGTTCATCGATCAGGAGGGAGGATGGGGAGCACAGCACCCATCACAGTTGTGATGAAAGACTACACCAACTCAGAAAACTGTTTCATTTTACTGTAACTTTGTGATTTATTTCCAATTAACCAAAGTAAGTATCAACTATGAGCTACCAACTGTGCTAGGCCCTGGCATCCAGCACCAACAGTCACAATCCCAGCCCTCATGGAGCCTACAGTGTACAGAGGAGCTAGGCACAAGAAGCTGCTGAAGTGTGGCAAGTGCTGAAATGAGAGGCAACATGGTATTTTCAAAAAATAGTAGTTTTGCTCTATCACCAAACCAACCACAGGATTCTGAGCAGTGGTTTTTTTCTTTTTTAAACTTTACTGTATACTTCGATGGTAACTAAACTACATCACTGATGTACAACCTGTTGTCCACCCCAACACACCTCAGTGGATCTGCTGGATGGGGGAGAAAGAGAAACTGCAAAGAAATCCTAACACCCTGTGCCTGCCCCGTCTCTATCCTCTAGTTTGGAAGCCTTGCTTGAACCATGTTTTTTTTCCTTCAGCTAAACTAGCAGAAGAGATTACTGATTGCACATGTGTTACATTCAGCCACAATGGCGAACAGAACTAGACTAGAGCAAAGGAGCTAAAGGGACTGTTTCAGTATGAGCAACATGGGTCTCTCTCAAAGGTGGTCACAGTGATCCATGCTCTAGGTCCACTGAGACAAGTTCCAGACAGTAAGGCATTCAGTCCAACAATCTGTACGATGGTCCCTGGCCTCTGACTTTATTTCCGGTCCTGGGGCTTCCATGGTACACAAGCTATGGGTTTACTTGGACCTGTGCCTCATCTTTCTTCTTTTTCCTTTCAGCCTGCGCGTTCACTTCATCCTCTACTTGGTTCTCACGGTGTGGAGGTTTCTAAAAAGATGGCGCTAAGGCCAAGAGCATGCCAGGGGTGAACCACATAATTTTTAAAGCTCCATCCAAATCTAGGATTCTTGAATCCATGAAAGCAAAGTATCACAGGTTAATTTTTAAAAAACAGCCTTTATATGATGCCTAAAACATTTTTTGAATCAAAGACTAAATGCAGCTTCAGTATTGCTCGATTTATATTACTTCCTAACAATTCATGATTCTTGTATAAACTCAGTCAAAACAGTCAAGAATTATTGTATCCTGTGGGAGATTACAGATGGCCAGAAATTCTTTGCTATTCCTCCCACTAAAAGGTGAAGTCTAATTTTTCTCCCCATTTACCTTCCTTTATTTGGAGGACTTTCTCAGATCAGACCTGACCCTAGCTTAAGAAGTTAAAAAAAAAAAGAAAAGGGGGAAATAAATATAAATTTTCCAGTTGATTTTTAAATTATTCAAACCCTATATATCGATAACCAGTGCCACTGAACAAGCAGTAATTGGACAGACATATATAAATAACAAGTAGTAAATGGATAATATATATTTGCTAGGTAACAGATATAAATACAATTTACAATCCAACAAGACAATAAAAACATGCAAACTAAAAGAATTAAGAGGTTATTATACATACACAGAAAAACAAAATTAAAAACATGCTACACAAAATGCTGGTAGAACTGTGGAAAAATTAAGTTTATATACCAATATACATCAATGGCAATCAGTTACATCTTGCTGAAGAGGTAATCTGACAAAATATTAACAATAAGTTTTAAATATGTATATACTGTGACTTAAAATTCCACTTTGAGAAATCGGCCCTCAAGAACAAAACACAGATGGTGTGGCTCTGGGACTAGCCTTTTAAGAGGCCTAATAGCTTCTATTCACTTCTCTTGGAGCCAACCACCACATAAGAAGTCTGACCACCCTGACACCACCACGATGTGAGGAAGTCTAAATGGGCCACCTAGAGTGGCCATGCAGAATAGAACCAAGGTGCCTGAGCAATAGGCCCAGCTCTTCATCAGGCATGAGACCAGCAGAACCACACAGTCAACCCCAATTCATAAGAAGGAATAAATCACTGAAGCCACTAAGTTTTGACGTTGTTACCCACCAAGAGACAAATGAACAGGAGAAAGGTGGGTAGAAAATTCATGTGGACAAAAATGTTTAGCAATGCAAAAACACAGAGGCCAATTTGCATACATGCAGGTAAACTCTCTCACGTATTTAAAACATTACACAAACTCATTTTTAAGTATATGAATTATATTAATGTGTATTAGTGATAAAATATTTCAAAAAACTGCATGAGACTAAAAATTATTTCAACAGAATGCATTTAATTTATAACAAATACTTAATATTCAATCAATAAATATGGTAACATTGTAGAACCCAATATTTAAAAAATTGGTATATATTCACCTGAGTGCTTTTTAACAGATTTGTAAATACTGTCTTTCATCAAATCTAAGATAGCATCAATTATATGATGGTCCATTATCTTCCAAAACTAAAAAATATTACCACTTAAACTATACAACACATACCCATTTCAGATATTATGATGTACCTAAGAATTGGTGAAACATGGTAGATAAAAATATATATGAAATAACAAAATTCAAATGAACATCTAAAGCATCTGTACTATACCTTCAAACAGAGTGGAAAAACTTCTGGATTAGAGGATTCACCAAATACCTCAATCCTCTGGTATAGGGGAATATATTATATACAGGAGAATATGAATCATGCTACTGGTATTCTTTAGGTTACAGCCAAAAACCACTCTGCCCCAGCCACTTCTAACAAATTCTGTTGTTGTATGAGTAGTTCATTCAGAAGTCTATGTGCTATATACTAACTCAGCTAAATACGGAGAAAGTAACAGATTAGTGTGTTTAATTAATGTATTTGGTACATAACATTCTTTTAGTACAGTTTAATTTCAGAAAAACTAAAAACAAAATTATGAGTAAAACATTATAATATACAAAAAGGGAAAAGCTAGATTTTGCTTAAGCCAATTACTGTCTCGTTATTAATCACTTACATGAAAACCATTGCATAAGGAAATGACAAGAGGAACTCAAAACATTTGGTGAATTTATGACAGATGCTTACTTTCAATCTTTCTCAATATTTATTTATCAGTCCTATAGCAGGTGTTGCTGATTCTGAACACAGACAAAAAGAATCCATTCCCCAAAGTCTTGGCCTTGGTGGTAGTCAAGACAACCATTAAGAAGATACATTCAAATACAGTGCAGTTAAGTCATTGCAGATTTTGCTTGTATACACTACAGATATCTCAATGAGATAGACAAACTAGGGGAAAAATACAGAAGTTACTTAATATTCTCCAGGAAAGCAGCTAACAATGTTTATTTCAGAACTACAAAGGGACACTTCCTTAGAATAATAACTAGTGAGTAGAGGAAGGTTAGACAATATACTCTGGTTCCTCTCTAGTATGAATTTCTAGTAATGTTTCTTAATTTTGAAACATTAAAAATGGCAGAGTTATCTTCTAACATAAAGCATTTAAATGAGTATAACTGCTCTCCTATGAGTTCAGGAAGCTACAGTTAGCTTGCACAGTCAGAAAACCATATTAAACAAAATAAGTAAACATCTCTCCAAAGCACTGCTTGTAAAGTAAGCACTTCAAAAAATTAAAAACTTTTCAATAACATAAACATTTCCTCTCAGGAAATAAACACTTATCAATACTATTCATTAAATCACAACTGATAATTTAGGTAGCAGGTGACATCAGCATAAATAATGAACAGTACACCAAGTTATAATGCATTGTTTGTACTTTTCAATAACATTCCCATTACTACACTGAAAAATCTATGTCATAATTAGAGTACTTACAAAGTATAAGCTGTTTGGAGTATGCCTGTTGTCTGGTTATATAACTTTTTTCTAATGCAAGGTTAAACCTCATACCTGGCAAGGCAGTGCTTAGACTTCAACCCCTGTCATAAGGTAGTCATGTAAAATACCATATACAGATCATTAATTAGAACTTAGGTTACGTCAGCATTGTTTTTAAAACAAAACCCAGCCAGATGATGAAGTACATACCAAAGCCAGGCTTTACATGTTAATAAAGTAGAAACAAACAGATAAATTGACTTTATCAAAATTTAAAACTTTTAGGTTCCAAAGGACACCATCAAGTGAAAAAACCACCTACAGAATGGGAGAAAATACTTGTAAACCATGTATTTGATAAAAGACTTGTATCTAGAATATATAAAGACAACTCAACAATAAAAAAAAAACAAGTAAAAAATGGAAAAAGACATTTCTCCAAAGAAGATATGCAGATGACCAGTATACACGTGAAAAGATGCTCAACATTATCAGTCATCAGGGAAATGCAAACCAAAACCACAATGAGATACCATGTCATAACCAAGTGGAAGGCTAGAATCAAAAAGTCAGGCAGTAAGTGTTTGTGACGACATGAAGAAACCAGGACTCTTACACACTGCTGGTGGGAAAATAAAATAATCTACCTCTGGAAAATAGTCAGGCAGTTCCTTAAACAATTAAATGTAGAATTACCATATGACTCAGCAATTCCACTCCTTGGTATACACCCCAAAAAAAAGAAAAACATTATGTCTATATAGAAATTTGCACATATCCCTGAAAACTATAAGACACTAAAAAATGGAAATTCATCCCATGCTTTTGGGTAGGAAGAATTAATATTGTCAAAACAGCCATTCTGCCTAAAGCAATCTACAGATTCAATGCAATCCATATCAAAATACTGACAGCGTTCTTCAACGAACTGGAATAAACAGACCTAAAATTCATAAGGAACAACAAAAGACCCTGAATAGCCAAAGCAATCCTGAGAAGGAAGAAGAAAGCAGGAGGAAGTCTCACTTCCCAACTTCAAGCTCTACTACAAAGCCACAGTAATCAAGGCAATTTGGTCTGGCACAAAAACAGACCCATAGACCAGTGGAACAGAACAGAGAGTCCAGATAGTAACCCAAGCATATATGGTCAGTTAATATACGATAAAGGAGCCATGGATATATAATGGGAAAATGACAGCCTCTTCAACAGTTGATGTTGGCAAAACTGGACAGCTACATGTAAGAGAATGAAACTGGATTACTGTCTAACTCCATACACAAAAGTAAACTCAAAATGGATCAAAGACCTGAATGTAAGTCATGAAACCATAAAACTCTTAGAAGGAAACAGGCAAAACTCTCTTGAATATGACCATGAGAAACTTCTTCATGAACATATTTCCCTGGGCAAGGGAAAAAAAAGCAAAAATGAACAAGTGGGACTATATCAAACTAAAAAGCTTCTGTACAGCAAAGGACATCATCAGTAGAACAAAAAGGCATCCTACAGTATGAGAGAATATATTCATAAATGACATATCTGATAAGGGGTTAACATCCAAAATATATAAAGAGCTCATGCACCTCAACAAACATAAAGCAAATTAAAAAATGGGTGGATAATCTGAACAGAAACTTCTCCAAAGAAGAAATTCAGATGGCCAAAAGACACATGAAAAGATGCCCCACATCGCTAATCATCAGAGAAATGCAAATTAAAACCACAATGAGATATCACCTCACACCAGTAAGGATGGCCAACATTCAAAAGACAAAGAACAACAAATGCTGGTGAGGATGTGGAGAAAGGGGAACCCTCCTACACTGCTGGTGGGAATGTAAATTAGTTCAACCATTGTGGAAAGCAGTATGGAGGTTCCTCAAAAAACTCAAAATAGAAATACCATTTGACCTGGGAATTCCACTCCTAGGAATTTACCCAAAGAAAACAAGATCTCAGATTCAAAAAGACATATGCACCCCTATGTTTATCACCGCACTACTTACAATAGCCAAGAAATGGAACCAACCTAAGTGTCCATCAGCAGATGAATGGATAAAGAAGATGTGGTACATATACACAATGGAATATTATTCAGCCATAAGAAGAAAACAAATCCTACCATTTGCAACAACATGGATGGAGCTAGAGGGTATTATGCTCAGTGAAATAAGCCAAGTGGACAAAGACAAGTACTAAATGATTTCACTCATCTATGGAGTATAAGAACAAAGGAAAAACTGAAGGAACAAAACAGCAGCAGACTCACAGAACCCAAGAATGGACTAACAGTTACCAAAGGGATAGGGACTGGAGAGGATGGGTGGGAAGGGAGAGATAAGGGGGGTAAGGGGCATTACAATTAGCACACATAATGTAGGGGAGGCACAGGGAAGGCAGTATAGCACAGAGAAGACAAGTAGTGACTCTGTAGCATCTGACTACACTGAAGGACAGTGGCTATAATGGGGCATGTGGTGGGGACTTGATAATGGAGGGAATCTAGTAACCACAATGTTGCTCATGTAATTGTATATTAATGACACCAAAAGAAAAAAAAGAAAAAAAAAAGAAAATTGCACACGTTTACAGCAGCATTGTTCCTAACAGCCAAAAGGTGGAAATAATCCTCAACAATGAATGGATAAATAAAATGTGGTATACATAAACCGTAGGTATTAATCGGCCATTAAATGGGATGAAATGCTGATACATCCTACAACACTGATGACCTTGAAAACATATTAAGTGAAAGAAGCCAGACACCCAAGACCACATATGATTTCTTCATATGAAGTCCAGCATGGACAGATCTGTAAAGCCAGAAAGCAGTCTGATTAGTGGTTGTTGTGGGCTGGGAGGGCAGGATCGGGTTGGGGACAGGGCAGTGACAGCTAAAAGGCACAGACATGTTTTGTGGTGATAAAAATGTTCTAAATGATTACGGTAAAGGATGCACACAATTGTAAATATACCAAAAAACACTGAACCATATGCACTTTCAATAGATGAACTGTATGGTATATGAATTCTATCTTGATCAAAGTGTTTTAAAAAAATATTGTAGAAAAGAGTAACTCCGCAAAACCAAAGTCAGTATTCATTTACAGCTCCATCTCCCAAAAGCTTTTGTTATTTTAACAGCCCATCACTCAAAGGTGTAGTCAAGGACCTCATGGAGAATGGCCTTTTTCCACAGGCCCCTGGAGTTTAGTAACCACCGCAAAACCCCTGGAGAGAGTACGGAGCCAAGGTTACACAGCTGTTGCCCAGTCTTCTCAGTTCCACAAATCTTGGAACCAAGGTCTTCCTACCTGGTCAACATAGCAGTCTTGTCCAGAGGCACCCTAGGAAAAATTGGGGGAGGAGTCAGTATTAAATATCCTAAAGGGGCCACTTTATGAACAATCCTGGACATATTTACCATCACTGATCAGCTGTGATTGCTATCTCTGACAGAGTTCCTACCAACCCTTCACAGCACTCCCAATTACCTTTCCTCCCATCCCCAAAATAAGTTCAGAGGAAAAAATCTCAGATTTCCAAGAATCACTAAGGGAAACAATTATTATGCAAATACCAAGTTTGTGCTCACAAACAAACAAAAAATTTGTGTAAATGTGTAACATCAGCCACTAAAATCAGTTTTCCTAAATCTTTTGTTATTCTTGTCAACAGAATCATTTACACTTTAAAAGAACATGCAGTTTTAGTTATATGTTGTTTAACTCTATCAAGAGCCTGGTTTTGATCCTTAATAGCATTTACATATGAAACAAAATGGGTTCCCACAAAATAATATAGAAAGAGCATTAAAGAACCTGAAATCAAGAAACAAGCTCTGGATTCACTATCTACCTAAATAATCTTGTGGAAGTCATTTCGTATCTAGATCTCCCATTGCTCATCTATAAAATGAACCTGACCTAAAGCCTCGATGATCCATAATGTACTTTACATTAGAACAATTTCAACGTATGTAAAGACCTATAGAGCTTCTCTCCTGTGCTTTGAAACTTTGCTGAGCTCCAACTTAAACTGAAAACAACATCTGTTCTTATACAAATCAGCAAGGATTTTGAAAACAATAAAAAATCATGTCCTAACCCTGTTCTAGATTCCCATCTTTCAGCATGTCAAAGATTTACTTACAAATACATCAGTTGAATGGATAAAGAAGATGTGGCACATATACACAATGGAATACTATTCAGTCATAAGAAAGAAACAAATCCTACCATTTGCAACAACATGGATGGAGCTGGAGGATATTATGCTCAGTGAAATAAGCCAGGTGGAGAAAGACAAGTGCCAAATGATTTCCCTCATTTGTGGAGTATAACAACGAAGCAAAACTGAAGGAACAAAATAGCAGCAGACTCGGAGACTCCAAGAAGGAACTAGTGGTTACCAAAGGGGAGGGGTGTGGGAGGGCGGGTGGGAGGGAGGGAGGAGATTGAGGGGTATTATGTTTAGTACACATGGTGTCAGGGATCACCGGGAAAACAGTGTACACAGAGAAGGCAAACAGTGAACCTGTGGCATCTTACTACACTGATGGACAGTGACTGCATTGGGGTGTGGGTGGGGACTTGATAATATGGGTAAATGTACTAGCCACATTGTTTTTTCATGTGAAACCTTCATGAGAGTGTATATCAATAATACCTTAATAAATAAATAAATTAATTAATTAATTTTAAAAATGCATCAATTCCTTAAAAAAATTGACTACTTTTGAAACAAACTTTAAACACTGGATTTTATGCCATTTATTCTAATCTACCTACCTCATATCTACTTTGAAGTTGTATGTCAAACATCTCCCCAAGTAATTGCTAAGTGCTGCTTCCAAATACGGGCAATCTTTGCTTTCCATGGTTTCCATATTCACGATTTTCAGTTACCACAGTTTTATATAACCCCAGCACCCCAACAACACAGTTCAGTTACCACAGCATATCAACTATGAGTAACTGCATAAAGTACAAACTTTTCCACTAGCTCTTCAGTCCACAAAATCACTCTGTAAATAACAAATGAGGATCCTGATCACTGGCCAGCCACAGCTTTCAAAGTCTGCTGGTGATGGGTCACCGCACATCTGTTACTCAGTTCACATAAGACAGCAAAGCATGTGGTAGTGCTGCCTCCTTGTCTACCAGTGGTAAACCCATGTGACATTCTATAAAAGCCGTCAAAAAAGGAAATTAGCCAACAAAAATCAAAATACAACAAAGAAACAAAAACTGGGAACCTGGAAATGAAATCTGTCAAATGTAAATGGAGTTACAGAAAAAAAAAGAAAACCTTCGAGAGAAGGTTAGAGACACTCTCTATGAGCAGCCAGAGGAACTTTGAAAAGGTGAGCTGTTCGATGTAAATGAGGAAAGAGGTTATAAGAAAAGGATGACAGTGGACCAGAGGAAGTAAGTTCACAATAATGAAACTCCCAGAGATATTTCCTAACATTGAAAGCACCAAGGATAAAATACTGGAAGCTAATCCAAACTTAGGAGTGCAACAATTCACCAAAGCATAGAAAAGATGTTTGTGCCACATCATAAGTTATACAATTAAGAAAAAGGCAAACATTTTCAAACTATTCTTGACAAGTTTTTTATAAAGAAAACACTCTAATTCTTAATCTTATGTTTAAATTACCGTGACAACACAAATACTGGTTTTACTCTGTTTTTCATTTTCCTATACACTTGTAACCACAGGAAGTTTTTTTAGTGTTTGAGTAAACATTTTCAAAGGTCACAGAATAATCATAATTTTTCTCACTTAGTAAGATTGCTTTGTACAGTTTCAGTTTACACGGTTATTTCTACCACCCTGTACTGCTGTGCAAAGGGAGGACTGCCTGTAAAGCAGGGTTGTACATTTACTCATATCATCAAGAGCAAACACATATTAAGAGCATCCAGGCTCCTAACTGACCTACAGAGATCTACTAAGAGAAACACACTAGACCACTACAGTTGGGCTCTTCTATTGTTTAGTTCCCAGGCTCTATATCATCATTTACACATGCAAATCCCTTCTATTCTACTCCCAAGTTCTGCCCATAACCAAATATCTTCATCTTGAAAACGGAAAACAAAATCACATTGTCCAACCTTTTCATAGAAGGGATGGCGAAAGCAAGGCTTAAGAGATTCAGTGGGATGCCTAGCATGGCACAGTAATCTATAGAGGCAGCAGGGGAACTAAAATATTGCTAATCCAGTTCTTCTTAAAGTAGACACAATGCTGTCCACTTCTAAAGAGGAGAATTAGGTTTTGCTTTGGTTTTGTTTTCCATTCATATGGCTTACAGAGACCTACTATCAAAATATATACATATAAATTTTTTCTGAGCCTCTTCATTACTTAATGACACTTTATAATCATATGCATCCAGAGACTAGTCACACTGTAACACTATAACTTAAGTGTTACAAAATTTTTTAATGTTTCACGTGGCAGTGTATTCTGGATGGGATCCTAAGACAGAAAATGAACATTAGGTAAAAACTAAACAAACCTGAATATAGTTAATAATTAGTTAATAATAAACTTGTCAACATCGGTTTATTAATGGCAACAAGCATATCATACTAATGTTAAGATGTCAACAACAGAGGTTTCAATATATGGTTTATGGGAACTCTGTACTACTACCTTCACAAATTTTCTGTAAATCTGTAACTATTCTAAAATTAAAATTTTATTTTTTTAAAAAGTATGGCACACACTTTAACAGTAATTCTTTTATTAGTGCTGGAATCTAATTAAATTTTTGAAACACAGGTACAAAGAGTACTAATAAATTTCTATTCCCTAAAGTAGTGTTTCTTCAGCTTTTTCCCATGAAATCCTCTCGACCCTGAGAAGTAACTCTGCCCTTTAGAAAAAAAACTAAAAAGTGGGGTCTCCACCACAACTCTACTTCTATCAGTGAGAAGCATATAAGTCTGAAACAAAGATTCTACTGGAAAGAGAAGTGTGAAAGCCACTCTCAAGCCTAGAAGGGAGTAAGATGCATGATTTGATAAATGCGTAGGTTCCTCAAAAAGGAAAGAGAACTAAGGGTAAAAAGAATCTGGATTCTAAACTTCACTCCATCACTATGTAAAACCGTCTATTTCTTTAGGCCTCAGTTTTCTCATCTGCAAAGTTAAGAGGATCAAATGGTATAGCAAAGTATATTTCAACTTTAAAGTTCTCACTCTAATTAGAACTTTTCCCCAAATTTTTCTTCCAGTAAGAATATTTCAGCTTAATAAAAAACATGTACATTACCTCCATCTGGCCCATCTAATTTTAAATTTCAAGTTATTTCCCAAACAATACTGTTCCCGCCCTCTCCCACACACACCAAGAAACAAACAATACAAAATACAGCTAATAGAAAGTACAATTTAGAAGTTTCAAAACTTAGTCCAAAGCATCTTCTGCACTGATCTCTCTCCCAGTTCCACAATACAGTGTCATTGATGTAAAGTAAGAAAATGGATAAATGGAATAATACTGAAACTGACAAAGGTAAGTTCTTAGCAAGTTTCAAAATGAATTTCACTGGTTTAAGAACTTAAGAATTCAGTGGTTTAAGAATTAAGAATCTCAATTAACTGCCTAAGATACATTCCCTTCAATTACACTAAGGTTTCAAATTTCATAAACCTAAAAACAGGGTGAAAATATAACAATTAGAATGTTGAAATATAAACAAGAATACAGGAAAGCAGGAGCTGGTTCTTTGAGAAAATAAACAAAATAGACAAGTCCCTAGCCAGACTAATCAAGAAAAAAAGAGAGTCTACACATATAAACAGAATCAGAAATGAGAAAGGAAAAATCATGACGGACACCACAGAAATACAAAGAATTATGAGAGAATACTATGAAAAATTATATGCTAACAAACTGGATAACCTAGAAGAAATGGACAACTTTCTAGAAAAATACAACCTTCCAAGATTGACCCAGAAAGAAACAAAAAATCTGTACAGAACAATTACTAGCAATGAAATTGAATGGTAATCAAAAAACTACCTAAGAACAAAACTCCTGGACCAGATGGTTTCACTGCTGAATTTTATCAAACATTTAGTGAAGACCTAACACCCATCCTCCTTAAAGTTTTCCAAAAAGTAGAAGAGGGAATACTTCCAAACTCATTCTATGAAGACAACATCACCCTAATACCAAAACCAGGCAAAGACACCACAAGAAAAGAAAACTAAAGACCAATATCCCTGATGAACATAGATACAAAATGACTCAACAAAATATTAGCAAATCAATTTCAAAAATACATCTAAAAGATCATCCATCATGATCAAGAGGATTTATTCCAGGGATGCAAGGGTGGTACAATATTAGAAAATCCATCATCATCCACCACATCAACAAAAAGGAAAAAAAACCACATGATCATCTCCATAGATGCTGAAAAAGCATTTGACAAACTTCAATATCCATTCATGATAAAAACTCTCAACAAAATGGGTGTAGAGGGCAAGTTCTTCAACATAATAAAGGCCATATATGACGAACCCACAGCCAACATCATACTTACCAGCGAGAAGATGAAAGCCTTTCCTTAAAGATAGGGAACAAGACAAAGATGCACACTCTCTCCACTTTTATTCAACATAGTTCTGGAGGTCCTCACCACAGCAATCAGACAACACACAGAAATAAAAGGCATCCAGATTGGTAAAGAAGAAGTCAAACTGTCACTGTTTGCAGATGACATGATATTGTACATAAAAACTCTAAAGAATCCACTCCAAAACTACTAGATCTAATATCTGAATTCAGCAATGTTGCAGGATACAAAATTAATACACAGAAATCTGTTGCACTCCTATACACTAATGATGAACTAACAGAAAGAGAAATCAGGAAAACAATTCCATTCACAATTGCATCAAAAAGAATAAAATACCTAGGAATAAACCTAATGAAGGAAGTGAAAGACCTATACTCTGAAAACTACAAGACACTCATGAGAGAAATTAAAGAAGATACCAATAAATGGAAATACATCCTGTGCTCAAGGATAGGAAGAATTAATATTGTCAAAATGGCCATCCTGCCTAAAGCAATCTACAGATTCAATGCAATCCCTATCAAAATACCAACAGCATTCTTCAACAAACTAGAGAAAATAATTCTAAAATTCATATGGAACCACAAAAGACCCTAAATAGCCAAAGCAATCTCCTGAGAAGGAAGAAGAAAGCTGAGGATTATGCTCCCTGACTTCAAGCTCTACTACAAAGCCACAGTAATCCAGACAATTTGGTACTGGCACAAGAACAGCCATAGACCAATAGAACAGATTAGAGAGCCCAGATATAAACCCAAGTATATATGGTCAATTAATATACAATAAAGGAGCCATGGACATACAATGGGGAAATGACAGCCACTTCAACAAATGATGTTGGCAAAACTGCACAGCTACATACAAGAGAATGAAACTGGATTATTGTCTATCCCCATACACAAAAGTAAACTCGAAATGGATCAAAGACCTGAATGTAAGTCATGAAACCATAAAACTCTTTGAAGATAACATAGGAAAAAATATCCTCAATATAAACATGAGCAACTTTTTTCTGAATGCACCTCCTCGAGCAAGGGAAACAAAAGCAAAAATGAACTCATGGGACTACATCAAACTTAAAAGCTTCTGTACAGCAAAGGACACCATCAACAGAACAAAAAGGCATCCTACAGTATGGGAGAATATATTTATAAACGACATATCCGACAAGGGGTTAACACCCAAAATTTATAAAGAACTCACACGCCTCAACACCCAAAAAGCAAATAATTCAATTAAAAAATGGGTGCAGGATATGAACAATTTTCCAAAGAAGAAATTCAGATGGCCAACAGGCACATGAAAAGATGTTCCACATCACTAATTATCAGGGAAATGCAAATAAAAACCACAATGAGATATCACCTCACAGTTAGGATGGCCAGTATCGAAACGACTAAGAACAACAAATGCTGGCGAGGATGTAGAGAAAGGGGAACCCTCCTACACTGCTGGTGGGAATGTAAGCTAATTCAACCATTGTAGAAAGCAATATGGAGGTTCCTCAAAAAACTAAAAATACAAATACCATTTGACCCGGGAATCCCACTCCTTTGTATTTACCCAAAGAATATAATTTCTCAGATTCAAAAAGACATATGCCCCCCTATGTTTATTGCCGCACTATTTACAATAGCTACGATATGGAAGCAACCTACGTGTCCATGAGTAGATGAATGGATAAAGAAGATGTGGTATATATACACAATGGAATACTGCTCAGCCATAAGAAAGAAACAAATTCTACAATTTGCAACAACATGGATGGAGCTGGAGGATATTATGCTCAGTGAAATAAGCCAGGCGGAGAAAGACAAGTACCAAATGATTTCCCTCATTTGTGGAGTGTAACAACGAAGCAAAACTGAAAGAACAAAACAGCAACAGACTCACAGACTCAAAGAAGGGACTAGCTGTTACCAAAGGGGAGGGGTGGGGGAGAACAGGTGGGGAGGGAGGGAGAAGGGGATTCAGGAGTATTATGATTGGCACAGATGGTGTGGGGGGATCAGGGGGAAGACAGTGCAGCACAGAAAAGACAAATAGTGACTCTGTGGCATCTTACTACACTGATGGGCAGTGAGTGCAATGGGGTATGGGGGGGACATGATAACAGGCGTGAATGTACTAACCACACTGTTTTTTCATGTAAAACCTTCGTAAGAGTGTATATCAATAATACCTTAAGTAAATAAATAAATAAATACTAGAACACAGGCTTCCAATGTACAGTGAGTAAGCTAATAATTAGCAACTCCTTAACAATTTATATTTGTCTTCCAAAAATAACTAAACATGGTTTAAAAAGTACCTGCAATTAGTATCATCTAATATTTTGGTCTTCCCAAAAATATTTCCACAGTTTCTCTTATGTACAATGTTAGGGAAAATATCGTGTTTAAATAATGCAATCCACAAAATAAAAACTATCAATCAAATTAAAATGCCATTTTATAAAATTTTCAGAACTATCAGTACTAAACACAACTGTTTAAAAAAGACATGGCCCCATTCACAAGCACACTCGATTTCAAATAGCAAGTACAGTAATTGAAGTTGCAACACTTAAGTGTCACTTTTTAAATAATCCTTGCTTTACTAGTTAGCTCTGACCTCAAATACACTGAAATCTTTCCCCAACACTAAAATCGTTTTATAACCTACAAAACCTGTACTGGAAATACAGACTTCATGTATCTGGGATTCAAAAGACATAATTTTTCAACAGTATGTATGTAGAATGTATCCTGAAGTATTAGTATTACCTTAAAAGTACCAATTACAGCATATTCTGAGTCCTTTCATTTTAGCACAGAGATTTGAAAATCGGTTTCATTAAGCAATGATGGTATGTAATATTAAATCATACTGTTCTATAATTTGGCTTCAATGGTTATTGGAAAATTAAAGATCAAAAGCATTAACATTTTTATGTAGTAAAACAACATTTTTAAATGGTCTGATTTCTAAAACCTCACTGTTAATACTAAATTTCAAGGTCTGTGCTCACCCAAACACTGTATTCAGTACGACAGAAGAGTTGAAAACGTTAACTAAGAAATCACTTTTTGTCTTCAATTAGCTTTCACCTGGCTCTGGGCTTTTATTTTGTTTGCACTGTAGTTAACGAAGATTAACTAAAACGAAGGCAGGCAACACATATTCAATTAAAAATGGTTATCCCTCCGCTATTACAATAAGCAACGATGCTGTTCGCACTGGTCCTCTCCTCCTTCCCCTTGACAAGGCGACTCCCGGAGGACCGGACCGCCCTCGGCCCAGAACGCCCCTCACCCCGAACGCCTGCGTGCGAGAGGTGGGCACTTGCCCACCGTGGACCTCCTCGCCCTCGCACCGCGTCCTCTGCCCCACAGTGGGACCCGCACCACTGAGCCCTGCGTGTGCGCCGCGCGAACCACCCGGCCCCCAGCCCGCGGGCGCGCGACCGACGCGCGAGCACGACCCACCACCCCCGACGGCCGCCCCGGGCCCTGGGCTCCCGGCCCAGACCGCAGGTACGGCTTCCGGGCTCGTTACGCGAGGAGCTCGGAGTCCGAGAAGTCGCACTCCGGCTTGTCCCGCACGGTCAGCACCCGGCCGCCAGCACCGGGCGGAAGGGCAGAGCCGGGCTGAAGTGGCAAAGCTGGCAGCCCAGCCCGGGAACCGACCTGTGGAGACCGCCATCTTCTCCTGCAGCCCGACGCAGCCGCCTGCACGCACGGCGACGTCACGCGCCACTTCCGGGAGCTCGCCCCGCCCCGCTCCGCGGCCTCTACCCGCGTGGCCTTGAACCGCGTCGCTCTGGGCCGCGTTACGGTGGGAGGTGCAGCGCGGGGCCTCCAGCCACTGGCCCTGGGTGCTTCGCAGCTGGGGCGTAATAACGCGTTCAAGGAAAGGTCGGGCGGTGTAGCGAGACGCGCTTGGGTCCATCCCAGTATGCGGAGCAGCAGGCGGGCGAGTGTTTTTGCAAGGGTTGTTCAACGTCGTGCGCTGGGAGCCGCGGCGCCTCGGACCTTCTTGCCTCCGTGGGTATTTTATACACACACAGCATCTCATCAAGGGTGTTTTATATAGGTTAGTATTAAAGTGATCATATTTTGATGTATTTAAAGCAAAAATGTGGGCTTTGACAATTCTGTGTTGAAAAACGATTCAGAAGAGTTGGACAAAAAATTTAAAGAACCCTTAGAATTGAACCAACTCATTCATATTTTGCTTTTGAGGTATGCATGACAGTGAAGCATGATTAAAATCTATGTCTAAATCTGAAAAGTTTCTTCGAAAAAGAATAAAATATCTAAGTCAATAGGAAGCATTCTGTTTCTCAAAAAGCAAAGGTTTTAAGAAGAACAAAAAACAAAAAGAATAAAAAAGCAACGGTTTTACATCCTTGGGTTTCACTTTAGCAACACAGTAGACATGCCAGCGAGTACTGTGTAACTATCACGGCTGTCCACAGCTGCTTCACAGATACAGATACTGTCATCCCCATTTTATAAAAAATGAAACTATGCCTCAAAGAACTTTAAAGACTCTCCCAAGAGCGCACTAATACCAACAGTTACAACAGAGCTGGGATTCTAAATCAATGCCCTTTCACTCCCCGCGTTCCTGACAATGCTGGTCCTGATAGTAAATGCTGATACTGCCAGTGGTACTCAGGAGTCTGAAGCTTTTACTTTTAGTGGTAATTGTTAAGGAAAGAGAGGAGTTATTACTGCTGAGATGGAGATTCTTAGTTCTTCCCCTCCTGCACATTTCTTTACCCCTTCCCTTGCACGTGTCTGAGGTCTTGGGAATAGAAAGACCCTAAACTTAATTTCTGAACTAGGAGAGTCAGCTGCTTTCCCCAGTTGGTCCCAGCTAGCCCCCTAAAACGAAGTGACACCATATAGCATTTTCACATTTGTTTCATTCTCTATGGTAGGCAGCCTCTAAAATGGTTGCCAGTGATCTCCTGGTGTTGGTGCCCTTGTTTTTTATAATCCCCTTGCCTTTTGTATGGGCTAAATGTATGGACTAGATTCCAATAAATAAAATGAGAAAGAAGTACTGGGATATCACTTCAGGGATTGTTATTAAAACTAGATTCCTGCCTTCAGCACTCTTTCTCATTCTTTTTTAAAGATTCAAAATATTCCATTGTATGTATACACACCATGTTTTCTTTATTCATTTGGCAATAAATACTTAGGTTGTTCACGTAGCTTGGCTACTGAGAATAATACTGCAGTGCACATGGAAATGCAGATATCTCTTGAAGATGTTGATTTTATTTCCTTTGGATATGCACCCAGAAGTGGGATCCTGGATAATACAGTAGTTCTATTTTAAACTTTTTGAGGAACTTGTATATTGTTCTCCATTGTGGCTGTACTGTAACTTACCTTTAACCATTAGAATATGGTCAAGTGAAGGGTGCCGCTTGTGCAGTTGTGAAACATGGTACTGTAATGCCCATCTTGCAAGAAAGCTTTTTCCTTTGCTGGATATGAAGAAGCAAACTGCCATGTTGGAGAGGGCCATGTGACAAGGAACTGAGGGTGGTCTCTGGCTGATAGCCACAATAAACTGAGGCCCTCAGTCTGATGGCCTGAAAGTAACTGAATGCTACCAACAACTTCATGAGCCTGGAAGCAGCTCCCACCTAAGTCAAGCCTTGAAATGAGACCCAGACCCTGCACATGGATTGCAGCCCTGCAGAGGACCCAGTTCAACTCCTGACCCACAAACATTGTGAGAAAATAACTTGTTTAAGCCACTGTGTTGGTGGTAATTGGTCATACAGCAATAGAAAATTAGTACAGTATCCTTATAGTAAACCACCTGACTGACAAAGCCGGAGTGAGTCTTTTTCTCACAAAGGAGGCTGCCACAATAACCAAACTGGAATTTCTTACCAGTGTGGGAGAAAAAAACCTTAATAAAATCATCAAATTATTAAACATACTTTCTCCAAGTTCATCTTCTCAATTCCTACTGACCTCAGCATTACTGAGATGCCTAGATTACAACAGCCTCCCAGCTGAGCTATCCTAAATGCCATTGTTTCTTAAACATTGTTTTTATTAGGTCCATTCTAAATAAGAAAGCCTGCATTTTCTCCCTTTTGCCTACCAGGGGTTGCAGTAAGTTTCATCTTGATTGCCATTTCTAATCACATAATGGCTACCTGACGATCTATTTGGAGAATTCTAAAGCTATGTTCATGCTCAGCAGAAAAAAAAAAGTGGCTGTTTTCAAGTGCTGATGTCTGCCATATTATAGCAACCAATTGTTTCTTTACCAGCCTGGCCAAGGATACCAAGTCCACCTACCACTACCTGACTTTCACAGCCTTCCAGGATCAGCTGCCACTGATCTCTCCTGTATTGTTTCTCATCACTCCACAGCCAGGTGTGTTATTGCTAATGCTAATTGCTGTGTCCACGGGCGTTTCTCTACCCTAGATATCCCCTCTCTCCTCTACCTTTCAATATCGTGGCCTTCCTTTAGGCCCAACTCAAAACCTACTTTCCTGAATCCTTTCCTGATTAATTTTTTGTCCCTTCATTAAACTGCTCTAGCTCTTTTAGTCTGTACTAAGGAAGTAATATAGGAAAAAAATAAGACATTCTACCGCCAATGTAAAACTCAGATCTATCTGAAACCACTTGACATTTTTTTGAAAGTTGTGAGGCCTCCAAAGCCAATGCATACACAGACCTTATCACAAATGAGAGGCTCAGTACCTGTGATTAAAACATTCATGCACTTCTACACACAAAACCTCATTATTCATTCTGGGACTATTTCTGTCTTCTTGACATTTTAATGATATCTTTCCTGTGCTGCCCTTTTATAGCTAGGTTTTCTCTTGTTTGGAACAAATTTCAACCTTTTAAAATCTGTGCTCCAACGCTTACCTTTCTCCATTTTTATTTTCTCTGCTTACATGCCTTCCAATATTGATATTCCATCCAATTATGGAATCTTATTGTTAATTCCCAGCGTTCATCCTACTTGACCTACAAGCAGATGATAACACAGTTGATCATTATGTTATCTGGGAACCAACTTTTTCATTTGGCTTCTAAGTCTCCACACTTTCCTCATCTTTTTAAGGGCAACTGGGACTGTTTTAATTATGATAAGACACACAGATACATATATTATTGTCATGAAGGAAGAAGTTTGTTATACTCAGGGTTAGTAGAAAAAGTAGATGGTACACCATGTTGGGCTATGTAGAGAAGCACCAGGTTCAGTCAGGAAGCAGAGGGACTGAGGGGGAAATGTGGGCGAGAGTTGTTATTACAAGAAAGAATGGGCAAGGCAGGACAAGCAAGCTTAGCATTGGTTACTTTGGATAACTTCAGTGGGTTCTGGAACATAGGGACCATCCCTCGTTTCTGGAGCCTTGCTCTGAGTGATTAAGGCAGGGGAATGGTGGTTCAGAGTTTAACAGACTAATAAAGGAGGTGTTGTGGGTGTAGACTCTGGATTCCTTGGTTTGCTTTTGAAAAGCACAATCCCAGGTGAGTTGTTTACTATCTCTAGGAATTAACTAACCTTGGGAAGGGCCATGAGACATCAAAGCCTCAAAATAAGAAAATAAAACACAGGTTAATATACCTGGTTGTCCTCCCATGTAAGTGGCCATTCCTTCTGAGTCTCCCTTTTCTGATTCTTCCTTTTTTCTATGAACTCATACCACTGAGGAGGGCTAGTTCTCAGTCTTTGGAATTTTTTTCTCTACATTCACTTAGTGATCACATCTAGTCTTGACTTTAAGTGTCATCTGTATGCTTTGACTCCAAAATTTGTATCTCAACCCTGAAAGTCTACCTTCAACTCCAGGTTTTAATATCTGCCTACTCAACTTAGTACCATCTAAGAAGATGTCTACTAAATGTCTCAAATTGAACTCTGCTCCTGATCTTCCCCAATGCAGTGCTACCTGAAGCTTTTCTTTTCTTAGTTGATGACAGATCTGTCCTTGCTGAAGCCAAAACCCTTGTAGTAATACTTAGTTACACTTTCTCTCACATCATGCATCCAGTCCATCCAGAAGTTCTCTTGGTTCTACCTTCCAAATATATGTAACATGCTGTCACTACTCAGCCTCCACTGCTCCTGCCCTAGAATAAGTCATCCTCTCTCACCTGGCTTATTCCAAAAGCCCCCTGATGCTACCCTTCCCCCAAATAGCTGATTCTTACCACAGAAACTCCAGTGATCATTTTAAAGCATAAATCAATTATGTTACCCCTATGCTCAAAAATCTCCAGTGACTCCAAAATGTGGAATTTAAACAATGCACTTCTAAATAACATGTGAATCAGAAATGAAATCTCAGGAGAAATTTACAAATATTTTAAATAAAATGAAAACAATGTATCAGAATTTATGGATAAGTAAAAGCAGTGCTTAGAGGGATATGTATAGCTTTGAATGCATATATTAGAAAAGAAGAGAGACCTAAAATTAATAACATAAACTTCCACCTTAGGAAACCATAAAAGGAAGAGCAGTTATATCCAAAGTAAGCAGAAGAAAAGAAATAATGAATATTAGAGCAGAAACCAATGAAATTGAAACAAAAAACAATTGAGAAAATCAACAAAACCAAAAGTTGGTTCTTTGAAAAGATCAGTAAAATCAGTAAGACTGTAACCAAGTTAACAAAGAAAAAAGAGCACAAATTACAAATACCAGAAATGAAAGAGGGGATATCACTACAAATCCTATGGATATTAAAAGGATAATAAAGAAATACTATAAAGAACCCTATGCCCTCAGATAAAATGGATCAATTCCTTGAAAGATACAATCTGCCAAAATTCACAGAAGAAATAGACAATATGAATAGGCCTTTATCTATTAAAGAAACTGAGTCAGTAATTGATAACTTTTCTGAAAACAGAAAGCACAAGGGCTAGATGGGTTCACTGGTAAATTATATCAAACATTTAAGGAAGAAATTATACCAATGGCCTACAGTCTCTTTCAGAACATAAAACAGATGTAATACTTCCTATCTCATTCTATGAGGCCAGTATTACCATTACACCAAAACCAGATAAAGACATTGCAAGAAAAGAAAAACTATAAACCAATATGTCTCTTCAGCATAGATGCAAAAATCCTCAACAAAATATTAGTAAGTAGAAGTCAACAGTGTATAAAAAGAATTATATACCACAACCAATTGGGATTTATCCCAGGGATGCAAAACTGTTTCTGAAAGAAAAAAGAGGGGAAAGATAAAAGAAAAAAGAGGGGATGTGAACTCAAGAGTCCAAGCAGGTTTATTACTAAACGTGAGAAGGACCCCTCAATTATGACTAGCACAACAAAGGAAGAGGGTCTGTAACAGGCCTAGAGGCCTTTTATGGCCAGGTTTTTAGCAGACTTTGTGAGGGGAGGGGTCAGGGGAAAGGTGGGCTTGTGTCTTGCTGACATGACCTCTGGAGAATGCTTGTAGCCTAGGTAGTATGAAACTTGATCTCTGAGATGGTAGGTGGCCTTATTTAAAAGGTGGTACTCAGGTCCAGATTCTATCAATTTCAACATTTAAAGAGCAATTAAGGGGGCTTCCAGGAAGATGGTGGCATGAGCAGGGCGGCAGAAATCTCCTACCAAAACCATATGTATTTATGAAAATACAACAAATACAACTATTCCTAAAAAAGAGACCAGAAGATACAGGAGAGCACACAGCCTGCATCTACACCTGAGAGGACTCGGCACCCCACGAGGCGGGTAAGATACAGAGCTACAACCCGGTGGGACCCGAGCACTTCCCCACCCCAGCACACCGGTGGGAGGAGAGGATTCAGAGCCGGGAGGAAGTGGAAGTACAGGCCCACGAAATAACCAGCCCTGGTGATCTGCACCAGGAGTACTGACACACATCGGAGATTGGAGAGACAGAGGGTGCAGGATCTGAGCCTGGGAACACACTGGGTCCTCGCAGCTGGCTCCCCAGGACAAAGAAAAGCGCACGCTTTTTTTAGCGGTCTTAAAGAGACAGGGGCCCAATGGAGGAGCAGGATCGTCCCAGCACACTCAGCCCAGCAGGCTGGCAGTCCTGGGGAATTTCAGACCCCTTGGCTGGCAACTGGGAAAGAGTAGCCACACTCAGACTTCCCACAGAGATCAACAGCCTCCCATTCGTTCCCGCCCCGGCCAGACCTACAAAGGGCCCTGTGGAGCGGTGCAGCAGCGGCTGCCGAATAGTTGAGCAACAGCGCCACCTACAGCATCACCACAGAATCTACTCCCAGTGGGCGGGGATTTTCCTCTCTTTCTTTCGTTCTTTCTTTTTTCTTTTCTTTTCTATTCTTTCTTTTCCTTCTTTTTTTCCTCTTTTCTCTCTTTTCTTTCTTTTTTTTTCTTTTTTTCTGTTTAAAAGTCTTAAAGAGCCCACCTGTCATACGTGGCACTTACCAGCAACCACTTCTATCACCATGAAAAGACAGAGGAATATGGTACAGACCAAGCTCACCCAGACCCACACAACACCAGAGAGGGAACCTGAAGGGATAGAAATGCACAACCTTCCTGAAAAAGAATTCAGAACAAAAGTCATAACCATACTGATGCATCTACAGAGAAATATGCAAGAGCTGAGGGAGGAAGTGAGGGAAGTGAGGAAAGACAATGCAGAATTGAGGAAGCGATAGATGGGCTGAGCAGAAGACAGGATGAGATGCAAGAGACTGTTAATGGAATAGAAATCACAGAACAGGAATAAAGAAAAGCTGAGGCAGAGACAGATAAAAGGATCTCTAGGAATGAAAGAATATTAAGAGAACTGTGTGACCAATCCAAATGGAAAATATTCGCATTATAGGAGTACCAGAGGAAGAAGAGAGAGAAAAAGGGATAGAAAGTGTCTTTGAAGAAATAATTGCTGAAAACTTTCCCACACTGGGGAAGGAAATAGTCTCGCAGTCCATGAAAACCCACAGAACACCCAACACAAGGGACCCAAGGAAGACAACCCCAAGACACATAATAATTAAGATGGTAAAGGTCAAAGATAAAGACAGTATTAAAGGGAGCTAGAGAGAGAAAAAAGATCACCTACAAAGGAAAACCCATCAGACTATCATCAGACTTCTCAACATAAACCTTACAGGCCAGAAGAGAATGGCATGATATATTTAACGTAATGAAACAGAAGGGTCTTGAACCAAGAATACTGTATCCAGCACAATTATCATTTAAATATGACGGAGGGATTAAACAATTTCCAGACAAACGAAAGTTGAGAGACTTTACCTCTCATAAACCACCACTACAGGATATCTTAAATGGACTGCTCTAGAGGGAAGCACTCCTAAGGCTAGAAAGATGTCACGAGAGAAAATAATATCACAGCAAAGAAAGCAGACCATCCACATACTAACTAAAGGCAAAGAATAAAACACCTAGTATATAAAGAATGGAGGAGGAAGAATAAGAAGGGAGAGAAATAAAGAAACATCAGATGGTGTTTACAATAACTTAACAAGAAAGTTAAGTTAGATTGTCAGATAGTAAAGAAGCAACCCTGGAACCTTTGGTAACCACAAATCTAAAGCCAGCAATGGCAATAAGTACATATCTATCGATAATCACCCTAAATGTAAATGGACTGAATGCACCAACCAAAAGACACAGAGTAACAGAATGGATAAAAAAGCAAGACCCATCTATATGCTGCTAACAAAAGACTCACCTCAAACCCAAAGATATACACAGACTAAAAGTGAAGGGATGGAAAAAGATATTTCATGCAAACAACAAGGAGAAAAAAGCAGGTGTTGCCGTACTTGTATCAGACAAAATAGACTTCAAAACGAAGAAAGTAGCAACAGCTAAAGAAGGACATTACATAATAATAAAGGGGTCAGTCCAACAAGAAGATATAACCATTATAAATATATATGCACCCAACACAGGAGCACCAGCATATGTGAAACAAATACTAACAGAATTAAAGGAGGAAATAGAAAACAATTCATTCATTTTAGGAGACTTCAACACACCACTCACTCCAAAGGACAGATCAACCAGACAGAAAATAAGTAAAGACACAGAGGCACTGAACAACACACTAGAACAGATGGACCTAATAGACATCTACAGAACTCTACACCCAAAAGCAACAGGATACACATTCTTCTCAAATGCAATTGGAACATTTTCCAGAATAGACCACATACTAGGCCACAAAAAGAACCTCAATAAATTCAAAAAGATTGAAATTGTACCAACCAACTTCTCAGGTCACAAAGGTATAAAACTAGATATAAATGTTAGAAAAAAATCAAAAGGGCTCACAAATACATGGAGACTTAACAACATTCTCCTAATTAATCAATGGGTTAATGACCAAATCAAAACAGAAATCAAAGAATATATGGAGACTAATGACAACAACAACACAAAGCCACAACTTCTGTGGGACACAGCAAAGGCAGTTCTAAGAGGAAAGTATATTGCAATCCAGGCCTATTTAAAGATGGAAGAACATTCCCAAATGAATGGTCTAAAGACACAGTTACTGAAATTGGAAAAAGAAGAACAAATGAGGCCCAAAGTCACCAGAAGGAGGGACATAATAAAGATCAGAGAAGAAATAAATAAAACTGAGAAGAATAAAACAATAGAAAAAAATCAATGAAATCAAGAGCTGGTTCTTTGAAAAAATAAACAAAATAGATAAACCCCTAGCCAGACTCATTAAGAGAAAAAGAGAATCTACACACATAAACAGAATCAGAAATGAGAAAGGAAAAATCACGACGGACCCCACAGAAATACAAAGAATTGTAAGAGAATATTATGAGACTCTATATGCTAACAAGCTGGAAAACCTAGAAGAAATGGAAAACTTCTAAGAAAAATACAGCCTTCCAAGACTGACCAAGCAAGAAACAGAAAACCTAAACAGACCAATCAACAGCAACGAAATTAAAGTGGTAATCAAAAAACTACCCAAGAACAAAAGCCCTGGACCTGATGGATTCACCTCTGAATTCTACCAGACATATAGAGAAGAAATAATACCCATTCGCCTTAAAGTTTTCCAAAAAATAAAAGAGGAGGGAATACTTCCAAACTATTTCTATGAAGCCAGCATCACTCTAATACCAAAACCGGGCAAAGATGTCACCAAAAAAAAAAATTACAGGCCAATATCCCTGATGAACGTAGATGCAAAAATACTCAACAAAATATTAGCAAACTGAATTCAAAAATACATCAAGAGGATCATACACCATGATCAAGTGGGAGTCATCCCAGGGATGGTACAACATGCGAAAATCCATCAACATCATCCACCACATCAACAAAAAGAAGAACAAAAACCACATGATCATCTCCATAGATGCTGAAAAAGCATTTGACAAAATTCAGCATCCATTCATGATTAAGACTCTCAACAAAATGCATGTAGAGGGCAAGTACCTCATCATAAAGGCCATAGATGACAAACCCACAGCTAACATCATACATAACCGCAGAAAGCTGAAAGCTTTTCATCTAAGATCGGGAACAAGACAGGGATGCCCACTCTCTCCACTGTTATTCAACATAGTACTGGAGGTCCTAGCCACGGCAATCAGACAAAACAAAGACATACAAGGCATCCAGATTGGTAAAGAAGAAATCAAATTGTCACTATTTGCAGATGACATGATATTGTACATAAAAAACCCTAAAGACTCCACTCCAAAACTACTAGAACTAATATCTGAATTCAGCAAAGTTGCAGGATACAAAATTAACACACAGAAATTAACACTCTAATGATGAACTAACAGAAAGAGAAATCAGAAAAACAATTCCATTCACAATTGCATCAAAAAGAATAAAATACCTAGGAATAAACCTAATGAAGTAAGTGAAAAACCTGTACTCTGAAAACTACAAGACACTCCTAAGAGAAATTAAAGAGGACACTAACAAATGGAAATGCATCCCATGCTCTTGGCTAGGAAGAATAAATATTGTCAAAATGGCTATACTACCTAAAGCAATCTACAGATTCAACGCAATCCCTATCAAAATATCAACAGCTTTCTTCAATGAACTAGAACAAATAATTCTAAAATTCATATGGAACCAGAAAAGACCCCGAATAGCCAAAGCAATCCTGAGAAGGAAGAATAAAACAGGGTAAATTACACTCCCTGACTTCAAGCTCTACTACAAAGCCACAGTAATAAAGACAATTTGGTATTGGCACAAAAACAGACCCACAGACCAGTGGAACAGAATAGAAAATCCAAACATTAACCCAAACATATACAGTCTATTAATATTTGATAAAGGAGCCTTGGATATACAATGGGGAGATGACAGCCTCTTCAGCAGCTGGTGTTGGAAAAACTGGACAGCTACATGTAAGAGAATGAAACTGGACTACTCTCTAGTCCCATACCCAAAGGTAAACTCAAGGTGGATCAAAGACCTGAATGTAAGTCATGAAATCATAAAACTCTTAGAAAAAAAACATAGGCAAAAATTTCTTGGACATAAACATGAGCGACTTCTTTATGAACATATCTCCCCGAGCAAGGGAAACAAAAGCAAAAATGAACTAGTGGGAGTATATCAAGCTGAAAAGCTTCTGTACAGCAAAGGACACCATCAGTAGAACCAAAAGACATCCTACAGTATGGGAGAATATATTCATAAATGACATATCCGATAAGGGGTTGACATCCAAAACATATAAAGAACTCATGTACCTCAACAAACATAAAGTAAGTAATCCAATTAAGAAATGAGCAGAGGACATGAATAGACACTTCTCCAAAGAAGAAACTCAGATGGCCAACGAGCACCTGAAAAGGTGCTCCACATCACTAATCATCAGGGAAATGCAAATTAAAACCACAATGAGATATCACCTCGCACCAGTAAGGATGGCCAACATCCAAAACACAAACAACAACAAATGTTGGTGAGGATGTGGAGAAAAGGGAACCCTCCTACACTGCTGGTGGGAATGCAAATTAGTTCAACCATTGTGGAAAGCAGTATGTAGGTTCCTCAAAAAACTCAAAATAGAAATACCATTTGACCCAGGAATCCCACTCCTAGGAATTTACCCTAAGAATGTAGCAGCACAGTTTGAAAAAGACATATGCACCCCTATGTTTATTGCAGCAGTATTTACAATAGCCAAGAAATGGAAGCAACCTAAGTGTCCATGAGTAGATGAATGAAAAAATAAGATGTGGTACATAGACATAATGGAATATTATACAGCCATAAGAAGAACACAAATCCTACCATTTGCAACAACATGGATGGAGCTAGAGGGTATTATGCACAGTGAAATAAGCCAAGCCGAAATGACAAGTACCAAATGATTTCACTCATATGTGGAGTATAAGAACAAAGAAAAAAACTGAAGGAATAAAACAGCAGCAGACTCACAGAACCCATGAACAGACTAATAGTTACCAAAGGGAAAGGGACTGGGGAGGATGGGTGGGAAGGGAGGGACAAGGAGGAAAAAGGGGCATTACGATTAGCAGATGTAATGTTGGGGGGTACCGGGAGGGCTGTACAACTCAGAGAAGACAAGTAGTGATTCTATTGCATCTCACTACGCTGATGGACAGTGACTGTAATGGGGTTGGTGGGGGGGACCTGATGAAGGGGTTAGTTAATAACCATAATATTGGACATGTAATTGTAGATTAATGATACCAAAGTAAAATATAAAAAAAAAAAAGAAGTAAGATTCTTAACTTACTCTTCAGCAAACAGACAATACCTCAGCCCACTTTGGGGGCTGGGCAGGTGGCCTTGTTTGATGTGCTCCCAGACTAAGGTGCCGGTTTACCAGAGAGAAATCAAAGCAGGAAATGCCTTATGTTAATTCTAAATATTCAGGGACCACTTAACAAGTCCACATCCCTAAGCCTTTTTTCACATTCCCAAATATCCTCAACTGCCTATAAAACCCCTAGACAATGCACCACCATGGGATGGGCTCTCTTGTGCCCTCCTGGCTCATGCCTGGAGCTCTCTCTGTCCTCTCACTGTATCTCTCAATAAAAGCCTCTGTCCTGGCTCTCCTACCTTGGGTGTTTGCTAAGTTCATTCTTTGACTCCGTAAACAAGAACCCCAACATCATACCTGCTGCCTCATTTCCATAGCTAAGTGGTATTCCAATGTACCATTTTTTAACCCATCCCAATTAATGTGTATTTGGGTTGTTTCTCATTTTTTGGGAAATTACAAGAAATATACAATAACCTTATATATAAGTCATTTCATATGTCTACCAGTATCAAGGGAGAATTATTTTGTGAATTCACAGTGATATATTAGGGTAAGTTAGACTATAACAAATATTGACAATTAATATTTGCTTCAAGACTCAGCACAAGTGATAAGGAAAATATTCAACATAGTCGTCAAGGTCAGTAAACCGCTTCTTTTCTCCAGTTGGCAAAGCACTCCCAGCTCCCTCCTCCCCTCTTCAGGGCTCCTCTTTTGCCCTGCATATGCCGAAATGCCATATATCAAAATAATATAAATTGCTCCCCTTTCATGTGCTCAGGGCTCAGACCTTGGGAGATTACTCCGCTCTGAGCCTACCGGTGTGAAAATAAAACCTCAGCACTCCAAGACCTCCGAGTGCTGCTTGGTTCTTCTGTCAGCAATCCAGTCCAGGTTTTCCAGTTTTTTTTCCATAACACAAGCAGATAATAACAGATTTTAAGGAGGAGGAAAGTGATATTCAGAGATGTTAAGGCTGTGGTTCAGCAGTGGAAGCTCACTCAGCATGTCCTGACTCCAGGGGTTGGGCCTATTGTCATGCCAACCTGGTCCCATCTATGTCCCATCACTCTGGGTGTCCAGCCTGGAAACCTCATCAAAGATTATGATGCAAGGACAGTGATGCAAGGATTATGTTTTCAGAATCTAATTAAACAAGGAATCTTGGCTATATCTTCATATTGCAAACTTTTCACATTCCATTTTTTCAAATGCTTTTCTACAAAATTTCATTTCATCTGTATTTTCAAACCTTCTGTTAAACTGGTGACAGTGGTTGCCCTATGGAAAAAACATTGTGGGGAACAAGTGTGGAAAAGAAATTTATATTTTGCTATAAAGTCTTTAGTATTGTTTGAAATTTTAAACCAGATATTACCTTGTTCTTTTAAAAGAACAATTTTAGATTAAACTGCTCTAAAAGTGTTTTCTTTAAGCTATAGCTTCCCCAGGAAGTATTTCCAATCACACATGTCCTCTTCCAAACCTCTCCCTCTCTGTTTACTATTTGCATACACAATATTTATGTCATTCAGCAGAATATGAAAAGCCTTTTCTTAATCTTCTCTTTTGGCCCCCAAAGTCTTTGGATATCAAAAGCAACTGTGTAAAAAGGGAAAGTTTCAACTTGAAAAGCAAAGCATAGAAATATAATATATAGTATGAACATAAATATTTCAAAACAATTATGCATACACTAAGGAAATACATTATTCAAAAATGTTATCTTTGTTCAGTGTAACTGTTGAGTGATTTTTTTCATCTCTTTTGCTCTACTGTGTTCCACAAATTTTATGTAGTATGGATATGCATTAGTTTCCTAGGGCTGCCTTAACAAATTACCATAAACTTGGAGGCTTAAAACAACACAAATTTATTGTCTTACAATTCTGGACTCTAGAAGTCCAAAATCTACATCTCTGGAAGGAGCTGAGAAACGATTTGTTCTCTGCTTCTCTCCTAGCTTCTGGTTTGCAGCTGTCCTTGGTTTATAGACACACCATTTTTCGTAAGTGTCCCTATGTCCAAAGTTCTCTCTTCTTTTAAGGACACTAGTGCTGGAATAAGGGCCCACTCTAACTTGATATAACTTAATCTTAACTTGATTACCTTTCCAAAAATCCTATTTCAAACAAGGTCATAGTCACAGGAACTGGAGTAGAACTTGGACATACACTTTTAGGGGACATATCTGCCCTCCACAGCACGTGTTCATCATGCTATGACCTTTTCATTAAGACAAAAGTAAGCAGTAAATACTTTTGCTAAAAATAAAGCAAGTTGCACACCATGTATCTGGAATGACACACAAGAATGTGGTAACACTGCTCACCTCCCAGGAAGGGAGTTGGAGGGACAAGAGTAGGAGAAAGAATTTCCATGGTGTCATTTTATAACCTTGGTACATTGCACATGTACGTGCATTCCCTATTCAAAATTGAAGTTTAATTTTTTAAAAAGGTGATCCGAAAAATAGGAAAAGTACTATCACCTATATTCTATCATCCAGAGACCATCCTGTTAACACTTGTAGATATATTTTTTCACTCAAACTCTTCCCAAGGATGCCCACTTAGTCATTTATATTCAACACAGTATTAGAAGTTTTAGACAGAACAATTAGGCAGGAAAAAGGAAAGAAGTCATCCAAATTGGAAATGATGAAGTAAAATTATTTCCATTTACAGATGACATGATCTTATATGTAGAAAACCCTAAAGATTCCACAAAATAAAATTTTGGGACTGAGAAACTAATTCAGCAAAGTATCAGGATACAAAATCAATACACAAAGTCAGTTGCATTTCTATACACTAACAGCGAACAATCTGTAAAGGAAATTAAGAAAACCATTTTATTTACAATAGCATAAAAAATATTTAGGAGTAAATTTAACCAAGGAGGAAAAAGACTTGTACATGGGAAACTGTAAAACACTGTTGAAAGAAATTAAAGAAGACATAAATAAATGGAGAGACATCCCATGTTCATGGACTGACTGGAAGACTTACCAATGTAAAGACAAAAGTACTACTTAAGTTGCTACAGGTCAGCAGGCAGGAGGGCTGCAGATGATGCTGGGGAAATCCAGGACAGACAGGGGCCTATGTCATGTCTTGCCAATAATGAGGACTAAAGAGAAGGTGATGCCTTTGCCTAGGGTTATGCTCATACCTTTTTATGTGGGAAGGGTCTTCCTCCTACCACCAGGTGAGCCAGCAGTTGTGCACCTGGGGGGAAGCCCAACCTGCAGAGAATGGCTGCTCTGTTACTGCACCTTCCTCGTTTCCTGCAAATCTGTCCTGTGGTCATCCCAACCCAGACATACACAGATAGGAATTCCACAAAGCATAGTTCTGCTTAACCAAGTTGACAAAACAAACCACCACATAGACTTTATACTCCAAGAACTAAATAAGTAATCCACTTGTTAACAAATCAGTAGACTGTGAATGCATCAAGTAAGATTAAATTCAGCTATGTTCTAACTTTCCTCAGAAATTTCATATCCTATCTATTGTTGATCCAAGAAATCCAATGGACGCAGATAAGGATACTGATCAGATTGGTTTGCACAAAAACTCTTTTTACCCATCAAAACCATAATTTTGTACTTAACTCAGAGATATCATCAGGATTTATGAAATACATTTTAGATTATTTCCAAATTCATAAGTGATTTTGATAGTGCTAATTTATATGCATATGTATCTAATTATTTTAGATATACCTGAATTTATAGTGAATTTGCTGTTCCCTGTTTCCTTCCTCCTTGATCTAAAGTAGAGTACTCCTTCCACACATCTCTATTTATAGAACCAGATGTATCTTCTGATGGTTGAAAGGTGTTTCAATTGCTATTTCCCTGTTGTGGTCATTTATAATTAATATTTTTCATGTTTCAGACTTAAAACAGTACAGGGAAAATTGCAGAAGACTTTGAAGTGGACCAAGAAGAAAGACTATTGGGCATATTTAGTGGAATCTGGTCTAGGTTCCCTGATCCTGTGGGTTCCCTGATCTTTTTGCTGTCTGAGGTATTTTATAATTCTTTAATTCATAGAAATCTGGTAACAATGGCAGTGATTCTTGTTTGCAAGAAATACAAATTAATTGTGTCCAATAGATTGTAATGGCTTATGCCCTGTGTATAGCTCCATTTTACTTCAGTTTGTAAATTCATGCCAGTATTTCTTCCATTTTCCGCTTGAACCTGTTGTAATTCCTTACCGACTCCCTGCTTATATGAGGGAAATAAAATCTTCAGCAACTGTTCACATCTGTCGCAGTGTCTTGACTATCTCCTCTTTCTCAAAATTACTTTTTAACAACAGCATGATGCTTTATTTACATTCTATATGCTGATTTCAGTAGCGCTCATGGGACCACAGGTGCCTTCTAATCTCATTATGTGTTTACTCCATTTTGAGGACTCAAGCCTTCCTGGGGCTCTAGGAAGGAAAGACGAAAGCCTCAGCAGCAGGTCAGCGAAGCACCTCCTGCAGAGAAGGTTCGCAGTAGAGAAGGGTGCAGGGGACTTGTGGACGTCCAGGAGGTCCCTGAGGGCGGCCTGGCCTAGATCCTGCGGAATGGGCAGGACCTGGTCAGAGAAGAGGGGGAAGGGCATTGGTGCAGCAGCACAGAGGGACGCTGGGAACCGGCCAGCGCTGGAGAAGGGCTGGCGGCTCAGTCGGGGGGCAACACCTGAAATCCCAGACTGGGTGGCGTCCATACAGCGGAAGAGTATTTCTCAACAGTTCTGGCGTCTATGGCCTAACGGCGCCCCGGCAGGCTGGGTGTCTCTAGGTTGCAGACGCCAACTGCGTCCTCACGTGGTGGGAAGAGGCCGGGGCTCTTTATAAGGACACTGATCCCCTTCCGGAGGGCGCTACAGTCATCTCCTAGAAGCCCCTCCGCGGATACCATTACCTCGGGTGTTAGGTTTTCAACATAAGAATTTTAGGGGGTGTGGGTAAAGTGGGGTTCCTATGGCCAGGATCCTCACTGAACTTAAATGTAACTGGCCCGTTGCTATGCTACCGCTTCCACATATTAGGCAACAAGCCATTATTGTGTTAATGTAAGGAGTTCCGCCCAGGGCTCGCCGGAGACTGGGTGGTGGGGCTGGAAGGCTGTAGGAGAGCAGAGCGGAGGCTGGAGTGGTGGCAGCACCCAGGGACTGACCTGCCACCTCGAAATAAAGTTGGGTATAACCTTTTCACCCCAAGAACCCTTTGCTGTAAATTTCTTGGTCACAGTGAATCGATAGCGAACTTGCCTGGAGCTGAAACTCATTTGCAAGACTGTGGGGAGCTGGATATGCAATAGCTATAGTAACTCTATTTTAGGCTCTTAGACTCTATTTTGAGAAGCTGAGTTTCGAAAGTGCACGATTAGTTTTGGTTTCACATTTTGAGAAACAAGCTTAAGTTTCAGTTTCAGCTGTTTTTACTCTAGAGTGTTTTTACTCTAGTTTGCTGCTTACGTCAGAGGCAACTGCACATGCATACAACTTGGTGCGTGATTAGAGTTTGTAGATTGCTTCATCAGCATAACAGGCAACTAATTAGAAGAAACTACACTTTACTACACTTCTTTGAATGCTATATATGCTTTGCTGTTTTTGCAAATAAACGAGACTTGATCAAGAAACTTTTGTTTCTATTCTTTGTGTTTCTTGTCTCTATCATTCCCACTCCCCCTCTCTAAATTCTTCGTTGACGTCCCGCGGGTCAAGACAAGTGGCGCCCAACGTGGGGCTTATAGCACAAAAAGCTCCATAAAAAACACAAATCAAAAGAAAGCCCTCTAAAAAAAATAATTTAAAAAAATAAAGAAAAAATTAGCGACCGCAGCTAAAAAGCCTGCCCAAATGAAAAAGTCCAGTAAATAAACTTTCTGTGAGTATGAAACAAGCATTAAGCACTAAAAAACACTTTATTAAAGGTTTAAAAAAAGCTTTAAAAACACAAAAAGTAAAAGTTAAAAAAAAGCAATTACTTGAATTTTTTCAGTCTTTACAAGAGCTCTGTCCTTAGTTCCCGCAAAAAGAAAAGAATAAAGTAAAAGTAATGCCTTAAAAAACTATTACATTGCTTTTAAACCCAAAAAGATCCCAGTAACTGCATTTTCTTACTAAAACTTAATTAATAAAATAATTTCAGCTAAGCATGTTAATCCGAAAATAGCAGCCATAGTAAAAAAGAAAAAAACCGTTTTGCAAAAAATATAAAAAGGCTCTCGCTGTAACATACTTGAGTCTCTTAAAGATAATCAAAGAAGTGACGATCAAAAAGAGACCATTAATAAAACTAATAAAAAAATCTAATCTCCCTTAAAAGTGATTCCGAAGATCACTTAAAAAAAAACAAGTCTAAAGTCCCTCATACAATTAAGAAAATTTATTCTGATTTAAAAAAAGCAAAAAAAAAAAAATCCTAACTTGCAAGCCCACCCACAAAAAATTCAAAAAAAAATTAACTACAAAAAAAACTTAAATATAAAATCTCTCCGTCTGAAAATGAAAAGTTAGAAAAAGAAGCTGCCAAGTATCGTAATCTTAATCAGCCCTCCCTTAAACATCCTCCCCCTTATATACCATGTCCCGTAGTTAACCTGCATAAAAATTTAAAAGATAAAATTGCTTACTTAAAAAAAAAAATTCGTCTTAAAAAAAACATCAAGCTTTAATAAATAAACTCCAAAAATTAAAAATAAAAAAGACAGAAGTCTCAAGCCAACCCCCGCAAGCCTCAAATTTGTTAACAAAAAAAGTTGCCCATGCAAAGCCGATGAAAGTCTCTAGCGCCCTACTAAACTTAAAAACACCTAAAGCTTTTCCAGTAACTAAAACCACTAATGCCCAAAGTCAACCGTAAAAACATCATAAAAGTTTTAATTTCAAAGTTATAAAAAAAATAAAAACAGCTGCAGCGCAATATGAAGCAACAGCACCCTCTACAATAGCAATTGTTAAATCTGTAGCAGATAATTAGCTTACACCTAGCAATTAGCACACCATTGCTCAAGCAACTTTAACTAGAAGAAATTATTTACTCAGAATATGTTGAGTCTTATAAAAAAACTGCCAGACGTAATGTGGAAGCCAATAATAAATAAATTTATAATATGCTTGTTAAAAAAAGCAATTATGTAAACAATGACGCACAAATGCAATATCCTCCTAGACTTTTTGCACAAATTCAAACTGCGAGTATAAAAGCTTAGCGCAAATTACCTACTAAAAAAAATCTGAGCGCTTCTTTAACTAATATAAAACAAGGGCCTGATAAACCTTTCTCAGAGTTTATCCATCAGTTGATTACAGCCACCAGTAAAATTTTTTAGCAATGTTAAAGCCAGCACTGAATTTGTTAAACAATTAGTTTATAAAAATGCTAACTCCACCTGCCAAGCAGCTATTCAGCCTTATAAAAAAAAAACTAACCTATCAAAATATATTCGCCTCTCTTCAGATATTAAGTCAGCTTACCAACAAAGCTTGGCTATAGCCACCGCCCTCCAAAAGTTCACTATTAAACAAATGTTAGCTCAGCGCAAAAAAAGCAAATGTTTTAAATGTAAAATCAAAAATCATTTTGCCAAAAATTGTAACATAGAAACAAAAGAAACAAGTAATCATCATAAAACACCTAGCCTTTGTCTTAAATGCCAGAGAAGCAAGCACTGAGTCAAAGAATATAGATCAAAGACAAATATTCAAAAACAAAAATTGCCTCCCCTCCCAAAAAACCCTGTGGGGAGCCGGATATGCAACAGCCATAGCAACTCCATCTTAGGCTCTCAGACTCCATCTTGAGAAGCTGAGTTTCGAAAGTGACGATCAGTTTCAGTTTCACATTCCGAGAAACAAGCTTAAGTTTCAGTTCCAGCTGCCTTCACGCCACAGTGTTCTCACTCCAGTCTGCCGCTTACGTCAGAGGTGACTGTGCATGCACACGACTCGGTGCGTGATTAGAGTTTGTAGATCACTTCATTAGCATAACAGGCAACCAATCAGAAGAAACCACGCCCTACCACACCCCTTTGAATGCTATATATGCTTTGCTGTTTCCGCAAATAAACGAGACTTGATCAAGAAACTGTCTTGTCTCCATTCTTTGTGTTTCTTTTCTCCATCATTCCCACTCCCCCTCTCCAAGTTCTTCGTTGACGTCCTGCGGGTCAAGATACAAGACAATTGGTGAAGTCGGCAGGGTTCATTGTTGACCAAGGAAAAAGACAAGCTGCCCTTATGGGAGGGGTGCTTCAGCCGGTTGCCGCTGTGAATGGGGAGACAGTGGATTGTCCCCCAATGGGTATGTAGTCTGAGGTGGCTTGCCTTCTAGAAGACTGGGCCCCACCCCAGGACTGGAGGCAAATGGAGGTGACACCTGAAGCTGTAGAGCTGGCCCTTTGTATAGTAAGTAGATCCTTTGAGAAGCAGAGTGCCCGTGAGGCAGCAGGGACTGTGGATTGGCTGCTTCTCACAATTAAAAAGGTCTACAGAGGAGACCCAAGAAATGGCGGCACAGGAACGCAAGCTGCAAACTTCTGTGGATTCCCTGAGGAGGGAGATGGCTTTGATGTAAGAGGAGGCAGCACGGGAGCACTGGCAGCAAGGAGCCATTGGAGACGAGATGGCAGCACTGCCAGGTGTTCTGAAGGAGGAAGAGGCCCCCAAGGAAAAAGACGAGCTCCTGAGGGAAGCACAGGCAGAGGTGGTACAAGAACGTCAGCTGGGAAGCATTGAGCTGAAGGTAAGAGACCTTCGGAAGACTGAGGTAGCATTGCTGCGAGGTACACTAGAAAAGGTAAAGGTTGTAGCAGAGGAGGCACTCAGGGGAGGGGAAATAAAGGTGCTATCAGCCCCAGAAATGGAGGAGATGGAGGGGTGATGCCGGAGGCACTGGCGCCTCCTGTATTGAAAGCACGCCCAGTGGTGGTAAAGAAAATAAAGACCCAGCAGCTGAAGGTTCCCCAAGGAGAGGAGCAGCCCCCTCCCCAGGTTATGGAACACTTTATGGTCGCTGAGCTGGTGGATTTGGGCTCCCAGTTTAGGCAGAAGCCCTCAGAGTCAATATCAGCTTGGCTCCTGCGTCTGTGGGACTTAGGGGTGGATGGAATTGTTCAGTCGGGGTCAGAGATGGGAAAGCTGTCTTCCCTTACAGTGCAGCCGGCCTTGAGGCAGTGATTACAAAATGCACATCAGACCCCAGGGAGTCACTCCCTCCTCGATTGGCTCATGGCTGCACTTCATGCTGTGTGGCTCAGTCCGAGTGATCTACCATCCTCTCCTGTTAGATGGCAGACATATGCTGAACTCCAACAGGTGCTATGAGAGCTAGGCATGAGAAATGCAATCTATAGTCCAGAGAATTATGGCCCAGATGGAGAGATTTTCACTACTGGGATGAGGAACATTGTACTTCAAACGGCTCCTACATCCCTCTTTGGGTCTCTAGTGGCCATTCTTTCCCCTCACTTAGGGCATCCCATAAGCAAGGTGACACGTACAGTAGCAGACTTAGGAGAGGCTGAAGCCATGAGAATTCGGAAAGAAGTAAGACCTGTTGCTCACAAGAAGAACTTACAGGGCCCCATGAAGGTTACGAGGACACAGATGTGGGTTGATTTAATACAGGCAGGAGCAGATGGAAAGAAATTAGATGAGAAGTCAAATAGGATCTTACTAGAGCTATGGCAACAGCTGAAACCAAAGCAGCAGTTCCAGCCATTAAGACCAAAGAGGCAGAGATCAGAGACAGAACCACAAGTCCGGCCTGTGTGTTTGCAAGACTTCCTGCTGGAAAGCAAGCCAACCTCACTTGAGCCCACACAGGAAGACGATTGGGGAACATGGTTTGACTGAGGGGAAGGTCAAAGTATCTGCCCTGAGGGACCAGGGGGGGACCGGAGACCACATGTTGAAATAGCTATCTATTGGTCCCCAGTGAACATACAACGTGTCCTGGCTCTGGTGGACACTGGGGCTGAATGTTCACTGATTCGTGGTAACCCTGAGGAGTTCCCCAGGACCCCCACTATCATAGATGGATACGGGGGGAAGGCTATCAGAGTAAAAAAAGCCCAAATCCCCTTGGGAATAGGGCATCTACCCCCAAAAGAGTATACTGTGTATATATCTCCTATCCCTGAGTATATTTTGGGGATTGATATCCTGCAAGGTCTATGGTTGCAGACCACTGCAGATGAGTTCAGACTGAGAGTACGTGTGGTGAAGGCAGTTCTGAGGGGACATGCTAGGCACCCGCCCATAGCTTTGCCTGTGCCTTGGCGGGTGACTAATACCAAACAGTACAAACTACCTGGGGGCCATAAAGAGATTGGAGAAACTCTTCAGGAGCTGGAAACGGTGGGTATTATAAAGCCCACCCATAGTCCGTTCAATTCCCCAGTGTGGCCAGTAAAAAAGCCAGATGGCTCCTGGCGTATGACTGTGGATTACAGAGAACTGAATAAGGTTACACCCCCTATGCATGCTGCTGTCCCCTCTATTGCAGGCTTGATGGATACTCTCAGCCATGAACTAGGAATATACCATTATGTGGTAGATCTTGCTAATGCCTTCTTTTCCATTAACATTGAGCAGGAAAGTCAGGAACAGTTTGCCTTCACGTTGGAAGGACGGCAATGGACTTTCACCGTCCTCCCACAGGGATACCTCCACAGCCCCACCGTCTGTTATGGACTTGTAGCCCCGGACTTGGCTACATGGGAGAAACCACCAACGGTGTGGCTTTACCATTATATTGATGATGTCATGCTCATGTCTGATTCTCTTTCAGATCTAGAAGGTGCAGCACCTAGACTGCTGCAACATTTACAGGATAAAGGATGGCTGTGAACAGCACTAAGCCAGGGACCTGGTTTGTCTGTCAAATTCTTGGGGGTCATCTGGTCGGTAAGACCAAAGTGATACCAGAGGCAGTTATACATAAAGTCCAGGCCTTTCCTACCCCCACAACTGTAGCATTGCTACAGGAGTTTCTTGGTCTTCTAGGCTACTGGAGAGTGTTTATCCCGCACTTGGCACAAATTCTGAAGCCCTTATACCGGTTGGTATGAAAGGGCATCAGGTGGGACTGGGATAAGACATGTGCATCTACCTTTACTACAGCAAAACAGGCAGTCAGGGCCATTCAGGCCTTGAGTGTGATAGACCCATCAAGGCCCTGTGAGCTGGATGTTCATATCACTGAAGATGGTTATGGCTGGGGTCTCTGGCAGCGGCTTTAACGAACTCGCCAACCTGTTGGATTCTGGTCATAACTCTGGAAAGGGGCAGAGGTATGACACAGTTTGATAGAAAAACAACTGGTTGCCATGTGTCACGCCTTGCTGGCTACAGAATCCATCACTGGAATGGCCCCGATAAAGGTAATAACCACCTACCCCATCTTGGAGTGGGTACGAGACTGGACCCAAAAGCCAAGGAGTGGCGTGGCACAAACACTCACACTAGTCAAGTGGGGTGCTTACCTACAGCAGCGTAGTGCCCTCTCTAGTAGCCCCTTGAGTGAAGAACTCCAACGCTTGTTGGGGCCGGTGACATATACTAGTGAAAAGCGGGAAGAACTTGCTTTTGAACCATTAGTAGCAGAGAGTCCCTATCAGGAGGGAAAAGCCCCTATACCCGAAGATGCACGGTACACAGATGGCTCCAGCCGTGGGCAGCCCCCAAAATGGAGGGGCATAGCTGTCCATCCTAAGACTGCGACAATATGGATGGAAGATAACAATACGGATGGAAGATGGTGAGGGAAGAGCAGTCAGTGGGCAGGGTTGCGGGCCGTGTGGCTTGTGATCAGCCAGGAGCCCTCCCCTATAGTTGTCTGCACTGACAGCTGGGCTGTCTATCGGGGCTTGACCCTGTGGCTACCAACCTGGTACCATGTAAAATGGCTGGTTGGTCACCAACCCCTTTGGGGGCGAGAATTTTGGCAAGACTTATGGGCCTGTGGTCAGACTAAAATAATTACAGTATACCATGTGACAGGTCATTTGCCACTGGCATCCCCAGGAAATGATGAAGCAGATAAATTGGCCCAGATACGTTGTTTAGAAGGAAAGCCTGCCTCTGATGTAGCCCAATGGCTACATCAGCGTTTGTTGCATGCAGGGCAAAAGACAATGTGGCTGTAGCCTGTCGGTGGGGCCTGTCTTTGACCTTCGAAGAAGTTAGTAGAGCCCGGCAGGAGTGTGTTGTGTGCTCCAAAAGGGACTTACACCGAGTTCCACAGCAACATAGGACAATAGCTAAGGGGCCTATACCCTCGTCAGGTGGCAGATAGACTATATTGGGCCTCTACCTGTGTCAGAAGGATATCAGTATGTGATGACTTGTGTGGACACAGCTACTGGACTTCTGGTTGCTTTTCCTACCCATTGTGCAGACCAACAGGTGACCAATAGAGGCCTGGAGCATCTCTTTGCTGCCTATAGCCGACCACAGGTAATTGAGAGTGATCAGGGCACCCGTTTTACTGGACATACGCTGCCAGAATGGGAACGACAGCTGTGAATCAAATGGAAGTCTCATGTGCCATACAATTCTACCGCCTCAGGCATGATGGAGAGGCACAATGGCTTGTTAAAATCTGGAATAAAATCAGATACCACTAGTCTGCGGGGATGGTCAGTCCACTTATGGACTGTGCTACAGCGTTTGAACGAGAGACCCTGAAAGGGAGCCCTGAGTCCCGTAAACATGTTAACACATATGGCTGCCTCTCCTATACAACTGCAAGTGCAAACCAAGGAAGAATCACTGAAATCAAGGTTCGGCCACCAGAATAATATCTTGCTGCCACCACCAACTGCACTGAACCTCAGAGACTCCATTGAGTGGACATGGCCTTTGACCTTTCAACACATGGACCAACGATGGCTGGCTCTCCTGGCACCTTGGGGACAAGGCCTGGAAGCTGGCCTCCTGTGTATTCCTGGAATAACAGCAGAGTGGCCCCCAAAGGTCACAGTAGAAGGTAGGAGCATCTTACCGGGCAGTTTTGTCTTATCATTATGGTCAGTGCATGCACCTCCAGTAGCACTAAATAAAGACCCTTTGGTAACCCCCACGGGGAGAGGAGTAAAAGTATGGTATACTAGACCTGGAAGCGACTCCCTTCCTGCTACAGTCCAATCACAGGACCACTCTCTTGCATGCATCCTACCTGATGGACAAGATTTGCCTATGTTGGTGGCATTAAAACATGTGTCTTATCGCCCCTAAAGTCTTTGTTATTAAGAACCTCCTCTGTCTTGAGGATTATTATAATTTTTGTTACCTGTATCTTAATTTTTATTATCTCTAAGTTGTTGTTATCCTCTGCTGCTGTTGTGGAATCTGGTTATAGTGCGCCAGCTTTCTTGCACAGGGACCATTGCGGAAGATGGAAAGCGTGTAGATTGTAAGGCGAGAATCCTGGAGGGGTGGAGTGTGGGTAAAGTGGGGTTCCTATGGCCAGGATCCTCACTGAACTTAAATGTAACTGGCCTGTTGCTATGCTACCGCTTCCACACCTTTAGGCAATACGCCATTATTGTGTTAATGTAAGAAGTTCTGCCCAGTGCTCTGCCGGAGACTGGGTGGTGGGGCTGCAAGGCTGTAGGAGAGTGGAGTGGAGGCTGGAGTGGTGGCAGTGCCAAGGGACTGACCTGCCACCTCGAAATTAAGTTGGGTATAACCTTTTCACCCCAAGAACCCTTTGCTGTAAATTTCTTTGGTCACAGTGAATGTATAGTGACTTGCCTGGGGCTGAAACTCATGTGCAAGATGGGGGATACAAACCTTCAGACCTTACCAGTCAGCGATTTGATTGATTGAGGGCCACGGCCACCCCAAGGAATTATGACTTTATTCAGAAGCCTGTTGTGGGACTGTAAGCACGCAGGGCCCTCAAACAGATGGTCTGCAGGGAGGAGATGTCCACTTCCTCAGAGGCAGGAGGCCTGGCGGCTGACCAAGGAGCCCCCAGGGCTGCTCTCCCCTCACTCTCAAGCTGCTCCTTCTGCGTTCCAGGGAATCACCGGCAAGTCAGGGGCAGGGACCCCTGCTTCTTAGTAGCACTGGAGTCGGACAACGTATTAAGAAAATTTTCTGTTGCTCCCTTCTTGACATATATCTTAAGTTTATCTGAGCAACTTCATATCTAGTTACGTCTCAGTATATTTAAAAATGAAATATTATTTTAACCAAAGAGGCCTATCAACACCACAAAGTTGTTTCCTTTCACAGCAGCTGCTAAGCAATATCGCATAACTAATCTTTTCTAAAAGAATCATTATTTTGAAGAGTACCTCAAACTCTAATTCATAACTTATTTAATGAAACTGTCTATTCTGTGTCCATGAGAACTAGAGTTTGCACATGATTATATGATATTCAGAATAAGTAAGCAAACTGTTTAACATATTTGTGAATTTGCCAGCTGGCATCTTTTCTTTTGAAGCCTGATCTAACTTACAAACTCATTCAAAGTAAAATTTTACATTTGATAGTGGTTTGATGTGTAACCCCTTAGAGGCAGTTTGCATTTTGACAGCAGACTTCAATGGTAAACTCCTTTGCAATTTTAGGTCCTGTGACAGAGCCAGTGGAAGAGTTGGTTTAGGTTATTAGGTACAATCATTCTAAAACCTGGGCCTAAAACCTCCTTTTCTATGTCCATAAATATTATTTCTTTGCCTGTCTTTAGTGCATGTTTTTTTAATTTCCAGGAATTTTATAAGAAACAGTCATTAAACCTTGTTCTTGAGTCAAATATTGTTTTGCTGTAATAATGTGAAAAGTCCTGAGAGGGGAGGAGCATTTTGCCAATTAAATAACCATTTAATCCTCTAGAGCTTTTAGTCCTTTCCAAAGCAAGGTTCCATTGGTAAGAGGAACGAGGTTTCATACACTTAAAATACAGCTTCGCAGTGCTTGAGTTTCACCTTGTGGTATCTCAAGTGTTCAGAATGTGTCTCTGATAACACAGAAGTAAACTACAATGTTCAGGAAATCTTTTACTGTAACCCCGCTTTAAATCATCACAGCACATGTTTAGCTTACAGACATTTCATGACATCTCCAGCTTACAGACATTTCATGACAGATGCTGTATGCAATTTCAAACTGATTGAAATGTTTTGATTGTAACTGTTGCATTACAATATAATTTTCCAACTAAGGAAAGACTTCTCATTTTTGGAAGACTGTGCATTAGGGTTTCCAGGGCTTACCAACATCACATCACACCCTTTCCTTTTGAAACCCCATTAAAAGAGCAGGGAGCCCATGCAAGGAGCAATAATAGGCATCTGAGCAGCAGGTAAAATGGAGACTCCTGAATTTTATGAGCAACAAATTTCATCCAATTAGAAATTTCCATCTAGGGGCTGATGCAAAGCAGGGGCCCATATTGTCTATTGTTCTCTGGTGGTAATACAGCAAACACTTCTGCAGCCTGGATCTTCCTACAGACCACCTCCTGGCCCTTGTGGAAATCGTCCCTCCCACACATGTAACAGTTACTGTGAGGAGCTGGAAAAGGAAAAAGGTGGGAACTAGGGAGGAAAGGCTGGGATGGAGGCTGAGTACCATGACAGATGAGGGGCCGCGAAGGGGCAGCGTTGCACGTGCCCCTGGGGCAGCTCCTGAGGGCTTATAGGGAATGAGTGGCCTCTGTGTGCAACTTCACACTCAAGGCTGTGCAGCAGATGAGCGGGAAGGAGCAGTTTGACTGTTCAAAAAGGCTGGGTTCATAGCCATCTTGAGCTGAAAACAGTCTCATTCTATAAAATATCCTTTAATTACACATTACTGCAGAATAAATTTACCCATGTATATGGACGTGTATACTGGTTAAATACATATATGTGTGGTGTAAATATATGAACAGTTGATCCTTGAACAAGGCAGGGGTTAGGATCCCCCTAGTTAAAAATCCAATTATACCTTCTGACTCCCCCAAAACTTAACTACTAATAGCCGGCTGTGGACTGGAAGCCTTACCAATAACAGAAACAGTCGATTAACACACATTTTGTAAGTTGCATGTATTATACACTATATTCTTACAAGCTAAAGAAAATGTCTTTTCAATTTGTTACAAATCTCCAAAAATTTTTCCAATATATTTATTGAAAAACAACTGCTTTTAAGTGCACCCACGTAGTTTAAGCCTGTGTTGTTCAAGGGTCAACAGTGCTTTTAAATTATAATCCAAATACAAACACAACATTTTCACATAACACTCAAACCCCCAGAATATGTATAGTCCATTTTGCCCTTTAGCTTTTGTAGTAAGATCCATAAAAATAAAAACGAATCCATGAAGTTAAATAATAAGAGATGAATAGGCAAACTATGTGAGCCTTTAAGTAATAAGTGAAGACCACCCAAATGAGAAAGGAAAAGGCCATTTATTCAGAGCTAGTTCCAGCAAGGTGCTGTGATGGCTAGGGGAGCACTGACTTTCTCTACATTGGAAATGGGGACAAAAATTAGGGAAGCTGGCAGTTTTTAATCAAGGCCTGGCCATTTGGGGCTGACTGTTATAGAAGTTACTGTTGAGTTTATTGGATTGTCACTAGAGATAACAGTCTGATAATTTGATAAACATTAAAACTGTAACCTTAACAAACAAAACAGAAAAGTCTGACCCCACTGGCTGGCTTCTGGGACCGCTGATTGTAGATAAGGGGTTGGCTATGTGGGACAGGTGGCTGCAGGTTGTGGGGCAAAGTTCTATTTTATGTATGGTCTGGCTATTGTCCCTTTGTATATTCAGTCTCTCAAATAGTATTAAAATAAAGGTTTAATTTGTTGTATGAAAGTGTATATTTGAAAAATTATATTCTGGAAATGCTGGCATCACCATCAGAAATAGCTCAAAAATAAGTATTTGTGTTTCTTATCTTGTGGCCATACAGATCCTCTATCTAGTTTGCTAGATTGCTAATACCTTTTTATATTGATTTTAAGAAAACTCTGTATGTTAAGTATACCAAATTTAGGGTATGTTTTAGAAATATTTTCCTATTTGTGTTTTAAGCTTTGCATATAGTATTTAATGCAAAACATTAAAATTTTTGTGTATTCAAATATGCCAGTTTTTAAAGGGTTTCGTTTCCTAACTTGGTGTTTTGATTTGAATGACCTCTCCAAGGTTATAAAAATATTCTTTACTTATTTCCCTAGGTAATATATGCACATGATAAAAATTTAAATAACAGTGAAGCATCATTGTTTGCCACGCCTAACTTCCAGACCCCCAATTCCCAATACTTTTGTCATTTTATTACATTTTTTTTTCAATTAGTGGAATACAAAAATTTGTGTTATAGAATACAGTGAAGGTTTGGAGAAAAAAAATTGGGGAATCTAAACATGGGCTCTGGAGCCAGACTTCAAATCTTGGTTTTGCAACTCATTTGTCCTAGGACGGAAGACAGATTCCATCCCTTTCCTTGCCTGCGGTCCTGTCTCCAAGGTGGGCATGGTAACAGCACCGCTGGTGGGGAGAACATTTTGAAGAGTATGGTACACAGCATTGTGATGTGTTTGCTAAATACATCATGGAATCAGTTGTTCAGTCTAGAAGGCTGACAAAGCATGGAAAGTAATGGAGGCAGTGTTTAAAGTTTTAACTTTCTATTTGCAATGATGGACAAACCAGTCAAAGAGCTGGGAGAAGAAATAGGTCAATACACAGAATTCAAAGGATAAACACTCATGAAGTCTTGGGTTTTACTTTAGATTCTACGTTGTCAATGAGATCATACAGTATTTGTCTGTCTCTGGCTTACTTCAATTAGCATGTATTCAAGGTCCATCCACAAGTGGAAGGATTTCCTTTTTTTTAATGACTAAATAACATTTCATTGTATATATATTAGACAACTTTTTTATCCATGTGTGTACATGGATGGACACTTAGTTTTTTATCCATGTCTTGGTTATTGTAAATGAGGTATGAACAAGGGAGTATGAAGTTTTATAAATTGCTCCCTTCATCTGGGAAATTTGTAGCCGCCTTAGAAAAAGACCCTCTCTTCTGGAGTTCACATGCTAATGGAAGCAGACAAAGAGTAAATTCCTAAACAATTTATAAGATAATTTCCGACCATGACAAATCTTAAAAAGGAAACTGTGATGGAATAAAGAGTGATGAGACGGCGGCTGGCTGTACTTCTTAGAGCAGGCAGCTAACAGAAGGGCTCTCTCAGGATAGGATCATACGTTTATGAACGTGCATGAAGCCCTGAGGGCATCCACACAGAGGATGGCCCGCTGAGGGTAAGAGGCCAGCCTGAGCCAGTGCTGGCCTCTGGCCAATGGTGTGTTTACAGGACTTCAGGATGGAGACAGTTTGGACACAAAAAGGTATTTAGTGTGACCGGCACCCTGAGTTAGCCATGGGTCCCAGAAGCACATAGAGGTCAGATCCTGTAGTGTTTTAATTGTGAATGACAAGGAGTGTCTAGTCTATTATTAGAATAGGAACCTCTGAAAGGTTTTAAGAAACAAGATAATGCCAATTAGTATGGCATTGCCGAAGTGGAGTAATGTGATTTGTTTTTAAAAGATCAACTTTAGCATTTGAGGGTAAAGGGGATTATGTGGGCAACTTTCAAAATTTGATGAGAAACTTATCTACAGTTTGATTATCTCCCCACAAGAAACAATTACAAAGGAGAAAACCTGGCAGACATTACCTGGCTCAGTGGCCAACGTGAACCTCACCATTAAAGCGTCATGTTTATGGCCCTTCCTGGTTAGATGACTGAGACACAGCCATCACTTCTGAGGAGTTACTCAAAAATGGATGCTTGGAATCTACTCACAGATATTAAACCTGAACTGAGGGGCATTTTACAAAAGAACTGGCCTGCACTCTTTTATACTGAGAAAAAACATGAACGTTACATCCAGACTGAAGCAGATGAGACATGGTGAGAAATCTGTAATCCTGCAATGGAATGTTTTCACTTTTACTATGAACAGCATTGAGACAATTGATGAAATTGGAATATCTGTAGATTTAGTATGTTATGAAATTATGGTTATATAAGGTAATATCATTGTTTTTATGGTATACATGTATTTTAGCAAGTACCTAAAAGGGGCATCCTGTCTGTAATTTACTCTCAAATGATTAAAAAAAATTATAGAGAATGGTAAAGGCAGACTTGACATTAAAAGAAATTGACATTAAAGAAATTTGAGTGAAGATTATATGGGAGTTATTCTTACAATTTTTGTATAAGAATATATTTTCAGAAAGTTTTAAAAATTGAAGCAGAGGTATTTTAAAAAATTACCTTGGATTCAATTAGTAGCACTTTCTCATTTTCTAGCCTGTATGCCAACACTGTCTTTAAATTCTGGGTTTACTTATTATTCTTGCTAATATTTGACTCCTTTGGATTAAGAGTTGGTTATATTTATGATGGGTAGTGGAAGAATGGCACGTGTATATTTGTGAAAAACAAATAAAACCATTCTAATAAGCAAGTCTTGGTATCTTTCAGGGTCAAAATCAGAGGGAAAATCCAAATGGAGTTGCTTATATTGTGATGTTTTTATTTTTATATCCTTAGGAATTAAGCCAAAATTGTATTGTCCTAGTAAGAAAAAACCCACTCTCCTTATTGTTCGCAGTAACAATCCCCACTGAGCACTTACTGGGTGTCAGGGTCCGAGGCAGTGCCACTGGGAGTGGCTGGTGAGCCAGGGCAGACCTCACCTGTGCTCACAAACACCTGTCCAAGTACAGAAGATACTCTTCAGCCCAAGGCCTTGGCTCTCAGCCTTTTCTGCCCCAATACTCCTGAGGGGTACCGGACACACCAATTGAGTCTTGGGGTGTGCCCTTTAAGGGAGCATCTGCCAGAATGCAGGGAGAGCTCTAATTTCCACACATCCTCCTATTCTATGCCACATTCTGAGCTTTCACTGATTTCAAGGGTGCCCTGGTAACTTTTACATCCTCTGTCCTGTCATGGGATCAATGTTATCAACAAACCTGTAGCACCTATCACCAGGTACTGACAAGAGGGTGCTGGTCACCGCTTTCAGACCTGCAAGCCATCAAGCAAGCTATATGTGAGAAGTTAACTCACCGAATTAAACTTAGATTCATAAGGGAACCTGCCTGCACCAGGACACATTTTCATTCCACTGGAATTCTCTTTAATTGAACTATATACACTTCATTTATAATTTTATGTAACTTTCATCTAGGTACTAAAGTGCAAGGTTTAGAAACATAAACTTCAGGGGAAAAAACACCTTAGCAAGTGTGTACTGAGTATCCACTATTTCCCAAGCAGTTTCAGGTACCATGCACTCATTAATTTATAGTTCTCAATATCCAGCCATTTCTGCAGGCTAAGAACTTAATTTGAAGAACCTGATTCCTCTATCAATTCTACAACTCTGCCAGACTGTATAAAGGAACCAGCTCTAGAACTCTGACATTGTGTTCTAGCCAACTAGTGGCTGCCAATGCTTGCTTTTTATAAGTTTATAATTGCACAGACTTTTCCTGTGGTCTTGTTCAGTATGCAACTTAGGATAAAGTTGAGGGTGCTTTCTGTGGTCACAGAACATGCTTGCCAATTACTTTTAGGTAACTTTACCTCACAAAACCCTACATAATTTGTATAGTATTTACAGTGCAAATATGTGTGCTGTCACACAGCTTGACGGTGGCAAGCTCAAAAACAGTCTAAGAGCCAGCTATCTTTGAGTAACTCCAGCCCTGTGAATGAAATTTATTTTGTCTGAAAAACATATCATCACAAGAACACAGTTCAACAAACTTCTCTCTTCAGTGGAACATTTATAAAGTATGCACCATGTGAACAGGACCCAGGGACTCTGCATGATTCTGGAAGCATACACAGTGTGTCTGAAAGCACTGAACAGTTAAGCATCTGTGTTATAGCCCGAGTGCTGTATAGTTAAACAAAGTTATGTTCTAAAGTCAGACTCTACTGTTTTTAATTTCATCTCCATATCTTGCTTTGGGTCTTCATGTGAGATGAGACTTCTTGCTTCCTTCATCCATAAAAAGGAAAGTATTGGCCTTACACAGTGAGCTCACTGAGGAAAGCTCTCTAGTGAAGCCAGCTGATGGGCGGCTGGCCTTGTACCCTTTGATGCCCCAGCCTAACCATCACCTCCGTCAAAATGCCAGGTGTTTTGCAAACCTGCCAAGGTGGGCACAGGTAAGAATGACGACTCAGGAAATGAGTTTGGTTGGATGACATCTAAATGTCATTCTGATGTTAACATTCTAATACTATTTAAACATTCAAGTAGATCATTTTCTATGGATACTTTATTAATGAATGTAGCCTCTTAAATTATAAAAAGAGGTCTAACTCACACAATGACAATGTTTCAGAAATTTTTTATTATAGTAGTATTTCCATATAAGATTTCAGCTTGTGGTAGTTTTATAAGAATGACTGCTAAGATTGAAATAATTTTTGAATAAAATGAAACCCATTATAGTATAGTGAGTTTCTTTTATGATTTATAAAGTACTTACAATCATGAATTTCCATGAATGCAGTCTTCATTAATGCTTTTTTCTTGATGAAAAACAATGCCAGATAACCAAATACTATTTATTCTATCTTTTATTTAATAGGAAGAAATTCTGTTTATCAGCATAAAGTAGTAGAAATTAACCTAGAACTTAGTCATTTCTAACCACCCATTTTTTATCCTGCAGTCATGAGAACAAGCCTCTAGGAGGAATGACACTTGAGAATAAGAAAGGCCCTTGTCCTTCACTACCTCCCACTGACTGCTGTGCCCTGGCTAAGTCTTATCTCCTATTATAGAAACCTCAAGCACCTGGGACACTGCCATTCGAAAGGCTGGACAAAAGCCATGACCCAGACTGGTATCTCCAAAAAAGACTGACACCCTGCTATCTGTGTATAAACACAGATTAAGAAAGAGCCTTGGTGCTAAAGTAATGGCATTTCAGGAAAACAATTTCTACTGTGTATGTCTATAAACTGGCACAGAACTTTTACTTAAAATTAAAAAAATAAAAACACATGCTTCAGTATGAAAACTGAACCCAGGTTAGGAAATTTTCATGGAGCCAAATGATTTCAAGATTATCTCCACTGACAGCAGCAGCAGGTGACCAGCCTGTGCGCCATACCATACAGATATACAAGCACGTGCCATGCGCAGGTCATGTGTGCAAACCCACACTGTTCAGGGCTTCAGAGCAGGCGGACGGTTTTTCCAGTTACTGTCAAGAAGTCGTCATCGGCCAAGGCATGGAGGGCTTCCTCAAACATATCTTTGGTAATTGCCTTAGGGGAAGAGATGAAAACGAAACTTTACATGGCATGTACTCCTTTATCTGATGATTTTAAGGTACAGTGATTTTAACAGTAAAGAGCCGCCAGCCTCTTCTTTTTTGGTGGTTGTATTTCCTACGCTCTGACTCAGGAGTAGCAAACACTTCCTGTAAAGTGCCAGAGGATGAGGGCTGCAGGTGGCTTGATGTCCAAAGGTCTGTCACAACTACCACACACTGCCCTACTGTGCCAGCGCAGCCCAGAAAACACATGACATGCAGAGTGTATGACGGTGGGCGAAAGGGCCGAATTTAGCCAGTGAAGTTCTCCCTAAACAACTCCACTTACCTTACTCACAAAAGGGAACCTGAGTATCTTATCCCTGAAATGAATTTATATAAACAAACTTGATAGTTACTGCAAACATCCTAAATGTCCAACAACTGGTTCAGTAAGTGATGGAATATGGGTGCAAGAGAATGTTTCCCAAACCTTATAATGTCATGAAGTTCATTTACCATCACAGATGATTTAATATTGTTCATCAAAAAGAAAACAAACAGCAAGTTAAAAAATGGCGACTATAGATGACTATTCATTTTTCAAAGACCATATGTGTAACCATAACACACAGAAAATTATGAGGAGTTTAACAAAATTTCCATTCTAATGTTTTTGGATGATGGGTTTATGGGTGACCTTACTTTTTTCTTCTTTATGCTTATCTACACTTATTACTTAGACAATAAATGAAGAAAAAAAGAAAAAAAAACTTGAAAGCAGTCTTAAGGGAAGAAAGAAACACTCTATGAAATAAAAAAAAAATACATGTAAATACTTACTATGTCAGATTGTCCCCGAATATCTTCAAAAAGTTGTTGGTATTTCAGAGCTGGTGTTTTGCCCTTAGATAAAATAAGTTTTTTCAATGCTTCAGCTAATTCTTCTTTCCGTTTACGAGAGGTAGCACTCATTCCTAATTTAAAAGAAATTAACAAAAATGTTTCTGCTATAAGCAAGTGAAATACTTCAAATTTCTGTTAAGTGTCTCTAAAGTAGTGTCACTAAAAAGTCAGGGTATGGTGGCTGAATGCCAAAATATTCAAAATCATTAGTTCTCAATTCTTTGCTGTTTCCAATTTTCTATAAGTCAATAGCTGTTACTTTCTACTGAAGCATCGTCTATGTAACCTGTATATGAGCAGTCACTGCTCAGTAAGAAAGGAATTACTTTAAAATGGGTTAATGTGGTGGCCTAGACAGAAAAGATTAAATCTCTTTGAAATTAGCTAAAATACTGTATGTGCACACATACGAGTATTATTCTCACAACTTTTTTCAGATTTTTAGAGGCTCTGATACAAAAAAGGCTAAAAACCTCCATTTCACATGCTGTAATCGTGAGCTCAATTATGAAATATCAAGTACATATATATCCAATAATTTTCATGTGCTTTTATGTTCAGTCCAAGTAACAAACCTGTGGTAAGAATAGCTATGTCCACGATGCCTGTCCGGGGGTCTGTCGCAGACTGCTTTAGGGCCTCCCGATGGAGGCGTTTTGCCTCTTCAACATCAATTGCTTCAACTTTGTTTGAAAATCGTACTTTCGCATGGGCTTCTGCTAAGCGAATTAATGATTCCAGCTGTCGAGGGTATGCGGAAACCATTCCTCGGCTACTACCAATCTTCCTCATGTCTACATAAGCCTAGTGTAGACAGGAAATAAACCCAACAGTAACAAGAACCTCAGTTTTGTAGGTGAACTTTGAATAGCCAGAATTCTGTTAAATAAACCAAACTCCTGCCAGGCTGCCATGTGTAGGTACAAAGGAGAATTACAAGTCAGATCTAGCCCTGAGCCTGAAGTCAAGGTATATCTGATGTAGCTTTGAAGAACAGGAATGCAAGTGAAGGTGTGTGAGGCCGGGAACCCAGGGCACACAGTGTGTGCAGTTAGGGGCAGGCTGCTGTGATCACACAGAACTCGTCTGAAAAGATGCTCAGGCATGACTCTGCTTTACACCCCTGCCGAGGAGTCACTTAATGAGCGATGCACAGGGTCACCAGGATACTGAAGGTAAGCTGTATTAAGCTTATATAAAGATGCCATAATTTTATTTCTTTTTGAACTCTTAAGAATAAGATACAAATGGAAAATTACATGCCATTTGTCACTTTCATTTGCATACTTTTGGGGGCTTAGGATGTAATCATAAAGCCCATCAAAGCTCCAGGAACCTTCCCAGTATATCACAGTGCTGGAACAGCTAGCAAGTGTCATTGAACACTGCGGCCCATGTAAAAGGATACTGAAAAGATATAAGTACTTGCAATTCACTTTATTTTTTAGAAATAAGCAAGTGGAAGCTCAGAGAAATTGGATGACATGTCCAGAGTCACAAAGTTACCAAGCAGCATCACCTATATTTCAACTCAGGTATTGATCTTAAACTTACTGTGCTTATAAGTATTTGAATATAAAAAGAGTATGTACAATGTACATAAATCAATCTTTTCCCTTTTGTTTACATTTGAAAAGACAATTTGCAACACAGAAAATAAGTATAGAAAAATCTGTTATTTTTAACAAAGTAATTAACATTTTGAAAGGAATAACCAGCTCATTCTATTAATGTTTTTGGCTACAGGCTCAGCAAAACCTTTTTTTAGGCTTTAACCATGGACATGTTACCTCGATGAGAGCCTGGCTGGCTTCCTGGCTCAGCCGGGGCATGACTGTGCTGTGGGCGTAAGCGATGTAGTCCTTCAGCACTGCCATGTCCATGAACTCCTCTGCCTCCTGCTCCTCGCTACGGTAGTACAGAGCCACTAGGTGGTGAGCCAAACGCCTGTCGTAGGCTTCATCCTGAGGGTCCAGCATGAGGAATATCAAATCAAACCTGAGAAGACATTGTAAAAGCACTGTTTTTCCTGGCTGGGAACACCACATACCTCCAAACATAATTTTAAAATTACTCTTGAGCCACCCAGGCATGCACAGTGACATGTGTTTGGTAGGGCTGTCTTGGGAAAAGGGCCTTCAGAGCACTTCACCCTGTTCTGTCCCCAGCAGGTGCCCACTTTCCCGGCCCTGAGGGAAGGCTGGTCATGAAACAGCTGGGTCCAAGTGGTGAGATACTCCTGAGGGAAGTGTAACCATAATTTTGAAGACTAGAAGATTTAAATGAAAACACAATTATTCTGGGGAAAAAAGAACTATTTGGTTAAAAAAAGTCAAGTAATTTAAATCTAAATTCATTTAAGAATGACATTAGTGTTTGGAGTAGGGGGTGAGACATGTGTGGATTATATGGCTATACTTTAGCACACTAGAACTCATTTACTATCTGAAGCTGTTTCCTGCATTGTTGATTCTCTATCCCATCTTTAAGACTGAGATTAAAGTTGTGAACAATAGGCTTCTGAAAACGATGTCAAGGTGAGATGTCCTAATTGCTTCAAAAAATGAATTAAGACACTACCCACTGTTGACTGAAACAGCATATAGTCCTTGCCCTGAAAAGGTAAACTTTTGCATTAGTGAGGAGTTTATCACATACGCAGTTGCTGAACCTTAGTATTTCCTTTTCTTAATCTCACCCTGAATATTCTAAAGATGGAGCCAGGTTAGGTCTCTTTTACAAAAATGTTTTTATACCTTGATAATAATGTGTGAGGTAGCTGGATATTTTCAATGGTGGTTTTTCTAGGATTCCACTGAGACTCAATTGGATTTGCAGCTGCCAGGACAGAGGTGCGTGCATTGAGCTGACAGATAATCCCAGCCTATGAGAGAAACAAACAGTGCCGTTAGAGGCCCCACCCCAACAATGGCAGGAACAGAGCAAGCTATCTTCACACGTGCCCTCTGCCACATGTCCACTGTCACTAAGAGCCACGTCACCATGGAAAGTTCCATATGGGACAGTGTCCTGTCCTCAAATTCACGGCAAGAGTCAAGTTTTAAATATATGTACACCAACACCACATCTTTCTCAGAAACTAAATTCCATGCATGAGACTTAGGATAAACTCAAGTTATATGACTACCACATGATAGCAGGTTAGTACATCAAAAAGATGAAAGGATTCTGGAGAAAACACTGTTAGCTATCATCTAATGGGAAAAGTTATTTACCAATTTCCCTAAGTTAGAACCAAGGTTAACACTGCACGGTCCACAGATCTGTATTTCAAGTACCCATGTTTGTGAACAGAGAATGGGACTCACCTTGGCAATGGAAAGAGTCTGCTGTTCCATGACTTCATGCAATACCGATCTTGTACTCTCATTCATCTTGTCGAACTCATCAATACAGCAGATACCATTGTCACTCAGGACAAGGGCACCGGTCTGCAGGACGAGCTGCCTCGTCTCAGGGTCTTTCATTACATAGGCAGTGAGGCCGACAGCACTGGAGCCCTTCCCAGATGTGTACTGACCCCTGGGGACCAGGTTGTACACGTACTGCAGCAGCTGGGACTTGCTGGTCCCAGGGTCACCGCACAGCAGGATGTTGATCTCAGCACGAAATTTGCCCCTTCCTGTGTGGCTAAAATCCTTTCTTGTTCCACCGAAGAGCTGAAGCAAGATTCCCTAAATAAACAAACAAGCAAACAATGTCAAAACATTCATTTACTATAGAATAACTGAGGTACAGCTTAAACATGAGAGGTACTTTTCTACTCTGTTAATTAAGAATTACAATAAAGAAGTCAAAGGAAGGTAGAATAAATGTTGACAATGCTAGAAGTTACTAGTAAGCAAGTTATACATAAGCATATTAATTCCATCAGGCCAGAACGGGAGCCCTGTAAATCCCTATTTGACCTGACTCCGTGCGGCTTTTCTAAAGTTTAGAAACATTTAAGTTTGTTGTTGAGATGAGCCACACAATGATGCTGTGGATCTTGTCATCCAATAACCAAGTCAGGCTGTGAGTGCCTTGCTCTGCCCAACAGGCAGCAGACCTTATTCTTTACTGGGGGGGCAGGGGGAAAGGATGTTTGTACCATTTGATCCCAAAGAACCATATATTCCAACCACAAGTTACAAATCCATTGTTACCTTCTTTATATCTTCATGTTCATAAATGCTGGGAGCCAAGGCTGAAGCAAGTCTCTCATAAATATCTGGTTTTCTGGAAAGTTCCTTAAGCAATTCCACACGCTTCTCTGAAAAAAGCTTCTGTTCTGCTTCTTCATCAAGACCATGCAGACGTTTTGCATCGGTTTTCCGATAGTGAATGACATCAATGTGGGTTTTGTACACAGATTTCACATTACTCACTCTTGGATTCACTCGAATCGGAACAGCTCGATAGATACCTGAGGGCACAAACACGAGGCACTTTATCTCCCACTCTCCGGCTCAGTCAGCCAGTGCAGACCACAGGCAGTGCCGAGAGCTGAGGGCTGCGCCTGGAGAAGGCACGCTTTCCAGCACACCGCCTGCATGGTCTCCCCAGAGCTCAGGACTCAGGCGTACCCTGCAAAGCTTCCACCCAACAGGGCAGGGCAAGAGGAAAGAACACAGATTTCTGAAAAAGACAGACCTAAAAACATGTTCCTCTGCGAGTGCTCGTCAGCTATGGCTTTGTGCACCCACGTGAACATAACCACTGCACATAACCATTCTGAGGTTTAAATGAAATTGCTTTGCTTCTAGCACAGCACATGGCTATATTCAATGAACAGTATTTTCAACAGTACTTTCACTTCTAAGCTGAGGGTAGAAAATCTTAATAATTATTTGACTGGAAAACAACACTGTAATCTGGTACCAACGGGCAGCAAGAGAGGAGTTGTCCTGGTGCCACTAATTACCACAGGTTCTCAGCACAGTGATCTATACATCGGAGCCTCATCCTCCTCAGCTCTAAAAATACTACAATGAAATTTCTACCATGTAAGTAAGGTGCTCTGACTCATTCTTCCCTAAGATGAATATATTTTAACCCTTAGCTGTGTATTTGGGAAATAGGAAATTATTTAAAATTCCAGAGTTGGCCAAGCGCTACTTCCTGGAGTGGTTGGCATAGTGCAAAACTGACCACCACCCTTGTCTGAAGCTTTCTCCAGACATTGACACTCTCAAGTCAAGATACATAGCTTTGGACGCTGAGACGAGGCAAGTGACCACGGGGCGCACACTGGAGGGTTCCATCTGGCTAAAAAGAGGGTGTTTGAAGCAGCACACCCCAACATCTCCATACCTGAAGGACGGCGGAGGCAGGACTAAGCCCCAGGACAATGAATTCCCAACTAGGCAAAGGACTAGAAAGTGTCACTAAAAGCCAGGCAGACTTACCGCATCAACAGAACCTACATTCTTACCTGTAACATTCACTCTGTCCCCAGGTTGAACCTTGTCAACAAGATCATTGTGAGCAAACAGGATGACAGTGTGAGGTGTCTGTCCTGCAGGCATATCTTCAGGAGACTCCTGAAGCTTGATCTGAAAGAGGAGCAGTGAAAACAGAAAACTCAGGAAACAGAGCATAATGGAGACAAAAGTGCAAGACTTTGTACCACTTACAGGCAACTGTTTTTGATGCCTAGCATCTTTCTCTTTAAAATGTCATTCTTTGTTTTTAACCTCTGGATGGTTAAGTTTTTAAAAAAGCTTTTAATGTGGCATGGACACGTGCTTTGTGAGGTTATTCACTTAAAGACTCCTATGTAGGGGAGGGGCGGCAGTTCACGTGATTGTTTTCCCACCATTTCGAGATTGTAGTGTACATCTCTGCATCAATGTTTGTCTACATTTCTTTTTATTTCTGGGGAATGTTACTGCTAGTAGACATCCTGGGTGGCGTTGTTCATGGTCAAGCACTTCTGTGCATCTGTTACTGTGCACCTCAAAAATTACTACCTATTCGCCTGACTTGTATTTACTCATCTGATGGGCACCTGCTGAGCATGATGGCACAGGCTGAGCCCTATTCCAGGTGTTGGGGACTCTGAAGCTATCAGTCTCTTCCCTCAGAGTGAAGGGGGGACAGACAATACACCAAGTGAGCATTGGAAAGAAGAAAAACAGCGAGGATCATAGGTAGTCGGGTGGAGGAGATGCTTTCCAAAAATGCTTTCCAGGGTCCTTCTCAAATCAGGTGACTCGGGGCAGAGGTCTAAGAATATTAGGAGGGACACAACGTTCTTAATGAAAAGAACAGCAAGTGCAAAGGACCTGAGGGAGGCCTGTGCTTGGCTGAAGAGCCATGAATAAGGAAATGGCTGACATAATGTCAGTGAGGCCCGTGGGTACAAGGATGTGCTGTGGGGTGACACTTGGCCATGTAGACCTGAAGGTTACTTTAAGATACTAGGTTTTACTTAAGTCTGCTTGGGAGTCTTTGAAGCATTCCAAGACTGCTACACCAACGAGCTCCTTGGAAGCAGGGGACCCACCTCTCCATCTCCCTCTCCTAGCAATGTGCTGGCATGACTTGAGGTACATTTGCCCCAGTAATTTACACCAACAGCAGATAAAAATTTATATCTTAATTTTCAGTTTTTTGGTTAGTAATGACGTTGAGCACTTTTCCACATGTGCTAGTAATTTTCTTATTGACTTCCTGTCAATAAGTATTCTGAACACATTCTCTATACTTAGCATTAAAAAAACTGTTTAAACATTGTAATAATAAAAACTCAAGACCTTGTACATACTTTTTACACCATTACAATCATAGTAAATAAATGATTTCCTTTTACCACTTCTGTCATTTTAATAACTTATCTTTTAAGATTTTCATTATTGAAGAGATAAAAGGTCAAGCTTCCTATAAAGTTTGCGAGGAAAACTTAGAAAAATTTCTCAGCCTCTTCTATACCAGTGAGACAGTGGCAAAAATGACAAAATTTCATCAAATAATTTTCAGTTCTTAAGTATTTTATATACTCTGATCTGACATATATGAAAATTTAACAATCTTAATTTCTTCCCATAGAAGCATCTAGAAGCATCTAATGTTAAATTTGATTTAATAAATGAAAAAGTAGGCTAGTTTCATCTGTTAAAATTACAAATGACATTAAACTTAAGATGTTTATAGTGGAAGAATGCATTTTCTTCTTATGAAGTACTTCAGGCTGAGAACAGTATATAATAAAGAGCTGGCGCTCACTGGTAATAAAACAGGGACACTGCTATCCCTAAGCTGAAGTGCTGCAAATGCCAAACCCACATCTTGCTAACAAAACCTACATCATCAGAGAAGGAGCTGAATGCCATTTAGGAAGCAAGGCTTCAGAGCCTTCCTAGCAGGCAAGTTTGGCATTTGAGAATCTAGAGAGATACAGACTGGAGGCAAGATATATGCCAAAGAGTTGACGGCCCATGGGTCAGAAGGCCACGCACCATCTGCTTGTCGGAGAACATGGAACGGTTGTGGATCAGCGCCATGCTGTGGGTGGTGTGGCAGCGATCACACACACAGGGCTCAGCGATGCGGCCACGGTCTATCTCCACCCGGGCTGTGTGGGCGCACAGCTGGCATTGGAAGAAGGCCTCCTGCATCTCTGGAATCAGCTGGGACGTCCTGATCACCATGCCACTGATAGCAATGAGCTGGTCAATGTCTGCAAAGGGAGGAAGGCTGGCTCACCCACCAGGCTAGTGTCCCCAGCCCAGCCCAGAATGACAATGTCTCCCTTAGCTGGCCCCTGCCAGGGCAGATCTGGGCCTGCCACCAAGCCCAGAACCACACAGGGAGTTGCAGAGGAACCAGGGATGGCAGGGGTCAAGGCAGGTGCATGTCCAGGTACCCTCAGTCTGGCCTAAGAAGCCCTTCCTAGTCCAGTCTGCCTTCCTCAGGGCCCCGTCCAATAGGCATCCACACCTCATTTCTCTCCTGCTCAGCCCCACTGTCTTGTTTCAGATCAGAAGCTCTGTGCTTTTGCCCTGTCCACAGCCTCCATTCACACACTGTGCCACGTGCAGTCCTGCTGTGTATGTGAAAGCCGGACAGCTGGGCCTGAGTACCTGTGTGACCCTGAGGACACTTAGCCTCTCTCTGCCCCACGGTCAGAATGGGACTAATGACAGTACATGCCTCACAGAGTTGAGAACTAAGACTGAGCCTAATGAGAACAGCAGGCAGAGAATAAGCACTCTGTAATTCAGGCAGTCATCATTATCTATATAAGAAAGCCCTTGTACAGACAATTTCTCCTTTTGCTCATGGTTCCTCTAAAATTTGGACCTTCCCTGACGACTTTTTCCCCAACTAATTCCCACTGCTGGTTCCAAATGAGTTACAGCTACTTGTCAAAAAAACTTGGCCTGTAGTTAGCCACTGGCACCTTATAGATGGCTCCATCCCGCCCCCTGCTAGTGCTGAGGCCTCTACAATTCAGTCCCACCCTCCTTCTACCTACTTACAAATCTTCCTTGCTTTTTTTTTTTTTTTTTTTTTTTAATAATTTATTTTATTTTAGTATCATTAACCTACAATTACATGGGCAATACCGTGATGATTGAACTCCCCCCATCACAAGGTCCCCCCCACCAACCCCACCACAGTCACTGTCCATCAGCGTAGTGAGATGAGAATCGCTACTTGTCTTCTCTGAGCTGTACAGTACCCCCCGTGCCCCCCCACCCTATGTCTGCCAATCGTAATGCCCCTTTTACCCTCTTATCCCTCCCTTCCCATCCATCTCCCCAGTCCCTTTCCCTTTGGTAACTGTTAGTCCATTCGTGGGTTCTGTGAGTCTGCTGCTGTTTTGTTCCTTCATTTTTTTTTTCTTTGTTCTTATACTCCACATATGAGTGAGATCATTT
>JAQQAC010004068.1:8414932-8525408 GCA_029783875.1 Phataginus tricuspis
ACTGGTGTGAGGTGATATCTCATTGTGGTTTTAATCTGCATTTCTCTTCCTTGCTTTTTGACCAATCCTTCTTTTCCTTTAAATGCAACTTCTGTTAACAAGTTATATGAATAAAAGTTAAAAACCTTTGAAACCAGTGGATTACCTGGCAGTTCCCTGACTTCTAAAACTATGTAATCTCCAATCTTACCAGTTTTTCACCTAGCAATGTTCTGCCTCCGAAAACCTCAATGCAGCTCCCCTACCTGCTCCAGTGTCCCCACCAGAACCGCCTAACAGAGAGATGAGGTCAGGAACCAATTTCATAAGAGAAAAAATACCACACTTCTGTAATCAAAAGTGAAGGCCAACACTTGTTCATATTTACTGGCTGTCTTACTTTCTTTTACTGAAATCTGTGTCTTTTCTGGAACATTTACCTACAGGGGTATTCATTAATTCTCAACAGTTTTTATACTTCAATCTTCAATGTACGGCAGATAATCACACGCATGACACGGCAGGTAACTGTCCTGTACATCACTGTTCAGCTTAGGGTCCTGTCTCATGCCTGAGTTACTGATAAATTCTCCTACCTAAACTTCAACATACCTTATATATTAGACCCACTGTGAACTTCTCGGGAGTGGCAAAATCCTTCTCAAAATTATCAATGGCAATCTACTCACTTTGGAATAAAAATCTGATCAAGTAGGAAGTCAAAGCTCTTTGGGACCTCAGTCTTACAGCACCCTCACAAACATTTCCTCCCAACCCCAGCTACCGCTTATTGTCCACATGTAGTCCTGTTTCCCTTCTGCTTATATCCCTTCCTTGTGCTAAGTGAATTCCTTCACATCTGCTGTCCAAGTGCTGAAAATAATCCAAATTTCTCTTTCCCCATGAAATCTTCCACTTAGGTCCTATGCTCTCCTCCTGTCCCTGGGCTAAAAGACATCTCTGCACTGTTCTTCTGTTATTCTACCTTTCCAAACCAGATCTCTTTCTTAAGCTCCAGGGCAGGGATCATAGCTTGTATTTATTTTCTACAGTGATTTTGACAAAGTGCCTACTATAAACCCTAAAATTAGTATGTTTGGGGAAGTTCACCTTAAGATAGAGAATTGTCAATAGTATGAAAATATTTTATATAATTTCAGTTAAGTTAGAAAAAGGTAATAGTATAATTGACTCTGCTAATATTTTGCCAAGTTGTAATCTATTAACCACCACTATCACCAATTCTTTTGATGAAATAAGATTTTGCTTTTTGTGTAAGGTAGTTTCCTGCTATTCAAAATATTACCTTCTGGATTCAGGTTTCTCATATTCTTAGTCTTCAATGCATTGAATGGTCTTACTTGAATCTGATGTTCTAAGATTGAATCAGGGTAACGGTCAAAGAAGATCTCATTGACGGCCATGTCAAAAGTTGGGATAACTTCCTTTAAAAAATAAATATAAGGATGATAAGCTGTGCTTGTATTCCTATCTTAGGGTTAAATGTATGAAACAAAGCACTTCATAGTAGCAAAGTATAAAACAAAGACACATGGCATAATCCAAAAGTGTTACTCTGTATCATCATACACATTGTTTACAAAACCTTGGGCACACTGGACTAGCTCACCTCTGCACATTCTCATTTGGGTTGAATGTGATTACACATGAGAAGTGCCTTTGTGACATGCAGGTGTATCTCAGTAACATAAGTTTGAGCTCATACTTTCCATGTCTTACTTTTTCTCCATAATGAAATGACACCAAAATAGGTTTAAATCATAGCTATTTTTTTCAAATTTGGTAACATTTGTTTCTTAATTCCCCGGATAAAGAAACAGCCCCTGGAAGCCTAAGGAACTCAAGTTTCAAGCTATTAAGCAGCAAAATTAAGTCTGTCAAGTCCGCTTGTCTCCAAAGCCTATAGCTAAAATCAACATAGCTGATAGTTCATTCATCAAACCTGACCCTAAGCTTAGAAGAAAAAGACTACAATATGGTTAATAGATTGTTAGAGATGACAGAAGAGTATATGCATTTATAGAATACTTCCCTTTAAGATAATTTATTTCATCAAACCCAAGAAGCCATCAATTTTAAGATTTGGCATTATTTTTAAACTATGAAGAAACTGCTGATTAATCTATGACATGCCATTGACAGTAATACACATCCCAATTTCAGAAATGTTGAAGTGTGAAAAAAATGTTCATCTTAAAGGAGATGAAACATGGTTTGCTTAAGTTTCTGTGCTTTGGAGGCACATTCTGTTAACCAAGGAAATTTTGCTGTCCAGAAACCTAGTTGATCTACATGTTTACTATAATTCACCAAGGCCAAAGCCAAGTTCTTACCTGTGGGTAGCAGATGAGCTGTCTGTATAGATTTTTGTCAAATGATTTTATGTGTTCACAGTTTATATCTAAAAATGGCTCCCCAATAACATTAATCTATAAGACAAAACAAACAAGTTATATTCTAATTGTTTTAAAATGCATAATTTGCATTTATAAGTAAGAACATCTGATTACCTCCCCGAGTCGTTGCATGTACAGAGGTTCAGTAATATCTATGCCAACATTTTCTTCTTCTTTAGCCAGCAGGTCAATAAAACGCTGAAGGAATCTCTTGATGTGGAGAGAAAAAGATTAAACTCAATGTATTAAGAAATGAGTAACTCTCAAAATACAAATAGTTTTAAGTAGGTCACTACCTGAAGAAAGACAAAAATACCTTTTCTTCTTAAAAAGTAGAAAATCAACAATTCTAAACTACCTAAAACTCTACCCCTAAGCATTATGGCTTCTTAGATATAGGTTATAAAGACTTTCCTCCAGCATTTTCAGGGCCCTAAAGGTATGAATTTTAACACATATAGCTTACCTGAAAATTTTCTTTGCAGGCTGCCACATTTACATCTGTTCCCCAAATCACAAGTTTCTGGCCTAAAGTCTGTTCACTTGCCACTGTATCTTCTGCAGTGGGCTACACAGAAAAATATGACAACAACCATGTTAATGGTGAATTACCCATTTTATGTTCCCCAGTGATGCTCGCGGAAGACTGTACTGTATACTCACCCCATCTGATTGCATATCCACCTGCAGGCCCTTGCGTGCAGACCCCAGGTCAGGCCTCTGCCTCACTGGTGTGCCTCTAACACCACTCCTCGGAGTTCCCTCTACCCGAGAGCTGGGAGTGCCATATGTCAGCGGCGAGCTAACATCAAAGTCAAGAGGAACAGCTACAAAAATAGAATTTGAAAATCCACCATTAAGTTTTGGCAGTGCACAAACCCTAAACTACAGGATAACATAAACGACAGGTAACACGTGTTGATCTAAGTCATCTAACCGCAATAGCACACAATGTTTACGTTATCCTGTGGTGGAGAACTGTCTGAGGACTATTGAATGCCCTATAGAAAAAAGTTGAGCCAAGTTTGTCTGCTCACTCAGCTTTGACATGTACGACCCCTGTACTCTTTGGGTGAACACATCAGCTCGGAGTTGCAACTACCCATTAACAAAGCAGCAAACCCGATGCACCATGTGTACAGACCACAGGATAACCCAGACCTGCACAAACATACCTGAGGAGTGCATCTGCGGAGGGCTGGAAAACAAAGGGTCGCGTGCGGCGGGGCTCTGCAAATCGGCCCCCGGCGATGTGGGCATGGGCTGCAGCTCTCCGGTGGACGTGGAGTCCTCGCCCCGGCGCCTTTGGGATGGGGAGGACCTGGCATCCTCACCGCGAGCTGGTGGGACACAAGAACAGAGAGGCGCCGTCACCCTATCTCTTCCCGATGTGCCTCTTGGGGCGGTCAGACTGGTTACCGGACACGCACCACCACACCGCGCCGGCAGGCGGCCACGCCACGTTCGCTCGTCCTGGTTTGGCGCGGCGTATACCGTCGCCGCACGCTGCGGCCTCCGCGCGCCCAGGCTCCGGAACGATGGGAAAAGCGGGGGGGCACCGCACGGCCCACCAGCCAGCTGAGGCACTTACGCGTCTGCGCTGGGGTCGCCCGCCCGCGCCGGCTTCCGCGGGGGCTCGGGGTCGACGCCGGGGACGACATGGTGTTCTGGTACGTGCGCCACAAAACACAAGCTAGCTCTGCCCCAAGCACTCACGGCCCGCTCCGCACGACGGCACGCACCAAGAGCCGCGCTCCCGCACAGAGCCAGCCACGCCGTAGTTTCGCGCCCGGCGCCCCACAGTCCCGCCCTCGGCGGCGCCTCACCAGTCATGGAAGCGGCTCTGGAATGGCCCCGCCTCTGGAAGGCTCCATTGCGCACCGACAGGGGGAACTGTAGGGCTGCCCTGGGAGGTCCAGAGAGGCCTTCTCTCGGAGTGCCCCTCCGTGCAGGTGGTTTGCTCCCGTGGTGTACCGCGCTTTCGCGGGAAATCTGCGGAGTCTGACGAGACCAAGTGACGTGGGGTCGTCTTCACGGTAGTGGCGCCCAAGCAGAATACGCTTCTTTAGCCCTTAGGCGTTTTCCGTTCTAAAGACATCCCTAGTGCTTTTCCACTCATTTCATCACAAATGCTAGATCCTGACCCAAGCCCTGGCTTGTCTTTTTCTGCCTCGGGTACCTAATCAACTTCAAGTTACCAACTCTCATTTATTTCAGGAGATCAAAACGTTGGATTCCAGTTTCTCCTTACGCGTCCATGTACGCATGCCAAATGCACTGTGTGCAACATACTAAAAAAACCGCCACTATCTTAATTCACGGTGAAAGGCAGTTCCTACGTAGAGGACCCTCCCGCGACGGCCTCATGGAAGGTTCCCCTCGTCGCGAACCCCACCCACCCCGCCAGGCCCGCCCCCGAGCCCCGCCAGCCCCCGCCGTCCCTCCAGAGCCGCCCCGTGCGCTTGGCATTTCGGGACCGGCCGGCTGTGCGCCGATGCGTGAGGACCGGCAGGCATGGCGGATTCCGGGTCGGCGGTGCAGCGTGCGCTGCTGCAGCTGCAGGAGGCCTTGTCTGCCGCGGACCGCTGCAGCGCGGCGGTGGCCAGTCATCATCTGATCCGGGGCCTGGGGCAGGAGTGCGTGCTGAGCGCGAGCCCGGCGGTGCTGGGTGGGTACAGCCTGCGATCCCAAAGCCCGCTTCTCCCGCCGCGGGGTGCTGCGCTGAGTTTATAGCCAGCCTGTGACTGTGGGCCGCCAGCGTTCTGTGGATGTGTGTTAAAGTGACTCGCCATACTGCTTTCTTTCTTAGGGGAAAGGTGCTTCAAAACCAGGGTTGGTGAAAGTGCCCCAAATTTGGCAATTGGGTGTGCAGAGCCGGGGGACAGAACAAGAGGAAAGTTTACTTTCACCTTAATCTAGCCAAAAAAAAAAACAAAACTTTTTCCAGACTCTTATATGTGCTGGCCTGCTTTTCAGAAGGATTGCGCAAATACAAATGAAAAGGCATTCTGTTCTTTTAACTTTTTAAGCAATGCCTAGGTGAGAACATTTCCCTATGCAAAAGTGCCTCTTTTAAGCACTTTTAAAATATTTTGCGTGAGAATTTCTGACGATGCTGTATGGTACCTCTATGTTGTCAATGCTATATTAATGGGAAATTTAAAAACTAACATTATGCTTTCTAGTCTCAGAATTACTGAACTAGAATTCCTTTTTGTTTCTTTAGTGATTTGTTCATAAAGCAGTTCCAAGTTTACTTTAAATATTCAGTGTATGTCCTTTCGCTAGGTTATAGAGTGACTTACTAGTTTTCTTTTGCTGCTGTAATAAATACCGCAAGCTTCGTGGTTTAAAACAACACAGGTTTATTAATCTTACAGTTCTGTAGCCTGAAAGCCCAACACCGGTCTCACGAAGTTGAAAGCAAGGTATCAGGCAGGGCCGTTTTCTATCTGAAGGCTTCAGGGGAAAATTCATTTTTATTCAGGTTAGAATTCCTTGCAGCTGTGGGACTGAGGCCCCTTTTCCGTGCTGGTGTTTTCTTGGATCATAGTCCCCTCCTCCATCCTCAAAGCCACTAACACTCCCGACCCCCAACCATTGGATGTTAAGTAGCTTTTCTGCTTGAAATCTTCCTCCCGATCCGCTGGTTAAGGGCCTATGTGATTATATGGGGCCCACGGATAATGAAGGATAATCTCCCCATTTTAAGGTCAGCTGATTAGCAACCTTAATTCCATTTGCAACCTTAATTTCCTTTTGCATGTAAAGGTAGCATATTCAGAGGTGTGAGACACTGGGGATTAGGGCTCTAGCATCTCGGGGGGCCATTATTCTGCCTCCTGCATCCTTGTGGAACATTGCCTGGTTTCCTTGTCGGTATAGCAGCTTTAGGTTAGTGTTTTACCACTTAGGAGGATGAACTGAGAAACACATTGCCCTTTGGGGGCAGTTTATGTAGTGTTTCTTGGCAGTGCACTTAACACTTTTTTTTTGTTTGTCCAGCGTTACAGACTTCCTTAGTTTTTTCCAAAGATTTCGGCTTGCTTGTATTTGTTCAGAAATCACTTAGCATTGATGAAGTAAGTTGAAAATTTTCATTTTTCTTTCCCTGTATAATTCCTTTATTTAGAGTGATTCTTATTCTTACCTATATATTTACTATAGTGTTTTTTTTTTCATATAGTTCCGTGACTGTAGAGAAGAAGTCCTAAAATTTTTATGTATTTTCTTAGAAAAACTTGGTCAGAAGATCACACCTTATTCTCTTGATATTAAGGTAAGTAGGAAAAAGTATACCTCATTTTATACCAACATCCATTTTAAGTTATGGTGTTAAACTTGGATTTTTAAAATTTCCACCTTGTTTGGAAGTTTACTTCTGCTTGATTGTGTTAAGAGATGAAGTGGGCTATTCTTTTTATTACTTTTTTAGATTTAATAAGCTAAGGCTCTTGTCAAAAATTATTTTGATAGCATTTTGCACATAGGATAAATAATGCCTTTTGTAAGAAGTCATACTTTTTGGAATTGTGGGGAGATTTTAGAATACTTTAAAAAACAGTTTTGAAGAGGTTTCCCATTTGGTAAGAATTCATATTTCCCGCAGTTCATGGGCTCTGACCACATTCTGGAAAGTGTGTCTTTCTTGTGCCCATCCTCCTCCACCCTGCCTTCCCTGGTGCTTCATAACTTACTATGGCACTAGCAATCGTAAATAGAAGTTGTTCTTCCTCAGACTCACACTCTCAACAAGCACCACATTCTAAGTGAGTTGTTTTAATTGGTCCTAAATTTGCTCCTAGTTCTGGGATGCTCAGAGTTGAAGTATGTATTCAACCTGAGGTAACTTATAAGAAGTTATTTTACAAATTATAACTAGCTCTAATATATAAGCTGTTTTTAATGATGATCAGTCTTTTATATAGGTTTTGATTTTCTTTTATTTTGACTTCTAGTCTTTTTGGATTGGAATCTTAGTATTTAAAAAAATTGTCTTAGTTGTAGGAGTAGCTAACATTTGCATAGTGGTTCATAACAAAGTTCTTTGATGTACAGTTTATCTTGTTTTTACCAAGACCCTATGAGGTAGTAATCTTACTCTCTCTAGCTTGCAAATGAGACTTAGAAGTTAAGAAACTCACCCGAATTTTGGAGCCAGGCTGCCTACTTATGGAGGGCTGTTTCTGTCATCACACTGTGGTTCCTATGGGGTCCTAACTGTTCTCTGAATAGCCTTAGTTACCTTTTTAAAAAAGTTTTTTTGAAGTATCATTGATATACAATCTTATATGGGTTTCAAATATACATCACAGTGGTTCAGCAGTTACCCATATTATTAAATTCTCAGCCCCTCTAGTGCAGTTACTATCTGTCAACATAGAAAGACGTTTCAGAACCATTGACTATATTCTCCATGTTGTAATACTCTTCCTGTGACCAACTTACATGATTGAGAATTTTTGTGTCCCTTTATACCCCCTCCCTTCCAACCCACCACCCAACCCCTTCCTGATGGTGGCCACTAGTCACTTCTGTGTCTGTGAATCTACTGCTGTTTTGTTTATTCTGTTTTGCTTTGTTTTTATATTCCACAACTAAGTGGAATGATAGGGTATTTGTCTTTCTCTGCCTGTCTTATTTCACTTAGCATAATACCCTCTAGGTCCTTCCATGTTGTTGCAAAAGGCAGAATTTCTTCTCTTTTTATGGTTGAATAATACTCCATTGTGTATATATACCACATATCTTTTATCCATTCATTTATTGATGGACAGTTGGGTTGCTTCCATACCTTGGCTGTTGTAAATACTACGACAGTAAACATAGGGGTCCATATATCTTTTCAAATCAGGGATTTTGTTTTCTTTGGGTAAATTCCTAGAAGTGGAATTAACTGGGTCGAATGTACCACAGCTACATGGCAGTTGTACCAATTGACATTCCCACCAACAGTGTAGGAGGGTTCTCTTTTCTCCACATCCCTGCCAACACTTGTTATTTATTCTCTTTTGGATAATGGCCATTCTGAGAGGTTTGAGGTGATATCTCATTGTGGTTTTGATTTGCATTTCCCTGATGATTAGTGACGTAGAGCATCTTTTCATGTGGCTGTTGGCCATCTGTATGTCATCTTTGGAGAAATGTCTGTTCAGGTCCTCCGACCATTTTTTAATTGGGTTATTTGTGGGGGTTTTTTTGGTGTTGAGGCATATAAGCTCTTTATATATTTTGGATGTTAACCCCTTGTTGGATATGTCATTTAGGAATATACTCTCCCATACTGTAGGTTGCCTTTTTGTTCTGCTGATAGTGTCCTTTGCGGTACAGAAGCTTTTTAGTTTGATATAGTACCACTTGTTCATTTTTTATGTTGTTTTCCTTACCCAGTGAGATGTGTCCAGCAAAAAATTGCTCATGCTTATTATGTTCAAAAGATTTTTGCCTGTGTTTTCTTTGTCTTAGTTACCTTTTTATTCTTCTTTCTTTCTTTATGTTAGGCAATAAGTGCTATGGGAAGTATGTAAGGAAGAGTAACTTTTTAAAATCCTGCTGAGCTCTCCATTTATTTTGTGTTTTTGTGGTTATTATTACCATAGCATATTGCAACAATGTTTTCAGTAATGTTTAATCTGTCCATCACATATTCTAATATTATGCTTTTAACAGCTAATTGTTAACTTGTAGTATGTCATATATCAGTCTGGCTTCTCTCAGAGATGTAGTTTTAGCTATTGTTAAGTCTTGGTTATAAGAACTAAGATGTTATCTTATTGGTAATTTTGGTATGTCTCCTTTTAAAACCTAGAAAACTTGTACCAGTGTTTACACAAAAGATAAAGCTGCTAAGTGTAAAATTCCAGCCCTCGATCTTCTTATTAAGGTATTTTATATTTCCAAGTACATATATTTTATATTAAATATATAAGTTAGAAAACTGAAAACTGGAGTTTTGGGTTGTGTTTTGGGTGAGAGGTGGTGGAGGAAGTCCTGAGTTACATTGATGTGTGGATGAGATGTGTATTTCCCACCCACCACCCGACTTCCCTGGGTGTCTTGTCTCAGACCCCTCAGGCAGCAACAAGAGCAGGCTGGGTGTGAGGGGACCCGAGGGAGAGCAGGGAAGGTGTGTGTGGTGCCCCGTTTCTCTTAGGCTAACGGGACTGAGAACTACCAGGACCCACCCCTTGTGTCTCTGAGTTTTTCCTAAAGCTACACCATGAGAATGGGTCTCTGTTGTGTTGAGTGGGCTTTGGGGCTCATTCTTACCTGCATCTCAGGTGCATCTCCTTTTTTGCATCTTAATTTGAGAATTCCTTTGGGTCTAGTTGGTCCCTGTCTTCACCACCTCTCAGAGAATGGTCAGGTCATATCGTTGGTTCCTTGGGGAGGTACAATGAAGCTTGTACCCTCTTCTCCCATTGTAGCCCCTGTGTTCTTCCAGCACCCACCTTAACCACTCTCCCAAATAATCTGGGTAGGTAAAAGTGCTGAGAGGCCACCTGTAAATCCCACAGAGACACATGATTCTGGAACTTTGCTGTCTACAAACACACTTAGGAAGGTGAAGCTTTTAGTTATTTTTTTCTTTAGATAATGCTGCTTGTGTTCTTTTAGTTACTTCAGACTTTAAGAAGTTCCAGACTCATGGATGAATTTAGAATTGGAGAGTTATTTAGCAAATTCTATGGAGAAATTGCATTGAAAACAAAAATACCAGATACAGGTAAGATGCATTTAAATGTTATTTTTAAATGTTTTTACAAATTACCATTAAAAAATTTAGTGTAAAACTTAGGTTTTTTCCTACTAAGGTATTACATACTTTACAGATGAATCTTTTTTGCTGGGAGCAAACCAAAATTGAAACAAACAAAAACCATGTGTGAAGATTTTGCTTATAAAATTTTAATCTTTACAAAACAATTTCTTTAAGTAGACAACTCACAATGCATGTCAAATATGACTTAGTCTATAATGGATTTGCATGAAACTTACCAGGAAAAATTCCAGCACATAAAACTAGATATTTTGTATTATTGTGAAATTACCTTTGAAACTAAAAACCCTCTCATTTTCTTTTCATACATTTTTAATTTGTTTAAATATAATTTTAGGCCTTCATTTGTCTAAAATTTATTTTTCAGTTTTAGAAAAAATATATGAACTCCTAGGAGTATTAGGTGAAGTTCATCCTTGTGAGATGATAAATAATTCAGAAAGTTTGTTCCGGGCTTTTCTTGGTGAACTCAAGACCCAGGTATGGTAAACTTTATGATATTTTGCTTCCATAGATTTGGTTGTATTTTTCTCTTTTAATGATAATCCTCTTAAAACTCTCCTTTTAGATGACATCAACAGTGAGAGAGCCCAAACTACCTGTTGTGTCAGGGTGTCTGAAGGGATTGTCTTCACTTATGTGTAACTTCACTAAATCCATGGAAGAAGGTATTGCTTCACCTCATTTGTCTTTATTCAAAAACTGTAAGTCTAAATGAATTGCCTGTGTATTTTTTTGAACTCTTAACCAATTGTGAATTCACCTAAGTTGTGAGAAATAATTCAGAGATTCCATACATCCCTCTGCTGTGTCTCCTAGAGATGATATCTTTCAAAACTGTAGTACAGGGGCACAACCATGATACTGACACTGAGAAAATCTAGTGGCCTTACTTACATTCACAAGTTTGACATGTGCACATTTGTGTGTGTGTATTTAATTCTATGAAGTTTCATCACATGTAGATTTGTGTGCGCACTGCCTCAGTCAAGGTGCTGAACAGTCCCTCACCATGAGGATCCTTCCTGCTTCCCTTTTATAGCCACAGCCGCCTCTCTCCCTTTCCCACCTCCTCTTGCAACCTCTAATGATCTATCTACATCCTGAATTTTGTCATTTCAAGGTTGTATAAATGGACTAATGGACTGTAGTACATAACTTTCTGTGACTGGCTTTTTTTTTTACTTAGCGTAATGTCTTCAAGGTTCATCCCTGTAATAACCTGTGTCAGAATTTCCTTCCTTTTTAAGGTGGAATAATATTCCATCATATGAATATACTTATTTTGTTTATCCATTCATCTATCAGTAGACACTTGGGTGGTTTCTACTTTTTGCCTGTAATGAATAATGCTTTTGGAAAATGGGTGTACAAATATCTGAGTCCCTGCTTTAATTTTTTTGTTTATGTACTGAGAAGTGTAATTGCTAGATCTTACAGTAATTCTGCATTTTAATTTTTGGAGAAATTGCCATACTGTATCTACAGATAACTGTTTAACATTACCACCAGCAACCAACAGAGGTTCCAATTTCTCTACATCCTAACCAATACTTATTTTCTGTTTTTTTGATAATAGCCATTCTAAGGGGTATGAAGTGGTATCTCATGATTTTGATTTGCATTTCCCTTATGAGTAGTTGTTGATGTCAGGTGCTGATGGGCTATTTGTATATCTACTTTGGAGAAACCTATGTTCAAGTCCTTTGCCCATTTCTTAATTAGATCATGTGACTTTTTGTTGTCAAGTTGTAGGAGTTCTTTATATATCCTAGATAGCAATTCCTTATCAGATACATGATTTGCAGATATTTTCTCCCATTCCATGAGTTGCCTTTTTATTCTCTTGATTGTGTCCTTTGATGCACAAAAATTCTTTTCTTTGTCCTGATGAAGTCCAATTGATTTTTTTCTTTTGTTGCCTGTAGTTTTGGTGTATATCCATAACATCATTGCTAAATAACTGTTGAATTGTTTTGTGCCTTTGTAAAAAGTCAGCTGGGCATATATTTCTGAGTTCTCTGTTCTGTTCTTTACCTGCCTGCCATCACCGCACTGTCTTTTTTACTGTAATTATATAATAAGCCTAATGTTGACTAAAATCCTCCCATTATATTATTATTTTTCAAAATCATTTTAGTATTAGGCCTGTATTTTTCCATGTAAATTTTAGAGTACACTTGTGTCTGCAAAAAGCTTTCCTTGGATGTTGATAGTTACTGCATTAAACTATATATTATTTGACATCTTTATTATGTTGTGTTCTCCTATCCATAGACAGTCTATCTCTACATTTATGTAGGTCTTCGATGCATTTTGTAATTCTGTGGATGCAGGTCTTTGCCTACTAATTTTAAGTTCTGTTTAATATACTTTCTTCAGACTTATCAGTGGTGTTTTCCTGTAGTACCTCAAAATTAGAAGTTTTGAGGATAATCCAGCTGTAACAACATTATAAACATTATGAATCTCATTTCTTTTTTTTTTAATAATTTATTTTGGTATCATTAATCTACAATTACATGTGCAATATTATGGTGCTTAAACTACCCTCTTCATCAGGTCCCCCCCATCAACCCCATTACAGTCACTGTCCATCAGCGTGAAACTCATTTCTTTTTGAAAGGCAAATAAAATTTTTAGCTCTAAAAGATTCTTTAAAAGGAAAAACACCTCTACTTAGTTTTCCTTACCATTTTTACTCAAATAATTGGCAAATATTTCTACTTCCTATTTTTGCTTTTATCATGTTGAAACTTATGAAATTCTAATATCCTGTATTTTTAAGTTCTGAAATCAGTGATTTTTTGCAAAAATAGCAATTTCATATGCTTGAATCTAATATTTCTACTCATCCTTTATTGCCTCTTACCAAGAATATTGGAGTAGCCCTGTGATTTCTCTTTCTCTGTCTTCTTTCTCGTCTCTCCCATATCTTGTTATCAACTTCTACTCTGTCAAGTTCTTGTTCAAAGATCACCTATTTTATGAAGCCTTTATGATTCCCCTGAGCTGAATAGTCACTTCTTCTGGCTTCTGTATTTCTCTCTGTTACAGCACTTAACTAAAATGTGCTTTTACTTTATCAGGTTATATGTTTATTTCTGTTACTTGACCCTGTTGGCAGGTAATATTGCTTATCTGTCCTTGTATTTGTCACATTAATTGACATCTTCAGTGAACATATATAATTCAAGAAAAATAATACTCATTGTTCATTTACCATGGGCGAAAGATTATTCTAAACATGTTGCAAGGAAAATTCCTGTAGTAACTAAGACAGGTAATAATATGTCTATTTTATAGATTAGAAAACTAGAACTAAGGCGAGTCAAATAATTGCCTAAGTCGCACAACTAGTGTGATAGGCAGAACAGTGGCCCCAAGGAGGCTCTTATTCTCTCCCCTAGAACCTATGAGTATGCGGACCACAAGGTAAATGGGAATCAAGGTTGCTAATGCATAAAGTTGCTAATCAACTGACCATGACATGAGGAGATTATCCAGGGGGCCCCATATGATTCCAGGGCTCTTAAATGTGGGAGAGGGTGGCATGAGAGTCAGAGTCATGTCAGAGTGTCCCTGTGAGAAAGACTTAACCAGCCACTTCTGGCTCTGATGATGGAAGGGGGCCATCAGCCAAGGAGTGTGAATGGCCTTTAACTGGAAAAGCTGGGGAAGACAGCACCCTAAAAGCTCCCTAAAAAGGAACACAGCTTTGTTGACACTTTGATTTTACCTTTCATTACGTTGAATTCCAAAGTAGATATTTTTTGATTTTCTTTTATGGCATTATTCTATATACATGCTGATGTTTCTCTCATCTTAAGCCCTCTCTGACCCCCTCTCCCTCTCTCTGCTATCATACCTGGGCTCTGTTTTCAAGTATATCCATGCTGGCAATCAGAGCAAACAATTCTTGAGCCTCTGCTGTTTGCAAGTCACTGTCACAAGGGCGGAGACCTCAGTGATGAATGAAACATGATTTCTGGACAGCTAAAGGTAGTACTGGTAGGAGTAGTTACAGAATAATTGTGATGTCCATCAGGCAGGATAAGAGCCTCAGATTATAGTTGTGTGCCTGTTTTATCTTCCCTTTCAGGTATTATTCCCTTAGGCAGTAAGTTTACTAAGGTCAAAGATCATATTTTATTCATATTTTTAATTCCCATAATAATTTGGCTTATGCTGTTGTTCAGTAAATGCATGAGATATTGGGAGAGTAATAATGTATTTAGCCTTGTCTAATCCTCCTAGCAACTCTAAAAGAAGGCATATAGTGTCCCTGTTTACAGGTAAGAAAACAGAGGCTCTGAGAGATGATCGAATAGCTTGTAAGTGATGAGTTGGACTTGTTATTGCAGAGTTCTTCCTGCCTCCTGCTGTGTAACCACCTGCAGCTCTGAGTCGAATTGAATGAGAGATGTTACTTCTGAATTCACAAGAGACAGTTGGGATTCCTATAGATGTGAAGCTGTCTGAAATAAACTGCTATAAAGTCGTTGGTGAGATTTCTCAGATGATGCTGTTACGATTGGTAACACAGGCTTTTTGTTTTTCCCCAGATCCCCAGACTTCAAGGGAGATTTTTGATTTTGCCCTAAAGGCAATTTGTCCTCAGGTAGGATTCATATTACTCTATCTCTTTTACAGCTGAGATTTGCAGTCATCAAATATTGATGGTAAATTTTTTTTTTAATAGATTGATCTGAAGAGATACGCAGTGCCCTTAGGTAAGATTCTTAATGAAGTATAGAATATTTCAGATTATTAAATTAATGTCTTGAGTAAACTTTTGCTTAAACTACAAATGAAAGTAAGTATGCTAACATCTGTGAAGTTTCACATGCAGTTATTTACAGGGAGGTTTTTGGAGACTTTTGCTCCTAGGAACACACACTCCGGTCAATGGTCACACTCAGATTGCATGATTTAAAAAAAAAGATGACCTTAGGAGCGTCTTTCAGGAGATCCAGATTGTTTGATTCTGACTTGATCTAAATAAACCCTGAATCTACTTCTGAACTTTGGTTTGGGGGTCATTAGCCTGTTGATTGAAGTGGAGTTTGGTGGTATTAGTACTCTGTTGAGGGTCCCTGCATCATTACACTGTCATGATGCTGGCTCTTCACGAACAGTTTTAATTTTGACGTCTACCTAAAGCTTTCTTAGTTCTTTGTCTGCCTTCTCCTGTCCTGTTTTAAATGTAATGGTTTTGCAATTGCAGCTGGCTTATGCTTATTTACTCAGCATGCATCTCAGTTCAGCACCTGCCTTCTGGATAACTACATTTCTTTGTTCGAAGTGCTGTCGACGTGGTGTAGCCACACAAATATGGACTTGAAGAAGGCTGCATATTCGGCTCTGGAATCTTTTCTGAAACAGGTACTACAAATTCAACTTTCACTTTAAAATACTGTTCCCATGCAAAAATTTAAATTCCAGTCTTGCACATGCACATTTGAAAAATAAATGCAAGAGGATCCATTAGCTTCTGTAGTATTTACAGAAAAAAGCTTGGTTATTGATCAGCCTCATGGCCACAGAACTAAAAGAAAACTAGGCAGTTAGCAGATCAGATCAGAGCCTCAGAGCCAGGATTGGGGTCACTCTAACAGGCGAAGGTGGCAATGAGGATATTGGAAGGAAGGTCAGGGATCCTTTAAGCCAGGGGCAGCCAGGTGGGGGTGAGGAACCACATCTCCCAAGAGGTGAGGGTCAGCTGTCAAAGATAAGATGTGTTTCTCATGACAGTAAGGAGAGCCCATTTGCTCTTGTGTGTTTTCCATCTAGATAGGATGTGGTTGTAGAATTTGGGCCTCTAGGTTTGGAAATATGTCTTAAGTTGGCTAAGGAAGATACTCTTGTGATTGTGTTCTGAGAATCCAAGGGGACTGAAAGTACCTGCTGTTCAAGGTAGGCTTATGGCATTAGGCTGCTTGGCTTGGCTCTAGGGGAAACTACAAGAGTCACAACAGAAGTTTGTTTGGAGCCATGTTATAAATGGCTGTTAAATTTGCCAGCTAGTCCGTGAAGCCCTCTCTGAACTGTGGCACAGGTGATACCCCGTAGTAAGGATATACTGCAGTTTGTTGATGGGCGTTGGGTTGTTTCCAGTTTGGATCTATTTTAAATAAAACAGCTAAGAATATTTGAGACCAAGTATTTTTGTGGACATGTTTTCATTTCTCTTAAGTAAGGAGCCTAGAAGTGGGATTGCTGGGACCTATAGCAGGTATGTATTAGACTATAATAGAAACTGCTGACCCCTTTTCCAAACTGGCTGTGCCATTTTACATTACCACCAGCAATGCAGGAGAATGTGTCACCCCACCTCCTCATCAACACCCAGCACTGTTGGTCTTTTTTTTTTTTTTAATTGTAAATTGTAATACACAGAAAAAGGCATAAAACATACATATAAAGTCTACTAGCTTTTTTTTTTGTTATTATTAATACACAATTACATGAGCAACATTATGGTTACTAGACTCCCCCTATTATCAAGTCCCCACCACACACCCCCATTGCAGTCACTGTCTATCAGTGTAGAAGGATGTTATAGAATCACTACTTGTCCTCTCTGTATTATAGTGCCTTCCCCATATTCCCCAGCCCCACCCCCACCCCTGCTACATTATGTGTGCTATTTGTAATAGCCCTTTTTCCCCTTATCCCTCCCTTCCCACCCATCTTCCCCAGTTCCTTGCCCTTTGGTAACTGTTAGTCCATTCTTCGGTTCTGTGAATCTGCTGCTGTTTTCTTCCCTCAGTTTTTTCTTTGTTCTTATACTCCACATATGAGTGAAATCATTTGGTACTTGTCTTTCTCTGCCTTTCACTGAGCATAATACCCTCTAATTCCATCCATGTTGTTCCAAATGGTAGGATTTGTTTTCTTCTTATGGCTGAATAATATTCCATTGTGTATATGTACCACATCTTCTTTGTCTATTCATCTACTGATGGACACTTAGGTTGCTTCCATTTCTTGGTTGTTGTAAATAGTGCTGCAATAAACATAGGGGTGCATCTGTCTTTTTCAAACTGGGCTGCTGCATTCTTAGAGTAAATTCCTAGGAGTGGAATTCCTGGGTCAAATGGTATTTCTATTTTGAGTTTTTTTTTTTTTTTTTAACAATTTATTTTATTTTAGTATCATTAACCTACAATTACATGAGCAATATTGTGATGATTAAACTACCCCCTTCATCAGGTCCCCCCCACCAACCCTATTACAGTCACTGTCCATCAGTGTAGTGAGATGAGAATCACTACTTGTCTTCTCTGAGCTGTACAGTCCCCCCATGCCCCCCCACCCTATGTCTGCCAATCATAATGCCCCTTTTACCCTCTTATCCCTCCCTTCCCACCCATCTCCCCAGTCCCTTTCCCTTTGGTAACTGTTAGTCCATTCGTGGGTTCTGTGAGTCTGCTGCTGTTTTGTTCCTTCATTTTTTTTTTTTCTTTGTTCTTATACTCCATATATGAGTGAGATCATTTGGTACTTGTCTTTTTCGGCCTGGCTTATTTCACTGAGCATAATACCCTCCAGCTCCATCCATGTTGTTGCAAATGGTAGGATTTGTTTCTTTCTTATTGCTGCGTAATATTCCATTGTGTATATGTACCACATCTTCTTAATCCATTCATCTACTGATGGACACTTAGGTTGCTTCCATTTCTTGGCTATTGTAAATAGTGCTGCAATAAACATAGGGGTGCATCTGTCTTTCTCAAACTGGGCTGCTGCATTCTTGGGGTAAATTCCTAGGAGTGGGATTCCTGGGTCAAATGGTATTTCTATTTTGAGTTTTTTGAGGAACCTCCATACTGCTTTCCTCAATGGTTGTACTAATTTACATTCCCACCAGCAGTGTAGGAGGGTCCCCTTTCTCCACATCCTCACCAACATTTGTTGTTGTTTGTCTTTTGGATGGCGGCCATCCTAACTGGTGTGAAGTGATATCTCTTTGTGGTTTTAATTTGCATTTCTCTGATAACTAGTGATGTGGAGCATCTTTTCATGTGCCTGTTGGCCATCTGAATTTCTTCTTTGGAGAAGTGTCTGTTTAGCTCCTCTGCCCATTTTTTAATAGGGTTATTTGCTTTTTGTTTGTTGAGGTGTGTGAGCTCTTTATATAATTTGGATGTCAACCCCTTATCGAATATGTCATTTATGAATATATTCTCCCATACTGTAGAATATCTTTTTATTCTACTGATGGTATTCCTTGCTGTACAGAAGCTTTTTAGTTTGATAGAGTCCCATTCGTTCATTTTTGCTTTTGTTTCCCTTGCCTGGGGAGACATGTTCATGAAGAAGTTGCTCATGTTTATGTCCAAGAGATTTTTGCCTATGTTTTTTCCTAAGAGTTTTATGGTTTCATGACTTACTGGTCTTTTTAATGTTAGCCCTTCTAATGGGTGTATGATGTTACCCTACTGTAGTTTAATTTGAATTTCTGTGGTGACTGTTGATAGCGATCTTTTTTTTGCCTGTAGTTGTCAGCCATTCTTATATCTTGTGAAGTATTTGTTCAGATAGTTTGCTCATTTTAAAATTAGATTGTATGTCTTCTTATTAATAAGTTTGAGTTCTCTACAAAATTTGGATGCAAGTCTTTTTCTAAAAATATTACAAACAGTTTTCTTTCTCTTACCTTTTCATTTTCTTAATAGTATCTTTCAAAGAGTAGAAGTTTTAAAAATTTGGTCCTATTTACCAATTTTCCAGCTGCTTCCTCTTTGTGTGTCCTACATAAGAAATTTTTTGTCTATCCTGTGGTTGTGGAGATTTCCTTCTGGTTTTCTTCAAGAAAGAAGAAAGTAGTTTAGGTCTATAATCCATTTTGAATTAGTTATAGTGCTTGGTGTAAGGGTTGAAGATTTTTTTTTTCTCCCATATTTTGGTTTGGGCACCATTTGTGAAAAGACTCTTTTTTCCCCATTGACTTACCTTGGTACCCTTGTCAACAATCAGTTGGCCTCCCATGTGTGGGTCTGTTTGTGGACGTGTTTTGTTGCGTTCCCTTTTTATCTGCTCTTAATGGTAGTTTCTCACTATCTTGATTACCCTAGCTTTATGTTAAGTCCTGAAATAAGGTAGAGGGTGCCCTCCAGCTTCTTCCTTCTTTTCCATTATTGCTTTGACTATTTTATGTGCATTTTTAAATTTAAACATTACTCTTGTGGGAAAGAAATTTTCCTTTTTTAATTCAACTTTATATAAAGTTCTTGTGAAAAACATTGCAGGTTAGTAGGACCATATAATTAAAACAGTATAAAGAGTACAAAGAATGAACTGTTAAAATCTTCTGAAATCCTACCACCAAGAAGAAAAAAATCACCATTTTGGAGGTAATGCCTCTAGTGACCCCTCCCCCACTTTGTCCTTCCCTCCTCCTTCAGAGGGTAGGAATGGGGAGGGAGAGAGACATCTCCACATAGAGGAGTATTCATAATTTCTGTAGCCTTAAGATTTTCCACTGTGTTGGGTATTTCCTGTTAGCACACTGAAATCTACTTGATTACTTATTAATGGCAACATAGGTGATCTCTCTCATTATATTTATGAGCCAAATGTTTTAACCTATTGTTTACTGTGGGATAATTGTTTCCAAGTTTTTGCTACTCTATGCAGAAAACAATTGTCTAAAAGGTTGTTTCTTGAAAGCACAATAACAAAAAATTAGAAAGTCTAAATGTGTACACATTATAGTATATTCAATGAAGACTGTTCTGTAATTAAGTAAAATAATGTTTGTGAACTTCTTCAGTAACATGTTCGTGATATGCTTGAGAAAAGACAAATTGTGAAGCAGTGTGTATGATGTCCCATTCTTCTAAAGTAAATGGGGAGCAAAGTGCCTAGAAGGACATAGATACTTAGATTCTTTCCATTCTCGTCTTGCACAGTCTGCCCTGAAATTGGGAATGTTTTGAACACTGTGTTCTTGCATTCAGGCTATTGCCACTTAGTTTGGTAGATGGTGATCCTACTTACTTATCAAATAAATACTTCTCATTTCCCTTGCCTCACCTAATTTAAGCTTTATTGTTTGTAGTTTATTTTTCTGAACATGAGATGCTTTGTCTTTCTGATTGTTTTGAACTCTTTTGTGTTGCCCTTAATGAGGCACCCAGTCTGTTGATGAATTCTGCACTTTCTGGCCCCTGGGCCTGCACAACTCTGTGTCACCCTGTGAGTCACAGATGAGTTCTAAAGAACTTTCTACTTCATCAGGGAGCCTTAATTTAGAACCTGCTTTTTTTGTGTGTGTGTGCATATGTTTCCCTGCATTTCCCCAGTCTCTTTCAGTCCCTTTCTCTAAGAAAAATGCATCACATGTTATAACATATATAATTATTATTTAAGAGAATGTCACTTCTGAACCTGATGGAGACTAAGCAAATTAAAACAATGGTTGGTTGATATGAGTAAAAGCAAGTATATGTAATTATAACAATACATTGATAATATCTAAATAATTTTAATCTTTATATTTGTACAGATTCCTTTGTTTTGCTATTAAATATTTTTAACAAGTAAATATGCAATTTCAGGTTTCTCTTTTGGTGGCAAAAGATGCTGAAATGCATAAAAGTAAGCTGCAGTACTTTATGGAGCAGTTCTATGGAATTATCAAGAATGTGGATTCAAACAGCAAGGACTTATCCATTGCCATTCGTGGATATGGACTTTTTGCAGGAGTATGGTCATTAATTTATCCATATCTTTTTAGTTTCATTTGAGTGTTTAAGGGAATATAATTATTGCATTTTTGAATAGCATCTCACCTTTGTGACAATATCGTTGTTATTTTTTTTGTTGTTAACTTATTTTTTCAGTATCTGCTATGTACTAGGATTCTGTGTATGTACTATCTCAAATACTCACAAATTTCCTACAAGCTTTTAGGAGTATTATTTCACTTTACAGATGAAGAAACAGACCCAGAGAAAGTAGGTAACTTGTCAAAGGACACACAGTTAGTAATTGACAGGCCCAAGACATAATTCAAATCTGAAGATGAGAAACACCTTTTTTTCCAGTTTGTCTTGCTGCCCCTTATTTATGAAGTAAAATTATAGTTGCTGTCACTCAACATTTTAGAAAGAGAAGTTCTTATGGCAGAAAGAGGTCTAGTTAAGCATATTGAGAATAACTGTAGTTATTTCCCTGTTGGTGGATCTCTATGACTTCTACTTCACAGAAAGAATCACTTGTTACTTTGCTTTCTACAAGTCTGTCCCTCCGTGTCTGTTCCCTTGTTTCCCAGAGTGAGAATCCTTCCCTCCTGCCTTCCACTCTCACTGCTCATTCTATACTGATACTTAATGAATTTGCTTCCAAATGATCTGTTTACCCACCACCCCCTTTTTTATAAATCTCCATCTCCATTTGTCTCTGTTAGGTTCTTAAATATACTTAGGGCAGAAGAATTGTATGTGAGAAGGCTCAGAGCAGGAACCTTTCAACTTTTTACATGCTGGTCTAATCTACTTCACTTGTTTACTGTAGTTAGGTATATTCACACTGTAGCTAGAGGGTGATGGACAAGCAAAAAGGGAGAGCCTCTAAAAGATAAACACAGGTCCTCAAGATGGTGAGTCTGATCTGAAGTCCAAACAAGCCTTTGGAAAATCAGAGCTGGGTGGTAACATTGTCAGGTTGGGCCCTATAAAGGTGGCCCTGGGCACAGTATATAGCACAGTGTAGTAGTGTGTTCCAACTTTGAGGTTACCTCCCAGCCACTTCCTTAGGGTGACTGGCTTCCCCCGGGGTAGGGACTTACTTGTCTTTGATACCTAACATCTAAACAGTGCCTAGAATGTAGCTGACGATCACTAGATGCTTTGTTCATGAATATTTAGAACATAATTACAGATCATTTAAAAAACATCTTTATAAGATACACATATTTTCTATTCTCCATTAGAAAGCTTGTTAATTTTCAATTTATAATCATTTGGCTTAACATGCCACCTTAAGTATCATTATTTTGACACTTATAAGATTGATAACTTCCGTTTTACCTTTCCTGAAGACTTGCAAGGTTATAAATGCAAAAGATGTTGACTTCATGTACGTAGAGCTCATCCAGCGCTGCAAGCAGCTGTTCCTCACCCAGCTAGACACTGTTGATGACTACGTCTACCAGATGCCAAGTTTCCTCCAATCTATTGCAAGTGTCTTGCTCTACCTCGATACAGTAAGTGAAATAGTTAACTAAACTGAGCACAATTTTAACTATTTAATCTCACTTTAAATGATTTGATGGAGTCGTATGAGTTGTAGGCATTCAGGACGGGCACCATTCTGGTCAGGTGGATATTTTTAATTAGTATTTTGTGTCAATAGAATTATTGTCATGGAACTTGACTTTTTGTTACCCAAAGCAGGAAAAATTATTTGTTACTCTTTTCTGTCTTTCTAAAAGATTAAGTTTACTGCTTGGGATAGAAATGTACCTTAAGTATTCAGTTTTGCTCTGTTTTTTTCAGGCAATCACAATAATGACTGGTAAGCTTATTAGCAGACTAGATAAACTGGGTTTTTTTCATTGATATAGTATGTATCTGAGTTATAATTACTTTGAATATGTGTATTATTTCTATTTTTACTTATTCCCTCCTTAACTTTCAGTTCTCCATTTCTGGTAGGTTCCTGAGATATATACTCCAGTTCTGGAACATCTCATAGTGGTACAGATAGACAGCTTCCCGCAGTATAGTCCAAAAATGCAGTTGGTATGTTGCAGAGCCATAGTGAAAGTTTTCCTAGCCTTAGCAGAAAAAGGACCAGTTCTTTGGAATTGCGTTAGTACTGTAGGTAAGTCTGGAATTCACTGTTGTTTCTGTGATGATGAGTGATGAATACTCCACATGTTTGGTATAATGACTATCTGATTGCTAAATTCTTTTGTATCTTTGGATGCTTCTTGGAGACCTAATATTTTGGTGGAAAAAAAGTTTCCTTTTCCCTCCTTTTGTTTTTGGATCTTTTTTTTTTTCCTTTGCTTCAGCATCTTAATAGTCCAGAAAGTAAGCCTAAAGATACTAACAAACTTAGAGAAAAACTTGAGAGGTAAGGTTATGTTCAAAAGCAGTGGCTGTCATTTTTGTTGAGTGTTTGGTTGTATATATCAGTGTTTCCTTCATTTTTGTTCTCATTTGCTTTTTTCAGTGCACCAGGGGTTAATCAGAATATGTTCTAAACCAGTGATCCTACAAAAGGTAAATTCTGAATTTAATGTTTTGAAAATTAGTCTTTTTCAGTCTCACTGAAAGTTAGAAATGTTGCTGGGGTTTTTTTTTTGTGTGTGTAAATATACAGAATTGGTCTTTTTAGTTATTAGTCATGCCTTAATTTTGAAGTGTAGGACATACTACCTCTCTTTTTTTTCTGGTAAATAAACTTCTCCTAAGTTATGAAACATACTTAAATGTAAGTTTACTATTATACACATATTTTTATAAAAGGGAAATGTTTCCTGTCTTAAAATTTTAGGGCAAAATACTTCAGTGTATTATGGGAGACATATCTTAGTTTCAGGAAATAGGATGAGATGAGAGATTGAGTTGCTTAAGAAAGTGAGATAAAAGATTTATAACATTCCTTGTATATTGCTTTGAAATATCTGTTAGTGTGTCACTATTTTAATCCCAGTTAGAAGAATCATGACTTTTTCTAGCTTATTTGTTTTATGATGCTTCATAATATACTCTAACTCAGTCAAATTATAGTCTCCTACTGGTGGCTGTTTTAGCTTAGAAAACTGAAAATCAGGAAGTTCTGGCAGCAGTGCTTATTCTGTGACTCCGTCAGTTAGTATTGGCTGTTGTCTTCCTGCCCAGCTCACAGAGTCTGAAGACCACCATGCATCAGTGGAAGTCAGAGCCGGCAAGTGGAAAGTGCCCACGTACAAAGACTATCTGGACCTTTTTAGAAACCTCCTGACCTGTGATCAGATGATGGTAAAAATGACAATTTTAAAATCATAAAAGTAGCCTAGTTTCCCCTTTGTCAGTCTTCATAGTTTTACAGTTAAGACTTATTTATTTCAGAATTAGATTTTCCTAACTTTCAGTTGTTTTTCTAAAGAGTACTTCAAGTAATAAAAAATTAAAGCAGTATAAGTTAGGACAGTTAAAGTGAAATTAAAAAAAAGTAAACAGGAACAAAGTCATAGAACTCCACTTAAAGTTAATTGCTGAAGCTGAGTCCTCATTTTTCTTCAGTAGCCATGTAATAAGAGTCAATTCGGAGTGGTTCTAACAGTCTCTTAGGTAACAAAAATATAACAGAATTATCACTGTGGAAGAGCTCTCCTATTTTTAGTTGTTAAAGATGAAGATAAATCCAGTTGATTTAATCGATATGAAGGAGATTTGTGGACAGCTATTACTTACATCATTTATGGCTAGAATAATGCTTCCTGCCTAATGTGTTTCTAGTGGTTGTTTCTTTAAAGTCTACTTTAAGCCAGATCTGGCCACTGTTTTAACAGACTTTGACAAAGCATTAATAGGCTTGGAAAAACTATTTTTGTCAGTGGATGGTTCCTGTCCTGTGAAATATCTTAGGAGTTTCTACTTTTCTTATTGAGGTAAAATAGTGTATATAACAGTGTTAGTAATTTTACCTAAAATATTTCTTCCTTATACATGATATTATAGGCATAGTAATTGGCCTGTATTTTTAGAATGGTAGAATACTTTCACTTTTAAAGAAATGATAGATAATACTTTTAAATTCATTCTGAGGATGTATATATCCATTTGTATGCATGTACATATGTGTATATATGTGTGTGTGTGCATAGGTATACACCCTGCATTAGCACACACATGTACACACACAACTTAAATGTGTAAGTATACATAGGTGTGTACACACATATACACAAATTAATTGGGGTAAATGCTTCAACAAGGATTGACCTAAATCTTCTCATTGACTCCTATGTACTAGTAATTATTTGACATGACTGGATAAGTCATATCTGATTAAATGAATTGTCCTAATAATTTAGGGAGGTAGCTACATTTTGCCGCTTGAAATCTTCACAGTTTACATAGCAGTTTCCATATCTAAATATGCACATATATCTGTATGCATAATGCATAATACTTACGCTTTTTAGCACCAAATTTGAAGTTTATTATTTTTCTTTGTTTTAAAGGATTCTCTTTTAGCAGATGAAGCATTTCTTGTTGTGAATTCCTCCCTTCAAAGCCTGAACCGTTTGCTTTATGATGAATTTGTAAAATCAGTTTTGAAGATTGTTGAGAAATTGGATCTTACACTAGAAAAACAGAATGTTGGGGAACAAGAGGTTTGAAATTCTTGTCAATAATGATTTTGCATCATTTTTATACCAATTCTGTTTGCATGTAAATAATCAAGGGAAAATAGCACATTTGTAGAGTATTACAGGAAATTGATTTCTTCCTCCTTAGTCTGTTTTGCTGATTATTTTCTATTTGAATAGCCTAATGTATAGAAAATGTTATCACTACATTGTTCAAAAAGTAATTCAGTATATGTTTAATATGTTGAAAACAATTTTTTTTAAGTTGTTTACTAGGCTTGTTTTTTACTCCTTCCTTAGCAATGGTGGAGTCAAATCTTACTTTTGTGTAGAGGTTGCTTTTTCCAGTAGGAGAGGGAAACTTGTATTCCTCTTGTTTCTAGCTATGGAAACTCCAAACACTGGATATACAGTGGTTGCTGTGTTCCTGGGATAGTAGGATACAGACAACAGGCAGCAAAATCCCTTTTTCCTGTACCCCACTTTCCTGGTGTGGGTAAAAGTCATGGTTTAGTGCTGCTTGTAGGAGCTGCTGTGATCTCCTGTGAGGAGGTTTAGTAACAAAACACTATGATAATGAGACGAATGTCAAATGGCTTGAGTTTCAGTGGGAAACATAGCGTTTGCTTTGAGCCCAGTGGTGGGGTCTCAGACTAGAGTGTGCTTGTTGGAGTTGGTGCCTGTGTACTTCAGTGCAGTGCTGTGACCAGGGGAGATGACAGGGAGGGAATGCAGAGGATACATAAAGGAAACAGTAAAAGGCCACTTGTTACATTAGCTTTATTTCATTTTTTATGTTGGTTGATAGGAACACCAATGTCTGTTTTCTTGCTTTTTCTGTTTTGTGAAGGTCTAAAATAATTTCATTTAAAAACTTGCAGAAAAGGGACCTGCTGGGACTGTGTTAGTCAACAAACCTTTTTAGATTACACATCTTTATCATTTTTGTTGCATGTATTTTGTTTCTCTTCTATTTCTTGCCCTTTTTACTTTATTCCAAAAGGCCAGGTGTGACCTGTTAGCATTTCCCAAATATATCTAGTCTCCAACCCTCCTTGATAGCTTCCAGCTCTTGTTTAGCATTTCTCCCTGAATCTGGTAACACAAATTTAATGTCAATTTTAAGTTAATATTACTTAACACTGTCGTTTCTGTTTCTCACTTTGAAACTTCTGAGTCACTATTGATAATTTCTGCTCCTCCTTTAAGAAACTATAGCTTCCCTTCATATTTTTGTATTCATACCATTCTTTTATCACTTTATCACCTCCCATGTGTTCTTTCATTTAGTGTTTTCTGCAACTTTGATTAATTTTGTCAAATTGTAAATTCTTGAGGGCCCATCTATAACTTCCTCACATTTGCATTCCTTCCTCATAGCATTAGGCCTTAACTGTGAAGTCAGTTGTTAAATGATTGAATGGTACAATGTTTGTTTTGTTACAACTGATTTTTAAGGATGAAAATGAAGCTACTGGTGTTTGGGTGATCCCAACTTCAGATCCAGCTGCTAACTTGTATCCTGCTAAACCAAAAGATTTTTCAGCTTTCATTAACCTGGTGGAATTTTGCAGGTATTTAAAAAAAAATTCTAATTATTAGTTATTGGCTATAATATAAGGAAAACATATGGGTATAAGAAATGATAGTCTTAAAATCTAAAATCACTTATATGAACCTTTAAAATAAATCTAAATGTACCAGCTTAAATTTATCTTTTTTTATATTTAAAAGATCCTTAGGTATGGAAAACAAGGAATATAGATATACCTGAAAATGTGTTAAAACTGGAATCACAGACCTGTTTGATTGTGTTCCATATAATTTCAAAGATGAATAAAAATATTACATAATAAAAATTCTGTAGTAAGCTTTTAATTATTTTTACAGAGAGATTCTTCCAGAGAAACATGTAGAATTTTTTGAGCCATGGGTATACTCATTTGCATATGAATTAATTGTCCAGTCTACACGGTTGCCACTCATCAGTGGTTTCTACAAATTACTTTCTGTTGCTGTGAGAAATGCTCAAAAAATAAAATATTTTGAGGTAAGTGTTTTTTGGAGGACATTAAATAGTCCTGTGTTTTTTTAGTTGTGTGTGAGCTTGTATAAATGCATTACAGGTGTACCTTGGACATACTGCAGGTTCGATTTCAGATTACCGCAATAAAGCGAATATTGCAATAAAGCAAGTCCCAGCATATGAAAATTATTTTTATACTATACTATAGTCTGTTAAGTGTGCAGTATCAATTATAATCATAACACTGAGGATCACTGATCACAGATCACCATAACAAATATAGTAATAGTGAAAATATTTGAAATATGGTGAGAATTACCAAATGTGACACAGAGACAAGAAGTGAACAGATGCTTTAGGAAAATGGTGCCAGTGGAATTGCTCGATGCAGGGTTGCATAAACCTTCAATTTGTAAAAAAAAAAACAATGTGTGAAGTGCAATTAAATTAGTATATCTGTATAAAATATGAGATTTTAACATACTGCAGTTTTAAAATCTAATTTTATTATTTGTATTTTTAAAAGCTGTTAATGTGAATGGCAATTGGATGATCCTCTTTAAAAAACTAATTGCATTTTCTGTTCCGATTTACAAGCACTTGACTGATTATGTCAGATTAACAGGTCCTTGAGGCTTGGTCCTAGGATCTGTAGCACAGCATTGCTTGGGAAGTCTCATGCCTTCTCTAGACTTACCTAATCAAAGTCTGGAGGCAAGGCTCAGCAGTCTGTGCTAACCAGCCACCCAGATGATCCACGCATCTCACACCTCACACTGCTTTCCACTGGCCTCTGCCTGAAATGTTTTCAGAGCTAATTTTCCTTTCCATCTGCACAAGGCCTTGGCAAAGTGAAAATGGGTTTATCCCTCAGAAGGAAGGTTGCCAGATGATTAGGACATAGAATAACCCTACCATTGTTCATTGCACTAATTTGCTATTTTATTCAACAGGGAGTTGGTCCAAGGAGTCAGAAACAGCCTCCTGAGGACCCAGAAAAGTATTCTTGCTTTACTTTGTTTGCAAAATTTGGTAAAGAGGTAATTTGAAATGATTTATCCAGTGTTATCATAGGCCATTTAAAAATGGATGTATGACGGGGAGGGCTGTACAACTCAGAGAAGACTAGTGACTCTGTGGCATCTCGCTACGCTGATGGACAGTGACTGTAATGGGGTTGGTGGGGGGGACCTGATGAAGGGGGTAGTTTAATCACCATAATATTGCACATGTAATTGTAGGTTAATGATACCAAAATAAATTGTAAATTAAAAAAAATGGATGTATGTTGAAAAAAATTCTAATGATCATAAATGATCTAATTATCTAAAAATTGGTTTATTTAATCCAGGTTGGCATTAGGGATTAAGAAATTAAGTGGTTTTTTTGGGATTAAGAAATACAGGAATTGTTTTGCTGCAAAGGACACTTGAGTTTTCTTAAAATAATTTCAATGATGAGAACTCAAAATCAATACATTCTTTAGCTTTTCATATAATGGAAGTACTTCAACAAATTAACCTTTCCTGGAGATCAGTGCTTAATTTGTAAATGAATGTTACCATGTCAAATAAAGGCTACAGGATCATTTTTTGTATTCCAGAATAGGGTAGATACTTTTTAGTTGATTTTCAAGTCATAGGCTCTGTTCAGGTGCATACCACAGTCTTTCTCTTCTTTCTTGTTTAGGTATCAGTTAAAATGAAGCAATACAAAGATGAACTTTTGGCCTCCTGTTTGACCTTCATTCTGTCCCTGCCACACAACGTCATTGAACTTGACATTAGAGCCTATGTTCCGGCACTGCAGGTGGATGCATTGTCTTGCGCAAATCCATTTCTTCATGCAATGCTATGTTTCCTAGAAAACATGGAAATACCAAGGTCTTGCCCTTGCAGTCCCAGTAGGTGCTTACCCATCAGACACCCTGGGTAAAATTCTCTTTCTGCCGCTTAGTAGCTTTGGAACTTGGAGCACTTGGCTTGGCCTCTTGAACTTCCCTTACAGATGGATATGAGGATAAGAAGAATTAAACCTTCAATGTGTGGACAGTCTGCAGTATAATACCAACCATGTAGACTTTGCTAATGACCTGAGATGCACCCACTTACCTGTAGCAGTGTCTGGCATTCTGGCATTAGAAGGGCATTTTCATTAGAAACAATTAATTGGTGTTTTTTCTTTAAATCTTAAATTCCCTGTGTTTCGGTTTACCTTGTTTGTATTTATAGATGGCTTTTAAACTGGGCCTGAGCTATACCCCATTGGCAGAAGTAGGCCTGAATGCTCTAGAAGAATGGTCAGTTTACATCTGCAAACATGAAATTCAGCCCCATTATAAGGACATTCTACCCAGCCTTGATGGATATCTGAAAACTTCAGCCTTATCAGGTAAGGTTTAGAAGAATTGTGGTGTGTATGTTAAAGTGACAATGTAATACCCATAATAGGACTATCTGTGTTTTTGCAACTTCTGAAATTTGATCCCAGTGTATAAAAAATATGTTTGATTGGTATTTTTATCATCTCCCAATTCATTTCAATGTAATTGGGTTATAGGAAATATAACTGAGGTATTAAACCTATTTTTAATTTTAATCACTTACAGATTTATAAAATCTTCAAGGGTAAGAACTCTATCTTATATATTTTGAACTCCTTATAAATCCTAACACACTGCTGGCCAAAATGATTTTGTTAAACAGGAATTAAAAAGCTATGAGGAAATTCATTAGTGAGTGGGTTCCTAAAATGCTTCTGAGTTAGTTTCTGTAAGATTTTTTTTCAAGTTTGGCATATTTAAAGCATTATGACTGCAATTTCCTTATTCAGAGAATTTTAGGAATGTTCACTTGATATAGCTATCATATAAATAAGTCAGAACATAGCTCCTTTAAGAGACTTTGTAATCTAATTTATTGATAATAAATCCAAATACAGGAGCATTATGTCTCCAAATACAGGAGCATTACACAAAGTCCAGGCCTTTCTCAGCTTAGGCACGCAGACCCAACACGGGCAGGGCTTATTGTTTCAATTCTGTAATTCTAGTCAGAGCTCGAAAGACACCAGAGACAGCTATTCACTGGTCCCAACTTGAAACAGGTGCTTTCCAGTGAATGGAATTCTTAACTAATTTGATCTCCAAGAAATTAAAAAAAGGCTGAAAACCAGATCCTCTTTCTGTCTCTGGCCCATTGGAGAATAGGTCTCTGGCCTCAACTCATAGGTCACCATGGGGTCAGCATAGTATAAACCCAAATTCTCAGTCATTGCTCCTGCCATGGCTGCTAGCTTATTGGGTATAGGCAAAGCAAAGATAAAGTCGTAGAGAGGAGAACTAGAGAAACAGCAGAGGTAAGGCTCTGCTGTTATTTGGGATTTGTTTCTGGAAAACGTGCAGGGATTAAACCACCAGTTGTGTCCCCCCAGCAGTGCAGCTTCCTGTGGATTGTCAGCCAATCCTTGGGCATCTCCAGACTAGTGAGAAGTAGCTTTACAACTGTAAAATTATGAATTTACACTGATACAAAACCAGCATGTGTTGAAGATCTTATTTAATTCCGTAAAGGTACTAGTAAGCTGTTACAATAGGTTCCTATAACCTGAGTCTAATTGCAAGAAAAGACTAGACAAACCCAAATAGAGGGACAGTACACAAAATTACTGGCATAAAAAATTTTAAATGTCCTAATAGTGAAAATCAGTGGAAGAATGAAGGACTGTTTTGAATTTACAGTAGACTAAAAGGACAGGACAACTAAATATCACATGTAGTTCTGAGCTAAGACATTGTAGGATCAGTGCTGGAACCAGAATGGGGCTGAACATAAATGTGGGCAGTGTCTCAAGATCAGTGTCCTGATTTGGATAGTTGTATGGTTCTGATGTAGGAGAATGTCCTAGTAGGAAATACACACAAAGTGTTTAGTGGGGGGGGGAGCATCAAGTTGGTAGTTTACTCCTAAGTGGTTCAGGAAAGTGAAATTTTGTACTACACTTCCAGGTTTTCTGTTAGTTTATAATTGGTTCAAAAAATTTATAGGGAAGTACTTTAAGACTATACATATTCTTGTTCTTCATCGAGCTTTCACCTTAGTAGTTTTAGTATCCATTGATGAGTCTTCTTTAATTAATTCCTACAATAGTTGCAAAGTGGTGTTTTTCTAACTCTGTCATTTGTTCTATACTAGTTAGCATTCTACTGGAAGAAATAATGTTTTTTTCTCACCTATTTATTTCTATTGGTAGGGACTTGTGGATTCTTATCTTCTCAGTGGGTATAATCTTTTACTGTTCCTGATCGTGACACTCAAATTGTCCCAGATTTGGCTTGTATATCAGGAGTCGGCACTGGGTGCTTCTCCTTGAGCAGTTCCTTACTTCCTGGCACCTGCCCCATCTCTTGTATTAGCCATTTCTCCAAGGAACCATGTTTCTTTTAGTAGACAACTATTTAAAATCGAGAAAACCACTATTAATATTTTTTTGTTCTAGAAACTTACTTTTTAAATTGTAATCAATATTAGGATTTTTAATGTCTCTATTTGTCATGATAGTGTTTTCTTCTTACTACTCATCAAATCAGTGAATGAATGCAACTTCAAATTGATGTTTGTTTACTGTTGATAGATGAGACCAAGAATAATTGGGAAGTGTCAGCACTTTCTCGGGCTGCCCAGAAAGGATTTAATAAAATTATGTTAAAACATCTGAAAAAGACAAAGAACATTTCATCAGTAAGAAATCCCTTTATTTTCTTTACCTTAAATAATTCAGAGATCAGATTCTATAAAAAGTAAAGATATTCATTTATTGTTATATATGTTCGAGTACAATATAGAAAAAATTTCAATATAAGCAATAAAAATGTAAGGTATGTTAAATATTTGGTTTACTGTCTTGAACTTGTTTTGCTGTCTGTCTCTGCCTTCAAATGTATTTAATGGATAATAAAAAGTAATATGTTTCATATTCAATAAGCTATTAGAAGATTGATAGGGATATGTAAGGTTGATTCATTTACTGATTAGATCTTAAGTGTGTCATTTTGTCAAGTTCAGTTTATACCAGCATTTGTGGAGTTTTTTGGTGATAGTTTCTTGAGACCAGTTTTTTGAGATGTAGCATATGATGTAATAAAAAATAATGTAGATAGCAAAAATTGAGTTAATATAGGGCAAATATGTATTTTAGGTGAAAATTGAAATTTGAAAACCGTTCAGTGTTTAGAACTGGTAATACAAGCTTTAGGGTAAATTCTTCCTACCTTATTATTTTTGACAGATTTTGATTGAGAGCCTTAAATGAAACTAGGAACTCTAAAAGTTTTAAATTATTTTATCACATACAAATAAAGCAAAATGAAATCACTTCAGTTATCTCTGGCTTTGCAAATAAAATTTCTTTACAGACACACAGCCCCTGTTCCCTAGGACAGCAGTGCCCGAAGCGCGGGCTCCTGTGAGTTCCAGGGTGCAAGGCCAGGACTGTTCTTACTTGCTGACATTTGCACTGGGGTGTGCCGGTGGCTAACATTATCGACACCTTAGTGTTTTATTAAATTGTGACCCTTGAACACGCATTTTTTTAATATTCTGTGAGATGAAACAGGAAGCATCTACATAAAGCAGTCTGTTGTCAGCAAGGCATGACAGCTGTCTTTAGGAAAAGCACTTATGTGATGCTTTGATCTATAAGCTAAGGTTAGCCACTCATTTCATGAACACCATTTTTACTTAAAACTGACTAACAACCTGTAGCTATTCAGTATTTGGAAGACATTTTGTCTAAAATAGTGAGCCTGTCACTTCAAAGAAAACATCTGAGAGTATTTGTTGCCAGCGATAAAATTCAAGCTTTTAAGTGAAAATTAAAATTTAGGAAAACTTGTAGTTATTACCATGAGCTTGATGACTTCTCAATACTTAAGTGATTTTTCTGATGAGATTGGGGGTGATATTAACAAATCGGATTTTTTTGCATATATGGTGGAATGTGTCTACATTTGGAAGATCTGCATAACCCAGTGAATGAATATTTTCAGATGAGCAATACATTATATCACCAAATCATGTATGGGTAAAAAATCCACTCAAAGTGCAAGATAAACCAATGGATTTTAATGTAATAGACCACATAAAATTCATTGATGAGGTTTCAGATACCCACATTGTTACTAACCTCTAAGAAATGACTGCATGTTCAGTTTTGGAGTAGTATCAAAAAATAACCACTATTATCTAAAAAGACTTAAAGTCCCTCTTCCAGCTACAGCCCCAACAACATGTGACAAGAGTTGTGTTCTAGTGACAATAAAGAGATTTGCACAAATCTGAAACAATGGAATATGTAGTTACTTGTCCTAAAAATATGTCATTTGTTAACACTCAATGGGTTTAGTATTTTTAAATAAAATAATAACTGTTTAAATAATTTCTAAGTTTTTACTCCTAATGTGATATTGGTAAATACAACCCTCATAAACAAAAGCTCTTTGGAGATGCTCAGTGTTTTTAAGGGTGTTATGTGTCCTGCCAAAATTTTGGGACTGCTGGCCTAGGAAACTGATATATAACTGCAAAATTGGAAGAGATGTGGCTTCTTTTCATGAATTTGCAGTAAAAATAACAGCAGTCCTGTGTAGGATATAAAGAACCATTGAGAGACATTAATAATAGAGATGGTAGTAAAATAGCTTTTCTTTACTCTCAGAATTCTCTATAATTTTTAACTCAATTATCATCACATTTATACTGTTGTTCAAATTTGCAGAATGAAGCACTGTCCTTAGAAGAAATAAGAGTTAGAGTAGTACACATGCTTGGCTCTCTAGGAGGACAAATAAGCAAAAATCTTGTAACAGGTAAACTTACCTTTAAAATGAATTAACCTCTGTAGATACAGTTTACTTTAAATTAGATATATATAGATCATGGTATATTCTGACATTTGTATTTTCAAATAAGATTACAAAGAATAATGTTTTGCCTAATGAAATGCTTTGACTATCCCCATGTAATCTGACTCATTCAGTACACTAGCAGGCAAAATCTTCTAGCTCTATTTGTTAAGCTTGTTTTCCATTTTGAAGCAATCTAATTTGACTCTCTTTCAATTCCTTATACAATGTTTGATATAAAAATCTTTTTTAAATCTGATATTCTTAATATTTGGATATTGGAGAATATTTTTGATCAGAACGTTTTAGATTAGTAAAAATTATCTGTATTTTTACTTCTGAAATTTCATATTAAGTGTGCTAGTGACTTTCAGTTTTTTAGGAAATTAGAGCCTATATTGGGAAAAGAAGTGTTATAAAGATATTTAAAAAAAATATTGTTCATTTATCATTTTTCTACAGACTAACTTAAGTAACTCTTACTGAAATTGAACATTAAACATTCCAGAGTATGCTTATTTAAAAATAACTTTAAATCAAATCCAGAAATGGTGTAAGTGATTTCTAACGTTGAATTACATGTCTGAAGTAAAAGCAAAAAAAGGAAGATGAATAGCAGGCCCAACTTAAAAACACAAAAGCACTCTGGTTTTACTAATGAATTGTATAGCAATTGGCATTAGGAATATTTTGAATGAAAAAACACTCTTAATCTTTTTTAACAGCTGCATCCTCAAATGAAATGATGAAGACATGTATGGCATGGGACAGAGAAAAAAGACTCCGTTTCGCAGTACCATTTATAGAAATGAAGCCTGTAATATATCTGGATATATTCTTGCCTCGGGTCACAGAATTAGCTCTTTCAGCTAGTGACAGACAAACTAAAGTACTTTTATTTTTCAATATACATTATTTAGAGTGTATTATTTATTTATTTTTGTTAAGGTATCATTGATACACACTCTTATGAAGGTTTCACATGAAAAACATTGTGGTTACTACATTCACCCATATTATAAAATCCCCCCCATACCCCATTGCAGTCAGTGTCCATCAGTGTAGTAAGATGCCACAGAGTCACTACTTGTCTTCTCTGTGCTACACTGTCTTCCCTGTGACCCCTCCACATACCATGTGTACCAATCATAACACCCCTCAATCCCCTTCTCCCTCCCTCCCCACCTACCCTCCCCCACTCTCTCCCACCCCCCCATCCCTCCCCTTTGGTAACCTCTAGTCCCTTCTTGGAGTCTGTGAGTCTGCTGCTGTTTTATTCCTTCAGTTTGCTCTGTTGTTATACTCGACAAATGAGGGAAATCATTTGGTACTTGTCTTTCTCTGCCTGGCTTATTTCCCTGAGCATAATACCCTCTAGCTCCATTCATGCTGTTGCAAATGGTAGGATTTGTTTTCTTCTTGTGGCTGAATAGTATTCCACTGTGGATATGTACTACATCTTTATCCATTCATCTACTGATGGACCCTTAGGTTGCTTCCATATCATGGTTATTGTAAATAATGCTGCGATAAACATGAGGGTGCATGTCTTTTTGAATCTGAGATCTTGTTTTCTTTGGGTAAATTCCTCAGAGTGCAATTCCTGGGTCAAATGGTATTTCTATTTTTAGTTTTTTGAGGAACCTCTGTATTGCTTTCCACAATGGTTGAACTAATTTGCATTCCCACCAGCAGTGTAGGAGGGTTCCCCTTTCTCCACATGCTTGCCAACATTTGATGTTCTTAGTCTTTTGGATGTTGGCCATCCTAACTGGTGTGAGGTGATATCTCATTGTGGCTTAATTTGCATTTCCCTGATAATTAGTGATATGTAGCATCTTTTCATGTGTCTGTTGACCATCTGAATTTCTTTGGAGAAGTGTCCGTTCAGAACCTCTGCCCATTTTTTAATAGGGTTATTTGCTTTTTGGGTGTTGAGGCATGTGAGTTCTTTATATATTTTGGATGTTAACCTCTTGTGAGATATGTCATTTACAAATATATTCTCCCATACTGTGGGATGCCTTTTTGTTTGGCTGATAGTGTCCTTTGCTGTACAGAAAATTTTTAGCATGATGTAGTCCCATTTGTTCATTTTTGCTTTTTTTTCCCTTGCTCAAAGAGATGCGTTGAGGAAAAAGTTGCTCATATTTATGTTCAAGAGATTTTTGCCTATGTTTTCCTCTAAGAATTTTATGGTTTCATGATTTACATTCAGGTCTTTGATCTATTTCAAATTTACTTTTGTGTATGGAGTTAGACAATAATCGAGTTTCATTCTCTTGCATGTAGCTGTCCAGTTTTGCCAAAACCAGGCTGTTATTTCCCCATTGTATATCCATGGCTCCTTTATCATATATTAATTGACCATATATGTTTGGGTTTATATCTGGGCTCTCTATTCTGTTTGTAGAGTGTATTATTTTTAAGAAATATGTTAGGAAATTTATAATGTATTTCAGCCATTCTAGTATCATTAATTTTGCATTTTCTGTACTATAGTAATTGAAAGGCTAATCAGTTATCAGAAGTAGATGTCATTGATAAATGAAAATTAAATGTAAATCATATTAATACATAATAACTTGGCAAAATATTAATTTGCCAAAAACTCTAATAGAAATGCAGTACAAAGGGCATTTAAAAGTGATTTTCAGTTTGTGCACAATTATCTTCTCAACCTAGAAGATTAGAAACAATCTCATTTTTTTTTATAATTTTTGAATTTCCAAAATGCTTAGAAAGTATAGTTACTGAAAATTATGGTGAAAATTTGATAATGAAGCAAGTTCTATAATATGATAAGCATTGAAATATATTTCTTATGAATGTATTAGTCCCAATATTTAAATCTGTTAAATTTCAACTCTTAACTCTTCAATATAATGCTTCTATTATAGAAATGTTAACTTTATTCAAGAAGTGCCATTTTCAGTTAATTTACATTTGGGTATATATGGGTTATCTGCTACAAAAGTTTCTCTTTTTAAAGGGCTTTACTGAGTAACATTTCAAAATATTCTTGAACTCCTGGTTTAGGTTGCAGCTTGTGAACTTTTACATAGCTTGGTTATGTTCATGTTGGGAAAAGCCACTCAAATGCCTGAAAGTGGTCAGGGTTCTCCTCCCATGTACCAGCTGTATAAGCGAACTTTTCCTGTGCTACTTCGCCTTGCATGTGATGTTGATCAGGTAAGTGAATGATTTTGAATCTGACATGGTTGTGAAACTTAAAAAGAAGTTGTTCTTTCTAGTTCAGTGATCATCAAAGATTGCTGTATCTGTTGATCTTTAAAAAATACTGCTGCCTGGCTGCTACCCTTCAGACTCTGATTTAATTCTTCGAGGATCTGACCTGGGGGTCAGGACTTACAAAAGCTTCTCCTGGTGATTTTTAATGTGCCACAAAGTTTGGGAATGAATCTCTGATCTGAGAGTCTCAGCATCTAAAGCTGAATTAGCAGTCACCCCTCTTGTGCAGGGACTCACAGTCTTTCAATGAATGAAGGAGGTAAGTAGCAAGGCCAATAGTCATGGGAAGATTGGGTATGTTGGCAAATGGCCTCTTCCTCATGACTCTATGGACAAATTTCCATTGCTGTGAAGAAGCAGAAAAAAACAGAATTCTTGGTTTGTTTATGCAGCTAGCATAACCCTGATATTAGGTTGCACACACACAAAACTAACTGAAAAACTCATTTAGAAATATACATGGAAGCTTCTTCAATATACATGAACAAATACAATCTAGCAGTGTGTTAAGGTGTACGATAATTGAATAGGCTTTTTGGTTAAAACTTGAAAATTTATCATAGTAATAGATTTTAGCAGCCGTGATTCTCTTCATAGAAGCCTAAGAGGCATTTGTCCTGGTGAACTTGGAACAGTTTAATATTATCCGTAACACAATGAAGAATGTCTCCTTGCATGTCACAGCCGAGTCAGGAAGCACAATGCTGCCTGCACTGCAGCTGGTGGATGCAGGGCTGAGCAGTGACCCAGCCTTCTCACCACCCTCCAGCACTACCCAGGGCAGTGCTGTGGCTTGGAGTGGTTGCCCAGTACAGCTTCACTTGCATTTAGCTAGTTATTTGCACTGATTGGTATCTGGGCTCTGAGTTCCCCAAGGACAGGGACATTAGAAAGGAAGGAAAAAGATTATTATTTTAAATATAATTTTTTTTTAATCTGGAAAGCCAAAGAGTATGAGCTGATAAACTCCTAGCTCTCTGTAAAAGCATATTTATACAAATGTGTATACATATTTTGTCTTATTTGTAAAAAGTAGGATCATTGCATTCAAAAACACTTTTATGTTCAAAATGTTATTTCTGCTGTCACTACATTATAGGCATCCTTCCATGGTTTACCATAAAGTTTGCACAGGAAGGGAGATTTTCCTACTGGACATTGAAGGTAGATATATAGAAGAACAATGTTAATGTATTGATAGTTTTGATTTTATAAATGTTTAAAACTACTGAATGGAACAAAATCCACAATTTTAACGTATGCATAATGTGAAAAACATTGTTTGCAACATTCTACTGAAGATAAAAGATTTAAACATGGGCAAATGGATAAATAACAAAAATAGGTGGATCATAAATGAAGAAATATGTATGGTCAATGAAGTATATTCTAAAGTATTCAGTCTTTTTAGTAAACAAAGTTCAAATTGAAATGGTATTATTTGCAGCTATTGTCAAGTATTTTAAAAAGAGATAATATCTAGTATTGTCAAGTCTGTAGAGAAAGGGCCCTGTGAGGAATGACTGGTTGGGTGTGTATTGGCACAGGCTCTCTGTAGGCAGAGCAAAAGAGTTGGTGCCCTGTAGCGTGTCCAGTGATTTCATTGCTGGAGATGTGCTCAGAGTAGTGTACTTCCCACTGTGATTTCTTTATAATGGTCATAAATTAGAAATGCCTGTGTTTCTAACAATAGGATTTAGGTAATGGTATGTCCATATATAAGATACAAGACAGCTGATAAAAATACTGATATAGCTTATGTATTTATATGAAAAATACTCAGAATTAAGAGGCAAAGGGGTTACAAATATATATATATTTATACACATGAATATACATATATTTTAAATGTGTATAAATAAAATATTTTGAAAGTTAACTGGTTACTTTTGGGATTTAGGCATGTAGAGGGATAGTTTTCTACATTTTCTACAATTTCTATAAGGTGTGTGTATGTGTGTGTGTGTGTGTGTGTGTATACACACACACACACACACACATACACACACAAATCATATATTACTATGGATAAAGCAGTATTACTCTTCTGGGAAACAAAAAACAGTGATGCTTTAAGACCAGGTTAAGCTCCCAAACTGAAAGGTAAGACCCTTTTACTTTGATTAATCCTAAAAATTGTTTCAAAGATTTGAAAGATGCTCTTTTAGAGAAAAATATCCAGGTGCAAGGATTGTGTGTTAGGTAGTGTGAGTTCTGATACATTTTACATGATTTTTGACAGTGTACAAGTCAAGGAACTTTATTCTTGAGCTTGGTATCATTGTGAAGATGAAACTCCCTTGGATTTCTCGGGGCTCCTCTAGGAGCCTTAGTTTTATGAGACGCAGAAATGATAAAGATACAAAGGGAATGTTTGCCTTTTCTGATGTTACAAACATTTTATTCTTCATGTGTAATGAGGATTAGATGTGTAGCCATTTGTCTAGGTAATTGCTCGGTTCCAGAAGGATAATAAAACTTGTCTCCCCAAGATGATCCCATAGTCACAGTAGACTGGGGCACTAACTAGGTTAAACTCCCAAGCGGGAAAACAAGCACTGTCTCCCTGGGAATTTCCTTTTAGAAGGGAGGAAACACCCTGGATTGTAAAAGCGGAGACCTACAGGGCTCTCTGGCCTCCAAAAGAGACTTTATTTACATTGTAAAAGGTTACAGTGGGAACCCAGTAGTAAAGATTTTTCCATCCCATCCTATCCCATCTCTGAGAAATAAAGGTTTTTCTCCCTCCTTTGGCAGGGTGGGAAAGCTGCCTCTTCTCCACATATCTTCTATGACACAGGCTTTGAAGTTTGAGGGCATAGGACATTGATCTGGCTTTCCTTTTGTGAGTGGGGGTGTTGGGAACCACACTGTCATTATTTGCTTTTTAGTTGAATAATGATAATGTCTCTGATCCAGAATAACCCATGTGCACATTCAGGATCAAGTTAATAAAGATGAATATCTAAAAAAAGCAACATTTAACCTAAATTGCCCTCCTAATTAGAGGAACAGTAAGTCTTAGTATGCATATTTTTCTTTGCTGGACTTAGAAAGGAGAGGATAGTTAAACATGTTCATCAGAGAATTTAACTAGAAAAGGAAACTAATAAAACCACAGTAGTAGTATTGCTTAACTTTCCCTGACATTAAATGGAACTCTTTTTAATATAAAATTAACATGAAGAAAATAAATTCTAATGGTGTTGTTTCTTCAGGTGACAAGGCAACTATATGAGCCACTAGTTATGCAGCTGATTCACTGGTTCACTAACAATAAGAAATTTGAAAGTCAGGACACTGTGGCCTTATTGGAAACAATATTGGTGAGTAATGGTTGATTCTCTTCCTATATTCTCATTGACTTGTTATATTTTATCTATATTTAGAATTTTAAGACAAGTACCTCTTAAGACATCAAAATGTAGTATTTAGCTAGATTATAGTTTTTTTTTAGTAATTGGTGAAATGGCTGGCATTTAATGGACAGGATGCCATATTTATTTGATACTTTTAAATATCTGCAAGCAGATAGTCATGTTCTGTTCTCTTTTGGGAGTATGGTTATGAATTTGGCAGATTTCACCTACATTAAGGCTCCGTGCATGCGCGCGCGTGTGTGTGTGTAAGGAATGAGTGAATACGCATGTTCTTGAACTTTTTTCAGAGTGGCAGTATCCTCTTTTTAAAAAAACATAACCTATAGCATAATAATTAACTTAAGAGTAAAAGGATTTTTGAGCTTATCCACTTCTCTCCTGCATTCAGATTCAGCCCTAGAAACCCACCATTTACATAGAACCCTCCTCAGACTGTAGAAGCCAAATCGGTAGGATTTGGTACTGATTCACTGAGGGCAGATGCAGTGAGTCAGCTAAAGCCTGACTGTCTTTTTTCACTTACTTTAATTTTAAGCCTGACTGTCTTTTTTCACTTACTTTAATTTTCTGAACTTTTGCAAATAACTTTACATTTGATTCCTTTAAATGTCATCTTATTTGATTTTACCTCTTATTTCAGCCAATAATTTTGTTTTAGGATAGTGACAGATTGTACCTATGCTTTAATTCCTTGCAGTGTCTACCAACAAATCCTGCCTATAATAAAAACATTTAATTAAATTTAACTTGTGGTTTATTTGCATTCAGACTTATTTATTCTAATGTTTCTATTGTGAAGTTCCTATCTTGTTTCTTTTCCCCTTTTGATCCTTGAAAGTAGCTTTAGTAAGGTCTTCAGAAATAAGTCAGGTAAGGTAATGATTCTGTAAAATGAGAGTTGAGGAAAGAAAAGGTAAAGTTGGTACAACACTCATGTGAAACGAGTGTCCAAAGGCCTCCCAGTAAGAATTGCTAATTCCCTAATGTCTATACTTGCATTATTTGCCTCTGCTCTGAGAAGCAGAAAACACCACCTCTTCACACTGCTGTGGTTCATTACCTTCTTGAGTTCTAATTAGCACTGTAATCAAAGATTTTGCAAATGTTCAGGTAACACCCACTGCCTACAATAGGGCATCCAGGTAGGTAACTCTGAGAGGGAAAAGAGTGCTATTGATAACCACACACAGCAGGTATAACCAGGATCGTCCTGGGCAAACTGGAGCATAAGGTCACCTGACGTTCAGTGTTCTGCTCTTCTGCCCTTACACGCCTTCCCACCCCCACCTCGCATGATGCTGCCATGCAATAATAACTGGGGATATTAGGCAGAAAGAAATCTCTTGTTTCAGTGTTCAGTGTACTTTTTCAAGTTAAAGTTTTTCTGTACAGATCTAAGAGGGAATTATACCCAGAGGGAAAAATAATTAAAGTTTCCTTAGTGTTTTTTTCCAGGTATTTAGAGACTGTGCCTTGATGGAGACTGTTTTAGCAAAAAGTTGTACTTTCAGAACCATATCTCCATGTGCTTTTTCTTTATGGAGGATTCCAATTTCCTTGGAACTTACATGGATCTTACTCTCTTTAATCTTAATAAAGCATCTCAGATACTGTTAAGAGGTTAAATCAACAACAGAAATTCTTAGAAAGTACCTGTTGTGTTTCTTTGGGGAAGGAAAGTTTCTTTATTATGTAATTAAAGTATTGGTTCTTTTTTTCATGTATTTTTCAATTTTTTAATTTGTTTAGAAGAAAGTATTGTCATGTCAAAAGGATACTTATTAGAATCTAGATTCTAGATAATCAGATTGGTTTCACTAGTGGTTTTTTTTGCTTGAATAGTGCTCTATAATTATTTTCATCATACACTCTAGCTACGCTCAGAGGCAGACCATGGAATCAGTTTTCATTCTATATTTTGTTTCAGGATGGAATTGTGGATCCTGTTGACAGTACTTTAAGAGATTTTTGTGGGCGGTGTATTCGAGAATTCCTCAAATGGTCCATTAAGCAGACAACACCACAGCAGCAGGAAAAAAGTCCAGTGAACACCAAATCACTTTTCAAGCGACTATACAGCTTTGCACTTCACCCCAGTGCTTTCAAAAGGCTCGGAGCATCCCTTGCTTTTAACAACATTTATAGGGAATTCAGGTAAGCAAGCCACATGACAGGGAAGATTGCAAAGAAGTTCTGTAAATTTTTTTTTTAGGTTGATTTTTGTTCTTATTGAGATACAGTTTACATGCCATGCAATTCACCATTTTAAAGGGCACAATTTAGTGATTTTTTGTAGATTCACAGGTTGTGCAACCATCGCTACTATCTAATTTCCAGAATATGATTTTTACCACCCCAAAAAGAAACCTAACCTACTACCTGTTTCTATGGATTTGGTATTCCAGATATTTCATGCAAATGGAATTATGTCAGTTACCATATGGTTAATTATTTGTTTTTTTTTGTTTTTATTTTGGTATCATTAATCTACAATTACATGTGCAACATTATGGTTACTAAACTCCCTGCTTCATCAGATCCGCCACACCTACCCCATTACAGTCACTGTCCATCAGCATAGTGAGATGCTATAGAATCACTACTTGTCTTCTCTGAGTTGTACAGCCCTCCCCGTGCTCCCCCAACATTATGTCTGCTAATCTTAATGCCCCTTTTTCTCCCTTATCCCTCCCTTCCCACCCATCCTCCCCATTCCCTTTCCCTTTGGTAACTGTTAGTCCATATCTTGGGTTCTGTGAGTCTACGGCTGTTTTGTTCTTTCGGTTTTTTTCTTTGCTCTTATGCTCCTCACATGAGTGAAATCATTTGATACTTGTCTTTTTCCACTTGGCTTATTTCACTGAGCATAATACCCTCTAGCTCCATCCATGTTGTTGCAAATTGTAGGATTTGTGTTCTTCTTATGGCTGAATAATATTCCATTGTGTATATGTACCACCTCTTCTTTATCCATTCATCTACTAATGGACACTTAGGTTGCTTCCATTTCTTGGCTATTGTAAATAGTGCTGCGATAAACATAGGGGTGCATATGTCTTTTTCAAAGTGGGCTGCTGCATTCTTAGGGTAAATTCCTAGGAGTGGGATTCCTGGGTCAAATGGTATTTCTATTTTGAGTTTTTTGAGACCTCCATACTGCTTTCCACAAATGGTTGAACTAATTTGCATTCCCACCAGCAGTGTAGGAGGGTTCTCCTTTCTCCACATCCTCACCAACATTTGTTGTTGTTTCTGTTTTGGACGTTAACCATCCTAACTGGTGTGAGGTGATATCTCATTCTGCTTTTAATTTGCATTTCTCTGATGATTAGCGATGTGGAGCATCTTTTCATGTGCCTGTTGGCCATCTGAATTTCTTCTTTGGAGAAGTGTCTATTCATATCCCCAGCCCATTTCTTAATTGGATTATTTGCTTTTTGTTTGTTGAGGTACGTGAGTTCTTTATATATTTAGGATATCAACCCCTTATCGGATACATCATTTATAAATATATTCTCCCATACTGTAGGATGTCTTTTTGTTCTACTGATGGTGTCCTTTGCTGTACAGAAGATTTTCAGCTTGATATAGTCCCACTTGTTCATTTTTGCTTTTGTTTCCCTTTCCTGGGGAATATGTTCATGAAGAAGTAGCTCATGTTTATGTCCAAGAGATTTTTGCCTATGTTTTTTTCTAAGAGTTTTATGGTTTCATGACTTACATTCAGGTCTTTGATCCATTTTGAGTTGACTTTTGTGTATGGGGTTAGACAGTAGTCTGCTTTCATTCTCTTACATGTAGCTGTCCAGTTTTGCCAACACCAGCTGCTGAAAAGGTTGTCATCTCCCCATTGTATATCCAAGGCTCCTTTATCATATATTAATTGACCATATATGTTTGCATTAATGTCTGGATTTTCGGTTCTGTTCCACTGGTCTCTGGGTCTGTTCTTGTGCCAGTACCAAATTGTCTTGATTACTGTAGCTTTGTAGTAGAGCTTAAAGTCTAGGAGCGTAATTCCCCCTTTTTTATTCTTCCTTCTTAGGATTGCTTTGGCTATTCGGGGTCTTTTGTGGGTCCATATGAATTTTAGAACTATTTGTTCCAGTTCATTGAAGAATGCTGTTGGTATTTTAATAGGGATTGCATTCAATCTGTAGATTGCTTTAGGTAGTATAGCCATTTTCACAATATTTATTCTTCCTAGCCAAGAGCATGGGATACATTTCCATTTGTTAGTGTCCTCTTTAATTTCTCTTTGGAGTGTCTTGTAGTTTTCAGGGTATAGGTCTTTCACTTCCTTCGTTAGGTTTATTCCTAGGTATTTTATTCTTTTTGATGCAATTGTGAATGGAATTGTTTTTCTGGTTTCTCTTTCTGTTAGCTCATCGTTAGTGTATAGGAAAGCAACAGATTTCTGTGTATTAATTTTGTATCCTGCAACTTTGCTGAATTCAGATATTAGTTCTAGTAGTTTTGGATTGGAGTCTTTAGGGTTTTTATGTACAATATCATGTCATCTGCAAATAGTTGACTTCTTCTTTACCAATCTGGATGCCTTGTATGTCTTTGTTTTGTCTGATTGCCGTGGCTAGGACCTCCAGTACTATGTTGAATAACAGTGGAGAGAGTGGGCATCCCTGTCTTGTTCCCAATCTTAGACGAAAAGCTTTCAGCTTCTTGCTGTTAAGTATGATCTTAGCTGTGGGTTTGTCATATATAGCCTTTATGATGTTGAGGTACTTGCCGTCTATACCCATTTTGTTGAGAGTTTTTATCATGAATGGATGGTGAATTTTGTCAAATGCTTTTTCAGCATCTATGGAGATGATCATGTGGTTTTTGTTCTTCTTTTTGTTGTTGTGGTGGATGATGTTGATGGATTTTCGAATGTTGTACCCTCCTTGCATCCCTGGGATGAATCCCACTTGATCATGGTGTATGATCCTCTTGATGTATTTCTGAATTCGGTTTGCTAATATTTTGTTGAGTATTTTTGCATCTACGTTCATCACGGATGTTGGTCTGTAATTTTCTTTTTTGGTGAGGTCTTTGCCCGGTTTTGGTATTAGAGTGATGCTGGCTTCATAGAAAGAGTTTGGAAGTATTTCCTCCTCTTCTATTTTTTGGAAAAGTTTAAGGAGAATGGGTGTTATTTCTTCTCTATATTTCTGGTAGAATTCAGAGATGAATCCATCAGGTCTGGGGGTTTTGTTCTTGGGTAGTTTTTTGATTACCGATTCAATTTCGTTGCTGGAGATTGGTCTGTTTAGTTTTTCTGTTTCTTGCTTGGTCAGTCTTGGAAGGTTGTATTTTTCTAAGAAGTTGTCCATTTCTTCTATGTTTTGCAACTTGTTAGCATATAGATGCTCATAATATTCTCTTATAATTCTTTGTATTTCTGTGGGGTCCATCATTATTTTTCCTTTCTCATTTCTGATTCTGTTTATGTGTGTAGATTCTCTTTTTCTCTTAATAAGTCTGGCTAGGGGTTTATCTATTCTGTTTATTTTTTCCAAGAACCAGCTCTTGGTTTCATTGATTTTTTTCTTTTTTCTTTTTTTTTTTTTTAACAATTTATTTTATTTTAGTATCATTAACCTACAGTTACATGAGCAATATTGTGATGATTAAACTACCCCCTTCATCAGGTCCCCCCCACCAACCCTATTACAGTCACTGTCCATCAGTGTAGTGAGATGAGAATCACTACTTGTCTTCGCTCATTGATTTTTTCTATTGTTTTATTCTTCTCAATTTTATTTATTTCTTCTCTGATCTTTATTATGTCCCTCCTTCTGGTGACTTTGGGCCTCATTTGTTCTTCTTTTTCCAATTTCAGTAATTGTGTCTTTAGACTGTTCGTTTGAGAATATTCTTCCATCTTTAAATAGGCCTGGATTGCAATATCCTTTCCTCTTAGAACTGCCTTTGCTGCGTACCACAGAAGTTGTGGCTTTGTGTTGTTGTTGTCATTAGTCTCCATATAGTCTTTGATTTCTGTTTTGATTTGGTCGTTAACCCATTGATTAATTAGGAGAATGTTGTTAAGTCTCCATGTATTTGTGAGCCTTTTTGATTTCTTTTAAAATTTATTTCTAGTTTTATACCTTAGTGGTCTGAGAAGTTGGTTGGTAGGATTTCAATATTTTTGAATTTACTGAGGTTGTGTTTGTGGCCTAGTATGTGGTCTATTCTAGAAATAGTTCCATGTGCACTTGAGAAGAATGTGTATCCTGTTGCTTTTGCGTGCAGAGGTCTGTAGATATCTGTTAGGTCCATCTGTTCTAGTGTGTTGTTCAGTGCCTCTGTGTCTTTACTTATTCTGTGTCTGGTTGATCTATCCTTTGGAGTGAGGGGTGTGTTGAAGTCTTCTAAAATGAATGCATTGCTGTCTATTTCCTCCTTCAATTCTGTTAGTATTTGTTTCACATATGTTGGCGCTCCTGTGTTGGGTGCATATATATTTATAATGGTTATATCTTCTTGTTGGGCTGACCCCTTTATCATTATGTAATGTCCTTCTTTATCTCTTGCTACTTTCTTTGTTTTGAAGTCTATTTTGTCTCATACAAGTACTGCCACACCTTCTTTTCCCTATTGTTTGCATGAAATAACTTTTTCCATCTCTTCAGTTTTAGTCTGTGTATGTCTTTGGGTTTGAAGTGAGTCTCTTGTAGGCAACATATAGATGGGTCTTGCTTTTTTATCCATTTTATTACTCTGTCTTTTGGTTGGTGCATTCAGTCCATTTACATTTAGGGTGATTGTCAATAGATATTTAGCATTGCCATTGTAGGCTTTGGATTCGTGGTTACCAGCGGTTCAAGGGCAGCTTCTTTCCTATGTAACTGTCTAACTTAACTCACTTATTATGCTATTATAAACACAGTCTGATGCTTCTTTATTTCTCTTCCTTCTTTTTCTACCTCCTCCACTCTGTATATGTTCGTTATTTTATTCTGTACTCTTTGTATTCTCTTGACTGATTTTATGGATAGGTGAATTTATTTTGCATTTAGTTAGTTTTTGGTTTATCTACTTTCTTTACTATGGTTTATTTTCTCTGATGAGAGCTGTTTCGCCTTAGGCATGCTTCAATTTAGAGCAGTCCCTTTAAAATACACTGTAGAGATGGTTTGTGGGAGGTAAATTCCTTCAACTTTTGCTTATCTGGGAATTGTTTAATCCCTCCTTCAAATCTTGCTTGGTAGAGTATTTTTGGTTCAAGGCCCTTCTTTTTCATTGCATTGACTATATCGTGTCATTCCCTTCTGGCTTGTAAGGTTTCTGCTGAGAAGTCTGATGATAGCGTGATGGGTTTTCTTTTGTAGGTGCTCTTTTTTCTCTCTTTGACCACTTTTAATACTCTGTCCTTGTCTTTGATCTTTGCTGTTTTAATTATTATATGTCTTGGTGTTGTCCTCCTTGGTCCCTTCTGTTGGGAGATCTGTGGGCTTCCATGGTCTGAGTGAATATTTCCTTCCCCAGATTGGGGGAGTTTTCAGCAATTATTTCTTACAGTTTCTATCCCTTTTTTTCTCTCTTCTTCTTCTCGTACCCCTTTAATGCGAATATTGTTCCGTTTGGATTGGTCACACAGTTCTCTTAATATTCTTTCATTCCTGGAGACCCTTTTATCTCTCTCTGTCTCAGCTTCTCCGTATTACTGTTCTCTGATTTCTATTCCATTAACAGTATCTTCCACCACATGCAGTCTGCTCTTAAATCCTTCCATCGTTTGTTTCATTTCTTTTATCTCCCTCCTGAATTCATTCCTTAGCTCTTAAATATTTCTCTGTAGCTCCATCAGCATGCTTATGGCTTTTATTTTGAATTCTTTTCCAGGAAGATTGGTGATTTCAGTCTCACCAACCCCTCTCTCTGGTGTTTGAGGGATTTTGGACTGAACAAGATTCTTATGCCTTTTCATGGCGATGGGAGTGGTTGCCAGCGAGTGGCATGTGTGTCAGCTGGGAGAATAAAGTCCCTTCTTGCTTGCTGGTTGCCTGGCCTGTCTCCACTGTCTATGCCAGTTAACTGTCTATATAGAGTGGCCTCTGGGTTAATACCCTAAACTACTGCTGGTGGGGCAGCCTTCGAGATGCCGTAGGGCATTGGCGGGGGTTGCAGGCCAGCAGTGCGTGTTCTGTCACAAGAGCAAAGCCCCTTGTGCCTCCCGATCTGCACGCCTGTCTCCACTGTGCCAGTCAGCTGTGCAGGGAGCAGCCTCTGGGTTAATCCACTGAGGTGCTGTGAGCGGGGCAGCCAATGGGATGGCCTAGGTCACTGGCAGGGGTTGCAGGCCAGAGTCGTGTTTTGCCGCAAGAACAAAGTCCCTTTGTTCTTCCCAGACTCTGCGCTGGTCTCCGCTGTCTGTGCCTGTCAACCATGTGCAATGGCAGGTCAGCTGGTTTGCTTGCAGTGTTGGCGCAGGGGAAAGAACGGCAGGCTTCTTATCGCCATGATGGGGCTTGAAGATCCATTGCCACCCAGGGGGTTAAGGCGCCTGAATTTCCTTAAAGTTCCCAGGCTGTTGGGTTGAGTGTGCCCGGTCGATTTTATCCACCTGTTAAGACTTTTAAAGCGCCTGATTTTCTTTTGTCCCAAGGCAGCTGGCTGCGCAAACCTGCTCGCAGTCTCAATCTTGGATTTTGTTTTTCTGTTCCTCTTGTATCCAGTGCACCATGTCATGTGTGTCTGTTCTCCTGGGGCAGATTACTAGGGCTGGTTATTTATCAGTCCTCTGCTTCTACTCCTTCCCCACTCTGATTCTTTTCCTCCTGCTGGTGAGCTGGGTTGGGGGGAGTGCACGGGTCCTGCCGGGTCACTGCTTTGTATCTTACCCTTTTCCATGAGATGTTGGGTTCTCACAGATGTATCCTGGCTTGTGTACTGTATCTTCTAGTCACTCTTTGGAATAATTGTATTTGCTGTATTTTCAAAATATATGTGGGTTTGGGAGGAGATTTCCGCTACCCTACTCACTGCCATCTTGAGAATCTCTCCTAATTGACTGTTTATGTTATTTTAAGTCTTCTGGTCGATAGAAAACTATGAGTAATTACGTTTTGGGGGAATCAAAAGTCATACATGGATTCTGACTTGGGTGAGGTAGTTGGTGCCCCATGTAATTGTTCAAGAGTCAACTGTATAGTGATTAACAATCTAAATGTAAAACATGAAACCATAAAACTCTTAGAACAAAAAGGCAAAATCTAATGAATATAAAGTTGTACAATTTTTTTCTGGACACATCTTCCCAGGCAATGGAAACAAAAGCAAAAAAGAAGAGGTGGGACCACATCAAACTAAAAAGCTTCTGTACATTGAGAGACACCATCAGCAGAACAAAAAGGAAACAAAATCACTGATTCAAAAGATATGGGAGAATATATTGATAAATGATTAATCTGATAAGGGGGTAACATCCAAAATATGTAAAGAACTCACACACTTTGACACCAAAAGAACAACCCAATTAAAAATTTGGCGGAATACCTGAACAGACATTTTTCCAAAGAAGACATACAGATGGCCAACAGGCACATGAAAAGATGCTTCACATCACTAATCATCAGGGAAATGCAAATCAAAACCATAATGAGATACCACCTCACATCAGTTAGAATGGCCACTATCCAAAAGACAAGAAATTACAAGTGTTGGTGAGGATTTGGAGAAAAGGGAACCGTCCTACACTGTTGGTAGGAATGTAAATTGGTGCAGCCACTGTGGAAAGCAGTATGGAGGTTCCTTAAAAAACTAAAAATAGAAATACCATATGACCCAGTAATTCCACTTCTAGGAATTTGCCTGAAGAAAACAAAATCACTGGTTCAAAAGATATATTTACCCCTATGTTTATTGCTGCATTATTTACAATAGCCAAGATATGGAAGCAACCAAAGTGTCCATCAATATATTGAATGGGTAAAGAAGAGGTGGTACATATACACAATGGAATATTATTCATCCATAAGAAGGAAACAAATCCTGCCATTTGCAACAACATGGATGAAGCTGGAGGATATTATGCTCAGTGAAATAAGCCAGGCGGAGAAAGGCATTTACCGCATGATTTCACTTACTGTGGAATCTAAAAACAAAGCAAAACAAAATGAGAATAGATTTCATAGACACTGAGAAGTGACTGGTGGTTACCATTGTGGAGAGGCCAGGGTAAATGGGTGGGGGAGGGTGAAGGGGATGAAGGGGTACAAAAATTCTCAATCAGAATATAAGTTGTTCATAGAACAGCATGGAGATTATAGCCAATGACTGTAATATCTTTCTATGTTGACAGCTAGTAATGCACTAGTTTGGGTGAGGATTTAATAATGTGGGTAACTGGTGAACCACTGTGTTGTATACTTGAAACTAATGGATTGTTTACTTCAATTTTGAGAAAAGAGTCAATTGTATAGAAATACTGAATCATTGTGTTGTATACCTGAAATGAACAGAATGTTATATATCAATTATACCTTGATTAAAAAGAACAAAAGTGTATGAAGTTTATATAATAATAAAACAAGCTCCTGCATACTCAGCACCTAGGTTAAGAAACAGAGCCTTATCAATATTTTACAACATTCCCTGTCCTGAGTTAATCATTCTCCTGACCTTTATGTTGCTCCCTTCCTATTCTTTTTGTTCCATTATCTATGTATGTACCCTAAGTGGTATACTCTTGTGGTTTTGGAAAGGAGATGGCACAGACATGGCTGTTGCAGGATGTGAGTGCTCTCAGCGTTAGGTCAAGGATCCTGGCAGCCTCTGCTGAATGGAGACTGGCTTCAGCTTCCCTGAGAGAGTATAGGAGCCCATTCCAAAGGATTCAATTGAGAAGTGTACAATTAGATTAACAGCCGATGTCTGGGAGAAATGCCGTGAGAGGGTGTACTGCCCTTTAATTTGTGTATCTATCTACCCTGTCTGTCAGGAGCAGGTCAAAGCAGAACTCTCCTGTGGGATCAAGGAGCACTGCGTGCTGATCCAGGCTGAGCACGGACAGGGGAACTTCAAGCGCCTGGTTGTGGGAGGCCGAGTTCAGAGAGGAATTGGGTCTTCTGGCCAGATTGAAAGTCCATACTCCGGGGTCCTGGCTGAGACAGCTGTCAACAATGTCTTTTTGGGGTGCTTGCTTTCCTGCTGTGACTGGCTCTCCCTGATTGCTTCTGTCCTGGGTTTGACCTGCTGTTTCCTTTCCCTGTTGTCTTCTTCCATGGGTATTGTCATTTGTTGGACTACATTCCAAGTGGCTTTTTAAAAAAAGGTGCATGAGAGAGAAATTTTTTGAGACCTTGCATGTTGAATAATAGAAGTACAGTAAACTGTTTTGCATGTCTTTCTCCAGAAAGCACAGTTTTAGAGTATCATTTTGTCATGTCATTGCTCTACTTACACTTTAACTGGTTTTGGTTAAAGATAAAAACTACTGTACTTAGCCTGGCCCTCCAAGTATCCCCCAGATTCCAGCTCCAGCTTTCATAGTTTTATCACAAATTGCTCTTCCAAACGAACATTCTCTTCAAGCTTTGCTGGTTTGCTGGCCGACTCCTGTGATTTTCATTTTGTCCCATGTCTTTGCCCATATCCTGTATTATTTGTAACATCCTTTATTTTCAGTGTCAGATCTAGGTGTGGGACACTGGGGGGAAGTGGCACTTGTAGAACCTGGAGGCCCTGCCCCTCCTAGGATTCAGCTTAAAAAAAGTTGAGGATGATACTCCTGCCAAATCAAACACCAGTTTGTAACTCCTAAGTCCCCCTGTCCTCTAGCACCTTGCTCTGGTTCAGGTTCCATGAAAGCACCCCTTCCCAGGGTGGTTTGGTGGCCTGGCACTTCCTCACCCAGCTAGAACTTGCAATTCTTAGTTTCCTCTGAGCTCCTATGAGACTTAGTGCCTATACCTGTCATTTTAGACTTAGTCATTACTGTCGTGTGTTACTAAGGAACAACTGCTCATCAAAGGAGCTGGCCTCCGCCCTTGGCCCACCCATGAGTTTACTCTGTATAAGGAGATGATCCACAACTTTGTTGATGGAGTTAACTATTTTCATGTACCAGATAATGCTTGTAAAAGGCTTAGTTGTTGACTTATTTCTGGATAGGTTGAGAGCTTTTAAATTTCCTTTATTTCAGTGGAACATGGATTTGGTGTCAGAGCTTTCCTACAACATTTCATTTTAATGGGTATTGGAATTATGGTCGGAACAGTGTTCTGAGGTTATGTGCTCTGAGCAATTGCACAGGTGGAGGGGAGGAGGGGTACTTGTATGCAGAGAAGCAGCCAGTGTTGCATCTTTTGGTTGATGTGGCCTTTGGTCTGCTCTTAAGGAAGTCTTCTTTGAGAAGTATTTTAGGTTGTTTTATGTTTTAAAACATTGCAGCCATTTTTTAAGACAAATTTAGTTTATATATTCTTTAATAACATTACATTTTTTACCTCATCATTTCTGCCTTATTATTTTTTTAGGTAAGTCTCAATAGTCTTTATTTTACAGGGAAGAAGAGGCTCTGGTAGAACAGTTTGTGTTTGAAGCCTTGGTTACATATATGGAAAGTCTGGCCTTAGCACATGCGGATGAGAAATCCTTAGGTAGGTCTTAACCAAGCTTAATTCTGTCTTACAGGTCTTGGAGAGCATTTCCACTCAGGAGTTAAGCCTCCTAAAATGGTGTTTTCTTTTCTCATACCTACACCTAGAGTGATAAATGTGGTTGGGAGATATGCCCCCACCCCAGTGCTTCAGATCCAGTTTGTCAGAACCTTTTCTGCCTTCCTCTTCTGAAGATCCTTACCAGGGAGGGTGTTATTGTGATGCTCCAGTGAAGCTAGCTAGTTACTATGATGACACAAAATGTGAAAACACGTGGATTGCACAATGTAGAGAAAGCTGGATGGGGTCATTGTCTCCGAATTCATCAATGACAATATAGAAAGTAGAAAATAGGTCTCATTACAAGATTGTGATAAAGCTATTTTGACTATAATTAAGAAATAATAACAATACTAAGTCAAAAATAGGCTAAAGTAGGAAAGAGAGTAATAAGTGGTAGTCTCTACAATTAAATTCTGCCCAGAAGCTGTTAGGAACATGCTGGGGTTTTCGAGCTGGAAGACTTCTTGGTGATGACACCAGTCAGCCTCAACTCGTTGGGGCAAGGGCCTGCATGAGCGGCTGAACTGGGTCACACAGCTGTGTGCTGGCAGAACTTCTCTTTCCCTTACCCAGATTTTGGTTTCTGTTTATTTTTTTAAAAGACAGCTTGAGCTCTGTTCTCCTTCATGTTGATAGCCTGCTATGAGCCAGATGCTTAAGATTTAGTCCTTGCCATCAAACAAATTAAAATTGCTTTATCTCAACATCTTATATAGGTGAATTTTCTCAGCAAGTGAAACTTTACTTTTAAAACTCACTACCACATTTAAACATCATAGAAAGAAAACTTTTTGTTGTTAACAGAAGTCAAAGTTAGTTGCGTAGGGCTCATTTCCCGAATAGCCCTAGACATCTGTAGTTTGTTTTACTGTTTTATTTCTACACTCTTTTTTTATTCTACACTGGCTGTTTTATAAAGCTATGATGTAATTTAACCTACATAAAAGGAAGGAGGCCAAAGAACTTAACCCATTAAATAATAACCTTAAATTGAGGGACCCAGGCTCTGGCCTGGTATGTGGTTTCATAATACTTGCCAAGTGTCTCCTCCATCTCAAATCCATTGCGTGAGGCTGTGTGTTGCTGGCTCGGGGCTGGTGGAGCAGCCTCTCATTAGGTGAGGTGGTTCTGTATGCACATGTGCACACATGTGTACCATGCTATCCTGAAGTCTTAAATATGGGCTTTGTTTTTTGTTTTGGACATGTAATATAAATCATTTACTTAAATTTTTTATTCTGCGGGATCAAAAGGTATTAGCTCTATTGTAAAATTACCTTTGTAATTAAAAATGTAGGCCAATAAACCTGTGAAAATAATTTATTAATAATAATCAGCTCTGTATCTCCTTTGGAAACGTGTTTTTGTATTTGAAAACAGGTACAATTCAACAGTGTTGTGATGCCATTGATCACCTAAGACATATCATTGAAAAGAAGCATGTGTCTTTAAACAAAGAAAAACGACGACGTCGGCCACAGTAGGTTGATGCCACTTCCTTTTCCATTTTTTCCCCCCCCAGAACATGAAACTAATTATCGGGAATAAAGAGGAATCTGGGAGGAAGAAGTACAGAGTTAATTTTGTCAACAAGGAATCTGAGGAAGTTTGAAGAGTCAGTTTTTTAAAGATATTAAAAAGCTTTGTGCTTGAGAAGTTAGAGCTTGGTTAGGATAGTAGATACAATTTGAAAATTAGTTTTGTAACCGAGATGTTTATTTTACTTGCACTAATTTTGAGTACAGATTTTATGTGGAATTGACTAGAATATGCATGAACTATTATGGAATAAGTTTGAAATATAAGAACTGAAATTATTGAAATAGTAGGATTTTAACAGACATGGAATTATAAAATTATGAAATGAAGCTGCTCAAAACCAAGGCCAATTATTGACCAGTGGCTTCCATTCTTTGCTTCTCATTTCCATCCCAGCAAGATGAGAACTTTTCATTCTCAGACAGGATGGGTGGGTGTGAACATCAGCCCCTCTGGATCTGGGGATGGGGTAAGGGGAGCTCTGGTGTCTGCTGGTGACTGGCATTCTGCAGAAGCATTGGCCCATATAGACTGGATATTAATATCTCCTGTTGCTTAAAATTTGATTCTTCCAGATTCTGCCATTTACTTGTGACATCTCCTTAGAGCTTAAGCATTAATCAGAATTACTCGCAAGTCTAGTTACAACACAGGTTGCTGGGCCCTACCCTCAGAATCTGATTCAGAGGTCGGGGTTCGGGTGAGAATTCCCATTTCTGCCAAGTTAACAGATAATACTGATGCTCCTGGTCAGGGACCACAATTTGAGAAGCATTGTTTAAGATCTTAAACTCCCTTTTGTCATAAGGTACATTGAGAAGGGAACATGAGACTCCTTGCTGCTATTCTTTTAAAAATGCTTTTTAATTTTTCCCTGAATTAAAAAAAAAAAGGTAAACAACATTTAAGATCTATTTAACTTGTGACATTTCGTTGTAGTCTAATGATAATACATGAAAAATAAATGGAATGCCTTTTCATGGGGTTTCTACATGTATCAGTGTGGCAAAGTTGAGTATGATTTTCAGGCTCTTGGGTCAGCTAAATGTAAAATGTTGGGGTGTGTGTTAAATACAATGTGTTGTCTTCATATAGAGGATTTCCACCTGCGGTATCACTGTGTTTACTGGATGTGGTCCATTGGCTTTTAGCCCATTGTGGGAGGCCCCAGACAGAATGTCGACACAAATCCATAGAACTCTTTTACAAATTTGTTCCTCTATTGCCAGGTATTGTGATCTTTATTTCCTATAAATGATGGAATTTGCTTTTATCAATAGATAAGAGATGTGCACTTAAGTAAAATGTGATATTTCTATGACTTAGGTGACTGTAACAATGTTTCTAATAAATACAAAAAATAAGCATGTTCAGTAATTACAAATCACTTGTATGACATGGCTGTGCGTTTCTCAAAGGTTTATAGACGGAAAGAAAAAAATGCTATTTTGATGTTAGTTAAATGATCCAGAGGAAGTGAATTTATAATTTCCCTGTGTCTTCCTCTATCCCACTACATTTTTGCTTTTCTATCCCATTAAAAAAAAACAAGAGTTGGATGACCATTGCAGTTGTTAACATGAGATTCAATTAAGATTTAGAAATCTTATTAATAGTTATTGAAATAATGAAGTTGTTTTATCTTAACGTGTAATTAATAAGAAATTGCTAAACTCCCAAGTCTGAAAGATCTCAGGTCATTGTGGTATTAAGGAAAACAGTTGAGCCTAGGCTTTTCAGTAGTTATTGCACTAAACTATTAAAGTGTACTTACAAACTTGAAAATATTTAATTTCTTAGGGATGAAAGTATTGTTCTGTTTTCTCCAGTAAGCCTGTTGTGAGGTTAGGTGTGGGGAAGCGGTGCCTCAGGACAGACTCAGGCTGTGGCTGCCCCTTTGGAGTGCACTGTGCACTAGTCCAGACCTGAGACTTGCTGCGCCAGGCGGGCTGGGCGCCACCGGTGATGGAGAGAGAGACAGTTCCCTTTAGAACAGGGGAGGACTACTCCTTTTGGGCTTGTTCTTCATGGAATAAGAGGCAAACATTACTTCATGTAATTCTAAACTCAGAAGGAGTCTCCATTTTGTTATACTATGAAATATGTAATGTTATATACTATATATTCAGTATATATTAGAATTGTATATGTTATATACGGTGTGTATATATATGTTATATATGGTATATGTATATGTAGTATATATTTACTACTGTACTGGAATTTTAGGTATATAGTGGGAACATATATTTGGATTTTTAATTTAGAGAATTGTTTAAAATATGTTACTAGTATTTTATATTTGCTTAACTGCTTTTAGTTAACAAAGTGTGCCTCTGTGTTAAGTCATTCTCCCACCACTCCTGTAAAGTCAATGAAGAATAAAGGGTGAAGAAGCGGGGCATATTTTTCTTATTTTTAGGGAAACCAAGGCCCCTTCCATAGGTAGAACAGTTTGTTGGCAGACCTGCCTCACTGTGGGTCTCTGGGTCTCCTGCCCATGATTCCCAGTGATGGCGACCTGACTGACTCCAGTCACCACTTCTATTGCTCTTCTCAGTTGCCGGTAACAGGGATAGTGTGTATTTTCAATGAAATAAATGGAGCACTGACTCTCAGAACTTTTTGTTAAACAAAGGATGCCAAATAGGAGGTGAACCTTGCCCTGCTACCAACATTTGGTGTGTGTAAATTACCGAGCTCCCTTGACCCACCTCCTCTCTGCTCCAGCGGCATCCACCCCTTTCCTCGGCACCTTCCCCCACTGATCTTTTAGGTTCGCTGTTAAGCATCTCTTTAGACCAGAGGCCCTGCGTCCTGAAGGGGGTGCACTGTGCAGTAGGGTTGCTGGCCACATCAGCACGCAGGTCAGCTGGATGTGATGTGTGGGGTGCGCCCCTCCACTGCGGACTTGGGGGTGCGGAGACTCGGCAAAGCGCAGGCCTGTGGGCGGACAGCCGCAGTCGGGAGGAGAGCCCAGCTCCACGGATGTCCCCTCCTGCTCTCTTCCTCCTTCGTCCCCGGTCTTTCTGGATCTTCCTGTGCCCTTTCTTTCTGCACTTACTCTTCTGTCACTCTCAGCTAGCTCTTGATGTACAGTTTAAATATCTCTTATTTTCACTCATTTTTCCTTGTCTGTTTTTAGTGAAAATAATGGAACGTTTAGTATTTATTTCTAAAACCCTGAAAACGTGATATTAAATCTTTTATTCAAATAGCTTATGATAGGTATTTTTTGACACAAGTAGAAAAACTATTTCTATTTCTTAACACATCAGAAATACATTACTGTTTTGGATTCTTCTCTAACTTCAGGGGAGTCAAAGTTTTGCTTTGACCTTTTCAGAGCAACTGATTTCAGAGCATACAAAATATAGCTTAATTATTTTTTCTTTATTTTAGAAAATGATTAATACCTAAAGAAAAATATCTTGTAAAAAGCAGATCGTTTCACTCTTTTACTTAATAAACACTGCACTTACTGTGTGGCTGGTGCTGTTCTAAGCACTTTTTCAAATGTTAACCACTTCAGTTCATTTAATCTTTGTTACAACCTCAAATTAGATACTGTTCTGATTCTCATTCAGAAGGAAACTGAGACAAGAGAAACCAGTTCCACACAGCTGGGAGACAGCACAGTCAAGATAGGAAGTTGAGAATCACAATGCTCTTTTTGTGTTTATTCCTTAAATTGTAACTTAAAAAAATTTTTTCAAGCAAAAAGGAATTTCACTTATATGTAGAATCAAAAAAAAAACAAACAAAAACAATAGTCACATAAACACAGAGCACAAACTGGTGGTTTCAAGAGGGAATGGGGCATTGTGGAACAGGTGAAATAAATGAAGGGGAAAAAGGCACACACTTCCAGTTATAAAATAGTCATGGGGGTGAAAGTACAGCATAGGGAATGTAGTCAATAATATTGTAATAACTTTGTGTGATGACAGATGGCAACTACTGTCATGGTGAGCATTTTGTAATGTATATAATCGTCGAATTACTGTTATACACCTGAAAAACAATATAATACTTTATTCCAATTATAATGAAAAAAGGGAAGGGAAAAGGTATGAAGTCTGTAGCTATTCAAATGGTATCCAAATATTTTTTTCTTTTTATATGAGCTAGTGGCAGGGATTTTTTTTTTTGGTATTTTAATGTACAATTACATGAGCAACATTAGGGTTACTAGACTCCCCCTATTATCAAGTCCGCACCACATACCCCATTACAGTCACTGTCCATTAGCATAGTGAGATGCTATAGAATCACTACTTGTCTTCTCTGAGTTATAACTGCCTTCCCCGTATCCCCTACCCCGCTACATTATGTGTGCTAATCGTAGTGCCCCTTTTTCCCCCTTGTCCCTCCTTCATCTTCCCCAGTCCCTTTCCCTTTGGTAACTGTTAGTCCATTCTTGGGTTCTGTGAGTCTGCTGCTGTTTTGTTCCTTCAGTTTTTTCTTTGTTCTCACACTCCACAGATGAGTGAAATCATTTGATACTTGTCTTTTTTGGCTTCGCTTATTTCACTGAGCATAATACCCTCTAGCTCCATCCATGTTGTTGCAAATGGTAGGATTTGTTTTCTTCTTATGGCTGAATAATATTCCATAGTGTATATGTACCACATCTTCTATATTCATTCATCTACTTATGGACACTTGGGTTGCTTCCATTTCTTGGCTATTGTAAATAGTGCTGTGATAAACATAGGGGTGCATATGTCTTTTTGAATCTGAGATGCAGTTGTGAATGGAATTGTTTTCCTGATGTCTCTTTCTGCTAGTTCATCATTAGTGTATAGGAATGCAACAGATTTCTGTGTGTTAATTTTGTATCTCTCAACTTTACTGAATTCAGATATTAGATCTAGTAGTTTTGGAGTGGATTCTTTAGGGTTTTTTATGTACAATATCATGTCATCTGCAAACAGGGACAGTTTGAGTTCTTCTTTGCCAATCTGGATGCCTTTTATTTCTTTGTGTTGTCTGATTGCCATGGCTAGGACTTCTAGAACTATGTGGAATAAAAGTGGGGAGAGTGGGCATCCTTGTCTTGTACCTGATCTTAAAGGAAAAGCCTTCAGCTTCTTGCTGTTAAGTATAATGTTGGCTGTGGGTTTGTCATATATGGCTTTTATTATGTTGTGGTACTTGCCCTCTATACCCATTTTGTTGAGAGTTTTTATGAATGGATGTTGAATTTTGTCGAAATGTTTTTCAGCATCTATGGAGATGATCATGTGGTTTTTGTCCTTTTTGTTGATATAGTGGATGATGTTGATGGATTTTCGAATGTTGTACCATCCTTGCATCCATGGGATGAACCCCGCTTGATCATGATGGATGATCTTTTTGATGTATTTTTGAATTTGGTTTGCTAATATTTTGTTGAGTATTTTTGCATCTATGTTCATCAGGGATATTGGTCTGTAATATCTTTTTTTGTGGTGTCTTTGCCTGATTTTGGTATTAGAGTAATGTTGGCCTTGTAGAATGAGTTCGGGTGTATTCCCTCCTCTTCTACTTTTTGGAAAACTTTAAGGACGATGAGTATTAGGTCTTCACTAAAAGTTTGATAAAATTCAGCAGTAAAACTATCTGGCCCAGGGGTTTTGTTCTTTGGTAGGTTTTTGATTACCAATTCAATTTCTTTGCTGATAATTGGTCTATTCAGATTTTCTGTTTCTTCCTGGGTCAGGTCAGCCTTGGAAGGTTGTATTTTTCTAGAAAGTTGTCCATTTCTTCTAGATTATCCAGTTTGTTAGCATACAATTTTTCATAGTATTCTCTCATAATTCTTTGTATTTCTGTGGTGTCTGTAATGATTTTTCCTTTCTCATTTCTGATTCTGTTTATGTGAGTAGACTCTCTTTTTTTCTTGATAAGTCTGGCAAGGTGTTTATATATTTTGTTCATATTCTCAAAGAACCAGCTCTTGCATTTGCTGATCCTTTCTATTGTTTTATTCTCAATTTTATTTATTTCTGCTCTAATCTTTATTATGTCCCTCCTTCTACTGACTTTGGGCCTCATTTGTTCTTCTTTTTCTAGTTTTGTTACGTGTGAGTTTAGACTGTTCATATGGGATTGTTCTTCTTTCCTGAGGTAGGCCTGTATTGCAATATACTTTCCTCTTAGCATGGCCTTCGCTGCGTCCCACAGATTTTGTGGTGTTGAATTATTGTTGTCATTTGTCTCCATATATTGCTTGATCTCTGTTTTTATTTGGTCATTGATCCATTGATTATTTAGGAGCATGTTGGGAAGCCTCCATGTTTTTGTGGGATTTTTCATTTTTTTTGCATAATTCATTTCAAGTTTCATACCTTTGAGGTCTGAGAAACTGGTTGGTACAGTTTCAATCTTTTTGAATTTACTGAGTCTCTTTTTGTGACCTTGCATATGATCTGTTCTTGAAAATGTTCCATGTGCACTTGAGAAGAATGTGTATTCTGCTGCTTTTGGGTGTCGAGTTCTGTAGATGTCTGTTAGGTCCATCTGTTCTGTTGTGTTGTTCAGTGCCTCTGTCTCCTTACTTATTTTCTGTCTGGTTGATCTGTCCTTCAGAGTGAGTGGTGTGTTGAAGTCACCTAGAATGGAATGCATTGCATTCTATTTCTCCTTTTAATTCCGTTAGTATTTGTTTCACATATGTAGGTTCTCCTGTGTTCGGTGCATAGATATTTATCATGGTTATATCCTCTTGTTGGATTGACTGCTTTTATCATTATGTAATGTCCTTCTTTGTCTCTTGTGACTTTCTTTGTTTTGAAGTCTATTTTGTCCGATACAAGTACTGCAACTCCTGCTTTTTTCACACTATTAGGTGCATGAAATATCTTTTTCCATCTCTTTACTTTCAGTCTGTGTATGTCTTTGGGTTTGAAGTGAGTCTTTTGTAGGCAGCATATAGATGGGTCTTGTTTTTTTTATCCATTCAGTGACTCTATGTCTTTTGATTGGTGAATTCAGACTATTTACATTTAGGGTGATTATCGATAGGTACGTACTTATTGCCATTGCAGGCTTTAGATTCATGGTTACCAAAGGTTCAAGGTTAACTTCCCTAATATCTAAGAGTCTAATTTAACTCACTTCATATGCTATTACAAACACAGCCTGAAGGTTCTTTTTTTTTTTCCTCCATTTTCTTCCTCCTCCATACTTTGTATGTTATGAATCATATTCTGTACTCTTTGTCTATTTCTTGAGTGACATCTATTTAGCTTTAGGAATACTTCCATCTATAACAGTCCCTCCAAAATGTACTGTAGAGGTGTTTGTGGGAGGTGAATTCTCTCAGCTTTTGCTTATCTGAAAATTGTTTAATCTCTCCTTCAAATTTAAATGATAACCTTTCTGGGTAGAGTATTCTTGGTTTCAGGCCTTTCTGCTTCATTGCATTAAATATATCATTCCACTCCCTTCTGGCCTTACAGTTTCTTTTGAGAAATCTGATGATAGCCTGATGGGTTTTCCTTTGTATGTGATCTATTTTCTCTCTCTAGCTGCTTTTAAAATCTGTCTTTATCCTTGATCTTTGCCATTTTAATTATTATATGTCTTGATGTTGTCTTCCTTGGGTCCCTTGTGTTGGGAGATCTGTGCATCTCCATGGCTTGAGAGACTATCTCCTTCCCCAGACTGGGGAACTTTTCAGCAATTACCTCCTCAATGACACTTTCTATCCGTTTTTCTCTCTCCTCTTCTTCTGGTACCCCTGTTATGTGAATATTGTTGCATTTGGATTGGTCACACAGTTCTCCCAATATTCTTTCATTCTTAGAGATTCTTTTTTCTCTCTGTGCCTCAGCTTCTGTGTATTCCTCTTCTCTAATTTCAATTCCATTTACCATCTCTTCTACTACATCTAATCTGCTTTTAAATCCCTCCATTTTATGTTTCATTTCAGATATGAAATTTCTTAATGATTGAATCTCTGTCTTAAATTCATTCCTGAGTTTTGAATATATTTCTATACCTCCATAAGCATGTTTATGATTTTTATTTTGAACTCTCTTTCAGGAAGATTGGTGAGTTCAATTTCATTTGGCCCCTTTTCTGGGGTTTGTGAGATTTTGTCTGAACCAGGCTCCTTGGCATTTCATATTTTTATGTGGTGCCCTCTAGTGCTCAGAAGCTCTCGTCTCTGGAGCTCCTCAGCCCTCAGAGTGAGGTTGATGGTCATAAGGGAGTGGAGCTGTTGCCTGAGGGGAGGAAAGATCTGTTTCCTGACTCCTGTCTGCCACACCTGTCTACAGTATCAGAGCCAGGGGCCAAGCACACAGGTGTAAGCCTCTGTGCTTTGTGTCTCTAGCTGTTTTAGGCGGGCCTCCTCTGACTTGCCTGACACCAGCGCAGTGACTGCCAGTTTGCAAGCCGGTGCTGTTGGTCCAGGAGGAAGACGCACAAGGCTGTGAATCACAGTGGGGGGACATCGGAGCTGAGCAGCCATCCAGGGGGATGGAGCACCTGAAGCTCCTCAAAGTTTCTAATATGCTGGGCTGAGCGTGCCCAGACAACCTTGTCCCCCTATCCCTTCTCTCACAGAGGAAGCTCCGTGCAAACCCCGCCACTTCAGCAGCCCTCTCACTTCTAGGAAGCCTCTCAGACTGCCTGCCTTTCCCTTGTCCCAGAGCAGCCAGGTGTGGATCCTGTCCTCCACAAATAGCTGGAATCTGTTTCTCAAGCACTCCGCCTGTCCCAGCTCCCCATCCTCCAGAGCACCACACACTGTAGGTTTCTGCTCGCAAAGCAGATCTCCAAGGCTAGGTGTTCAGCAGTCCCAGGCTTCCACCACATCCCTGCTCCGTTTCCCTTTGCCTGCCAGTGAACTGGGGTGGGGGAAGGGCCTGGGTCCCGCCGGATTAAGGCTTTGGTATGTTACCCTGTTTCGTGAGTTCTGCTCTGTTCATGAGGTCTGTATGCAGTCTGGTGCAGCCTTCTTTCCTGCTGCTGTTTTAAGGTTAGTTATATTAACTATATTTTCACACTATCTGTGGTTTTGGGAGGAGTTCTCTCTCTCACCTCTCACACTGCCATCTTGAATCTCTAGTCCCAACTATTTTTATTATGTTTAAGGAACCTGAAGAGGATGGCTTTTGATGGAAGTCCTTTCTTGTCAGTAATTATACTGAAACAATTTGTGAGTGCTGTTGTTTTAAAAAAAATAAAAAAGGATTATCCAGTATCATTTTGAAATTGTACTACTCTAGTAGGTAGTTTAAGTGGGGCTTTTATGGAAAACTATACTTGAAATATTGTGAAAAAAATTTTGCTAGTTTTGTTCTAGTGTGATTACATTTTTTAACACCAGACTTTTAATTTTTTTTTTATTGGGGCATGCTATTTTTAATTAGGCAGTGATCAAATTTAATAATTTTTAATTATATGCAAGTTATATATATGTGTTTTAATCTCATTTCTTTTTTTAAGGCAACAAATCCCCTTCTTTATGGCTGAAAGATGTTATCAAGAAGGAAGATATTTCTTTTCTCATAAACACATTCGAGGGGGGAGGAAAAGGTCAAGATCGGTCGTCAGGCATCCTTGCTCAGCCAACCCTTTTCCACTTGCAAGGGCCATTCAGCCTCAGAGCTGCCTTGCAGTGGATGGACATGCTGTTAGCCGCTTTGGAATGCTACAACACATTCATCCAGGAGAAAACTCTTGATGTGCTTGACATCCTGGGTAGGTAGAGCTCACTTCCAGGTTAGTATTGGCTAGCTCCCTAGAGTCGTTCTGAGGAAGAGATCAGAAGGGTTTTTGATAGACAGTGCTGCTGTCTCAGAATAGCAGGTAACGGGTATCTGGTTTGCTACTGGGCCACGTGCTTGGCCTGCATTCCCATTTAATCTTGCTGTGAGGCTGGCGTATAACTGAGATGACACAGCTGAGGCTGCAAAATCCTGTCCAAGTCTAACTTCTTTTTTGCTCTGTTCACAGGTTCTTGATGACTTGTTCATAAAATAGCCTTTTGGGGGTTTCATGTAGCCTAATAAAAGAGTTCTTCCTAACATTAGGCTGCATGATCTCAGTCCATGTTTCTGAGTAGCATGTCTTCATTTTTCTCACATTTTCCATTCCTAAAGTGTTTTTATTACAGTATGGTAATAACAAGTGGTTTGCAGAGGGCACATTGCAAGGTGGAATGTTTTGTGTGCTCCCTCGCCTATGCTGGGAAGAAGGCGATAGGCAACTTCGTCCTTCTAGTGACCTAGGTAGCAGGAGGTGCATCTCTCCAAGGATAGAGCATCTGGAGGACTGTCAGCTGACAGAAGTGCCTCTGCTTTGAGGTTCTCTGAGCAGGCATGTTTTAGTCTTCTGGATTTCCCTAATCCTCTGTCTCATGGGCTGAACAGATTTTGCCACTCAGAACATGTTCTGCTATTTAAATGATTTTTAATGTAGACAGCATCCACTCCAGTGTGGAGGTGGTGGATAACTAAAGGAACTACTGCTCTCTCTCTAATTCTATCATGGGAATTTGGGAGAAAGGGACCAGGTTACTTTCCCTCTAGCTTGAGGATGGTAGCACCAGGCATAGTGAGGAGTGTGTAATGTGTGTACATGCACACATGCTAGGCTTCAGGAAAACAGATTTTATATTATTCTGAGAAAGTCAGACTCTAGCATGAGATTCTGCATGATTCTAGCATAAGAGTCTCAGAGGAAAGGCCAAAAAAGTTGTGAAACTTTAAAAATAGCAATAGTAGTTCATGTAGTACCTATAATTTGTTTTTTCAAGATCTCATATGTCCTCATTTTGAAAAATTTTAGACAAGGACAAAAGCATAGGAAATATGCAAAACTTTTTCCCCAATCACATTTTCCAGTGATAAACACTATAATAGTTTTGTGTTTGCTTTTGTAAACCTTGTCTATTTAATGTATAGATGTTTTTTAATTTTTATTTCTTAGTTAAGGGAATCATATGCATGGCTTACTGTAATTTGCTCTTTAAAAAGAAACAACATATTGGACATCTTTTTTTGCTAAGTATATGTAGCTTGATCTAATTTAAATTACCACATATCACTAATAATGTGACTGTATTACAATTAAGTGGTCTTAAACTTCATTTGCCCTGTGTGGGGAGGGAGATATTAAAAACACGGTACCTTCTTTCAAATGTGACAAAAAATTTTTCCTTACAGCTTTAAATAATTGAAAAAGTTACCATTTCTAGTGTGTTGTAAATGTTGACATTTAATATAAAACTTAACATTGCTTGAAAAAAATGTATTCAGTTTAACCTGATTACTGTAGTAGTATTATATTCAACATATCGGCTTTAAAATACAGTTTCTTTACTGGAAATCTTGCAAAGTCCCGGAATTATTATCACCATTCCATACCCCCCCCCATGTTTCTTTATCCCAAAGTATTAGGCTTTTATGCTTATGTTTTAACTTATAACCCTCTCAATGTCTTTGCAGTAAAAGGGTCTGTGTATTTAAAGGTTCTTTTGTGCAGAGTTGTCATTACTTTGTTATTAGGGCATATTACATTTATTACTACCACCACAACATAAATAAAATAAAAACTTTGATAAATAATTATAATAAAAATTAATTATATAAAAAGTAAAACTTTATGGTTAGAATTCTATTTAATTTAGTACTAACAAAAACTAGTTCACATAAACAAGTGCCATATTTGAGTAATTCTAAAGTGCACATTTTTCCATATTGGACATATGTGTGGTTGGACTGTGTCATACAGCCCATGGTCTGTAGGGCTCAAGGCTATTTGGTGTTTAAGATGTAATTCTTAATATATTTTTTCTCAATTCTTTGAGTCCATGGTGGCAATCATCAAAATTATTTTTAATGGTCTATAAGTTGGCAGTTTGATTAACTTTACTTACATTTTATGAAAATAAAGAATTAGAAACCATCAGACTTATAAAAGGATTTCTTATTCAGTCATTACATTTACTTTTTCAATACACACACTGCTATTTTAAATGACCCCTTTGTTGGGTGTTCCTAAAGTCCTTACACCTGGGAGAACGTAGTAGGGTTGAGGAGAAGAGAACATATCTGTCTTCTGCTAAGCAGGATAAGGGTGATCATGAATGGGTGGGGATGGGGAGGAGAACCGGCTCAGCCACGTTGTCAGACACGTTACATGCACTTTATGAAAAAGTCCCCTTGGGAGTTGATCTGAAATTGAGTCCATAAAATGCCCAGTGCCTATACACGACACCTGTTTGAAGACCGCTGCCATAATTTGTCTCTCTGTTGCCTCTTTGAAGAACATTTAGGTTGTTTCTGTTTTCTCACTGTTAAAAGCAGCACTGAAACAAAGATCCTTATAAACACATCTTTGTAATTCTGCCATTATTTCAGTAGGGTAAAATTGTAGTGTTGGATCAAAGCATATGAGCTTTTTAATACTTGACAGAAATTGGCATGCACAATTTTTAAAGCTTTTGGTATGATTTGCCAAATTTCCCTTTAGAAAGATCATATTAATTTATATTTCCATAAGTAGTGTTGGAGAAGCAAACCTCACCTTCCACAGCTGTGTTCTTACTGTATGAGTTTACAGTTGAATTTTGTTTGTGTGGTATTAATTTTGAAAAGAGAAGAAATGATTACCATTTTTTTCAGCTTTTATCAAATTTTAATTTTTTTGGAAGGTTTTGAATTTTGGCTAAAAGTGTACCATGCTTGTAATTAAAGAAGAAATTATACATTAATTTGAATGGAGTTAGAAGGAAGCATATGTTAATATTTTAGTGTAATTTTTTTCTAGGTGCTGAACCACAGTCCTCACTTTGGAAAGCGGTGGCTTTCTTTTTAGAAAGCATAGCTATGCATGATATTTCAGCAGCAGAAAAGTGCTTCGGCACTGGGGCACCAGGTACCAAACCCAGCCCACAAGAGGGAGAGAGATATAATTACAGCAAGTGCACAGCTGTGGTCCGCATCATGGAATTCACCACGACACTGCTCAGCACCTGCCCAGAAGCCTGGAAGGTAGTGTCACTTCTGCTGCTCTGTTAATTTCAGGACAATACTTGGCACTGGAAAAATACTTACGAAGTACCTATTAAAGGTGGCTTTGGCTTTCTTAGAACTTTCTATTGCTGTAGCTGTTACCTGTTCTTGAAATAATAAAACTTTGCTTGTACCAGATTCTCACTGTGTGAATAAAATACATAATGGTTTTTCTAAATGTTTTATTGAATATTGCTTTTTATTCTATGATCAAAGATCTGCGTTAGGAAACATGGCAATAGTAAATATTTGTAAATGTATCTGTGAGGATTATTAGGTAAAGAAACCCCAGTCGTTCCATCAGTTAATATATATACTAAGTGCCTACTGTATGCCAGGCCCTGTCCTATGGAGACAGCACTGCCCTGAATGGGGCTGGAGAACTGTGATCTGCAGGCTGAATCCACCTGCCTCCTGCTGTTGTAAAGAAGACTTTTTTGAGATATGTCCAGGCCCGTTTTTTACATGTCATTCATGGCCACATCACACTATTGTGGCAGTTAGTTAGATAGTTGCAGCAGAGACCATATGGCCCACAGAGACTAAAATATTTACTGTCTTACCCTTTACAGAGAAAGTTTGTTAACTTTTGGCCTAGCTAGGCAAAAATTCCCAACTTCATGAATCTTATACTCCAGTGAAAATCTAAATGCTGACTACTAGGTGTGTTTTTTACTCAAACCATCTTTTACAGTTTCTTGGGAAGGATTTATGTAACACAAACCTCATGAAAGTCTTGGTGAAAACCCTGTGTGAGCCCTCAAGCATAGGTTTCAATATCGGTGACATCGCAGTTATGGATCACCTTCCTGGCGTCTGTGTGAGCCTTATGAAAGCACTGAAGAAGTCCCCGTACAGGGACATCCTGGAGACTCACCTCAAGGAGAAAATAACAGCAGAGAGGTGGGCATTTGGTCTTGCTCAGGGCCTGTGTTGTGGTGGCTTTAAAATTGCCGTGTGTGTGGCTGCTACAGCCCCATTGCCCTAAATAAAGGATCTCATCCATGGGGAGTTTGGTGCCAAGGATCCCATTAGTTGTTTGAAAATCATCTATTTAGCCAGTGTCTTCCCTATACCTTAGGGTAAGCAAGCCTTGGATGTACTTAGCCCTGTGTTGGTTACATGGCTGGGTGTGTGTGCGGGCCCTTGTTTGGTGTTAACCTGTGTTTGCTTTCCAGGGTCATGTAGTGAATTTAAATGCCAATATATAAATTATTGTACAACATATAAAATACTGTAAATATATTTCTAACAGAATCAACATTTTTTAGTGTATCCTGATGAACTGGTGAAGTCAGCACTCATCCAGTTTTCTTGTTTCTCTCATGGCCAGCATTGAGGAGCTCTGTGCTGTTGACCTGTATGGCCCGGATGCTTACGTGAACAGGGCCAAGCTGGCCTCTGTTGTGTCAGCTTGTAAACAGCTTCAAAGAGCTGGCTTTTTACATGTTATATTACCATCTCAGGTAACCATAGCTCATTTGTTTTTACATTTCTGTTAGCTTTATTATGCTAGTTAGTCTGTATATTTATATTCTTTCTTAAACAGTCTTTATGTGTGGAGCATGCTGAAATAGAAAGTACAGAAATACTTGCTCCAGACATGTAGGTGTTATCTAGAATATAAATATGAAAGCAAATGTAAAAATTTATAAGTATAAAATGAAATTGAAAGTGAAATTATAAATACAAAATGAAAATAAAAAAAAGGACATTTGAGTATTTCCAGCAGCCTTCTAAAGAATTGTAGGGACTAACTACTTTGTTCCTCTGTGGTTAGGCAACATAAATGAAAAATACAGCATAAAGAGCAAAGCTGAGTGGAAATCGTCCTGACCATTGGAAGGCAGTTGTCAGTGTTAGCTAACAAGGATTTTAATTACAAAAAGGTGTAAATTTACAGAGAAGACAAGTAATGATTCTATAGCATCTTACTATGCTGATGGACAGTGACTGTAATGGGGTATGTGGGGGGGGGACTTGATAATAGGGGGTCTGGTAACCATAATGTTGTTCAAGTAATTGTACATTAACGATACAAAAAAAAAGGTGTGAAATTGTGCTTTTCCGTAAAATAACTTACTGCTGGACATTTTGGTGTTGGCTTTATTTTAGTCTGCAGATCAGCATCATTCTTTTGGCACAAAACTTCTTTTCCTGGTTTATAAAAGCATTGCACCTGGAGGCGAACGACAGTGTCTGCCCTCACTAGACCCCAGCTGTAAGCACTTGGCCAGCGGACTTCTGGAGTTGGCCTTTGCTTGTGGAGGACTGGTAGGAAAAGCAGCCACATACTATGCTATCCTAAAGATGTAAATGTATAACTCATTTGCAACTTGTCTAGTAGAAGTAGGAATTTAGTTGGGTAAGTATTAGCTGCACGAGTACTTCTTTAATTGATTTACATGAGCTGACTTTCTTTCTGAAAGGTTTTTTTTTTTTTAATGAAAGAAATAGAATAACATTCTTCTTAAACTGAGGTTGAACTGTGTTGATACAGTGGCCTCATCTTCCCCCGTCCTTGGTGATTCTTCAGATAGCTGATTCAGGGGAACCCCTGGAGGTGACTCCAGAGGCCCCACAGAACGTGTTCTGACAGGTCTGAACCCTGCCGGGCTGGCTTCCAGCGATCTCGTGGGGGCTGAGGTCGGCCAGCCAGTCGTGCATGGGCACGCCAGCCCACCCACCTTCCCTTCTCCTGGAGCACAGACCTCTTCTTGGCCCCCTGTTCACTTAATGTAAACAATTACATATTTAAATTGTCCAAAAATACCTTTTCTAGACTCTCCCCTCAAAGCAGCAACAGATTTTCTGGAAATTTGGGAAAGTCAGGGAATGAAGCCAAGGAAATGGAGGCATACTGAAATATGTGCAGTTCAAACTGGAACGTAGGCCCAAACACCAGGCTTTTAGACCCTGCTGTGCGTTGTTTGCCCTTCAAAGCTAGCAGCTGCCCGTGGAGTCTCCCTGACAGGAAGGCAGGTTCGGATCATCACCTTGTCCTGTCCCCGCAGTGCGAGCACCTGGTGAGTCTGCTCCTGGATGCGGCTGTGCTGTCTGTGCCTTTGGGCGGGGCCCAGAGCACCATCGTCAGCTTCTCCCATGGAGGGTATTTTTATAGCTTGTTCTCTGAAACAATCAATGCGGAACTGTTGAAAAATGTAGATCTTGCCGTACTGGGGCTCATGAAATCATCTGTGGACAATCCCAAAATGGTAATGAAATTTAATGGTGAAGTATATTTTCTTATATAATGCTTATAAAAAGATTGCCATATTCCTGATATATCTTTCATGATTTCTTTCTGGAAAGTTTAAAACTCTTACCAATGTTTAAAAACACTTGATAAATAATAGTTAATGGATGTTGAAACACTGGTTGTTTTTTCTAATCTCTCACTCCCCCAAAATCTCCAGGCCTATGTTACAAGGCACAGCTGTGTTAGATGTTGACTTTTATCCAGACTGGGCATTGGAGCTCATAAACCTGCCCTGAGGCCCAAGCCTGCCTTTGCTCTTACTCCAGCCAAGCTGGTCCTGTGTGCTCCAGTAGCCCTTCCTGTAGTCGTGGTTCTTTCACGGTGTCTGTGCTAAGTCGTCGTTTCCTGCATGTTCCTGCTGTAGCCATCTTGGCCCCTCACATTGAACCTGTGGAGACCAGTATTTAATATGTAGTTGGCTTTGGTTTGCTATAGTTAGAAAATTTTGAAATTTAACTTGGTCTGTAGACAATCAGAAACTGTTAACTGTTGGAATGACCATTTCAAGGGAGAGTACATAATTTCCTACTGAGTTAAGTTTTTATTCTAAACAGTGTTTGTTGTCTATTACAGGAAATATTTTGTGGTAGATTGCACTAGGACTTTGTATTTTTTAAAGTTAGAAATAAAATTGTATTAGACCCACGACACTCAGGAAATACATTTTGAGCTTTTAAACCATTCAGACTTATGATGAAGATGATGGCTGGAAACCATATGCATTTACTTATACCTCTTCCTCAAATCCTTCTAAAATGACAGAAACAGGGTTTTTAACAAAAGCACAGTCTTAAAGGACACAGAGAAAGGAGAAAAGGCAGAAGTGATAACATTTTAGAATGTGGAAAGCAAAAGGACAGGTGGTAACAGACTTTGGAGTCCAAAGCCATAGTGTGCCAAAGCAGGGGAAGACAGGCGGCCAATGTGCTGCAGAACTCAGAGAGGGGTGGGTGATAGAGGCCCCGGCTCCTGGAGTGCAGAGAGCAGGGTGTGGAGGAGGCCTGATGGGAGGGGTAGTTGGATATTAGTGGTCTCTGTCAGGCCACCTGGCCTCACCCATCGTCAGGAACTGGTCCTTACCCACTTGAGACTGCAGGTGGCTAATGCTCTAGAAAGAATAAATATATCTGGACAGGGGCTTGGGCATAGCTGAGGGTAAGGAGACCTTTTTTTTTTTTTTTTGAAGAACAACCTTTAGAAACTAACAGTACATTCAGTGTATAACACAAGTACTTCTTTAAGCAGTGTAGTAAAGTTTGAAATACTTTGTACCATAACAGAAACATTATGTTATTCTACTAATGAGAATTCTGTTTTGTACTTTTATCTCTCAAGTTCAGTGTCAGTTCTCCAACTCCATACTGCTTTCCACAATGGTTGAACTAATTTACATTCCCTCCAGCAGTGTAGGAGGGTTCCTCTTTCTTCGCATCCTCGTCAGCATTTTTTGTTCCTTTTCTTTTGGATGTTGGCCATCCTAACTGGTGTGAGGTGATATCTCATTGTGGTTTTAATTTGCCTTTCCCTAATAATTAGCGATGTGGAGCATCTTTTCATGTGCCTGTTGGCCATCTGAATTTCTTCTTTGGAGAAGTGTCTGTTCAGATCCTCCGCCCATTTCTTTAATTGGGTGCTTTGCTTTTTGGGTGTTGAGGCATGTGAGTTCTTTATATATTTTGGATGTTAACCCCTTGTGAGATATGTTGTTTACAAATATATTCTCCCAAACTGTAGGATGCCTTTTTGTTCTGCTGATGGTGTCCTTTGCTGTATAGAAGCTTTTTAATTTGATGTAGTTCCATGTGTTCATTTTTGCTTTTGTTTCCCTTGCCCAAGATATATTCAGGAAAAAGTTGCACATGTTTATATTAAAGAGTTTTGCCTATGTTTTCTTCTAAGAATTTTATGGTTTCATGACTTACATTCAGGTCTTTGATCTATTTTGAGTTTATGTGCTGGGTCTGGAAGTTGGCTTGTTCTCAGAGAAGTGGACAGGCCCCAGGAGGGTGTTGAGGGAGTCCCCAGGGTGGCAGTCACCACCGCTACAGAGCACAAGCAGTATCACCACAGAGATGGAGCCAGTAGACTTCCTCGTGTGTTCAGATATCCTGAGGAAATTTAATTAATTTGGGAGAGTTTGATGACAAATAATGATAGACACATTAAAAACAGCAAAGCAAGTGGAAAGGGACATGAAAATGTGCAAGAAAGGAAATGTGTGGGTCGTGTACAACTCGGATCATCTGCGAAAATTGTTTGCATTGTCCTAATGACAGGAATAGTGAATATTAATCAAACCATATGGTGGTGATGGTAACAGAGGAGAGCAAATTCCTCCTCCCTTCAAGAATGCCTCCAGCTAAGGAAAGAGGAGATAGCAGGGTGAGCGTGATTTCATAAATGAGACTGCCTTATGCTTAAATGGGAAAATTCACATGTGCAGGTGCTCTTCTCAAATTTGAGGTGTTGTAAATTAAACAGCTATTGTGGAAATGGCATCTTCATTTTCCATAACAGATTTGAAATGAAAGTAAGTTTTGTTGTGTATGTGTCAGGCTTAATAAGACTTTTCCGTCATTCATCACACAATTGTTTCAGGTGAGCACCGTTTTGAATGGTATGTTAGATCAGAGCTTCAGAGATCGCGGCAGTCAGAAATATCAAGGCCTGAAACTTGTGACTACAGTTCTGCAGAACTGGAGGAAGTGTGATTCATGGTGGGCCAAGGATTCTGCTCCTGAAAGTAAGACGGCAGTGCTGACCTTACTGGCAAAAATTTTGCAGGTATTTTGAGAGGCCTTAAAATGCAGTTGTTTTGGACTCTTTAAAAATGTGATGGAGGTTTCTTGAAAAGCTCATTGGTTTCATAAATAAATAAATTATATTTTGACTGGACAGTTGTTGATTATCTTACTTTTGTACTTTTTCCATTATTTTACATCATTACCTTTTACTCATCATTCCTGTTAACTTACCTTTTTTGTGAACCTTTACGTGCATTACTTACCAGATAGTTTCAAAATCATTAATAGCAAGAATTGTTGAAGCTCAAGAACAAATTTATAGGTTGTTTCTGAAATTAATGATTTGAAAGATGTGTTAAAGGAAGTTAGAGGCATAATACAGAATGTGTCATGTTTTCATTTCCCTCCCTTTAGATTGATTCATCTGTATCTTTTAATACAAATCACAGTGCATTCCCAGAAGTCTTTACAACATATACTAGTCTTCTTGCTGATCCGAAGTTGGGTCTACATTTAAAGGTAAGTGATTACAAAGATTTTTTTTCAGATTACATTCTCCATTATTTTCCCATTTTACATATCTGCATATTTATGGTGTTTTATATTTCTTTATGGAAATATTCAAACATATTCAAAATCAGAGGCTAACACAAGAAACCCCCATGTACCCTGCCACTCAGCCTCAATAGCTGTTTGTCTGTAGGCATGGCTGGTTCAATGCTACAGTCACTTCCACCCATCACTTTGAAGGAAGCCCCTGGCATCATATTATCTGATCTGTACATGCTTTTAGGAAGTCACTCTGAGAGATAACTACACCACAATGGGATTACCATACTTAGAAGAACTAACATTTGTTTTTGCATATGTATGATTTAAATTGGCTTTTTAGAGAATTGCTATATAACTGACGGAATTTAAACTATAACTTAATCATTTTTCTATTAATAGCAACATATCTTGATAATTTTTATGGTCAAGAGCCTAATAAATACTACAATTTTAAAGTCCTATAATTAGATTTTATACTTAATAAAGTGTGGCCTTCATGAAAGTCATCTTTTTACTGGATCATGAGGATGTCTTTGGACTTCTCTGCCCTTTGTGGTTAATCAAGTTTCTCATTTCTCAATGTGAGGGAGTCTGAGAACTTTCCTGCCACACAGGGGAGATAGGAAACAAAACCTAGTCCCTTCAAGCTCAGAGTGAAGTTGTGAGTTCTGCAAGAAAGATTTGTGAACTACCCCATAGGTTACTCAGTACATCTTTCACATAAAACTTACCTAGTATAATTCTACTAAAATCATTTGTAGGACAAAACCCGTACAGAATCATCATACAGTACCCTTATTTATTTGCAAGTTTGTAGCCCTGAGTTGACCCACTGACCTTTAGAGTAGAAGCCGAGTACTTCATTGTACTCAGGTTGGTTGACGTAATCTGAAGTCACTCACTGAATCCACATATTGCTTCATTGCAAAGTCTTTAGAAAGCAGTACTTCTGTGTATTCTGTCGGATGTGAAGCCATGATAGGCACAGTTTCATGTGTCTGCTTTACTCCACAGGGTCACGCTGTCATTCTTCTTCCGTTCTTCACCAGTCTTACTGGAGGCCATCTGGAGGATCTGAAACATGTCCTTGATGCCCTCATTGGTTCTAACTTCCCCATGAAATCTGAAGAATTTCCCCCAGGAACTCTGCGGTACAATAATTATGTTGACTGCATGAAAAAGGTTAGTTGTCTGTAGTACCTGGTAAAATTAAAACATTGGTTGTAGTTTCTGTTATATTTCTTGATGAAAAGAGGAGTCAAAGGAGTGTTCTAGCTTAAAGAATTCAGTTTAATTCTTTTGAAAGCTGGGTATTTTTGGAGATATTAATGCATATCTGAATCATTTGGAATTCATTTTACCCCCATTTTTAGATTGTGAAATATTTTAATGCGTAATATAGAAGTTTTGAAGATTACCAAAAAATGCCAAAAAATAGAATATTACCAATATGGTTCAGTTTCTAAAATTCAATTGAGTATTGTTTATTTGAGAAACATTTAGTGATTATCACTTATGTTGTTTAATACACAGCTGAAGGTCCCTAAGATGCCCGTGGCTGAAATAGGGTGGTGGATTATTTATCTCTCTGTGCAATTCCAGACTGGTGACATGGGGTAGCTCCACAGTCAGCAGGGACCCTCTCCCTTCACCTTTGTCTCTGTCATCATCCATGAGTGCTTCTGGTTTGTCTAGCATAGCTGCTCCAGCCCCTGCCACCTTGTTCCCTTCCAGACAGTGAGACCCAGGAGAGGGCAGTAGAGAACACATCCCTTCCCTTAAAGGGCTTAGTCTAAGGCTTGTACATATCGATTCTGCTGATATCCCATTTGCCACATATATCTGTGAGCAAGGCTATGAAGGTTTGTTATTTTCTGCAATAATGTGTAATGTAAACAGATATCACCCCTGCTATCAGAAAATAGTGTTCCTATGAAACCTTTCTAAGCTGAAATGGTGTAAAGTGAAGAAACTTTAGTTAATATGGAAAATTTTTTGAACATTCCAAGACCCCAAAAATAATGTCTCTTAGGCTTTCCTGATACCTGAGGACACATCTTGTAGCAGATGCACAAAATAAACCTACATAAAGCACAGATGCTCACAGACACAGTTCACAGCTCTGGTGGCTTGATGCTGAGAGGCTGAGTGTGGTGCTCAGGGAAGGAGCTTGGGGGGTGCCCTGTCTCTGTAACACTAATGTAGGTCTTACGTAAAAGCGAAGTGTCATGTGAACTTTAGAAAAGTGGGGGGGTGGGAACCTATACAGGCCTAAAACTCAAGGGTTCAACAACCAAAGAAGAGACCAGAGAGTACCTATGGGAAGTGGGTAGTGGTCTTCCACACTCTTGAGGGACTGAGTCTTGGGCTAATAATGTGTGAATACTCAAAAATAATGAAGATAACTATCTTTCTTTGCAAGGAGCTTGTAAGAAAACAAGGAAGAAGCAGATGATTAAAATACACTATAATAAATGCTAGAGTAGAGATAAACATATGGTACTGGTGTGGCAAATTATATTTTCCAAACATGGCTATACCAATGGGTTCCATCCTACATGTTCTTCTTATAGTTAAACTTTTCCATTGACAGAAAAAGTATGATTTTCCTCCTGTTGGATATGGGTTGGCCTTAAACTCACTTATAACAAAGTAATGCAATAGAAGTGATGCTGCATGATTTCTAAGATTGATCATAAAAGGCCTACAGCTTCCTCCCGACTCATTGTTCCCTGGATCCCTTGTCTGGGACCCAGTCACCATCCCTTGTCTGGGACCCAGTCACCATCCTGTAAGGAAGCAGAGCAGCCACATGAAAAGGCCAGTTTACAAGCACCACCCATCCATACAGAGTCTCTCCTTCCCATGATTTTTATAAGTATGTTTTCTAAACATACAGAAAAGTTGAAAAAAGAGTAAAACAATCATCCATACAACTATCTTCTATCATTTTGTCACATTTGCTTTACCTGTGTGCATGTGTGTGTGTTTTGGCTGAAACATTTGTAGGGTAATTTCAGACCTCATGATACTTCACCCATGTATATGTGTGTCCTGAGAATAAAGCACAATTCTTTTATCATTCCAAAGAAAATTAACACTCCTCTAATATCTTGTATTGTGTATTCCACAGTCACATCCCTCCAAATGTCCCCATGTTTATCTGATTTTCTCAAACCAGGATCATAATGATGATTGCATCAAATTGTCATGTCTCCAATATCTTTTAATCTAGAACTAGTTCACCTTATTTTTCCTGACATTGAGTTTCTGGAAGAAACCGGAGTACTTCTCTTGGGTAGTGTCCCCTATTTGTCTAATTGTTTCTTTTATGTGTTTTTTTTTACTTGTCCTTCTTCCTCTGTACTTGTCCACACTGGAGTTACGCTTAAAGCTTGGTTGTGAGATTCAGGCTAATCTTTTTGGCAACAAATAGCACATCAGAAGGCAAATAGTGTACTGTCCCATTGTTCTTGATCTCAGGGTTAAAGTGGTGACTGTCTCATCTCTCTATTGAATGGTGTGTCCTTTCTGCAAGTATTAAGTAATGATGGTGTCACATCATGTGGGTACCACCCGAATATTCTGCTCCCCAACAATCTGCCTCCAATGGTTGTAGCGTCTGCAAAGATTCTAAGTACTTTCTCTTAACTTAAATGCATTAACGTAAATATAAGTGCAAACAATCACTTAACATCTGAGGAAAGCTTCCAGCCTGAGAAAGATGTAAACTAACAGGAAAGGGACTGAACAAACCAGTGGAGATGAGAGCACAGCAGAGAAGCTGCAGGGTATGGCTTCAGAGGCAAGAGAAGGCATGGCGTCCTTGAGAGAAAACAAATAAGGGCCCTTGGAAAATAAACATAGAAAGTCAAAATTAAAAAACACTCCACAGAACAGAAGATAAAATTGAGGATGTTTCCTAGAACAAACTGACATCATGATGGCAAATGGGAAACTAAAAATGAGAGCATTAGATGTGCGGCCTCGACTGTCTGCTGTGCAGTGAAGATGGTGTGGAGAAGAAACACATCCCCAGAATAACTGCCTACAGAGTTCCTGGAATGTGGAAGGAAACAGCCTCAGTGAAGGCACAGCATCACAGAATTCCAGAACCAGGGTTTCAAGAGAAGGTCCTGAAAACTATTAGAAAAATAGCTGCAAAATCTCAAAAGAATCAAAACTCAAAATATATATTTTTAAATTTTTTATTAAGGAATTATTGATATACACTCTTATGAAGGTTTCACATGAAAAAACAATGTGGTTACTACCCATATCAAGTCCCCACCCATACCCCAATGCAGTCACTGTCCTTCAGTGTAGTAAGATGCCACAGATTCACTATTTGCCTTCTCTGTGCTACACTGTTTTCCCGGTGACCCCCCCACACCATGTGTACTAAACATAATACCCCTCAATCCCCTTCTCCCTCCCCACCCACCCTCCCACACTCCTCCCTTTTGGTAACCACTAGTTCCTTCTTGGAGTCTCCTAGTCTGCTGCTATTTTGTTCCTTCAGTTTTGCTTCGTTGTTATACTCCACAAATGAGGGAAATCATTTGGCACTTGTCTTTCTCTGCCTGACTAATTACACTGAGCATAGTATCCTCCAGCTCCATCCATGTTGTTGCAAATGGAAGAATTTGTCAAAACTCAAAATATTTAATGAATGTTATTATATGGCAGGCATTCATTATATCTGCAGAAGTGACAAAAAAAGTATTAGCATTTGTAAATTCTCTGAAATTCTGCAATAATTCTATTTTCTATTAGAACTGTTAAGAACACAGCAAAAATAACCCATCAGAATCATTACCATCATTATTATTGTTACGTATTTTTTTTCCAGTTTCTAGATGCATTGGAATTATCTCAAAGTCCTATGTTACTGCAGCTGATGACAGAAATTCTTTGCCGGGAACAGCAACATGTTATGGAAGAGTTATTTCAATCCACTTTCAAAACAATTGCCAAAAAGTAAGTCATTCTGTTCTGGTCTAGAATCTCAGGAACCATATGCATTTTATTTCTATGATCAGTTATTTTCTCTGTTCCAAAAAAAGTTGAGTGGTGGTTGCACTCAACTCTTACAACTAAATTTTATTTTCTTTGACAGAAAAAAAAAGATTTTTATGATGAAATTCCAAACAAAGCTAAAGGAAAGGCTGTCGGTGAACCCCCAGACTGAACAAGTGTCAGCATTTTCCAGCTTCATGACCTCATTAGCTCTTTTCTCTTTTGCTGCTGTTGTGATTTAAAAGAAATTCCTGATACCATGTCATTTCCCCTCTATAAATACTTCTGCATATGTCTCCAAATGTTCTGTCTTCTTGGGTAGCTATACTACCATTACCAACTGAACAAAATTATCAGTAATCCCATATTCAGATTTCTCCTGAAGTCTTAAATACTGCAGACTGTGGGGGTATTTTAATTCTGATCCAACACGGTCCTTGGCATCTCACTGTTGCGTCTCTGAAGTCTGCTTTCACCTAGACTAGCTCCCCCGTCTCTCCCATATTAGTTTTTCTGCTGTTGAAGGAACCAGGGCACTTGCCCTGTGCTGCAGTGCCTTACATTCTGAATTTACCAGATTTTTTTCCTGTTCTTTTCATTTAATTTGTTCCTTCAGCTCCTATGTTTCCTGTAAATGGAAGGCTAAGTCTGAAAGTTTAGTTAGATTCAGGTTCAGGTTTTGGCAATATTATTTAACAGTGGACACTCTACACTTCATGTTCATGGCCTGAGAAGGGCACACAGTGTCTGGGGGTCCTGATTTCAGTGATGCTAAGATTGATTGGCTATGTTCCTGGGAGCCTTTTCCTAACGGTGTTAGCATCCATTCATGATTGTTGCCCCAAATCATTTATAAGAAGTTGCAAATGGACATTTTTTTAATTACCTTATTACTTCTAAACTTAGGAGCTAGAATAATACTGTAATGAAGAAATTGTCCTTATCACTAGGGCTGTTTGGTTACCTAAAATACAGTTTTAGTATTGTGGTAAAATATGGTGGAAAAGATGGGACAAGTTTGATTGATTTTTAAAGTATTTGATGCCATGGTTACTTGTAATTGTGGCCAATGAGTTTTTTTTTTAATTGGCCTTATTTAAATATATAAATGTTTGTGTTAATTTATCTTATTGAGTTATATTTTAGATATCATAAAATTTACCCATTTAAGTATATAATTCAGTGATTTTTAGTAACTTTGCCAAGTGGTACAACCGTCACCATAGAATAATTTCATCCTTCCAATAAGATCCTACATGACCATTTACAATTAATTCCCATTCCCATTCCCAGCCCCAGGCAACCACTAATCTGCTTTTGGAACTTTACAAAATTGCCTTTTCTGGGCATTCATATAAAAGGAATCATATAATATGTGATCTCTCATGTCTGGCTTCTTTATTCAGCAAGTTTTTGAGGTTCATCTATGATGTGGCATGAGTCAGTAGTTTATTCCTTTTTATCAGTATTTTAAAATTGTATAATAATTAAGTAACTGTAGAACATCCCACACAACAGGAGAATATACATTCATTTTCTTTGAACACATGGAGCATTCTTCAGGACTGACTAGATGGTAGGTCATAAACAAGTCTTGAATTTAAAAGGATTAAAATGTTACAAAGTATATTCTCTGGCCACAATGAAATTAAATTAGAAATCAACAACAGAAAGAAACTTGAGGAACCCAAAAATATTTATAAATAATCCACTAATTAAACAATACATTTCTAAATTGTGTCAAAGGAGAAATTATAAGGGAAATTAGACAGTACTTTGATCTGAATAAATTAATAGTAAAGCATATCCAAATGTATGAGATACAGCTAAAGCAGTGCTTAGAGGGGGAATTGTATATTTTAATTCCTGATTAGAAAATAAGAAAGAGCCTAAATCATAATCTAAGCTTTTACCTTAAGATGTAGAGAAAAAAAAACTAAACTGAAGGCAAGAAGAAGGAAGGGAATAATAAAGATGAGAGTGAAAATTAATGAAATAGAAGTCAGAAAAATGGTGGAGGAAAAAAAATCAGACGAAACCAAACATTGGTTCTTTAAAAAGGTGAATGAAATTAACAAACTGTTAGCTACACAACCAGGAATATAAGAGAAGGTATAGCTCATGAAAACAGTAATGAAAGATGGAATATTACCACTGATCTCTCAGAAATTAAAAAGATTATGAGGGAATGTTATGAAGAATATTATGCTGAAAAATTCAGTAACTACTAAAATGGGCAAGTCCTAGAAAGTCAAAAGTTACCAAATTGACTCAAAAAAGAAATAGAAAATCTGAATATAGCTTTACCAAGTAAATAAGTTGAATTCATAGTTTAAAATCTTCCCACAAAGGAAATCCCAGATCCAGATAGTTTCATTGGTGAATTTTTAATCAAATATGTAAGGAAGAAATAATACTAACAGTTGATAGACTCTTCAGTAAATTAGAGGAGGAAGGAACATTTTCCAACTCTATGAGGCCATTATCACCCTGATACCAAAGCCCAACAGAGATATCACAAGAAAACTATAGACTGATGTCCTTCATGAATATAGATACAGAAATCCTCAAAAATATGTCAACAAAGCAAATCCAACAACATAAAAATGTTATACACTGTAAGCAATTGGGATTTGTTCTGGGAATCCAAGACTGGTTTAACATCTGGAAATTAGTGTTAATATTAAACATATTGATAGAATAAAGGACAAAAACCACATCATTTCAGTAGAGGCAGATAAGTTTTTGACAGAAGTCCAACACCCATTCATGGTGAAACTGACAAAAGGTCATCCACAAAAACTAATAGCCAACAAAATATTTATAGCAAAAGCCTGAATGCTTTCCTCCTAAGTTTGGAAAAAAGGCAAGAACATCTGCTGTTTTCTATTCAACATAGTACTAGAAGTTCTAGCCAGTGCTATCAAGCAAGAAAAGAAATAAAGGCAACCAAACTGGAGAGAAGGGAGTAAAACTGTCTTTATTCGTAGATGGATGGCATGAGGTAGAAAATCCTAAAGATATACAAAAATCTATTAGAACTAATCTAAGCAATTACAGAAAATTTGTAGGATACAAAAGAAGGATCAATATTTAAAAAATCAATTGTATTTCTATATTTGAGGAGAGAACATTCAAAACTATAAGAGTATAATTACATTAATAGCATCAAAAGAATAAAATACTTAGGCATAAACTTGACAAAAGTGCAAAACTTGTACACTAAAAATCACAAGTATTGCTGAAGGAAATAAAAAATTTAAAGATATAAGTAAATGAGATGTTCCACGTTCATGAATTAGGAGAATCAGTTATCATGGCAGTTGTATCCAAATTGATATAGATTTAATGCAATCCCTGTCAAAATCCAGCAGTCTTCTTTTTGTGTGTGCAGGAATTGACAAGCATTCCTAATGTTGTATGGAAATGCAAAACACCCTTACTAGCCAAAACAATTTTGAAAAGGATAAAGTTAAAGGAATTTTACATCCCAATTTCAAACTTGCCACAAAGCTACATCTGTCTCTGTGAAAATTAAACTTTTTCCATTTTTTTCACTTTCAAAACTTTTAAAAAACAAAACATACATTTTTCAGTTGCAATCATTACTCTTTTTAATGTCAAAATTGTCCCATCTGTGGCCAGTGGGAGTCCCTGTAGGCTGGTCCCTGAGCTCTTTGACGTGACTCCATTAATCTTTGATATTTTTTCATTGTTTTCTGGTTCAACATATTATTCAGGTTTGTCTTGACCTGGAATTAGCCATTTTTCCAAAGAGCCCTGGTTCTTTTTTAACAGGAATGGTATTTAAAGACTACATTCTGGATCCTTTGTGAACTTATTGCTACTGGGTTGCATTGCATTACACCCTTTAAGTTAACATAACTAAGGTATTTAGTTAACATAAACATACTGATATTTTCTTTCAGTCTTAACATTATGGGTTTTTTATTATTCAACTTTATTCTTTTTTTCCCTTACACTGTAGTTCTTACTCTTTTTTTCCTTTACAATGTTGTTTCCAATAATATTCCATCATTACTTAATTGCTTTATCCTATAATACTCATAAAATACTTTCAAAAATAACAATAGCGGTATTACTACTGAGAATAATGACAATCTGAAGTTTAAATTTTTCATTTTAGTTATAATTTGCTTAGAATATACTCTCTGAGGACATACAATCAGATTTTTTGTTCCAAAATCCCTTGATAGAGTTTTTTCAATGTGTTGTCATTAACACCAATTAGTTATATATGCTTGTCTTAATTAGCTTTCAGGTTTTAGAAATTGTTATTTTGACTTACTTTCCTTTTTGAATATGTAAAGTCCTTACATGATTCAGAAGTGTATAATGAGCCATTTTCAAGTCTTGCTTCTGTCTCCATCCACTCTCCTGTTCCTCTTCCTCTTCCTTTTTCCCACTCCATGTCATCCGCAGATCACTCCAGGTCAGTACGGAGGGCTCTTCCACAGTCCCTTTTTTTTTAGACTATATAATTACTTGTGTGGAAGTGTCATGGTATTTGGAGCAGCCCCCTACTGATGGACTTTTGCGTTCAGTCTTTTGCTATTAAAAAATAATGCCACAGTGAATAGCCCTGTGTATACGTCATTTTATATTGTGCCAGTGTAACTTTGGAGTGGATTCCTTAATGTAAATCAAAGATAAACACATTTGTAATTCTGTTAGATGTCACCATATCCCTTCTTTTGGGGCTATGTTATTTGTATTCCCTCCAGCAATGTGTGAGAGTATCTATTTATCACAGCCTGGCCAATAGAGTATGTTGTCAAACACTTGGATTTTATAAGGAAGAAAGGCTCTCAGTGTTGCTTTAATTTATATTTCTTTTATTAGTGAAATAGAGCATGTATTCATATATTTAATGCTAATTTGCATTTAATTTTCAGTAAACCATCTGTTGGCCCATTTTTTAAATCTGGTTTTTATTCTCTTTTGTTTCGTTCTTTTAGCTTTCTACATAAGGGTTGAATGTTTTAGGACTGTGCACATCTACTGTGCTTCGTAGCAGGAAGCTCCTCGACAGCATTTAAGTCTAGGCAGTGCCCACATAAATATTACAGAAGCCCATGTAGCATCTAGTAGTGACCTGCAACTTTAATATTTAATGACCGAATCACTTTCTGTATTTAATATTTTTGCCCTGGTTCATATCTAACTTCTGAGAATTGAGATTTTAGAACTGGAAAAGATTTTAATGATATTACTCTTCTTATTTTTACAGATAAGGAAACTAACTCTGTATTTTTAATATATAGATTTATAGACAAAGTCTTTTGGATGGTCATTCAAATATCTTATCTCCCAGATGAGAAAATAAATGAATGAACCTCTATATAGGAAATAGGAATGGTAGTTCATTACGAAGAAGAGACTAGAATTTTTAAATCATAATTCATGAGTTTCGAATTCTGGAAATACCATCTTTAAGCCTGAGACTCTTCTAAAACCTTCCAGATGTTCTCTAAAAAAGCTCATATTTGAAAGCAAATGAAAATTCTTCCTAATGCCTGAATTTAACATGAAGATTTCTGGGGATGAATAAAATAATATAGTTCATGTACCAATGCATCTTGGATATCATGGTTTTTATATATATAATCTTTAAAATTACTTTTCTAATTCATAATCACTGGCATTTGCTTTGCTTGTTATGTAGTAGGCACTTATGAAATATTGGCTCAAAGCCTGAATGTTCATGTAATTTTCATTTTTTTAGGAGTTCATGTGTCACCCAGGTAGGCCTTCTGGAAAGTGTATACAGAATGTTCAGGCGGGATGACCTGCTTTCAAATGCCACTCGCCAAGCATACGTGGATCGTTCTCTCCTCACTCTGTTGTGGCACTGTAGCTTGAGTGCTCTGGGAGAATTTTTTAGCAAAATTGTGGTGGATGCCATCGATGTGTTGAAGTCTAGATTTATAAAGGTATGCATCTGTTATTAAACATTTACAGGAATTGACAGATCTCCTTGATGGATATCATTAGGAACTGACGTGTGTTCAGTCAAGGGGTCTCTTGTTCTATATTTTGATAGCAATCTGGGGTTACGTGGGATCTGTGTAGCTTCCTGAGGCTGCTACAGTGGACACCGCAAATGTGGCTTAGAACAGCAGAAATTTATTTTCTCTCATTTTCTGGAGGCCGGACATCCGAAATCTGGTTCATTGGGCTGAAATCAAGGTGGTGTCAGGGCTGTGCCTCTCCCGAGGCTGTAGGGGAAGGTCCTTCCCTTGCCTCTTCCAACTTCCGGAAGCTGCAGGCTTCCTTATCTTGTGGCCATGTCGCCTCCCTGCCTCAGTGCCCACATTGCCTCCTCTAGTCTGATGTCGCAGCCTCCCTCTTACAAACACGTGACTGCATTTAGGGCCTACATGGATAATCTCCTCATCTCAGGATCATTTACTTAAGGTAGCATTCACAGACTCAGGGATTAGAATAGGGGTATCTTTTAAGGGCTCTTATTCAGCCTAATGCAATCTGCCTGCCCCAAATGTTCTCACTTACAAAATACCATCCCCCCAAACCCAAAGTCAACACATTACAGCATCAACTTTTAAGTCCAAAATCTCATCTAAATATTATCAGCTCAAAGTCCCAAATTTTAGCATATAAATCAGGTATGGATGGGATTCTGGGTGTAATACATCTTGGGACAAAATTCTCTCCATTTGTGGACCTGTGAAACTAAGAAACAAATTATTTGCTTCCAAAATACAGTGGTGGGACAGGCATAGGATGATAGTTATATTCCAAAAAGGAGAAAAAGAAGTAAGGAGTTAGTGTCCAAAGCAAAAAATCCAGCCAGGCAAATTCCATTTGGCTTCAAGACCTGGGAATAATGCTCTGTGGCCTGATGCTCTGCCTTCTGGATCAAAGGCTGCAGCCTTGCAGTCCTCCTTTTTTCTTGAAAGGTAGCATGTTTGCAGCTGAATAGTTTCATCAGTGTGTTCCTTGCCTGTAAAAGTTTGAGAGTACAACACCATTTTTTCATTTCATCTTGTCTTTGTCCCTTTCAGTCCAAGCTGGCAGTGTTTCTTCTGGTATAACATTCTTTAAAACCTTATGACTCTCCTCTGTATGTCTTAGAGGTTTACTCCATTAGACAAGAGTCCTCCACCGATCTTTGCTATGTAATTTCATCTGTGTTTTGTCTTCTGCTGAAATGGTGGAGGACATCCATGAGTCACATGCTTAATTTCTTCAGCACTAACCACACCCTTGCCCTTCTCTCCACAGGACACTTTCCTAACAGTTAATCTTTTAACTTAGCATCTTTTACAATCTGAATAGGCTGAGAATTTCCCAACTCATCAATTTCTTGTTCTTATAGTTTAACAGTTCTTACCTCAATTTATCTCCTGCCCTTCACATTTTATTGTAAGTAGCAAAGAAGAAGCCATGCAGCACCTTCAACAAATTTGCTTGGAAATCTTCTCAGCTAAATATTCAAGTGCATAGCTTAGAAGTTCTGCTTTCTACCCCTATAGAACACTAGTCAGCTAAGTTTTCTGCCACTAGATAGCAAGGATCCCCTTTCCTCCAGTTTCCAAAATATGCTTATGATTATGGGATAGTCTCTGAGACAATATTGGCTTCTCCCATGCTCTCCACTTCCTTCTGAGCCCTCACCAACAATGCTTTTAATGTCAGTATTTCTACCAGCAGCCTGTAAGGCTGTCTGACTTTTTATGTCATGCATGGCAATTTTTTTTCAGTCTCTATTCATCATCTAATTACAAAGCCACTTCCATATTTTGGGCATTTTTTACAGCCACTCTCCATTTCCTGAATCACTGTAAGTTTGATGGCTTAAGACAAATTTATTCTGTCAGTTTTGGAGGCTCGATCAGTTTTACTGAGCCCAAGTCAAGGGCGTTGCCAGGGCCATACTTGCCCAAGTGGCTCTAGTGTCTGTTGCTTGCTTCTTCCAGCTCCTGGGGCTGCTGGCATTCCTAGATACGTGGCTGGATCGCTCTAATATCCCTACCTCCATTGTTGCACTGCCTTTTCCCATCTGTCTATTCTTCCTCTACATGCCTGTGCAAGATTACAGGTGGTTTCATTTCAGGCCATCAGGAATAATCCAGAATTAGCTCCCCATCTCAAGATCCTTAACTTAATCATGACTGCAAAGTCCCTTTTGCTTAACGAGGTTACAGCCACAGGTTCTGGGGGTTAGGATGTGGATTTCATAGTGGGAGTTGGGGGCATCATTCAGCCTCCTACAGAATTCTGCTGGGAAATACCATAAATACCCAAATGGCATATTGTTAAGTAGACTTCAATATAGTTACAAGTTTTGTTTTTTAAAACATTGAATTTTCATGTGCTATTGTCAATTCTTCAGTAAGATTTTGTACAAAAGTCACATACTCATACCCAAAACTCACTATTTATTGTGTTTCTTGTTGCCACACTCACATCAGTACCCACTGTTTAGACCCTGGGCTGTCTCTTAATTGAAGTGATTTAATATCTTTGTTAAAACTATTTTCTGTGTAAAAAGTATTGAGTATTACATTTGATATATTCAATGAAATATTTTTCATGTTCAGTAAGACCAAAGATGATAATCTTTTACCTGCTCTTAGCTAAGTGAATCTATCTTCGATACTCAAATCACCAAGAAGACAGGCTACTATAAGATGCTTGGTGTGATGTATTCTCGTCTTCCCAAAGATGATGTTCACTCCAAGGAATCTAAAATCAATCAAGTTTTCCACGGTTCATGTATTACGGAAGGAAGCGAACTTACAAAGGCACTTATCAAGTAAGGATTTCGTTAGTTTTGGATTGTATTTGATTTGTTAATATTTTTGATGTATATATTTCTATGCATGTATTTAATATGAGTATTTACTGAATATGTGTAGTTTTCTTGTGTTTTCTTATGTACAAAGTACTTAGATGGACTCTTAATTTAGCATGTTACTGGGTAACATATTTTATCCTATACACATCTTTTATAAGGAATAAAACTTTTTTCTTTTAGTGTGTTTCCTACCAGCTTTCCCTCTCAATAGCTTGATTTGGCTTTAGTGCTATGGTTTACAGTAAGAGGGGATTTCGTATTTGATTTTTTCTGAATATCGTTTGAAATTAAAGGAGTGTTAAATATTTTTAAGCAGCTGTTCTGTACAACACAAAGTAATCAAATACACTATTTCTAAGACTAGCTTTCTAATCAAGTTCCCTCTTAATAATATTGGGTACAGACATTGACACATCTCATTTTGCTTATCTAATACAAATGTACCATTACTCTCCTGTTATCTGATCCTCATTTTACTCCTCAGTGAACTATGTCACCATCCACTCCTCTGCATAAACAGGAGACTCAGGCATCATATTTTATTTTTTCTCCATCTGTGTGCACGTGCACGTGGTCAGTTACCAGACTCAGTGGATTTTACCTCCTCGGTAAACTGAGATCCGTGCCCTCTTTTTGCACCCCCCTTCGTGCAGCCTCTGGCTCTGGGGCTCTTGAGCCCTGCCATGGTCTCCAGGATTCTACTCCAGCTCCGAGGCTGACTTGCTTAGTTCTGTCTGTCCTGCTGCCAGGCTGTTAGTCATCTGTAACCTGACCCCAGTTGTTTCTTTTCTGTGCCTAAAACCCTTCAAAGGAACCTCATCTTTAGTTGCAGGGGTTGGTGAACCTTTCTGTAAAGGGCCTGGTTGTAACTGTCAAGCTTTGTGGCCAGTCTCTGATGGAACTACTGTACTGCTCTCTGAAAGCAGCCCCAACTAGGTACCTTGTGGGGGGCCTGTGGCCCTGTTCTCATGAAACTGCTTTCAGCGGTAGCTGGTCATGGCTCGGCGGCCCTAGTCTACAGAATGAAGTCCGAGCTGCTTAGTGTGGCAGGTGCACTCTTCAGGATGCACCTCTCTCCACCTTTCTTTCTGCCAGCTGCTGCTGCTCTCCCCGTACCCTCTGAACACACCATGCAGCGTGTTCCTTACTGTAACTGGCACTGCTCTGCTTGTAATGCCCAACTACATTTTCCCCTTGACCAACTTATAACCCATAATTAAGTTCAGGTATTTTCTCCTAAAACCCCACTTGGCTTCTTGGCCTGGGCACTGTCCTGCTCCTCACTTACATCTGTTACCATTGTGTGCTTGCTACTGTGCAGTGAATACTGGCCTCGCCTTGAGATGTGCGGTACAGTGACTTGTACACTTCTGTTCCCAGTACCTAGCACCACACCACCCACAAAGCTGACACTCAAAAAAGGCCGACCTGATGGGAGATTCTCTGTAATATCTGGCATTGTGGGGCTTGAGCAATGACTTCTGTTATGTGAATTAATTTTCAACCTGGATCTACTGTGCAGGTTGTGCCATGATGCGTTTACAGAGAACATGGCGGGTGAGAGCCAGCTGCTGGAAAGGAGAAGGCTTTACCATTGTGCTGCCTACAACTGCGCCATTTCTCTCATCTGCTGTGTCTTCAATGAATTAAAGTTTTACCAAGGTTTTCTGTTTAGTGAAAAACCAGAAAAGGTAGGCCTTTCCTGAAGTGTTCACTATTGCTGTCATTGTACAATTTCAAAAGTTAGATTATATCAGTAAAGTTATTTCATAATTCTCACCTTCTTATAATAGTAAAGATACAGTTCTTTAGTTCTGCAGATCTATACTTTAAAGCAGAAGTACTTAATGAGTTACTAAGTAACATTAATTTTATAGTATTAGTAATGAGGATCTCCACCATTTGTATATTTTTATATGATTCTTTGGATTTACAGAACTTGTTTATTTTTGAAAATCTGATAGACGTGAAGCACTGCTATACATTTCCTGTCGAAGTTGAGGTGAGTGAAATTTTTCAGTGGTGTTCTTAAGTTTAAAAAAACTTACCAAGTACTTACAGAGGAAAACAGATTATACTGAACACACGAAATTCCCAATATTCAAGTCTACTTTGAACTGCAAAAACTGGCAGTCTCATGTTGTTCAACCTGGTACATTCTTGGGCAACTACAAAAAATCATCATAACTTCATTTTTCCCTCTCTTGTAAAGGAAAGAAAATGCCAATAAAGGGAGATGTTAGTTATTATCTTAGTTGTTATCCCGGCTGTTAGTTATTGCAGAAGTTGTTTTCTGAGTAAATTCCTCTGGTCAATGAAATTGAGATCCATCTGTATATAGGATTGTGACCCTATGGCCCTGCTTGAGTGATTTGGCAGGATAATGAGGGTGCTGTGAGCAGAGGCATGGGAATAATTAGAAACTTGGTCTGGCAAAATGTGATGAGCTTGATTGTAGCCAAGCGAAGTTTGGCATGCCAGCCTCAGCAGTTGGTGGGGAGGTGTGGCTACACTGTCCACACCCCCTTAGAATTGAGAGGGTGGGCAGTGTGCCAGAGCTCAGACAGCATGGCCTGCAGGGTAAAGCTTGATGGGAGCTGCCACTCATGCTCCCCTCACAGCTGTTGACCTTGACCATGTCTTAGTGGGTCATAAGTTCATGTAAACGGTTGCTTCCTGCCTTATGCCCTTTGGCATATGTTCAAAGAACTATAATACAAACAAATAATAGCACTAGTTAATTAAGCATTCAGACACTTGCTATGTTACTTCTCAAGTTTATGATAGCACCATAAGGTGCTAGGATATATCATAACCATATAGTTGAGCCATCTGAGGCTCACAGGTTAAGTACAAACTATTAGTAATCCAGGCATGCAGCCGTGAGAGCTTAGCATACCCTGGGTTCCAGAGCCCACATGGAAGGCCAGTCTCTGTGGGAAAAGATTTCCTCAGGGGCACTCACCTGTCTTTATTTATAGATATCCTATAATGCTTTCAAACTTGATGAAAATTTTGTTTCAAAATGAATACTTTTTTTTTTTGCTAGATTGCTTCTTAAATAGAAACTGTGCAACCCTGATTCTTGTTTTGCCAAATAGGTTCCTGTGGAAAGGAAGAAAAAGTATACTGAAATTAGGAAAGAAGCCAGGGAAGCAGCAAATGGGGATTCAGGTAGGACATTTTCACAATGATGAGAAAGATTCTAATGGTTGGTATTTGTTATATAAATAGAAAATACTTTAAAAACCCCAAAGCACTGAAATTGAGTTAGAAACATTTTTAAGTGGCAAATGTAATTGTATTTTGAAAGAAGTGCAATTAGATTAAGTGCACAGGAAGATCTCCAAGTGGTGAGGGGGCTCAGATATGATGTGCCTTTTAAAAAAGGGGCTAGATTGGCTTGATATTTATTTGTTTGCATATGGATTATGTTTGTATGTTATTTAGATACATTCAGAAGTCTGTGTTAAAATACAAGTCCCATCTTGCCGGTCTGCTCTAAGCTCCCCATTATAGTTCCCACCTCCCTCAGGACAGAGCAGCCCAAGGCCCCAACTGGCCCACCACCACCCTGGCTTTCCTTCCCGCCCAAATTGTGGCACCGCAGCCTCCTGCTGCTGCCTCAGAGGCCCAGGCTCTCTTTTGCCCCAGGGCATTTGCATGTGGGGTGGCCTCAGCCTAGAATATCTTGGCTGCAGGTATGAGCATGGCTTATGACATTTTGTTTCATGCCTACCTCTGAAAGAGCTCCCTGGCCTCCCTATTTAAAATTAACCCTCTCTCTCTCCACATGCTTGTTTCAATTTTTTGCTTAGTTTTTCTTCATTGCACTTTTTTTATGATTTGAAGATAAAATTTGGACTGGTTTTCTAAATTCCTTACATATTTCAGATTAGTTATTTTTCATTATATTTTCCCCCATTATGTTAGACTTCATGGGCAAAGATATATCACCAAAATTTTAAATGCAAAGAAATCTGTTAATATCATATCCCAAAATTGGATCTAGATTAGTTTCTTTGTGCATGACCATAGAGAACAACTGCTCAATAATAACAGAAGCCAGAGGAAGTCTTTTCCCCATTTCCTTTTTGCTTCCTTAATCTGGATACTGAGAATCATAGGATTGATGAAAGCCTTAGTTAAAAGTATCTTTTAATTTTAACATCGTTTTAGCTTAGGGTAATACATTTCTTACTAATTTGAATAAATGTATTTTCTTCTTATTTATATTTCAGGTGGCCCTCATTATATATCTTCCTTGTCATATCCGGCAGAGAGTAGCCTGAGTGAGGAAATGAGTCAATTTGATTTCTCTACTGGAGTTCAGAGCTATTCATACACTTCCCAAGACCCTGTGTCCACCACTGGCCATTTTCGGAGACGGGTGATCACATTTTCACATATTAAAAAATATTGGTGGCATTTGTAAAGGGAGGGGGCGCTGTTGTTGCAGGGGAACCCAGTTCTCTGTTTGTGGTAGTTCTCAGAGAATGGTATTAATTTAGAGAATTTTCCAAGATCTAAGATGTCTCCATATGTCCATCCTGCACACTCAGCAATCTGATTCACTCAGCACAGGAAAGACGGCTCTCTCCACAGGCTGATTCAGTTTAGCCGGTCTCCCTGAGATTAGTGCGTCCAGTTAGAGCTGCATTTCCAGCTTTCCAAGGAGAGTCAAATGCTCATGCCCATCTGGCTCCAGAGAGAATGAAGAAGCTGTTCAAATAGTTGATTTTATCAACTAAGATACCAAAAGCATTCATGTTCAAAGATGATAGCTTAATTCTTAAAGAATAATCTCTTGGGGATGAGGGCTAGAGTATGCAATGGTTTTGATGTTATTTTTAGTGATAGAATTTGGTCTTTTTCTTTTTTGCGTCCCAGCTGGTTATAATACTCATTTACTTCCTCATTACAAAGTTTTACCTACACCTCTGACCTTTTTTTTTTGTTTGGATTAATCTCACTCTCGTCCATTCTTCCAGAGAGAAAGACGCTGCCATGTGTTCATTTCCCCTATCCCACCTCTCCCTGTTTCTTTCTCCTTCCATATCTCCATCACTCCTGTCTCTTCATCTCCATCTTGTCATCTCTCCATCTCCTTCCCGTCTCTATCATGCCATCCTCGAGCTCTCCATTTCTTTCCTCATCTCTCCATTTTTGTGTCTCCATCTCTCAATCTGTGTCTCTCTCCATCTCCATCTCTCCATCACTCCATCTATATCTCTCCATGTTTCCATCTCTGTATCTCTCCATCTTCCATTGCTCCATCTATATCTCTCCATGTCTCCATCTCTGTATCTCTCCATCTCTCTATATCTGTATCTCCATTTCTCCATCTCCTTCCCTCCATCTTCCATTGCTCCATCTCTCCAATCTCTCGATCTCTACAAATCCATCTCTATTTCTCTGTCTCATCTCCATCTCTTCATATACATCCTTCTACCTCTCCATATCCATATCTTCATCTCTCTGCTCCATCTCCACCTCTTAGTCTCTATCTCCCTATCTCTCCATCTCTCTGTACTTTCTTTCTCTGTAGCAGACTTTCAGAATCTGTGTATGTTCTAAAGTTCTTTTTCATCATCCATGGGGGATATGTCCTAAACCCCCATTGGATGCCTAAAACCGGTGATAGTACCATACCCCATATATACTGCTTTTTCCTATACATACATACATACCTATGGTAAAGTTTAATTTATAAATTAGGCACAATAAGACATTAGTAATAAGAACAGGACTATTATAATAATATACTGTAATAAAAGTTATGTGAATGTGGTGTCTCTCTTGAAACATCTTATTATACTGTACTTACCATTTTTCTTCTTGTGATGATGTGAAATAATAAAATGCCTACATGTGAGACAAAGTGAGATGAATGGCATAGTCATCTTTAAATAGTGTTAGGCTGCTATTGACCTGATGATATGTCAGGAGGAGGATCACCACCTTCTGGACAGCAGTTGACTGTGGGTAACTGAAACCATGGAAAACAAAACAGCAGATGAGAGGGGACCACTGTATGCAGCATCCCTATGGGCAGCCAGTAGGAAGTCCTTCTCAAGTACTCCTTCCCTGTTCTTGTCTCCTTTGAAATGAGCTGTTTTGGTATTGCAGGAAGGCAAGACTAGTTCACCTGTGTGTGCACTTTCCCCTTCTTTCTTCTTATTTATTGTGTAAAGTAACATGCTGTTTTAGAATTTTGGAATAATTTCCAAAATTATTAGAGAGGAGTAGCAGGAGAAGTATGAAGAACTCCTGTGTATCCTTCACCCAGAGACCCACTCAGTTTGCCTGTTGTCTCCTAACACGCTTTGTGACAAGAGGATCCGGTCCTGGACGTGGCGGCACTGTAGCCGCCACATCCCTGTGGCAGAATGCCCCTCAGTTTTGGTGATCCAGTGCTTCCTCATGGGAAGACCAGGAATTTTTGTAGAAATATGATAGAGCATTGCTGTCTTCTTCCTGAGAGATTTTGAGACCATGTGAAATCTCATTCTTCATCCCTATTCTACCCACTGATTTTTAACTGCCATTGATATCTATTCCCTGAATTAATTATTGCTGTGCCAGTTGCAAAGTGACAATTCTCTAAATCCCTCACTGCTCCTTCATTTATTAGTTGGCCTTCTACTGCAGTGAAGAGTTTCCTCTTCTCCCCATTTGTTTTGTTTTAATTTTTATTAATGTGATCTCCTGAATTCTTAAGGTTGTTCAGTGGGTTATTATTATTCATTTTGATGCTCAAATTATCCCAGGTTTGGCCAGTGGGATGCTGGATCCTGTGTCCTTTTGACATGTCCCTGTCATTCTTTGGGCAGTTTCTTACTTGCTTGGAACAAGGAAATGTTCACAGGTGGTATCATTCTCCCTCTGCCCTAACCTTGTGATGGGCTGTCTCTCTAGGAATCCCCACTTCCTGTGGGTGGAGACTGCCAGGAAGCTGCTCACAAAGCCTTCTTATGATCAGAGATAGGGAACGTGTAGGTAGATGCACATCTAAGTACTTACATAGGCACACGTGTGTATGTGTAAAACTTTGATTCCCTTTGAGCGTGCCCTCAAGCTTCTACCCTTCCCAGTTTCTCTGACATGCACTGACTCATTCCCTCTCCCCTGACCCTTCTTTCCTCTTCCTACCTGACATCCCTCTGGGGTGGGCCTTGCTGCAGGCCAGCATCCCACTCTCCCGATGCACGTCGCTGTGAGGCAGCTCTGCCCCTCTCCTCTCTGTCCAGTGGATTTTGCCAGAGAGGGAGCAGTGGGGAGTGATGAGTTTTAGAGATGAGCTTGACTATGCTTTATGTTGCCCCAAGATCTGGTCTATCTTAAGAGATGCTTCAAGGGGAAGCCCATTTACCTTTTTTACCAAGATTATATCATCTGTACCAGGCAATAAAAAAGCATGACTGTGTTCTCTTAGGCTGCATGGTCTGGCAAGACATCCTTTGGTAATGGGCCATGTACAGCAAGGTGTCTTGGGCTCAGTCCTAATGCCTTCGATTTCATCGCATGACCTGAGTCTCTTCTCAGGCAAACCTGCCTCTTGTGAGCAGCGCCTTAAGATGCGTTGATTTTAATTAAAACCTGTTGAGTAGATCTGAGTATAAATACCATGATTAACTCCACTGACGCCTCATCAGGTATATGGAAAAGGAGACATTAAGATTGTTCTGATTGATCCTTCTCAGGATTACTTTGGCTGTTTGGGGTCTTTTGTGGTTCCATATGAATTTTAGAACTATTTGTTCCAGTTTGTTAAGAATGCTGTCAGTATTTTGATAGGGATTGCATTGAATCTGTAGATTGCTTTAAGCAGGATGGCAATTTTGACATTAATTCTTCCGACCCAAGAGCATGGGCTGAATTTCCATTTATTTGTGTCCTCTTTAATTTCTCTCAAGAGTGTCCTGTAGTTTTCAGGGTATAGGTCTTTTATTTCCTTGGTTAGGTTTATTCCTAGGTATTTTACTCTTTATGATGCAATTCTGAATAGAATTGTTTTCCTGATTTCTCTTTCTGCTAGTTCATTGTTAGTGTATAGGAATGCAACAGATTTCTGTGTATTTATTTTATAAATAATCCTGCAATTTTGCTGAATTCAAATATTAATTCTAGTAGTTTTGGAGTGGATTCTTTGGGGTTTTTTATGTACAATATCATGTCATCTGCAAACAGTGACAGTTTGGCTTCCTCCTTACCAATCTGGATGTCTTTTCTTTGTGTTGTCTGATTGCCATGGCTAGGACTTCCAGTACTATGTTGAGTAAAAGTGGGGAGAGTGGGCATCCTTGTCTTGTTCCTGATCTTAGAGGAAAAGCTTTCAGCTTTTCACTGTTAAACATGCTGTTGACTGAGGGTTTGTCACATATGGCCTTTATTATGTTGAGGTACTTGCCCTCTATACACATTTTGTTGGGAGTTGTTATCATGAATGGGTGTTGAATTTTGACAAATGCTTTTTCAGCATCTATGGAGGCGATCATGTGATTTTTGTCCTTTCTATTGATATAGTGGATGATGTTGATGGATTTTCAAATGTTGTACCATCCCCTGGGATGAATCCCACTTATCATGATGTATGATCCTCTTGATGTGTTTTTGGATTTGGTTTGCTAATATTTTGTTGAGTATTTTTGCATCTATGTTCATCTGGGATATTTGGTCTGTAATTTTCTTTTTTTGTGGGGTCTTTGCCTGGTTTTGGTATTGGAGTGATGCTAGCATCAAAGATTGATTTTGGAAGTATTCCCTCCTCTGGTTTTTGGAAAACTTTAAGGAAATGGGTATTGTCTTCTCTAAATGTCTGATAAAATTCAGCAGTCAGCCCATCTTGTCCAGGGATTTTGTTCTTGGGTACTTTTCTGATTACCGATTCAATTTCACTGCTGGTAATTGGTCTATTCATATTTTCTCTTTCTTCTTGGGTCAGTCTTGGAAGATTATATTTTTCTAGAAAGTTGTCCATTTCTTCTAGGTTATCCAGTTTTTGACCATATAATGTTTCATAGTATTCTCTAATAATTCTTTGTATTTCTGTGGTGTCCATAGTGGTTTTTCCTTTCTTATTTCTGATTCTGTTTATGTGTGTAGATTCTCTTTTTTCTTGATGAGTCTGGCTAGGGATTTATCTATTTTGTTTATTTTCTCAAAGAACCAGCTCTTGGTTTCATTAATTTTTTGCTAATGTTTTACTCTTCTCACTTTTATTTATTTCTTCTCTGATCTTTATTGTGTCCTTCCTTCTACTGAGTTTGGGGCTAGTTTATTCTTCTTTTTCCCATTTCAATAATTGTGAATTTAGACTGTTAATTTAGGATGGTTCTTCCTCCTTTAAATAGGCCAGGATTGCTATATACTTTCCTCTTAGAACTGCCTTCGCTGCGTCCCGCAGAAGTTGGGGCATTGTGCTGTTATTTTCATTTGTCTCCATATATTGCTAGATCTCTGTATTAATTTGGTCATTGATCCACTGATTATTTAAGAGCATGTTGTTAAGTCTCCATGTGTTTGTGAGCCTTTTTGTTTTCTTTGTACAATTTATTTCTAGTTTTATACCTTTGTGATCTGAGAAGGTGGTTGGTACAATTTCAATCTTTTTGAATTGGCTGAGGCTCTTTTTGTGGCATAGTATGTGATCTGTTCTTGAAAATGTTCCATGTGCACTTGAGAAGAATGTGTATCCTGTTGCTTTTGGGTGGAGTGTTCTATAGATGTCTGTTAGGTTCATCTGTTCTAATGTGGTGTTCAGTGCCTCTGTGTCCTTACTTATTTTCTGTATGGTGGATGTGTCCGTTGAGTGAGTTGTGTGTTAAAGTCTCCTAAAATGAATGCATTGCATTCTATTTCCCCCTTCAATTCTGTTAGTATTTGTTTCACATATGTAAGTGCTCCTGTGTTGGATGCAGAGATATTTATAATGGTTATATTCTCTTGTTGGACTGACCCGTGTATCATTTTTTTTATTAAGGTATTATTGATATACACTCTTATGAAGGTTTCACATGAAAAAACAATGTTTTAGTACATTTACCCATATTATCAAGTCCCCACCCATACACCAATGCAGTCACTGTCCTTGGGTGTAGTAAGATGCCACAGATTCACTATTTGCCTTCTCTGTGCTACCCTGTTTTCCCCATGATCCCCCACACCATGTGTACTAAACATAATACCCCTCAATCCCCTTCTCCCTCCCCACCCACCCTCCCACAATCTTCCCCTTTGGTAACCACTAGTTCCTTCTTGGAGTCTCTGAGTCTGCTGCTATTTTGTTCCTTCAGTTTTGCTTTGTTCTTATACTCCACAAATGAGGGAAATCATTTGGCACTTGTCTTTCTCCACCTGGCTTATTTCACTGAGCATAATATCCTCCAACCTCCATCCATGTTTTTGCAAATGATAGGATTTGTTTCTTTCTTATGGCTGAATAGTATTCCATTGTTTATATGTACCACATCTTCTTAATCCATTTATCTACTGATGGACACTTAGGTTGCTTCCATTTCTTAGCTATTGTAAAAAGTGCTGTGATAAACATAGGGGTGCATATGTCTTTTTGAGCCTGAGAAGTTGTATTCTTTGGGTAAATTCCAAGGAGTGGGATTCCCGGGTCAAATGGTATTTCAATTTTTAGTTTTTTTGAGGAACCTCCATATTGCTTTCCACAATGGTTGAACTAGCTTACATTCCCACCAGCAGTATAGGAGGGTTCCCCTTTCTCTACAACTTTGCCAGCATTTGTTGTTCTTAGTCTTTTGGATGCTGGTCATCCTTACTGGTGTGAGGTGATATCTCATTGTGGTTTTAATTTGCATTTCCATGATAATTAGTGATGTGGAGGATCTTTTCATGTGTCTGTTGGCCATCTGAATTTCTTCTTTGGAGAACTGTCTCTTCATATCCTCTGCCCATTTTTTAATCGGGTTATTTGCTTTTTGGGCGTTGAGGTGTGTGGGTTCTTTATATATTTTGGATGTTAATCCCTTGTCAGATATGTCATTTACAAATATATTCACCCATAATGTAGGATGCCCTTTTGTTTTGTTGATGGTGTCCTTTGCCATACAGAAACTTTTTAGTTTAATGTAGTCCCATCTGTTCATTTTTGCTATTGTTTTCTTTGCTTGAGGAGATGCGTTCAGGAAGAAGTTGCTCATGCTTATATTCAGGAGATTTTTGCCCATGTTGTCTTCTGATAGTTTTATGGTTTCATGACTTACATTCAGGTCCTTGATCCATTTCGAGTTTACTTTTGTGTATGGGGTTAAACAATAATCCAGTTTCATTCTCTTGCATGTAACTGTCCAGTTTTGCCAACACCAGCTGTTGAAGAGGCTCTCATTTCCCCACTGTATGTCCATGGCTCCTTTATCATATATTAATTGCCCATATATGGTTGTGTTTATATCAGGGCTCTCTAGTCTGTTCCATTGGTCTATGGGTCTGTTCTTGTGCCAGTACCAAATTGTCTTGATTACAGTGGCTTTGTAGTAGAGATTGAAGTTTGGGAGCATAATCCCCCCAGCTTTATTCTTCCTCCCCAGGATTGCTTTGGCTATTCAGGGTTTTCCTTTATCATTATATAATGTCCTTCTTTGTCTTGTTACTTTCTTTGTTTTGAAGTTTATTTTGTCTGATACAGGTATTGCAGCTCCTGCTTTTTTCCCCGTTGTTTGCAAGAATATTGTTTTCCATCCCTTCACTTTTAGTCTGTGTATGTCTTTGGGTTTGAAGTAAGTCTCTTGTAGGGAGCTTATAGATGGGTCTTGTTTTTTTATCCATTCTATTACTCTGTGTCTTTTGATTGGTGCATTCAGTCCATTTACATTTAGGGTGATTATCGATAGATATGTACTGTTGCCATTGCAGGCTTTGTATTCATGGTTACCAAAGGTTCAAGGGCTGCTTCTTTACTATCTAGCAGTCTACCTTAACTCAACTTATTATGCTATTATAAACATAGTCTGAAGATTCTTTTTTCTCTACCTTCTTTTTCTTCCTCCTCCACTCTTTATATGTTAGTTGTCATATTCTGTGCTCTTTGTGTATCCTTGAGTGACTTTGTGGGTAGCTGACTTAATTTTGCATTTGCTTAATATTTACTTGGTTTACTTCCTTTGGTGTGGTTTTATTTTCTCTGGTGATGCCTATGTAGCCTTAGGTACACTTCCATCTAGAGCAGTCCCTTTAGAGTACACTGTAGAGATGGTTTGTGGGAGGTAAATTCCCTCAACTTTTGCTTATCTGGGAATTGTTTAATCCCTCCCTCAAATTTAAATGATAATCTTGCTGGGTAGAGTATTTTTGGTTTGAGGCCCTTCTGTTTCATTGCATTGAATATATCATGCCACTCCCTCTGACCTGTAAGGTTTCTGCTGAGAAGTCTTATGGTAGCATGATGGATTTTCCTTTGTAGATGATCTTTTTTCTCTCTCTGGCTGCTTTTAATACTTTTTCCTTGTCATTGATTTTTGCCATTTTAATTATTATATGTCTTGGTGTTGTCCCTCTTGGATCCCTTGTGTTGGGAGATCTGTAGACTTCCATGGCCTGAAAGACTATTTCCTTCCCCAGCTTGGGGAAGTTTTCAGCAATTATTTCTTCACAGACACTTTCTATCCCTTTTTCTCTCTCGTCTTCTTCTACTACCCCTAAATGCAAATATTGTTCCATTTGGATTAGTCACACAGTTCTCTTAATTTTGTTTCATTCCTAGAGGTCCTTTTTTCTCTTTCTACCTCAGCTTCTCTGTATTCCTGTTCTCAAATTTCTATCCCATTTACTATCTCCTCTATCTCATCTAATCTGCTTTTAAATCCCTCCATTGTTTGTGTTATTGCAGTTATTTCCCTCGTTAATTCGGCCCTTAGCTCTTGAATATTTTTCTGTAGGTCCATTAACATGATCATGACTTTTATTTTGAATTCTTTTTTGGGAAGATTGGTGATTTCAGTCTCACTGAGCCCTCTTTCTGGTGTTTGAGGGATTTTGGATTGAACAAGGTTCTTCTGCCTTTTCATAGTCCTGGAGTGATGGGAGTAGTTGCATGCGAGCGGCGCTGTATCAACTGGGAGAACAAAGTCCCTTCCTGCTTCCTGGTTGCAGTGCCTGTCTCCGTTGTCTGTGTGGTTAACCACATGCAGGGAGTGGCCTCTGGGTTAATCCCCTAATCTGCTGTGGGCGGAGCGGCCCTCAGGATGGCGTAGGGCTATAGCGGAGCTCGCAGGTGAGTAGCGCAGGTTCTATTACAAGGACAAAGCCCTTTTGTGCTTCCTGATCACAGTGCCTGTCTCTGCTGTCTGTGATGGTCAAATGCCCACAGGGAGCGGCCTCTCAGTTAATCCCCTAACCTGCCATGGACGGGTCAGTCCTTGGCATGGCCTAGGGCAATGACGGGCTTGTAGGTGAACGGTGTGGGTATTTGCAGGGAGAGCAAAGCTCTTCTGTGCTTCTCGGCCCCTGTGCCTGACTCCACTGTCTGGGCTGGTTAGCCGTGTGCAGGGAGAAGCCTCTGTGTTAAGTTGTATAGTTGTTGTAGGCGGGGCTGCCCGCCAGCTGGTCTGCAGCTATGGCAGGGACAGCAGGTTCGCACACAGGTGCCAGCGGGGAGGAAGGAGGAACAGGCTGCTTATCACAGTGAGGGGTCTCGGGGCTGCATTGCCAACCAGGGGAATAGGGTGCCTGAAGGTCCTGAAAGTTCCCAACCTGCTGGGCTGAGTGTGCCGGGACTATTTTGTCCACCTGTTCCTTTTCTTAGACTCTTGCCTCTTTAGCAGACTTCTGACTGTTGAGAAGTCTTTTAAAGCACCTGCTTTTCTTTTGCTTCAGGGCAGCCAGTTGTGGGAACCTATTCACAGTCTTACTCTGTGACTTTGGTTTTCAGCACCTCTAATCTCCAGAGCACCATGCAATGTGGTCTGTGCTCCCAGGGCAGATTTCTAGGGCTGGGTATTTAGCAGCCCTGTGCTTCCACTCCCTCCCACTGATTCTCTTCCTCCCGCTGGTGAGCTGGGGTGGGGAGAGTGCTTGGGTCCCGCTGGTTACGGCTTTTTACTTTACCCTTTTCCGTGAGATGTTCACTTCTCTCAAATGTAGACTGGCTGATGTACTCTTACTTGTGGTCACTCTTTTAGGAATAGTTGTATTTGCTGTATTTTCAAAATATATGTGGTTTCGGGAGGAGATTTCCGCCACACTTCTCACGCCACCATCTTTTCCCTTCCACAAAGGTCCTATTATTTTTTTGGTTGTTTTATACCAAGTGTATCTGATATTATTACCAAATTAATCATTGTTACCTGAGTGTGTTTGATGATTTTTCCCATAGAAGTCAGAATGGCAAACACCCTGAAACTTGAACCGTGTGCTCTGCATCACTGGCTTCTTTCCTCTCCCTAGGAACATAAAGATGCCATGATCCAAGATGACATCCTGGAGTTAGAGATGGACGAACTCAATCAACATGAATGTATGGCAACAATGACAGCCTTGCTCAAGCACATGCAGAGAAATCGGATCCTACCTCCTGGAGAAGAGGTCTTTCTCCTGCCTGTCTCATATTGTCTCACCACTATTCATTGGTATCATGTTAATAATGAACTTTTCATATTAAAGACTCAACCAAATTCCATAGCAAATAAACATGGTTTTTTGTTGCTCCTGTCTTACTTTGTCACTATTACCTCATAATATCAAAATATGAAGTTATTTTATTCCACTTATTAAGTTAATTTTCAGTGTGTCATTTCAGGGTTCAGAGCCAAGAAGTCTTCCTCTTTGGATGAAATTTCTTCATGACAAACTAGGAAATCCATTGGTGCCATTAAATGTCCGTCTTTTCATAGCCAAGCTTGTTATTAATACAGAAGAAGTAAGTAATTTATTATTTCTTTTAAAATTCTATGCAATTACATGCATCTACTTAAAATCCACAAAAAGATGTAAAGGAACAGAGCATGACATTTTCTGTATTAGTCAGCTATATTTATTATTTGTTTAATGACATTCTTTTATTTTCTTTTAAAACATGGAAATTAACTTGCATTGAGTTAGTAGTGATCTTCATATAAAGTGTTTTATGTTGGCAACTTTCTTCTGGCTACCAACCTTCTTGGTTAATAGTAGCAAAGAAAGTGGTACAAATACTCCTGTTAACTATGTGAAAAACAGCTGACTCTTTTAGAAAAAGAGTTGCTGTGTTCATCGGTTGCTCTGTTTATCACACCATGTTGGAGGTATCTCTTCTAGCGGTGGGAATCGAGATTTTCGAGAGAGCCCTTGAGCTAAGTGTTGTACGGTTTGGTGCAAGTTTTAGGTTCTGCATAGAATGAGCAGTGTTAGCAGAGGTGGCCCTGGAGAGCCAAGCCTGCCTGCCCCAACAGCATAGACCCTGGGCATGTGAGGGCATGGCCATGTGTCCACAGGGCAAGTGATAGGGCCAGGCCATCAGGGTTCATGAAAGGGTCCAGCTCATTTGTTGAGTGGTAGGGATCCACTGAAGGGTGGTAGGTGGAATGACAGGACGTACCTTGCCCCATAGAAAGTCCTAGGCAGCACTGTAGTTGTGAGCCAAAGGCCACCAGGCTTGGGAGGTGGTTGACTGGGCTGAACTGTGCTATGACAGAGCCTGTGTTCTTCAGGTCATGACTGACTTTTAACTCCTGGGACCACTATAACAAAGCTTCCATAAACATGGCTTAAACAGCAGATACTTATTTTCTTACAGTTCTGAAAGCCAGAAGTCCAAGGTCAGGGTGTGGGCAGGGTGGGTTTCTTCTGAGGGTTGATGGAGAATCTGCTCCAGGCCTCTTTCCCAGCTTATGGCAGCCTCGTGCCCTTCTCAGCATGTAGGTGGTGGTCTCCATGAGTTTTCACATCGTCTTCCTCTCTGCATCTGTCTCAAATGTACAAATTTCAATTTCCTCTTTAATAAGGACTCTGTCATTGGATTAGAGCCCACAATAATGACCTGTCTTGATTTGATAATTTTCAAAGACCCTGTTTCTAAATAAGGTCACATTTACAGGTACTGGGAGTTAAGACTTGAACATCCTTTGGCAGGGTTCAGCCCCCAAACACTGGGGTCACACAAGATTTCAAGCTCTCATTCCTGTAAGCACTGACTTGATGGCTAGCAAAAGAGCTGATGTCTTGGTGTTTTGGATGTTTTTTGGTGGGCTAATTGTGGGGAGGGAGGTTGACAGGCATGCTGAACATGCTTAAACGTGTGTGTGTGGGGAGCCTCTGTGATGTCCCTGGAGCTCAGGAGTGATCCAGGTGGTGGTTTCCAAAAGGGGTTGTTCAGGACACTCCCATTGTCCTACGGAAGAAAAGATCAAACTTAGATTTACATTACTTTTTCAATTTCAGTGTATTTATCTATTTTTTATTTAGATCTTCCTCAACTTACGGATGGGGTCACATCCCAATAAACCCATTATAATCTGAAAATGTTATGAGTTGAAAATGCATTTATATACCTAACCTACCACACATCATAGCTTAGCCTGGCCTACCTTGAATGTGCTGAGAACACTTACATTAGTCAAGAGCTGGGCAAAATCATCTAATGCAAAGCCTATTTTATAGTAAAGTTGAATATCCCATGTAACTTACTGAACACTGTACTGAAAGTGAAAAGAGAACAGCTGTGTGGGTGCAGAATGGTCACCAGTGTGGCAGGGGTTCACCTTCACGTTCACGGGGCCGACTGGGAGCTGCAGTTTGCCGCCTTGCCAGCACCACTAGGGAGGATTGAATTGCATATTACTACTCTGGGGATAGGTCAACATTTGAAGTACAGTTTCTACTGAATATATATTGCTTTCATACCATCATAAAGTTGAAAATTCATTGTGTAAGTCAGGGACCATCTGTAGTTAATATAGTAATGAAATTTGTATTCATAATTTATAAATATACCAATAGACATACATGGAGAGTGTTCATACTTTTATTATTTGTGAGGTGCATAAACAAAACAGATTTGAGACCACACATATTTAAGCTGTGAGAACAGATGAGAAGTCACTGAGAAACGCAATTGGAAAAAAAAGGAAGTGGTGAAGGTTAAGAAGATAGTTTAAATTATACTTTCATTTGTTCTTTGGCATCAAAATAGCATTCTATTGCAATTTCTGAAAGAAATGGAATTTAGTATATGGTTACATTTTATTTAGATTTCAGAGATCCTGGGCATCTGAAGTCTATAATAGAATGACTTTGATAATATAGAAAGAAATGAAAAAAAATTAACCACATGCACTTAATTATTCTATTCTCATTTTTCTTATACCCTAAGCATAAAATAAAAGTAGAATTCTTTAGAACTGCCTATTATTCATTTGGGACAGAGTTAATGTAACATGCTACCATCTTGGTTTCTACAAGCAGAGTTTTATCAGAAAGGTTTTAAGCCAAGAAAGATGAATAGTAAGTCCATTTCCAATTGAGCTGTGGTTGTAGGGTCCATGAGGAGAAAATTCAACAGAGACTCTGATATGATTAAACAGGATAATTGTTGGAATTTACATCTGTTTTGGATTTAGGTTAACTCATGAAATTCTGGCTGATGGAAGATATGTTTCTGAATTGATATTTTGGTTATTCAAAATAATTCTTTGATTTGACTTCTCAATTCTCTTCTAGGTCTTCCACCCTTATGCAAAGTCCTGGCTCAGCCCCTTGCTGCAGCTGGTGGTTTCTGAGAACAACGGAGGAGAAGGGATTCACTATCTGGTGATAGAGATAGTGGTGACAGTTCTTTCCTGGACGGGATCAGCTGCTCCTATAGTAAGGAAGCACCTATCTTCTGTGCAGTAATGATCAGTCCTTTACTGGCACATTAGAGCATGTGACAAATCCTTCAAGCTCCTCTTACTGACATACAGTCATTAATTAGCAGTAATTGTGATGCCTGAGGTGCTGCTATGCTAAATGGCCTCATCCTGCTTCAGTTCTGTTTCTTTTACCTGTTTCTGATAATTCCTCTAACACTCCTTTTATTTTTCAGTTCTCAGTGTTTTATTTTAATTTGATCTTGCTTTTATATGTTAAGAGTTTGGAAGATAGAAAATTGATTTATTAAAAGTATGTATGAAGTATGGGTCAGCAGACCCTGAATGTGACATTCTGAAAACTTCTGCTGGACTCAGGTCCCTAGATTTTTTGCCATTTCTTTTGCCACCTTATGCCCCTATTGGCTGTGATCTGTAATGGTTCAGATTGCTAAAAAGTGACTGCCACATGAGTGGCACTATGCTATGCTGAAGCCAGCTTGTGGCCTCCAGGAATATAAACTCGTTGGAGGATTAGAGGAAGAGGCTTTCATTTAAAAACATTAGCATGAATAATGTACACGAGTTTTCATAGGGGGGTGTCCTGGGACAGTCCTTATTAAACATAACATACGTACATATGGATGCTATCTTTACACATGTATGTCAACTTTTATGTGTTTGTGTCTGGACATGCCAACCTAATTTCACAGTAAATCAAATTTAGATTTTTTATTTTTATTTTTTTATTAAGGTATTATTAATATACACTCTTATGAAGGTTTCACATGAAAAAGCAATGTGCTTAGTACATTTACCCATATTATCAAGTCCCCACCCATACCCCAATGCAGTCGCTGTCCTTGGGTGTAGTAAGATGCCACAGATTCACTGTTTGCCTTCTCTGTGCTACACTGTTTTCCCTGTGATGTCCCACACCATGTGTACTAAACAAAATACTCCTCAATCCCCTTCTCCCACCCTCCCCACCCACCCTCCCACATCCCTCCCCTTTGGTAACCACTAGTTCCTTCTTGGAGTCTCTGAGTCTGCTGCTATTTTGTTCCTTCAGTTTTGCTGTGTTGTTATACTCCACAAATGAGGGAAATCATTTGGCACTTGTCTTTCTCCACCTGGCTTATTTCACTGAGCATAATATCCTCCAGCCTCCATCCATGTTGTTGCAAATGGTAGGATTTGTTTCTTTCTTATGGCTGAGTAGTGTTCCATTGTGTATATGTACCACATTTTCTTTATTCATTCATCTTCTGATGGACACTTAGGTTGCTACCCTAGCTTGGCTATTGTAAAAAGTGCTGCAATAAACATAGGGGTGCATATGTCTTTTTGAATCTGAGAAGTTGTATATTCTTTGGGTAAATTCCAAGGAGTGGGATTCCCAGGTCAAATGGTATTTCTATTTTTAGTTTTTTGAGGAACCTCCATATTGCTTTCCACAATGGTTGAACTAGCTTATATTACCACCAGCAGTGTAGGAGGGTTCTCCTTTCTCCGCATCCTCACCAGCATTTGTTGTTCTTAGTCTTTTCTATGCTGGCCTTTCTCATTGGTGTGAGATGATATCTCATTGTGGTTTTAATTTGCATTTCCCTGATGATTAGTGATGTGGAGCATCTTTTCATGTGTCTGTTGGCCATCTGAATTTCTTCTTTGAAGAACTGTCTCTTCATATCCTCTGCCCACTTTTTAATAGACTTATTTGCTTTTTGGGTGTTGAGGCGTGTAAGTTCTTTATATATTTTGGATATTAACCCCTTGTCGGATATGTCATTTACAGATATATTCTCCCATTCTGTAGGATGCCTTTTTGTTCTGTTGATGGTGTCCTTTGCCATTCAGAAACTTTTTAGTTTGATGTAGTCCCATGACTTAATTTTTGGTTTTGTTTCCCTTGCTCAAGGAGATGCATTCAGGAAGAAGTTGTTCATGCTTATATTCAGGAGATGTTTGTCTATGTTGTCTTATAAGAGTTTTATGGTTTCATGACTTACATTCAGGTCCTTGATCCATTTCGAGTTTACTTTTGTGTATGGAGTTAAACAATAATCCAGTTTCATTCTCTTGCATGTAACTGTCCCGTTTTGCCAACACCAGCTGTTGAAGAGGCTCTCATTTCCCTACTGTATGTCCATGGCTCCTTTATCATATATTAATTGACCATATATGGTTGTGTTTATATCAGGGCTCTCTAGTCTGTTCCATTGGTCTATGGGTCTGTTCTTGTGCCAGTACCAAATTGTCTCGAGTACAGTGGCTTTGTAGTAAAGATTGAAGTCGGGGAGCATAATCCCCTCAGCTTTATTCTTCCTCCCCAGGATTGCTTTGGCTATTTGGGGTCTTTTGTGGTTTCATATGAATTTTAGAATGATTTTTTCTAGTGTGTTGAAGAATGCTGTTGGTATTTTGATAGGAATTGCATTGAATCTGTAGATTGCTTTAGGGAGGATGGCCATTTTGACAATATTAATTCTTCCTATCCATGAGCACGGGATGTGTTTCCATTTATTGGTATCTTCTTTAATTTCTCTCATGAGTGTCTTGTAGTTTTCAGAGTATAGGTCTTTAAGTTCCTTGGTTAGGTTTATTCCTAGGTATTTTATTCTTTTTGATGCAACTGTTAATGGAATTGTTTTCCTGACTTCTCTCTCTGCCAGTTCATTGTTAGTGTATAGGAATGCCACAGATTTCTGCGTATTAATAATATCCTGCAACTTTGCTGAATTCACATATTGGATCTAGTAGTTTTGGAGTGGAACCTTTAGGGTTTTTTTTTGTTTTGTTTTGTTTTTGTTTTAAAGACTCCATCTTGTTGTTTACTTCTTCTTGACCATTTTCTTTTTCTTTTTTTTTTTTTTTTTACAATTTATTTTATTTTAGTATCATTAACCTACAATTACATGAGCAATATTGTGATGATTAAACTACCCCCTTCATCAGGTCCCCCCCACCAACCCTATTACAGTCACTGTCCATCAGTGTAGTGAGATGAGAATCACTACTTGTCTTCTCTCAGCTGTACAGTCCCCCCCGTGCCCCCCCACCCTATGCCTGCCAATCGTAATGCCCCTTTTACCCTCTTATCCCTCCCTTCCCGCCCATCTCCCCAGTCCCTTTCCCTTTGGTAACTTAGTCCATTCGTGGGTTCTGTGAGTCTGCTGCTGTTTTGTTCCTTCAGTTTTGTTTTTTTTTTTCCTTTGTTCTTATACTACACATATGAGTGAGATCATTTGGTACTTGTCTTTTTCGGCCTGGCTTATTTCACTGAGCATAATACCCTCCAGCTCCATCCATGTTGTTGCAAATGGTAGGATTTGTTTTTTTCTTATGGCTGCGTAATATTCCACTGTGTATATGTACCACATCTTCTTAATCCATTCATCTACTGATGGGCACTTAGGTTGCTTCCATTTCTTGGCTATTGTAAATAGTGCTGCAATAAACATAGGGGTGCATCTGTCTTTCTCAAACTGGGCTGCTGCATTCTTGGGGTAAATTCCTAGGAGTGGGATTCCTGGGTCAAATGGTATTTCTATTTTGAGTTTTTTGAGGAACCTCCATACTGCTTTCCACAATGGTTGAACTAATTTGCATTCCCACCAGCAATGTAGGAGGGTTCCCCTCTCTCCACATCCTCGCCAACATTTGGTGTTGTTTGTGTTTTGGATGTTGGCCATCCTCACTGGTGTGAGGTGATATCTCATTGTGGTTTTAATCTGCATTTCTCTGATGATTAGCGATGTGGAGCATTTTTTCATGTGCCTGTTGGCCATCTGAATTTCTTCTTTAGAGAAGTGTCTATTCATGTCCTGTGCCCATTTCTTAATTGGGTTATTTGCTTTTTGTTTGTTAAGGTGCGTGAGTTCTTTGTATATTTTGGATGTCAACCCCTTATCAGATACATCATTTATGAATATATTTTCCCATATTGTAGGATGTCTTTTTGTTCTACTAATGGTGTCCTTTGCTGTACAGAAGCTTT
>JAQQAC010004068.1:8525908-8608506 GCA_029783875.1 Phataginus tricuspis
ATAGGGATTGCGTTGAATCTGTAGATTGCTTTAGGTAGTATTGCCATTTTGACAATATTGATTCTTCCTAGCCAAGAGCATGGGATGCATTTCCATTTGTTAGTGTCTTCCTTAATTTCTCCTAGGAGTGTCTTGTAGTTTTCAGAGTACAGGTCTTTCACTTCCTTCGTTAGGTTGATTCCTAGGTATTTTATTCTTTTAGGTGCAATTGTGAATGGAATTGTTTTTCTGATTTCTCTTTCTGTTAGCTCATCATTAGTGTATAGGAAAGCAACAGATTTCTGTGTGTTAATTTTGTATCCTGCAACTTTGCTGAATTCAGATATTAGTTCTAGTAGTTTTGGAGTGGAGTCTTTAGGGTTTTTTATGTACAATATCATGTCATCTGTGAACAGGGACAGGTTAACTTCTTCCTTGCCAATCTGGATGCATTTTATTTCTTTGTGTTGTCTGATTGCTGTGGCTAGGACCCCCAGTACTATGTTGAATAGAAGTTGGGAGAGTGGGTATCCTTCTCTTGTTCCTGATCTTAAAGGAAAAGCTTTCAGCGTCTCGTTGTTAAGTTTAATGTTGGCTGTGGGTTTGTCATATATGGCCTTTATTATGTTGAGGTACTTGCCCTCTATACCCATTATGTTGAGAGTTTTTATCATGAATGGGTGTTGAATTTTGTCAGATGCTTTTTCAGCATATATGGAGATGATCATGTGGTTTTTGTCCTTCTTTTTGTTGATGTGGTGGATGATGTTGATGGATTTTCAAATGTTGAACCATCCTTGCATCCCTGGAATAAATCCTACTTGATCATGATGGATGATCTTTTTGATGTATTTTTGAATTTGGTTTGTTAATATTTTCTTGAATATTTTTGCATCTATGTTCATCAGGGATATTGGTCTGTACTTTTCTTTTTTTGTGGTATCTTTTCCCAGTTTTGGTAGTAGAGTGATGCTGGCCTCACAGAATAAGTTTGGAAGTATTCCCTCTTCTTCTACTCTTTGGAAAACTTTAAGAAGGATGTGTATTAGGTTTTCACTAAATGTTTGATAAAATTCAGCGGTGAAGCCATCTGGTCCAGGTGTTTTGTTCTTAGGTAGGTTTTTGATTACCAGTTCAATTTTGTTGCTGGTAAGTGGTCTGTTGAGATTTTCTGTTTCTTTCTGGGTCAGTCTTGAAATGTTGTATTTTTCTAGAAAGCTGTCCATTCCTTCTAGGTTATCCAGTTTGTTAGCATACAATTTTTCATAGTATTCTCTCATAATTCTTTGTATTTCTGTGGTGTCTGTAGTGATTTTTCCTTTCTCATTACTGATTCTGTTTATGTGAGTAGACTCTCTTTTTTCTTGATAAGTCTGGTGATATGTTTATATATTTTGTTCATGTTCTCAAAGAACCAGCTCTTGCTTTCATTGATCCTTTCTATTGTTTTATTCTCTAGATTTTATTTATTTCTGCTCTAATCTTTATTTTGTCCCTCCTTCTACTGACTTTGGGCCTCATTTGTTTTTCTTTTTCCAGTTTTGTTAATTGTGAGTTTAGACTGCTCATATGGGATTGTTCTTCTTTCCTGAGGTAGGCCTGTATTGCAATATACTTTCCTCTTAACATGGCCTTCACTGCATCCCACAGATTTTGCGTTGTTTAATTATTATTGTTATTTGTCTCCATATATTGCTTGATCTCTGTTTTTATTTGGTCATTGATCCATTAGTTATTTAGGAGCATGTTGTGAAGCCTCCGTGTGTTTGTGGGATTTTTAATTTTCTTTGTGTAATTTATTTCTAGTTTCATGCCTTTATGGTCTGAGAAACTGGTTTGTACCATTTCAATCTTTTTAAATTTACCGAGGCTTTGCATATGATCTATTCTTGAAATGTTCCATGTGCACTTGAGAAGAATGTGTATTCTGCTGCTTTTGGGTGTAGAGTTCTGTAGATGTCTGTTAGGTCCATCTGTTCTATTGTGTTGTTCTGTGCCTCTATCTCCTTACTTATTTTCTGTCTGGTTGATCTGTCCTTCAGAGTGAGTGGTATGTTGAAGTCACCGAGAATGAATGCATTCCATTCTATTTCTCCTTTTAATTCTGTTAGTATTTGTTTTATAGGTGTAGGTTCTCCTGTGTTGGGTGCATAGATATTTATAATGGTTATATGTTCTTGTTGAATTGACCCTTTTATCATTATGTAATGTCCTTCTTTGTCTCTTGTGACTTTCTTTGGTTTGAAGTCTATTTTGTCTGATACCAGTACTGCAACTCCTGCTTTTTTCTCCCTATTAGGTGCATGAAATATCTTTTTCCATCCCTTCACTTTTAGTCTGTGTATGTCTTTGGGTTTGACGTGAGTCCCTTGTAGGCAACATATAGATGGGTCTTGTTTTTTTATCCATTCAGTGACTCTATGTATTTTGATTGGTGCATTCAGTCCATTTACATTTAGGATGATTATCGATTGGTATGTACTTATTGCCATTGCAGGCTTCAGATTCGTGGTTCCCAAAGGTTCAAGGTTAACTTCCGTACTATCTAAGAGTCCAACCTAACTCAATGTGCTATTACGAACATAGTCTAAAGGTTCTTTTTTTTCTCTCCTCCTTTTTCTTCCTCCTCCATTCTTTATGCATTAGGTATCATATTCTGTGCTCTTTGTCTATCCCTTGATTCACATTGGGGATAGTTAATTTAATTTTGCATTTGCTTAGTAATTAGCTGTTCTACTTTCTTTACTGTGGTTTTATTACCCATGGTGACAGCTATTAAACCATAGGAACACTTCCATCTATAGCAGTCCCTCGAAAATACACTGTAGAGATGTTTTGTGGGAGGTAAATTCTCTCAGCTTTTGCTTATCTGGGAATTGTTTAATCCCTCCTTCAAGTTTAAATGATAATCTTGCTGGACAAAATATTGGTTCAAGGCTCTTCTGCTTCATTGCATTAAATATATCATGCCACTCCCTTCTGGCCTGTACGGTTTCTGTTGAGAAGTCTTATGATAGCCTGATGGGTTTTCCTTTGTATGTGATCTTTTTTTCTCTCTGTAGCTGCTTTTAAAAGTCTGTCTTTATTCTTCATCTTTGCCATTTTAATTACTATATGTCTTAGTGTTGTCTTCCTTGGGTCCCTTGTGTTGGGAGATCTGTGCACCCCGTGGCCTGAGAGATTGTCTCCTTCCCCAGATTGGGGAATTTTTCAGCAATTACCTCCTCAAAGACACTTTCTATCCCTTTTTCTCTCTCTTATTCTTCTGGTACCCCTATAATGTGAATATTGTTGCATTTGAATTAGTCACACAGTTCTCTCAATATTCTTTCATTCTTAGAGATCCTTTTTTCTCTCTGTGCCTCAGCTTTTTTGTATTCCTCTTCTCTAGTTTCTATTTCATTTATCGTCTCCTCCACCATATCCAATCTACTTTTAATATCCTCCATTGTACTCTTCAACAATTGGGTCTCCAACCAGAGTTATTCCTGAGTTCTTGACTGTCTTTCCATACGTCCATGAGCATGTTAATGCTTTTTATTTTGAACTTCCTTTCAGGGAGAGTCATGAGGTCGATATCATTTAAATCTTTCTCAAGAGTTGTATTAATAATTTTACTCTGAACAAGGTTCCTTTGGTGTTTCATATTTATGTATGGCGCCCTCTAGTGCCCAGAAGCTGTACACTCTGGAGCTGCTAAACCCCTGAAGCAATGTTGGGGGTCGCAGGGGAGTGGTATTGGTGCCTGGGTGAGGAAAGAACTGTTTCCTGCTTCCCGGCTGCTATGCCTGTCTCCACTGCCTGAACCAGTGGGCCAAGCACACAGGTATAAGCCTCTATGCTTTGCGTTTGTAGTTGCTGTAGACAAATCTTCCCTCTGGCTGCCCTAACAACAGGGTAGGATTTGCCGGTTTGTGAGCCAGGTGGGGCTCACCAGGAGAAAGGCGCAGTAGGCTGCCTATCACGGAGGGGGTTCTTGGAGCTGTGTAGGCAGTCAGTGAGCTGGAGCACCTGACGATCATGAAAGCTCCCTACTTGCTGGGCAGAGTGCACTCGGACAATTTTGTCCACCTGTCCTTTCTCCTGAGCAGTAAGCTCTGTGCAATCCTTGCCCCTTTAGTAGCCCTCTTGGTAAGGGCTTCCTTGTTAGGAAGTCTCTCAGACTGCCCGCCTTTCTTTTGTCCCAGAGCAGCCAGATATGGTTCCCTGCTTTCCATAAGCAGCTGGAATCTCAGTCTCTCCAGGAATTCTGCCTGTCTTAGATTTCCCACCCTCTAATTACAATAGTATCATGCAAGCACTGTGAAGTGTAGGTTTGTGCTCCCAGAGCAGATCTGTGGAGTGAGGTATTCAGCAATCCCAGGTCTCCACTCCCTCCCTGCTCCATTTCTCTTCCTTCCACCAGTGAGCTGGGGTAGGGGAAGGGCTTGGGTCCTGCCAGGCCACAGCTTTAGTAGGTTACCCTGTTCTGTGATGTCTGCTCTTGTCTCCAGGTATATGCAGTGTGGCATAGTCCTCTTTCCTGTTGCTCTTTCAGGAGTAGTTGTATCAGTTATATTTTCGTATTATATGCAGTTGTAGGAGGAATCCTCTCACTTCTCATGCCGCCATCTTTAATCCTAGTTTTAGTTTAGTTTTAATGTGATGAAACAATTTGTAATCTGCTTAATAACATGAAAAAATTAAGAGCGCATTTAGTTTAACTTAGGTAACATTGGAAATGATTGATTTTGATGTCTGGAGCTCAGCTGAGCTTGAGAGCTGAACTGCTGGGTGTGAAACAGCTACTTAAAGCCACAGTAAGCCAGGGTGAAAGGGCCAGTGGAGCCTTTCGTGGGCATGGCAGTTGTGTGAGTGAGAGGTAAACAGAGGGTGCGAGCTCCTCAGTGGTACAGCACCGTGGTCAAGGTCTGCACAAGTGTGGGGTCGTCTTGCTGTTGAGGGATGCCTGAGTAAAGACCATGGCAGCTTTATGGGAGCCTGGGGTTGAGGGGAGTATGAGGCAGAGAGCCAGGGTGGGCAAGCCTGGTTTCGAACCAGAGTGGGAAAGAGCACAGCCCTCTTCCTGCCTCATAAGGAGGTCTCAGCAGAGGCTCCTGAAGAGGATAGAGACCCTGGAATGAAGGGGCCCGGGCTAGGTGTGCAAACGGGTGAAAGCAGGGTTGGCTGGGGGACCCGTGTGTCTGACTATAGCCCTCTTCGACCTCTGTGCACCTGTCTGGTCAGGAGACAGCTGCCCACAAGGCTGTCAGGGAGTCTGCGATCGCCTGTGGTGGGACCTGAAAAATGACACATGGGTTTTTATCCAGGAGCTGCATGTCTGAGTAGGATGCCAGATTTGTTTTATAAATGGAGTTTTGCCTTAAAAAATGCTTTTCTAGAATGGAATGCTACATATTAATATGGGATTTCTATACCTTTTTAGGGGGTCCCTAAGGATGAAATACTAGCAAATCGATTGCTTCATTTCCTAATGAAAAATGTTTTTCATCAAAAAAGAGCTGTGTTTAGACATAACCTTGAAATTATAAAAACCCTTGTTGAATGCTGGAAGGATTGTTTATCGATCCCTTACAGGTATAAATTTATTAGATTTTGTAATACTGTCTAGAAATTAAAAAAATACAGCATGTTGTAAATGCTGACCGCAGTGAAATTTACTTAAAATGATAGGAGTAATATAATTTGATATGTATTTGTACACCTTTATAACGCCACAAGTAAAATCAGAGTTTCCAAAGTTTGGTGCCAGCAGCATGTCTGGGAGTGTCATTGCCTCAGGCACCCGCTGGGGCTTCCACCTCTGCCTTCCCCGGTGTGGGTGTGTGAGTGCGCTCTGCCCTCACTGTGCCGGCCTGGGCTGTGGGACTGCCCTTTGATTCCTTTTAGTACAGCCTGAGGCAAGCTAAAACTTTCAAAAGATGTAATTATCAATAAAAGAAGAATTTGGGCAAATAATTTGATTATAAGAAACAGAACTGCTTATATTCCAAAGTTAGAATAACCTGGGTGAGAACAAGGGGGTTTCAGCAAGAAGGGTGTCAGATGGGGGAAAAGATCAAGTATTCCTTACCCTGAAGATCAGCTATAGAAAATTTTATATTTTTCTTCCTTTTTATTTTATTATATGATAATGTATATTTTTCCTTTATGCTTTTGTTTCAGGTTAATATTTGAAAAATTTTCCAATAAAGACCCTGATTCTAAAGACAATTCAGTAGGAATTCAATTACTAGGCATTGTAATAGCCAATAACTTGCCTCCCTATGACCCGAAATGTGGCATAGAGAATGTAAAGTGAGTATCATGGTGTATGCTTTGAGACTTTTTAAATTAAAGTATACCTGAATTGGATTGACAGATTGGAGTAAGGTTTAATTTTGATAAATTTAAGGAACAGAAGCCATGTTAAAAATCTCTTACCAAAGTTGAGGTGGTTGCTGTAGAGGTAATTTGGGAGAAGAAATATGTTTATAGAGTGAAGGAGGAAGGTAAGTTTTTCAAAATCAGTGTAATTTTTTCATGTTTATTTTAGCAAATAAGAGGTGCTCAGTATTTTCTTTCTTATTTTCTAAACTGATAATTTCAGCATTTACCCCTGAAAGCAGCACGAGCTCTGTGAGACTGTTTGTTATGGGGGCACAACCTCGAGGGCTGCCCGGCCTCGTGCTGCCCAGCACTGAGCTTGGAGGCTCAGCTGCAGCCGAGGGAGCTTCAGGCTCCGGAGGCCGGCCCTTCATGTGAAGGGGAGGGTAATTTTGTCATATCACAAAACAGGCACTTCATTGTCTTCCTGTTTCAGAATTTTGAAGTCTGTTCCTGTCATGGTCCTTTATAGATCTCAGCATGTCCCTTCCAACCCATCCCCATTTTTTTGAAATGTCTCATTTGTCTGTTTGGTCCTCCTGTGTTAGCCTCCTTGTCACCAGGTACCCCAGGCACCCGGCATCACAGAGAGGTATGTGGCTCAGCACACATGCAGTGGGGACAGTTCCCTTGTTCTGAGCTTTGGTTTCCCCCAGTGACAGGCCCACAGAGCCACCAGTGCCATCATGGGGGAGTGGAGCTGAGCGCGTTAACTCTCAACATTTACCATCCTTCCCTTGTCATGGAGGTGGCTTTCAGGGGGTGTCAGTAAGTCAGAATTTTGGGCAATAACTTTTTTCCACAACAGTGTTTATAATATCATGCATCATGTTTTAACTACCGCAGCTCCTGGTGACTGAACTGTGGACTTTCATGTGCTTCCTGGACATGATGTCAGAGCCTTAAGTACATCTTCATGTGTATTTTCACATAAATAATTTAGGTTATGTTTAGGTTTCATATTTTCTCAGTTTGTGCTATTGATACAGCATGAGGAGTAAAATTGTTACACTCTTTAAGTCCAACGATGAAAAGGATTATCTTATGCATTTTTTTCTTTATTTGTTATAGGTACTTTCAAGCTTTGGTCAGTAATATGTCCTTTGTAAAATATAAAGAGGTTTATGCCGCAGCAGCAGAGGTCCTAGGGCTCATCCTTCGATATGTCACCGAGAGAGAAAATGTGAGTGAGTGCGGCAGTGTTAACTATATGCTGCTTCAGGTTTGATTTACCACCACATTTGATATTTATAGTCTCTGTACTGCAATGCAAAGAAAACAAGCTGGGCATTCTGCAGTCATTAATACTTTTCTCTCTGTCCACCTGAATACAGTGCTCAGTGTTTTTTTAAAGAGGACATATATGATTTTTTTAAATACTTGGAAATATGGTAAACATTTAAAGTTGGTTAATTTACATTTTATTGTAGAAGTCAGGATATGAGTATTTAGCCAGCTTTCATTCCTGGGAACTTGCTGTCAGGATTTCCTTTTGGAGAAAATTATCCTGGTGTGCTTCAGGTTCAGAAGTAACACCTTCCACTTCTAATGTTTGACATAACATAGCTGCTAAACAGGGTGTGGTGCTTCTCAGGGAACTTTTCTCCGTCTTGTGCGCCCACCCACTTCACAGGATTGTGGGAAGAACTGTATGGAATCTTTGAGTGTAGTGCACATTTGGAATACCATTTTCAATAAAATACAATGTTAAAGATGTCTATATAACTGCATGGGCCACGGTATGGAAATTACGTGTTATGTCTGACTTGAAGATAGTGTAGCAGAATGACGTTTAGCACTGCATTGCTGTCCTGTGTGTCAAACAAGGGCGGTGCTGTGCACTTTGGGGCCTTCAAACCCAGCGTCACATCTCATAAGGAGATTTTCTGTTGTGGTCCGTCCAGGATGACTCCCCATGACTCCTCTTGCCCGCTTCTTCCTTCTCTGGCATTTCTCTCCCTTCCTTTGCTGTGTATCCCCAGCCACCTCCTCAGCTCTGATTTTGGTCCTCTCCTCTTTAATGGCTCCCCTGCTGATGTCCAGCTTCATGGCTTTACAAACTGCCTATCTGCTCATGATCCCCAAACTTGTGCCTCCAGTCCACTTCCTCTCCTGAAAGAAGAGGTAGGAGTCTAGCTGTGTTCATCATCAGGCCACGTGAAGAGAGGGGTAGGGGAGGTCAGAAGGGCCTCTGGACACCCAGGACACTCCACACAGTGTGCTGGACGCTGCCCACTTCACCATGTGTGCATTTATTGGATTTGAAAGGAAATAGACCCCCTTGGGAAGATCAGACTTCACTTATAATTTATTTTAGGGATTACCAGCTATGTTAGAAAAATTAATTTAAAATTCAGAATAACTTTGTTATATGATTCTAATGTCCCTAAATATAGGGTTTCAATTTACATAATATGCTTAATTTTCACTGCAGATGGAGCAAATTAGAGCAGACCCCAGGTTAAATCTCCCTTGACTTAAATTTCAATTTGATAGGAAAGATAAACACTTTTGTTTTGTGTAGTTCTTTTTTGAATGTAAAATGGTATTATTTAGTGTAGAAAATAGGAAAAAAGAGTAAAACATGAAGAAGTAAGTAAGCTGCATCCAGCCCCACTCTGAGGGAGCTGGCATTTGGAGAGGGGAGACAGACAGCCTGCAGGCAGTTCTATCACAGTTGGTGGTACCCATACATGCAGAGAAAGCAGGCTATGGGGAGATAGGCCAGGATAGGGCTGCTGTTAGATAGAGTTGCTTGAAAATTCTGGTTTCTGTGAATATTTGATCAGAGACGGGAACACTGCATCATAAAATGTGTCAAAAATGATATTTAGTCACTTATTTCAGCTCAGCTTCTCAAATGACCTGTAGCAGAGTTTCAGTGCCAAAAGGAAGCACCATGAACAGATTGCTGATGTTGGCAGCCCAGACACAAGTGGCTGGGGCCTGGCTCACCTGCACTCTGGGGCCTAGAGCTCTTGTCTTGCCAATGGTTTCCTGCAGACCCATGGGTGAGCCTGGCGCCTCCCCTTGTGAACACTTGTCAATGGTAGCACTGAGCCCCTTCCTTGGGTCACTTAGCTATTCAAGATAAACCTATTTTCAGTACTTAACATAAGTGTTCACTTTTGTGTATTTGAAAGAAACTTAATTTTTCAGGTGCTGGAGGAGTTGGTGTGTGAACTGGTCATAAAACAGTTAAAGCAACATCAGACCACGAGGATGGACAAATTTATTGTGTGCTTGAACAAAGCTGTGAAGAACTTCCCTCCTCTAGCAGACAGGTAGGAGGATGTCGGCTGTGGTGGCCAGTCTATCGGGGGGAGGGGTCTGCCTGCTTTCCCGCTCACAGGACATGTCTTTGGGGTAGGTTCCTGAATTCTGTGTTCTTCCTGCTGCCAAAATTCCATGGTGAGATGAAGACCCTCTGTCTGGAGGTGGTGCTGTGTCGTGCAGAGGAAATAACAGATCTATACCTGCAGCTAAAGAGCAAGGATTTCATTCAAATCATGAGACACAGGTGAGTGGGAAACCAGCCCTTGGGTTCTTGGATGCAGCTGGCTCAGAAAATTTTGATTTGTTCAGCTGTCTCCTTCAACTCAGGAGGAACTTGCAGGTTTTCATGAAATGCATATTTGTTAAATTTGAATCTGAGAAGAAAAGTTGTGGGGGCTGGCCCTCCTGCTTCTTCTGACCTGGCACTTTGGGGAGGCCACATCTCAGAGATTGTCTAGGGCTCTTTCACATTTAAAAGGCACAGTTTTGAGTTCAATACCTATTTTGCCAGGTAAGAGGTTTCCATGATTTATTAAAATTGTTCATTTATTTTTAAAATAGCAATATACTATTAGGATAAGTGTTAAAGAGAATGCTATTGATCACTTAAGATATTTTTATTTCTCTGTATTCTTTTCTAGTCTTTCCTGCATACATATTTTTAGCATAGGGATAAGTTATTGGTAAATGTGTAATGTGCCAGTAACAAAGAATGTACGTCATTGTGTTCTGATATCCGTCATTAAGCATTTACTGACTATCTACTATGTGTAAAGCATTGCTGGTCACTTTAAGGAGGAAAAGATACATAAAACAAGCAAATATGTGTGCGTCTTATTTGGGACCCAGGCTACACTTCACCCTGCTATATGACATGCCAGGTGGCCTGACTAGTACTTGAAATCATTTTTTAAATCATGAAATCCTTTATATTTAACTTATTTTGTTTGACATTGTCAGGTTTTTTAAAAAAACTTTTTATTTGGGAATATTTTATACTTACTGAAAAGTTAAAAGTGTACAGAGTTCCCACATCTTCACCCAGTTTCCCCTTCTTGCTGAATTGGTTTGTCAAAATAAGAAATGAACATTAGTTCATTATTATTAATTAAACTGGACTTCATTTGTATTTCACCAGTTTTATTGCTAATGTCCTTTTTCTATTTTAGGATCAATACAGAATACCACATTGAATTAATTTGTTTATTTTTAATAATCTAGCCCATTATAATGATTTTTAAGAATGTAAATTTTTTAAGTGTAGTACTATTTATTATAACAAATTTTAAGCTACAGAACAACACAAAGAAAAAAGTTTCCATCATATCTAAAAGTAGAATAAAAATTGTTACATTTGTATTTTTAAAAATCTCTCATTATAGAGATGATGAAAGACAGAAAGTGTGTTTAGACATAATTTATAAGATGATGGCAAAATTGAGACCAGGAGAGCTCCGAGAATTCTTGAGTCCTGTTGTGGAGTTTGTTTCTCATCCTTCTCCCGTGTGCAGGGGACAGATGTATAACATTCTTATGTGGATTTATGACAATTACCGGTAAGCTCTACACAGACATTTTATATACATTTTTTAAGGGAACACATCCAGGCTTTGGCAGTGTGAAACATTATAATAAACAATAAAACATTTTTTGGCATATAGTTAATGATTAAAATCATTTTAGTGTATTCAAGTATGTCCTTACTTCAAATCATTTTATATCTGTGTGGGAAATATTTAAAGTGTGACATTACTGGTTGAGTTAAAAATGTAATTTGTTTTTATAGTTATCCCTTTAAGATTAGACAAGGTTAAGGTAATGAACTGTGCCAGGAGATCTTCATCCTTCAGGACTAGTCACACTACTTCCCCTGGGCACTGGGCCTGTGCTAGGACCTCTTCATGCTCCCTGGGAGCCCTCTGCCGCCCCATTCCCACCACCCATTCCCTCTCCCTCAGGCACAGAGCCTGTAGTGGCCTGGGAATGATAATGTCACTTGGATGGGTTTGCAGAAGTACCAAAGGAAGATATCAGGGTACAGAGGTATGATACTGGGTTCTGTTGTGATTTTGAAAATTAAAGTTCCATGAGGAAAGCCACAATTTTTTACTTTAAATCTGGACAGTGTTACTGGGGTTGAGCAAAAATGACAGAAAAGAGTATTACTGTTTTGTCATTTTGTTACTTTTCTCAGGGATCCAGAAAGCCAAGCAGATAATGACTCCCAGGAGATATTTAAGTTGGCAAAAGATGTTTTAATTCAAGGATTGATTGATGAGAACCATGGGCTTCAGTAAGTGCTCTTCCTGGAATAATTGGGCCAGGACAAGTAAATATGGGGATATTTCTTTCTAGGTTAGCATAGAGTATTTTTCTGCAGTTTTAGAAGTGTTATTTACAATATTAGTGTTTTTTATGCCTCTTCCATTCATAATGTTTAATAAAAATGTATCTTAAATCACTGTAAGACTTAAAAATCCTGATGTTACTTTAATATAAAAAAGTCTTGAAAAAGTGGTGTGGATAAAGCTGTTTCTACTAGTGTAATGAATTAAAGTGTTCCAAAATAAAAAAAGAAAATCTGTAATGACAATTATTATTTTTCCCATTTAACTGACATAGTTGAGATCACCATTAATATTGAGATCACTGTATGTATTAGTATTGAATAAAATGTTTGAAACCTTAGAAATAAGAGGAAACTCTAATGTTAATTGTATATGGTAATATGCCTACCCTTAGTCAGTTATGTGAATGTTTTATCAAGTACATATCAATTTAATTTTCTGTTCAATTTAAAATTCACTGAGCTTTTAAAAATTGTATTTGGATTTTATAAGCATTTACAAATTAAAAAGCCTATCTGTTTTTTAACTAAGTTAAGTTTTGTGTATCTTATAGCACTAATTTTTGGAGTGAATTATTTAATCAAGTAAAGGATTGTATGTAATTTCTTAAGGTGTTTTCTCAGTTTCAAAATAGTTAGTAATACATACTCATCATTGAAAACTTCCCAGGTAATAGAGATGAGAATAAAATCACCCAGTTTCTCACCTCTTGTTAAATATGCTGAAGTTCTAGAATATTCCCTTCCTTCAGTGCATATTATTGTTTATAACTCAGACTACACTGTTTATGCAATTTTAAATGTGGTTTCCCTCTGTGTTAAGCTTTATATAGATGAAAAGCCATTCCTTCTGAACATGACGCTCTTCTTTCTCATTTGCCAGTATCTGAGAGATATGCTTCTTTTTCCTTTCTGTTTTTCAGATTGATTATTCGAAATTTCTGGAGCCATGAAACTAGGTTACCTTCAAATATCTTGGACCGATTGTTGGCATTAAATTCCTTATATTCTCCTAAGATTGAAGTACACTTTCTAAGCCTAGCAACAGACTTTCTGCTTGAAATGACGAGCGTGAGCCCAGATTATCCAAACCCTGTGTTTGAGCACCCCCTGTCAGAATGTGAATTTCAGGTGAAGTGCTTGTCTGTGTGATAGTCAGTATTATAAGCTTTCCCTGTTTGTTAGTCAACAAACATTTTCTAAATGTTAAACTGGCTTTCTTTTTTTAAACTAAGATATAATTGACACACAACATTGAATTAGTTCTAGGTATAAAATAATGATTCAATATTTGTATAGGTTGCAAAATGATCACCACAAATAAGTGGTTAACATCTATCTCCACAGATATTTTTTCTTGTGATAAGAGCTTTTAAGATCTACTCTCTTAGCAACTTTCTATTAAATACATAATACAGTATTATTACCTACAGTCACCATGCTGTACATTACATCCCCAGGACTTACTTATTTTATAACCATAGGTTTGTACTTTTTGACCACCTTCACCCATTTCTCCCGCCCTCAGCCTCTGACAACCACCAGTTTATGCTCTGTATCTGAGTGTGGGTTTTGTTGTTATTTAGATACTACATATAAGTTGAAATCAAAAAATATTTGTCCTTCTCTGATTTATTTCACTTAGCATAATGCCCTCAAGGTCCTCTGTGTTGTCACAAATGGCAAGATTTCTTTCTTTTTTATGGCTGAGTAGAATTCATTATATAGATGTACCACATCTTCTCTATCCATTCACCCACCAGCAGACACTTAGGTTATTTCTATATTTTGGTTGCTGCAGTGAAAAGGGGGATGCAGATATCCCTTCAAGGATTTTTGTTTTCTTCAGGTAAATACTCAGAAGTGGGATTGCTGGATCATGTAGTTCTATTTTTATCCTTTGAGGAACCTCCATACTATTCTCCATAGTGGCTGCACCTTTTACATTCCCACCAACAGAGCACGAGGGTTCCCATTTCTCTATGTCCTCCCCAACACTTGTTATTTCCTGTCATTTGGGTAATAGCCATTCTAAGAGGTGTCAGGTGATAATGTCATTGTGGTTTGGGTTTGGAATTTCCCCAATGATTGATTAGAAACACTAGTTTTTAATTTTACTTGAAATACACATTCCTTTCTGAAGCATTCACACTGGCTTCACCCCCTCTGCCCACACTCCTTCACACAGCTCACGCTTCTCTGTTCAACCTCCACTTGGATTTTCCTTCCTCTGTAATGCCTGCCCCCTCATCACTCCTTATGCCCACTCAGTAGATGTTGGGTGTGTACTTTATCCTGGCTGGCAGGCTTAGCAGCTATGATGATTTACACATTTCTGCCCAAACTCCTGGTCAGGAGAGCCTGACTGGTCTGCTGGCACTTGTATCCCTGGTGTCTTCCCAGTGCTGGGCATGTGTTGAGCACTTAGGAAAGAGTTGAGTCATTCAGCTTGTTGCAGTTGTGTTTTGGTGCCATTATTGTGTAGGGCATTAAGTCTTTGAATGCCGAATGTGAAGGAGTAGAAAAATGTTTTTTCGTCCCCAGTACCAATTCGTTTTTCTAACTGGCAAATAATTACTTAGTTAAAACTTTTAAATTTGAAAAGGTTCTTCTTCAGCTGCTTCCCACAGAAATATATGAACTTATAGTACATATTTGCTGAATACTATTGGATTTTAAATTAAAATATTTCCATGTTGGTAAAGAAAGATGATTATTTCACGTGAAATTCTCTTACATGCAGGAATATACTATTGACTCTGACTGGCGTTTCCGAAGTACTGTTCTCACGCCGATGTTTATTGAGACTCAGGCCTCCCAAAGTGCTCTCCAGACCCGGACCCAGGAGGGATCCCTCTCAGCTCGAAGGGCGGTGGCTGGGCAGATACGGGCCACCCAACAGCAGTATGACTTCACACCTACACCAAGTGCAGGTAGCCATGAGCTGAGTGCCTGCCTGCTGTGCCCTCTGAAACAGATACGTCAGTCACAGGAGGAAAGGATTGTCAAATTATTAGAGACAGAAAGAGGCAGGGTGGTCTCCAGGGCTGGGGAGGGGACAGTGGGCAGTTGGTGTTTAATGGGTGTGGGGTTGAGCTTGAGGAGGTGGGAAAGTTCTGCAGAGGGGTGGTGGTGGGGGGTTGCCCAACTGTGTGAATGTGCTTGTTGTCACAGAGCTATACACACAGAATTGGTTGAAACAATTTGATGTTATATATATTGTACTATTAAAAAGAAAAAAGGAGAAAAGTATTATTTCTGATTGGAAGAAACTGGAAAAGTTTCTATACATTATGTATTTTTTTTGGTTTTCTCTAGAAAAATCTGTTCAGTGCATCAAATTTGGAACACCTTATCTCAAAAGCAAAGTAGGGCTAAGCCACACATTCATTAAACTTTTCTTAAATGGTTCAGCTGCTCTCTATGATCAGCAAAGTACACGTTGTAGAGTAAAATATCTTAATCACTTTACATAACTACTTTAATATCTTCCCTTTTTAAGTTTTTCACACTGTGTTGATTCTAGCGGTAGGACTAATTGGAATGATTACAATGGAAATTTTGACACTGATACTAGAGACCACGGACTTTAGTACCTTATGTTAGATACAAGTATTCCTGTAGCAACCAAGCAGCTTGAAGGAGAAGGTGATGGCTTCCTACTTTACAAACTGGGGGTCTACTGGTGATCTGATGGAGCCTCTGCCCAGTGCCCTGCCATGACATAGCTACCTCCCTGGGGGAGCTATGCCCCGTCACTGCTGCAGGTGAGCCCATGGACTTGCCGGCGGCCACCAGGACGACGTGCCCCTTCTCTCATGCAGTGCATTCTGGGAGGTGGTGCAGGTCCCTGCAGTCGGGATGGGGTGTAGGCTTGGCAGGGCTGTGCAGCACTGAGCGTGCGTGCTGTGACAGTCTCTGGTCATGCCTGTTTGCAGATAGAAGAAGCTCCTTCAATTGGCTGATTGGGAGCAGTATTGACTCGCCGGCGGATTATACAGCCTCCTCCTCATCTGATTTGTCATCCTCTTTGCTGTTTGCCCAAAAGAGGAGTGAAAAACCTCAGAGAGCACCCTTAAAGTTCGTGGGGCCTGATTTTGGAAAAAAAAGACTGGGCCTCCCAGGAGATGAGGTGGATAACAAAGCAAAAGGTAAAGTACAGTTGCTGACATGTGTTTTTTTTTTACTTTTTATTAAGGTATTATTGATATACACTCTTATGAAGGTTTCACATGAAAAAACAATGTGCTTAGTACATTTACCCATATTATCAAGTCCCCACCCATACCCCAATGCAGTCACTGTCCTTCAATGTAGTAAGATACCACAGGTTCACTGTTTGCCTTCTCTGTGCTACACTGTTTTCCCCATGATCCCTCACACCATGTGTACTAAACATAATATCCCACAATCCCCTTCTCCCACCCTCCCCTACCCCTCCCCTTTGGTAACCACTAGTTCCTTCTTGGAGTCTCCTAGTCTGCTGCTATTTTGTTCCTTCAGTTTTGCTGTGTTGTTATACTCCACAAATGAGGGAAATCATTTGGCACTTGTCTTTCTCCGCCTGGCTTATTTCACTGAGCATAATATCCTCCAGCTCCATCCATGTTGTTGCAAATGGCAGGATTTGTTTCCTTCTTATGGCTGAATAGTATTCCATTGTGTATATGTACCATATCTTCTTTATCCGTTCATCTATTGATGGACACTTAGGTTGCTTCCATATCTTGGCTATTGTAAAAAGTGCTGCAATAAACATAGGGGTGCATATGTCTCTTTGAATCTGAGAAGTTGTATTCTTTGGGTAGATTCCAAGGAGTGGGATTCCCGGGTCAAATGGTATTTGTATTTTTAGTGTTTTGAGGAACCTCCATATTGCTTTCCACAATGGTTGAACTAGCTTACATTCCCACCAGTAGTGTAGGAGGGTTCCCCTTTCTCTACAACTTTGCCAGCATTTGTTGTACTTAGTCTTTTCGCTGCTTGCCATCCTTACTGGTGTGAGGTAATACCTCACTGTGGTTTTAATTTGCATTTCCCTGATGATTAGTGATGTGGAGCATCTGTTCATGTGCCTGTTGGCCATCTGAATTTCTTCTTTGGAGAACTCTCTCTTCATATATATCCTCTGCCCATTTTTTAGTTGGGTTATTTGCTTTTTGGGTGTTGAGGCATGTAAGTTCTTTATGTATTTTGGATGTTAACCCCTTGTCGGATATGTCATTTACAGATATATTCTCCCATACTGTAGGATGCCTTTTTGTTCTGTTGATGGTGTCCTTTGCCATTCAGAAACTTTTTAGTTTGATGTAATCCCATGACTTAATTTTTGGCTTTGTTTCCCTTGCTTGAGGAGATGCGTTCAGGAAGAAGTCGCTCATGCTTATATTCAGGAGATTTTTGCTTATGTTGTCTTCTAAGAGTTTTACGATTTCATGACTTACATTCAGGTCCTTCAGCCATTTCGAGTTTACTTTTGTGTATGAAGGTAAACAATAATCCAGTTTCATTCTCTTGCATGTAACTGTCCAGTTTTGCCAACACCAGCTGTTGAAGAGGCTGTCATTTCCCCATTGTATGTTCATGGGTCCTTTATCATATATTAACTGACCATATATGGTTGGGTTTATATCAGGGGTCTCTAGTCTATTCCATTGGTCTATGGGTCTGTTCTTGTGTCAGTACCAAATTGTCTTGAATACTGTGGCTTTGTTGTAAAGCTTGAAGTTTGGGAGCATAATCCCCCTGCTTTATTCTTCCTTCTCAGGATTGCTTTGGCTTTCGGGGTCTTTTGTGGTTCTATATGAATTTTAGAATGATTTTCTCTAGTTGATTGAAAAATGCTGTTGGTATTTTGATAGGAATTGCATTGAATCTATAGATTGCTTTAGGCAGGATGGCCATTTTGACAATATTAATTCTTCCTATCCATGAGCATGGGATGTGTTTCCATTTATTGGTATCTTCTTTAATTTCTCTCACAAGTGTCTTGTAGTTTTCAGAGTATAGGTCTTTCACTTTCTTGGTTAGGTTTTATTCCTAGGTATTTTATTCTTTTTGATGCAACTATGAATGGAATTGTTTTAATGATTGCTCTCTCTGCTAGTTCATTGTTAGTGTATAGGAATGCCACAGATTTCTCTGTACTAATTTTGTGTTCCGCAACTATGCTGAATTCAGATATTGGATCTAGTAGTTTTGGAGTGGATTCTTTAGGTTTTTTTATGTACAATATCATGTCATCTGTGAACAGGAACAGTTTAACTTCTTCCTTGCCAATCTGGATGCCTTTTATTTCTTTGCGTTGTCTGATTGCCGTGGCTAGGACCTCCAGTACTATGTTGAATAGAAGTGGGAAGATTCGGCATCCTTGTCTTGTTCCCAAACTTAAAGGAAAAGCTTTCAGTTTCTCGCTGTTAAGCATAATGTTGGCTGTGGGTTTGTCATATATGGCCTTTATTACGTTGAGGTACTTGCCCTCTATACCCATTTTGTTGAGAGTTTTTACCATGAATGGGTGTTGAATTTTGTCAAATGCTTTTTCAGCATCTATGGAAATGATCATGTGGTTTTTGTCCTATTTCTTGATGTAGTAGATGATGTTGATGGATTTTCGGATGTTGTACCATCCCTGCATCCCTGGAATAAATCCTACTTGATCATGATGGATGATCCTTTTGATGTATTTTTGAATTCGGTTTGCTAATATTTTGTTGAGTATTTTTGCATCTATGTTCATCAGGGATATTGGTCTGTACTTTTCTTTTTTTGTGGTGTCTTTGCCCGGTTTTAGTATTAGAGTGATGCTGGCCTCATAGAATGACTTTGGAAGTATTCCCTTTTCTTCTACTCCTTGGAAAACTTTAAGGAGGATTGATATAGGTCTTCACTAAATTTTTGATAAAATTCAGTGGTGAAGCCATCTGGTCCAGGTGTTTTGTTCTTTGGTAGGTTTTTGATTACCAGCTCAATTTCTTTGCTGGTTAATTGGTCTGTTGAGATTTTCTGTTTCTTTCTGAGTCAGCCTTGGAAGGTTGTATTTTCTCAAAAGTTGTCCGTTTCTTCTAGGTTATCCAGTTTGTTAGCATACATTTTTTCATAGTATTCTCTAATAATTCTTTGTATTTCTGTGGTGTCTGTAGTGATTTTTCCTTTCTCATTTCTGATTCTGTTTATGTGAGTAGACTCTCTTTTTTTCTTGATAATTCTGGCTAGGGGTTTATCTATTTTGTTCATGTTCTCGAAGAACCAGCTCTTGCTTTCATTGATCCTTTCTATTGTTTTATTCTCAATTTTAATTATTTCTGCTCTATTCTTTATTATGTCCCTCCTTCTACTGACTTTGGGCCTCATTTGTTCTTCTTTTTCTAGTTTCGTTAATTGTGAGTTTAGACTGCTCATATGGGATTGTTTTTCTTTCCTGAGGTAGGCCTGTATTGCAATATACTTTCCTCTTAGCATGGCCTTTGCTGCATCCCACAGATTTTGCGGTGTTGAATTATTGTTGTCATTTGTCTCCATATATTGCTTGATCTCTGTTTTTATTTGGTCATTGATCCATTGATTATTTAGGAGCATGTTGTGAAGCCTCCATGCGTTTTTGTGATTTTTCATTTTCTTTGCATAATTCATTTCAAGTTTCATACCTTTGTGGTCTGAGAAACTGGTTTGTACCATTTCAATCTTTTTAAATTTACCGAGGCTTTGCATATGATCTATTCTTGAAATGTTCCATGTGCACTTGAGAAGAATGTGTATTCTGCTGCTTTTGGGTGTAGAGTTCTGTAGATGTCTGTTAGGTCCATCTGTTCTATTGTGTTGTTCAGTGCCTCTGTCTCCTTACTTATTTTCTGTCTGGTTGATCTGTCCTTCAGAGTGAGTGGTGTGTTGAAGTTACCTAGAATGAATGCATTGTATTCTATTTCTCCTTTTAATTCTGTAGTATTTGTTTCACATAGTAGGTTCTCCTGTGTTGGGTGCATAGATATTTATAATGGTTATATCTTCTTATGGATTGACCCTTTATCATTATGTAATGTCCTTCTTTGTCTCTTGTGACTTTCTTTTTTTTGAAGTCTATTTTGTCTGATATAAGTACTGCAACTCCTGCTTTTTTCTCACTATTAATTGCATGAAATGTCTTTTTCCATCCCTTCACTTTTAGTCTGTGTATGTCTTTGGGTTTAAATTGAGTCTCTTGAAGGCAGCATATAGATGGGTTTTGTTTTTTTTTATTCATTCAGTGACTATGTCTTTTGATTGTTGCATTCAGCCCATTTACATTTCGGGTGATTATGGATAGGTATGTACTTATTGCCATCACAGGCTTCAGATTCGTGGTTATCAAAGGTTCAAGGTTAACTTCCTTATTATCTAAGAGTCTGACTTAACTCAGTATGCTATTACAAACACAATCTGAAGGTTACTTTTGTTTTTTCCTCCCCCTTTTCCTTCCTCCTCCATTCTTTATATCTTAGGTATCATATTCTGTACTCTTTGTCTATCCATTGATTGACTTTGGGGATAGGTAATTTAATTTTGCATTTGCTTAGTAATTAGCTGTTCTACTTTCTTTACTGTGGTTTTATTACCTCTTGTGACAGCTATTAAACCTTAGAAACACTTCCATCTATAGGAGTCCCTCCAAAATACACTGTAGAGATGGTTTGTGGGAGGTAAATTCTTTCAGCTTTTGCTTATCAGGGAATTGTTTAATCCCTCCTTCAAATATAAATGATAATCTTGCTGGATAAAATAATCTTGGTTCAAGGCTCTTCTGCTTCATTGCATTAAATACATCATGCCACTCCCTTCTGGCCTGTAAAGTTTCTCTTGAGAAGTCTGATGATAGCTTCATGGGCTTTCCTTTGTATGTGATCTTATTTCTCTCTTTGGCTGCTTTTAATAGTCTGTCCTTATCCTTGATCTTTGCCATTTTAATTACTGTATGTCTTGATGTTGTCTTTCTTGGGTCCCTTGTGTTGGGAGATCTGTGCACCTCCATGGCCTGAGAGACTGTCTCCTTCCCGAGATTGGGATGTTTTCAGCAATCACCTCCTCAAAAACACTTGCTATCTCTTTTTCTCTCTCTTCTTCTTCTGGTGCCCCTATAATACTAATATTGTTCCATTTGGACTGGTCACACAGTTCTCTCAATATTCTTTCATTCTTAGAGATCCTTTTTTCCCTCTGTGCCCCAGCTTCTTTGTATTCCTCTTCTCTAGTTTCTATTTCATTTATCATCTCCTCCACCGTATCCAGTCTGCTTTTAATACCGTCCACTGTGCTCTCCAATGATTGGATTTCCGACTGTAATTCATTCCTGATTTCTTGAATATCTTTCTGTACCTCCATGAGCATATTAATGATTTTTATTTTGAACTCCCTTTCAGGGAGAGTCATGCGGTCAATATCATTTAAATCTTTCTCTGGAGTTGTATTAATAATTTTACTCTGGACCCGGTTCCTTTGGCATTTCATATTTGTATATGGCACCCTCTAGTGCCCAGAAGCTCTACTCTCTGGAACTGCTCAGCCCCTGAAGCAATGTCGGGGGTTGCAGGGGAGTGGTATTGATGCCTGGGGGGAGGAAAGAGCTGTTCCCTGCCGGCTGCTATGCCTGTCTCCACTGCCTGAACCAGTGGGCCAAGCACACCTGTATAAGCCTCTGTGCTTTGTGTTTTTAGTTGCTGTAGACAGATATTCCCTCTGGCTGGCCTAACGACAGGGTAGGGTTTCCAGGTTCGCAAGCCCGGTGGGACTGGCCAGGAGAAAGGCACAGTAGGCTGCCTATCACAGAGGCGGTTCTTGGAGCTGTGTAGGCAGCCAGGGAGCTGGAGCACCTGAAGATCGTGAAAGCTCCCAACCTGCTGGGCAGAGTGCACCCGGACAATTTTGTCTACCTGCCCTTTTTCCTGAGCAGAAGCTCTGTGCAATCCTTGCCTCTTTAGGAGCCCTCTTGCTAAGGCTTCCTTGTTAGGAAGTCTCTCAGACTGCCCGCCTTTCTTTTGTCCCAGAGCAGCCGGATATGGATCTCTGCTTTCCACAAGCAGCTGGAATCTCAGTCTCTCCCGGAATTCTGCCTGTCTTAGCTTTCCAACCCCATAATCACAAGAGTATCATGGGAGCACCATGAAATGTAGGTTTGTGCTCCCAGGGCAAATCTCCGGAGTTAGGTATTCAGCAGTCCCACATCTCCACTCCCTCCCTGCTCCGTTCCTCTTCCTCCCACTGGTGAGCTGGGGTGGGGGAAAGGCTTGGTTCCCCCAGGACCACACCTTTAGTACATTACCCTGTTATGTGAGGTCTTCTCTTGTCTCCAGGTGTATGCCGGTTGGTGCAGTCCTCTTTCCTGTTACTCTTTCAAGAGTTGTTGTATTAGCTGTATTTTCATATTGTATGTGGTTTTAGGAGGAAGACTCTGTCTTTCCTCTCATGCCACCATCTTTAATCCTTTCGTCCCATTCAGCTTTGCTGACATGTGTTTGAAATAACCTATCCTCTATATCTGTAATTAAGTCCATTAAAATTCAATTCGGTAAATGTCATCTGAATACTTACCATGTTGAAAGCATAGTTTTAGGTGTTTGCAAAAAATGATTGAATAAATTGGACCTAATCCATTCATTTAGTGACTTTCCAGAACACTAGGGGTCAGTAAGGCAATAGTCAGTAAGGCAGAATGTGTAAGCTAATACTCAAAGAAGGGAGTTTAAATCAGGTAGAGAATAGAGTCAGGAAGGACCCAGTGGATGAGAAGGTCTTTGTAGCCTTGGTGGATTGGGATATGGAAAGAGGGGATAAACAGGACAGAGGTAGAGAAGTAGGGAATGTGTGTGTGTGGGATTTATAAGCTCAGGGACATTCACTGAGACCCACTCTAGCAGGGCTCAGCAGTCCATTAAATGTGCTCTGGGACACTGTGAACAAAGATAAAGAATACTCAGAAGACAGGCTTGGGGATGGGTTGTGGCTTAAGGAAGGAACTGCAGCTTCAGGTGGTAAATGGCATGGACCCTGGCACAGGGTCTTTAGCTGGCCTCTCTGGGGAGGTTCATGTGGATCCTGCAGAGGCCTGGAGGTGCAGTTGAAAGGCACCACACTGTTCCCAAGGTCAATGCAGGAAGAGAGTAGGGTGGGGAAGATGAGGGGCGAGCCCATGTGAAATGCCAGGAAGGCTGGGTAGAAAGTGCTGGCAGATTGACAGAAGCAGCACTGAGGGGGCTGGTGTAGAAGTAAGTGTGGAAGTTAGCTCTTGGTGTGAGGATTGAGGCTCTGGGAGTGAGTGAAAGCCCAGAGGAAGAGAGTATAAGGACAGAAAGGTCCTGGGCCAGAGCCTATGGAAATGCCAGCTATGAATTTAGATGCAGAGAAATGAGATTAGGAACAAAGGTAAATTCTTTTTTATTTACTTGTAAGAGCTAAAAAACACACACACAAAATATTTTCTTTACTCCCAGATACTCTTTTTCACACTTTGATATTGCAAATCTGTGGCCAGGCACAGTTGTCTAAATACAATAGACAGAGGTGAATCTCTCCTTTTGTTCAGACCTCAGAGTTTGAAGGAGGGCTCCTGAGCCTATACTTACTCCATCTTCTCCACACCCACTGCTTCTCAGCAGGCCTCTTCTTTTATATGCTTTTCCACTTCTGTTTGTCCAAACCTACTGTCTACCAAGAGTGTTACATGGCTCACTTTCCTTCCTATAACTTCAGTTGTGGAATCTCCAAAGTTAAAATGAAGCTCCAGAGTGACTGTCACCTTCCCATTGCTTATAAATTATATCACGAATAGATGTTGGATTTTGTCAAGTGCTTTTTCTGCTTCTATTTAAGTGACTATATGGTTTATATCCTTCTGTTTGTTAATGCAATGTATCATGTTGATTGATTTCAGGATATTAAACCATCCTTACATCCCTGGAATAAATCCCACCTGATCATGGTTAATGATCCTTTTAACATTTTGTTGAGGATTTTTACATCTATGTTTACCAAAGATACTGGTCTGTAAATTTCTCTTACTGTAGTATCTGTCTGGTTTTGGTATCAGGGTGACATTGGCCTCATAGAGTGAATTTCGAAGCTTTTGAAAAGGATAGGTATTAACTCTCCTTTAAATGGTAGAATCCACCCATGAAGTCACCTGGTCCTTTGACTTTGGTTTGTTGGAAGTTTTTTTATATTACTGGTTCAATTTCATTACTAGTAATTTCTATTTCTTCCTCATTCAGTTTCTGGAAGACTGATTGTTTCTAGGAATTTACCATTTCTTCTAGGTTGTCCAGTTTGTTGCCATATAATTTTTTGTAGAATTCTCATGTGATCCTTTGTATTACTGTGGTGTCAGTGTAACTTCTCTTTTCTTTTGGATTTTTTTTGACTTCCCTCTTTTTTTCTTGATGAGGCTTGCTAATGGTTTATCAATTTTATATTTTCAAAGAACCGACTCTTAATTCTGTTGATTTTTTTCTATTGTTTTTGTTTCTGTTTCATTTATTAACATTTTGATCTTCATTATTCCTTTCTTCTGCAAACTTCGGGCTTTGTTGTTCTTTTTCCAGTTCCTTTAGATGTAAGATTAAATTGTTTTTTTGAGCTTTTTCTTGTTTTCTTGAGGTAGGCCTGTAACACTATAAACTTCCTTCTTAGAACCCCTTTGCTGCATCCCAAACATTTTGAACTGTTTTGTTTCTGTTTTCGTTTATCTCCATGTGTTTTTATTTCATCTTTATTTGTTGACTCATTGGTTGTTTAGTAACTTGTTTAGCCTCCACATGTTTTTGTTTTTTTCCTTTTTTTTTTCTTTTTCCTGTATTTGGTCAGAACAGATGCCTGATATGATTTCAGTCTTAAATTTATCGAGACATGTCTTGTGGCCTGACGTGATCTATTGTGGAGATTGTTCCACGTACATTTGAAAAGAATGGCATTCTTTTGTGTTTTAGATGGAATATTCTGAATAAATCTGTTATGTCCATTTGGTGTGATATGTTCTTCAAAGCCATTTCTTTCTTACTAGTTTTCTACCTGGATGATCTATCCATTGAGGTAAGTGGGATTTTATGTCCCAATACTAATTATTGTATTGCTTTAAATTTCTCCCTTTATGTCTAATATTTGCTTTATATATTTAGGTACTCTTTTTGTTAGGTACATAGATATTTATAATTGTTATATCTTCTTGATGGACAGATCCCTTTATCATTATATCGTACCCTTCTTTTTCTCTTGTTACAGTCTTTGTTTTAAAGTCTATTTAGACTGTACAGATACTGCTACATCAGCTTTTTTTTGGGTCCACTTGCATGGAATATCTTCTTCTATCCCTTCAGTTTCAGTCTATGTGTGTGATTACGTCTGAAGTGAGCCTCTTGTAGGCAGCAAGGGGGTTTTGTTTCTTTATCCATTCAGACACCCTTTGTCTTTTTTTTTTTGATGTATAATTCTTTATTAATGTGCAATGTTTAATTCTTAAAACAACACACACAAGCCACTACACAGATTCTTTCATGCACCTCTCTCTCTACCTCTCAAGTTTTGTGTCTGATTTTTAGAGGACTTTCCCTGCTCAGGGTTGTCTTTTTTTTTTTGATGTATAATTCTTTATTAATGTGCAATGTTTAATTCTTAAAACAAAAACCAAAAAAGGCACACACAAGCCACTACACAGATTTTTTCATGCACCTCTTTCTCTAACTCACAAGTTTTGTGTGTGATTTTTAGAGGACTTTCCCTGCTCAGGGTTGGCACCTGTCTTTCAATTTTCACTGTCCAGAGCCATATTTATAGAAAGATGTGCAAACTTTGTAGATGGCAGACTGCACAGCCCTCACGTGGTTAAAACCTCAGCCCCTTGGTTTTCTCAGGCTTTGTGTAAATGCCAATAAACTTGAGAGTTCGCCCAACTGTGCCTCTTAACCTTTGTTCCTGAAGGTGAAGGGCAGGGTTTTTAATCAAGTAGCAATTTATCTTTAATTAGGAAAACATAATTAGGCATTATCACCTGCCGAATTGCAGTTACTGGTGGAGAGAGTCACATTTCGCATTTGTGACCCATGCTCGATTATCATTCTCCTATTACTGAATTTTGCATCTGCATTTGTACATGGCAGAGGGCCAATAAAAATTCAAAGGTAATCACCATGCCTCTCTGCAGTCTTGTGTCAAAGTCCCCAACTCTACTGCTGAGTAAAAAACCAGGAGAATTTACTGATCCACATCTGGGCCATCCCTTTAAGCTCAGACATCAAGTACAGACCAGAATAACTGTATACAAAACCCCCCATGTGAAGTAGGTTAGAGAATGGTGCCACTCTTCGTTTCTGGTACAGTTAAAAACAGTTTAATGTCTCAAGGCACTACTATGGTCAGACATCAGACACACGGGTAGTCGGCTTGTTGCCCACTGTGCTGTGAAGTCAGTGAATAGCTTGTGCAGTTGTGAAAAGCAATCTCTAGAGGACCATTAGATACACAGTAGGCACATGGATCATAATACAAATAGAATACAGTGAGTCCTAGAAAAAGCATGTTGAGCACCATTGTGGCCTTGCATGTGTTTCTTACGCTACAGAAACCTCACATTTATAAGAGGAAAGATTAGCTCATTAAGGTGATGCTCAAGGCCGCCGTCCGCGCTATCACCAGGCTCGCGGCCCTAGCTTGCAGGTGTGCTTTCAGAGGTCGCCGGCTCTAGGTCAGCTTCCATCCTGCTGGCGGGCTCATTCAAGTGTGAGCTCAAATTCTCCGACGTCAGGTGGGAAGCCTTGTAGGCGATCTCATTGAGGTTGGACCTGATGTAATCCAGAGGCGGGTCATTCAACGGGTCTTCCATGGAGGCCTGGGTGTTTTCTCCAGTGAGTCCCATGTCCTTGCTGTGTTCTGATGGGGATTTCCCTTTCATGCGTGTGTACGTTTTGTCTTGGTTCTCCATGCCTTGCTCATTTTTCAAAAACCGTCCAAAGAACCAAATGAAGAATCCAAAACACATGAAGGTTATCAGGCTTGGAATGAAAGCCAGACACCTGACATCAAGACTGGCCCCTGTGAACCTGCTGTGCAGAAACATGTCTCCCTCCACATACATTTTATTAGTCAGAGGGTTAGTGTGATTGAACCTCCACTCCCAGGGAAGTTTGGTTCTGTTCCAATCCTTTAAACTTTCGGAGTCTTTCACTGTATATATTTTCTGCCCTGGGCCAATATATTGTCAGTATTAATGAGGTTTGTAAAATATCTGGTTCTTCCACATATTAAGATCCAAAATCAAGATAAGAAAGATACTTCCATAGTTAAACCATTTACCTGTTATGTGAATATGATATTCCTCCTTGAAGATCTTCTAGAAGAAAGGAATGTTGAACTGCATATGAGGAGTGTGCAGTCCAGGGAGATTTACATCAACATCTCCCATGAAATATGGGAATTCCCAGTCCTGCATCGCAATGAGGAGGTCAAAGTCCAAGATGAAGGAAGCCAGGAATGCTCTGGAAACTTCATTACTGGGTAAAAATCCCCGATTGAGCTTGTCCCAGCTGATCCAGTCGGTGGTGATTACAAGGACGACAGCGGAAGTGAAAGTGAAAAGAACCGTCCATAATAAAATGATCCTAACATTTCCTTTCTTCCAGAAAGCTCTTGCGTATTTCCCCCAGTTAGGATAGGGTTTGTCCTGAAGCATCATGTCAGTGACCATCCAAGCTGTGACAAAGTCCCCCATCCAGGTCCCCAACTGCAGCTAATTTCATGAAACTTTAATTTCGGATGCCCATATAGTTGGTATAATGATTTATGCTCCCACGTTCTCATCCATTAGAAGAATCGTGTTGTATATATGAGAAAATATGAAAGGAAAGAGAATTGTGCTGAAGAACATTGTCATCCACGACCCGTGGTCCTCTCGAAACATTTTTAACTGGAGCAACTGACCAAACACGCTGATGGAACAGAAATTTGCCGGCTACTAGTCCTGTGAGAACTGCAAGGAGCAACAGAGGCACCTTCAGGAGCATCCAGCCAACCCCTCTGGGGTATTTATTTGTTACAAATGAAAAACAGTTTCCAATAATGACAACACTGGCTTCTGTTTGGCTATGAGAAACTGGGTCCTCCGCGAATATCAGGAAGTTAAAGAAGATAGCCAAGTAAGCGACGATCATGCGAGATCAGGGATGCTGGAAATAATACCGGAAGTCTTTACCCATCCTTCAAAGCTTCAACTCTACAGTTTGCCGAGGGGCGCGTAGGGCCGCAGCCCGGAGACGCTGGAGCACCGGCCCGGCCCCCGCACGCAGGGCGCCCTCCGCTCGCCCTCCCCGCACTCCGCGCGCCTTCCCTGCAGAGCCTCAGCAGGCACGCCAGGCCCATCTAGGAAGCTGGCGGCCGGGCGGGGGCGGCCAGGCTGCCACCGTTTGTCTTTTGATTGGTGCATTTAGTCAGTTTACATTTTAGAGTAATTATTGATAGGTATATACTTACTGCCATTTTATTGTTTCCCGGTCATCTTTGTAGTTCCTTTGTGTTCCTTTCTTCTCTTGCTCTCTTCCCTTTTGATTTGATGACTTTCTTTTGTGTCGTGGTTGGATTGCATTAAAAAAAAATTTTTTTTTTAACTGAAGTGCCATTGATATACAGTCTTATATTGGTTTCAGTTGTGCAGGACAGCAGTTCATCGGTTACCCATATTATTAAATCCTCACACCCTCTAGTGTGATTGCCATCTGTCAATGTAGAAATATATTACAAAGTCAATGACTGTAATCTCCATGCTGTACTACCATCCCTGTAACCAACTTGCATTGTGGTCGAGAATTTTTGTGCCCCCTTTATCCCCTTTACACTCTGCATCCACCCACCCTAACCCCTTCCTTATGGTAACCACTAGTCACTCAGTGTCTATGAGTCTACTGCTGTTTTGTTTATTCTGCTTTGCTTTGTTTTTATATTCCACAAATAAGTGAAATCATATGATATTTATCTTTCTCTGCTTAGCTTATTTCACTGAGCATAATACTCTCTAGATCTGTTCATGTTTTTTCAAATGGCAGGATTTCTTTTCATTTTATGGCTGAATAATATTCCATTCTGTATATGAACCACATCTTTATCCATTCATCTATTGATGGTAACTTTGTTAGCTTTCATACTGGCACATATATCTTTCTGGATCAGTGATTTTATTTTCTTTGGGTAAATTCCTAGAAGTGGAATTATTGGGTCAAATGGTATTTCTATTTTTAGTTTTTTGAGGAACCTCCATACTGTTTTCCACAGTGGCTGCACCAGTGGACATTCACTCCCAACAGTGTAGGAGGGTTCCCATTTCTCTACATCCTTGACAGCGCTCGTTACTTCTTGTCTTTTGGATATTGGCCATTCTGACTGGTGTGAGGTGGTATCTCATTGTGGTTTTGATTTGCATTTCCCTGATGATTAGCAGTGTGGAGTATCTTTTCACGTGCCTGTTGGCCATTGAATTTCTTCTTTGGAGAATGTCTGTTCAGGTCCTCTGCCCAATTTTTAATTGGGTTACTTATTTTTTGGGTGTTGAGGCATAAGAATTCTTTATATATTTCAGTTGTTAACCCCTTATCTGAGAAATCATTTATTAATATATATCTCCCATACTGTAGGTTTCTGATGGTGTCCTTTGCTGTACAAAAGCTTTTTAGTTTGATGTAGTTCCACGTGTTCAATTTTGATTTTGTTCCCCTTGCTCGAGATGTGTCCAGGAAAAAATGCTCATATTTATGTTTAAGAGATTTTTGCCTTTGTTTTCTTCTAAGAGTTTTATGGTTTTATGTCTTACATTCAAGTCTTTGATCACTTTTTAGTTTACTTTTGTGTATGGAGTTAGACAGGAATCCAGTTTCATTCTCTTGCATGTAGCTGTTCAGTTTTCCCAACACCAGTTATTGAAGAGGCTGTCTTTGCCCCATTGTGTATTCATGGCTCCTTTATCGTATATTAATTGGCCATATATGCATGTGTTTATATCTGGCTCTGTATTCTATTCCATTGATCTATGTGTCTGTTCTTGTGCCAGTACCATACTATTTTGATTATTATAGCTACGTAGTATAGCTTGATGTCAGAGAGTATAATCCCCCCACCTTTGTTCCTAGGATTGCTCTGCTACTTGGGTTCTTTTGTGGTACTACATGAATTTTAAGACTATTTGTTCTAGGTTTTGAGAAATGCTATTGGTATTTTGATAAGGATCGCACTGAATCTGTAAATTGCTTTGGGCAGAATGGCCATTTTGACAATATTCTTCTTAATCCATGAGCACGGATAGATTTCCATTTATTGGTGTCTTAATTTCTCTTATGAGTGTCTTACAGTTGTCAGAGTACAGATCTTTCACCTCTTGGTTTGGTTTTTCCTAGGTATTTTTTTCCTTTAAATACAGTTGTAAATGGAATTGAAGTGGGGAGAGTGGACATCCTTGTCTTGTTCCTGATCTTAGAGGAAAGGCTTTCAGTTTTTTGCCATCAGTATGATGTAACTATGGGTTTGTCATCTATGGTCTTTATTTTATTGAGGTGCATACCCTTTATACCCATTTTGTTGAGAATTTTTATCATGAGTGTTATGTTGAATTTTGTCAAATGTTTTTTAAGCATCTATTGAGATGTTCATGTAGGGTTTTTTTATTAAGGTATTATTGATATACACTCTTAAGGTGTCACATGAAAAAACAATGTGGTTACTACATTTACCCATATTATCAAGTCCCCACTCATACCCCAATTCAGTCACTGTCCATCAGTGTAGTAAGATGACACAGATTCACTATTTGCCTTCTCTCTGCTACACTGTTTTCCCCGTGATTCCCTACACCATGTGTACTAAATATAATACCCCACAATCCCCTTCTCCCTCCCTCCCCACCCACTCTACCACACCCCTCCCCTTTGGTAACCACTAGTTCCTTCTTGGAGTCTCTGAGTCTGCTGCTATTTTGTTCCTTCAGTTTTGCTGTGTTGTTATACTCCACAAATGAGGGAAATCATTTGGCACTTGTCTTTCTCCACCTGGCTTATTTCATTGTGCATAATATCCTCCAGCTCCATCCATGTTGTTGCAAATGGTAGGATTTGTTTCCATCTTATAGCTGAATAGTATTCCATTGTGTATATGTACCACATCTTCTTTATCCATTCATCTACTGATGGACACTTAGGTTGCTTCCATATCTTGGCTATTGTAAAAAGTACTGCGATAAACATAGGGGTGCATATGTCTTTTTGAATCTGAGAAGTTGTATTCTTTGGGTAGATTCCAAGGAGTGGGATTCCCGGATCAAATAGTATTTGTATTTTTAGTTTTTTGAGGAACCTCCATATTGCTTTCCACAATGGTTGAACTAGCTTACATTCCCACCAGCAGTGTAGGAGGGTTCCCCTTTCTCTACAACTTTGCCAGCATTTGTTTTTTTAGTCTTTTGGATGCTGGCCATCCTTACTGGTGTGAGGTGATATCTCATTGTGGTTTTAATTCGCATTTCCCTGATGATTAGTGATGTGGAGTATCTTTTCATGTGTCTGTTGGTCATCTGAATTTTTTCTTTGGAGAACTGTCACTTCATATCATCTGCCCACTTTTTAATCAGGTCATTTGCTTTTTGGGTGTAGAGGCGTGTAAGTTCTTTATATATTTTGGATAACCCCTTGTCGGATATGTCATTTACAAATATATTCTCCCATACTGTAGGATGCCTTTTTGTTCTGTTGACGGTGTCCTTTGCCGTACAGAAACTTTTTAGTTTGATGTAGTCCCATGAGTTCATTTGTGCTTTTCTTTCCCTTGGTCGAGGAGATGCGTTCAGGAAGAAGTTGCTCATGCTTATATTCAGGAGATTTTTGCCCATGTTGTCTTCTAACAGTTTTATGGTTTCATGACTTACATTCAGGTCCTTGATCCATTTCGAGTTTACTTTTGTGTATGGGGTTAAACAATAATCCAGTTTCATTCTCTTGCATGTAACTGTCCAGTTTTGCCAACACCAGCTGTTGAAGAGGCTGTCATTTCCCTACTGTATGTCCATGGCTCCTTTATCATATATTAATTGACCATATATGGTTGTGTTTATATCAGGGCTCTCTAGTCTGTTCCATTGGTCTATGGGTCTGTTCTTGTGCCAGTACCAAATTGTCTTGATTACTGTGGCTTTGTAGTAAAGCTTGAAGTTTGGGAGCATAATTCCCCCTGCTTTATTCTTCCTTCTCAGGATTGCTTTGGCTATTAGGGGTCTTTTGTGGTTCCATTAGAATTTTAGAATGATTTTCTCTAGTTTGTTGAACAATGCTATTGGTATTTTGATAGGAATTTCATTGAATCTGTAGATTGCTTTAGGCAGTGTGGCCATTTTGACAATATTAATTCTTCCTATCCATGAGCATGGGATGTGTTCCCATGTTCATGTAGTTTTTATCCTTCTTCTCATTAATGTGATATATGATATGGATTGATTGATGAATATTATACCATCCCTGCATCCATGGAACAAATCCCACTTGGTCATGATGGATGATCCTTTTGATGTATTTTTTAATTTGGTTTGCTAATATGTTGTCGAGGATTTTTGCATCTATATTCATCAGGGGTGTTGGTCTATAATTTTCTCTTTTTTTGTGGTGTTATTGTCTGGTTTTGGTATTAAAGTGATGCTTGCCTCATAGAATGATTTTGGAGGTATTCCTTCCTCTTCTACCTTTTGGAATACTTTAAGAAGGATCAGTATTAGCTGTTCTTTAAATGTTTGGTAGAACTCTAATGTGAAGCAGTCTAAGCATGAACTTTTGTTTGTTCCGAATATTTTTATTATCAGTTCAACTTAATTGCTGGTAATTGCTCTGTTCAGATTTTCCATTTCTTCTTTGGTTAATTTTGGGAGGTTGTATTCTTCAAAGAATTTCTCCATTTCTCCTAGGTTGTCCAGTGTATTGGCCCATAGATTATCATAGTATTCTCTAATAATTCTTTGCATTTCTCTGATGTCTTTTGTGACTATTCCTTCTTTGTTTCTGATTTTGTTTGTGTACTCTTTTTTTCTTCATAAATCTGGTGGTGGTTTATCTGTTTTGTTTATTTTCTCAAAGAAACACCTCTTGTTTCATTGATTTTTTCCCTATTGTTTTATTCTCTATTTTATTTATTCTGGTTTGAACTTTTTTGTCCCTCCTTGTACTTACTTTGGATTTCATTATTTTATTGCTATTGGTTTCAGATTCTACATTATTACTATGCTTTAATAAACTATCACTGTTGAGCTTTGATGTAGTATCAGAGAATAATATCCACATACTTAGCTGTATGTGGTAAGGGTACTAAAACATCCTCCCTTTTAAAACTATATACCTGTGTAATGGGAGATTTTCTTCATAACAAAACATAATCAACCAAACAAAACAACCAAAACAACATATTAGAATGAATGTAGAAGTAGATATGGAAATCTATCTGTATTCTGTTTTCCAGATATAGAGATTTATAAACATGTAAAACAATGGCATTTTTTTCACTAATTTTACTTTTGTTTTGGAAAAGTTCTTTTTCATGTAAATATGCTAGTATATTTATTGTTTTTGAATAATAAGAACTTTAAAATTGATTAGTTGAAAAAAAAGCTTTTCTAGTTTCTTTAATTGTGATTTTAGACTGTTATTTGGGATTTTTATTGTGTCTTGAGGTAGGCCTGTATTGCTTTGTACATCCCTCCTAGAAATGTTTTTGCAGCATCCCACAAATAATTATGAACTGTTGAATTTTTGTTTTCATTTGTCTTCATGTACTGCTTGATAATGTTTTTTAGTTGGTCATTGATCCAGTGGTTATTTAGAAGCATGTTGTCTAGTGTCCAGATGTTTGCAGGCTTTTTTGTTTTCATTGTGTAATTTATTTCTAGTTTCATACCATTGTGATATGAGAAGTTGTTTGATACAGTTTCAATATTTTTGAATTTATTGAGGCTCTTTTCGTGCCCTTGTATGTGATCTGTTCTGGAGAATGTTCCATATACACTTGAGAAGAATGTATATCCTGCTGCTTTTGGGTTGAATGTTCTGTGGATGTCTGTTAAGTCCATTTGATCTAATGCATGGTTCAGTGCCTCGGTTTCCTTATTTATTTTCTGTCTGGTTGATCTATTGATGTGAGTGGTGTGTTAAAGTCTCCTAAACTGAATATGTTGCAATCTATTTTCCCCTTGAATTCTGTTGGGATTTTTTTTTTAATATTTAGATGTGCTATGTTGGGTGCATAGATATTTATAATGGTTACATTCTCTTGTTGGACTGACCCCTTATCAATATGTAATGACCTTCTGTGTCTCTTGTTACTTTCTTTGTTTTCAAGTCCATTTTGTCTGATATAAATACTGCAACTTCTGCTTTTTTGTCCCTATTATTTGCATGAAATGTCTTCTTCCATCCCTTCACTTTTAGTCTGTGTATGCATTTGGGTCTGAAATGAGTCTCCTATAGGCAGCATATAGATGGGTCTTGTTTCTTTATCCATTCTGCCACTCTGTGGCTTTTGATGGTGCATTCAGTCCATTTACATTTAAGGTAATTATTGATAGGTATGTACTTATTGTCATTTTATTAATTGTTTTCTGTTTGTTTTTATAGCTCTTCTCTTTTTCTTTCTCCCTCTTTTACAGTCTTCTCTTATTATTTGGTGATTTTCTTTAGCATTGTGATTGCATCTCTCTTTTTAAATTTTTTGTGTATTTATTAGAGGCTTTAGGTTTGTGGTTACCAAAGGTTCAAGGATAAGTTCCTGACTCTGTAACAGTCTAAACTGATTGCTCTGTTTCAAACACAGTCTAAAAGTACTCTTCTTCTTCGTTCTCTACACTTTATGTATTAGTTGTCATTATCTGATTTTTGTGTATCCCTTGACTGATTTTGTGTGTAGTTGGCTTTATTTATTTATTTATTTTAATTCTGTACTTGTTTGGTGATTACTTGGTCTACTACCTTTACTGTGGTTTTATTTTTACTGGTGAAAACTATTTTGCTTAAAGAAAATTTCCATCTATAGGACTCCCTTTAACATATTCTGTAATGTTTGTTTAGTGGTTATAAATTCCTTGAGTCTTTATCTGTGAGTTGTTTAATCTGTTTCATATTTGAATGATAATCTTGCTGGGTAGAGGATGCTTGGTTGAAGGTCTTTATGTTTCAATACATTAAATATTTCATGCCACTCCCTTCTGGCCTGTAAATTTTCTGCTGGAAAGTCTGCTGATATCCTGATGGGGTTTTTCTTATAAATAATCTTTTTTCTCTGTCTGGCTGTTTTCAATACCCTCTCCTTACCCTTAATGCTTGTTATTTTAATGATTATATGCCTTGGTGTTGTCTTCCTGGGGTTCCTTCTGTTAAGGGCTCTCTGAACTTCTATGACCTGAGGGTCTGTTTTCTTCCCTGATTGGGGAAGTTTTCAACAATTATTTCCTCAGAGAGACTTTCTATCCCTTTGTGTCTCTCTCCTCTTTCTGGTACCCCTATTATGTGAATATTGTTTTGTTTGGATTGATCACAAAGCTCTCTATATCCTTTCATTCCTAGAAATTCTTTTTTCTCTCTGCTCCTCAGCTTTCTTGTGTTTCTGTTCTCTTAATTTCCATCTCATTTTCTCCTCTACTTGCAGCAATCTATTTTCTATTCCCTCCATTGTATATTTCATTACAGTGTGTTATTTTTCAGCTCTGAGTGGCTCTTTTTGGCTCTTGTATCTCTTTGTTGAAGTCCTCCGAGGATGGTCAATACTTCTCCTCATATCAGTGAGCATATTTATGACTTTTACTTTGAAAATTTTATCAGGAATATCAGTGACCTCCATTTCATTTAGGCCTCTTTCTGGTGTCTTATCCTGTAGTTTTGTTTGGATCATATTCCTCTGCCTCTTAATTTTGTCAGGGTTTCTGTGTTTCTTCCTCTGTGTTAAATGGCTCTGCTATGATTACTGGTCTAGAGAGTAATGACTTTATGAACAAGGCGCCCTGTGGTGCCCAAAAACTCAAGAATCTTTACCCTCCAGTGCCTGCTTCTCCCTTGCAGTAAAGCCCCAGTTGCTGTTGCTGGGCAGTGCATGGGCCTGCCTTTGTGTCTGCCTGTATCAGTCCACTGCCACCAGAAGTTTGCCCTAGCTGGCCTTTTGTGAACAGAGCAGTGGCTTCTGCTGGAATCATTGTGGGGAGGGCCACCACATGCCCTGCAGTGTTGGCAAGGCTGTAGGTTTTAACTGATTAGCAGGGAAGTTGCATGGCTCTGGGACAGGACAGGATGGCAGTGAGTCCAGTGTGGCAGGAAGAGGTGAGGCAGCCAATCATGAGTTGCCGGAATGCTGTGGCACCAAGTGGCGGGTGGCCCCTGGTGGTAGCTTGGTGCACAGCACCAGGCTTGGTTGTCCAGAGGACAATGGAGCTCTTGGAACTGGCTCCTGCAGGTTCCTCCCTTGTTGGGCTGAAACTGGGAGAGTCTCCTTCTGCCCACCAGGCAGTAAAGTCTGACACTGCTGGTTTGAGTGGACTAGTGCACCAGCGGTGCACAGGGACGTGCCTCTGGGCTGAGCTGCTAGTGACTGGGATGGAGTATCTGGGACTCCTGAGAGTGCCTGAACTATTGGGCCAGCTAGAGAGCACCATCCACTTGCTCTTTCCCTTGCATAGAGAGCTCTCTCCATCCTTATCCCCTCTGTCATCCCTCCCACTGCAGGTAAATCTTTCAAACTGCTGCTTCTATGTTCAGTCTCAGCAGAGTGTGCCTGTCCTACACAAGTGGCTGGAGTCTCAGCCTCCAGAGTGTTCCAACTGTTCCTGGTGTCAGTCCTTGCTAATCACCAGAACCTAATGCAATGTGGACTCGTGCTCTCAGAGCAGATCTCCAGGGCCGGGTGTGCAGAGTTCCTGGGTGCCTGTCCCCTCTCTTCTCTGTTCCTCTTCCTCCCAACTGTGGGCTGGGATGTGGGAAAGGCTTGGGTCCCACTTGATCACAACTCTGCCACTCTACCCTTTTCTGTGTGGTCTTTTCTTCGCTAAGTGTAGGTGGTCTGTTCTTCAGGTCATTATCAAGTTAGTTGTCTTTGCTATAGTTGCTTCCTTGGTGTGTGTGGGGGAGGAGGTTTCCGCTTTTCCTTTCTAGTCTGCCATCTTCTTTCTGTCCTCTGTTCTACTTTCTCCTTATTTTTTATGTATCTGTTACAGGTTTTTGGTTTGTGGTTAACATAAGGTTCATATATAGCATCCTATATATAACAGATATTAAATCAATGGTCACTTAAGTTTGAACACCTTTAAAAAGCACTATATTTTTATTATTCTTCCCTCCACATTTTATATATATGATTTCATAATTTTCATCTTTTTGTTTTGTGTATTCCTTCACTCAGTTTGGCATACATAATTCATTTTACTACCTTTCTCTTTTGAACTTCATACTTGCTTTATGAGTGAGCAAGCTGCTTTCTTTACTGTATGTTTATTTTTACCAGTAGTATTACTTTCCTTTCCTATTTCTTAATTCTAGTTATAGCCTGTTCTTTTCTACATAAGAAGTCCTTTTAACATATCTTCTAAGGCCAGTTTAGTGGTCGATGAACTCCTTGACCTTTTGTTTGTCTGACAAACTCTTTATCTTTCCTTCAATTCTAAATGATAACCTTGCTGGGTAGAGTATTCTTGGTTGTAGGTTTTTTTTCCCTTACAACACTTTGAATGTATCATGCCACTCCCTTCTGAAGTTTCTGTTAAATAATAAGTGAATAGCTTATGGGATTTCCCTTGTATGTAACACTCTGCTTTTCTCTTGCTGCTTTAAAGATTCTACTTTTATCTTTGCCATTTGAATTACTATGTGTCTTGGTGTGGATCTCCTTGGGTTCATCTTGTTAGGGATGCTGTGTTCTCCCAGACCTTGAATTCTGTTTCCTTCCTCAGGTTAGGAAAATTTTCATCTATTATTTCTTCAAGTAGGTTTCTGCCCCTTTGTCTTTCTTTCCTCCTGGATCCCCTTAGTGTGAATATTGTTTCATTTGAAGAGATCTCTTAGCATCTTCTCATTTTTTAAATTCTTTTTTCTTTCTGTTGCTTACCTTGCTTGCTTTCTACTACCTTGTTTTCCAGATTACTGATCTGATCTTCTGCATTCTCTAATCTATTGATTCCCTGTAGTGTATTTTTCATTTCATTTATTGTATTTTTCAGCTCTAATTCTTTTTACATTTTTTATTCCTTTGTTGAAGTTCTCTCTGAGTTCATCCATTCTCTCTAGTGAGCATCTTTATGACTGTCACACTGAATTTCTTATCAGGTGGATTGGTTATCTCTGTTCCATTTAGCAATTTTTCTGGTGCTTTGTCTTATTCTTTTGTTTGGAACATATTCTACCTCCCCATTTTGTCTGGCTCTCTGTGTTTGTTTGTATGTCTTAGGTAGTTTGGCTATGTTTCTGGTCTTAAAAGCAGTGACCTAATATAGTGGGCATCCTGTGGTACCCAGATGTCGGTAACCCCTGCTCACCAGAACCAGGCACTCCAGAGGTGTCTCCTGCATGGGCTGTGTACACACTCCTTTTCAGGCTGAGCCATTACTGCTGTGAATGGGCTGATGGGTGAGGCTGACCCTCTGCCTGGCTACCAACAATGGACAGTGGACTGCTGCAGTTGTGCTCATTTGCAAGGCTTACTCTCAGTGTAGCTGGCTAAAGCTCAGCACAGCCCGTGTCAGTGCATGGGTGGGTGAGGTCAGCCCTCAGCCTGGCTGCTAATAAAGGCCAACCATGACTACTGTGGACATTCTTGTGGGGAGAGCTGCCTGAGAGGTCCAGCTCTATCTACTGCGGTGTGCTAGTGAATGCAGTTACCTCCTGCCCTCCCCACAGCAGAGGATGCTCTGGAGTGGCATTGGTCCTCGCTAGGGCTGGTTGCCGGGTATATGTAAGGGGTAGGGCTTTGGTGGGACAGGGTGATTTGTGGTTGAGCCTTGAGTGATACTGTGCTTATTTTTCCTTTTTTTTTTTAATTTTTATTTTTAATTGAGGTGTAGTCGACCCACAATACTATATTAGTTTCAGGTGCACAACACAATGATTTGACAATTGTATAATTTTTCCCCTCTTATACAATAATTTTTCCTAGGCATTAATAATTATTTTAGTTCAGATGTTTAGATTGCTGTGTAATCTCTATAGTTTTTCCTCTGAACTGTACAGTTGGTTTTTACCGTGCCCCAACATATAAATGTTTCATCTTCTTAAACCTCCCCTGAAGCCCCTGAGATGTTCTGTTTCAGGCCGCTCGTGCTTGGGGTCTCTGCTCAGCTATCATCTAGAGACTACCTCCTCATCCTGAGGGTCTGTTCACCTTTTGATTCTTCTCCCTTAGTTTATTCCATGTTTTTGCTGGAGCACCTCCTCAAGTAGCTTCCTAAGGAAAGGAGTCAGAAGCTGTAAGTTTTTGTGATATGTTGATGGCATACATTGCTTTTGATGGTGCTAGTGAGTGGTTTAGCTGTAGAATTCTAGTATGAACTCAGGGGTTCTGTACTTTCCAGGGCTGCAGTCAGGAAATCTGAGGTCTCTGTTGATCCTTTGTAGGAACTGGATTGTTTGTGGGTGCTCCAAGGATCATCTCTTTTAAACCAGTTTTAGGAAATTAACAAAAGTGTCTTTGGTGTAGGTCTGTTTCAGTCCATTTTTCTGGACACAAGGAGGGCCCTTTCAGACTGCTGACACATTTTCCAGTTTTGAGACTTTTTTTGGAGGGTGATTTTGTTGATGCTTTCCTCATTTAGGTTTTTTGTTTTGGGAATCCTATTGCTTGGATATCAGACCTTCTTGATTATCCTCCTAATTTCCTTGTTTTTTTTTTCCCCCCCTTTTTGCTCTACATATGGGAAATAATTTCAACCTTATGTTCTAACCCTTGCTCTGAAGTTATAATATCACATTTTACATTCTCATGAGTTTTTTGTTCTGAACATTCCTTCAGTGATTGGTCCACCGTTGCAATATCTGCTCTTTAGTTTTCTGATAAATGATCATTAAAAAAATTTTTTCTGGATGGCCTGCTTTTAACAGCTGCTACTTCCCTAGTGTTTATCTTGATTTTTCATCTTTCATGTTTGAGTCTTTCCTCAAAATGTCTTGTGATGTTTGGCTTTTTGCTTGTATTCCCAGGTGGGGCATTTGGCATAGCTGCAGATTGGGAGTGGTGCTGACTAGGTGGTTACTGAGCTGTCAGGCTGGCCAAGGGCATTAGGACCCCTGCTGTGTGAGCATCTTTGTCTGCTCTTTTGTCCTGGTTGATTGTCCAGCAGCAAATTCTCCAGGCTCTTGCCTGCAGGCTAAAGGCCTTGGTGCCAGCACTTTGGGGGCCAAGAAGGAGGAGGCTTCAGAGGCCCATGGTCATATAGCTAGCTGCTCTGCCTCCAGCTGGTCGGCCTCTTTTGCTCATGGGCCTGTGTTCTTTCCCCATCTCCACACCAGCACGTGGGGAGCTGTGCTTTGAAACCATACTTCGTGCTTCAGCCTTACTTTCCTCCCTTCCTCAGGAGGTGCCTGGTGCTGCCAGGCCCTGGGCCTTTTGAAGTCTTCTCCAACGTCATTAATTTTTCCCTGTTCTTTCCACCACAGCACAAGGGTAGGGCTGAGTTACTTACACTTTCTGTCCTCTAGTTTCCAGAACTGGTTAGCTGTCTTTTCTTCTGTTCTTTATAGGTTTATGTCATTAAAAAAAAAAAAAAAAAAACTACATAAAAGTAAAAAATGGAGAGAAGCAAGCAGTCTCACTTTTAGGGGATTTAGGGGATTCTGGAAAGGAGGTGAAGTCAACTATATATCAAATTGGCTGTCTGTAATGAACCTGATTTATATTCTGCAGGTACAGACAGTCGGGCAGAAATATTAAGATTACGCAGACGATTTTTAAAGGACCAAGAAAAGCTCAGTTTGATTTATGCCAGAAAAGGTGTTGTTGAACAAAAACGAGAGAAGGTTTGTATCTTTCTTCAAGAATTGATTGGTCAGTAATATCTATTTTATGTCAAAGCATATATACAAAGTAAATAGGCTTCCTGTCAGATGTTGGTTCTAGTATTGGTCTCCAAACCAAAACTACAGAAGCAGCACTGTATAAGTTCAGGTTATTTATGAACTGAAGTCTTCCCTGATGAATGCAGATGTAAAGGGCATTCGTGACCCTCTGAGGAGGTCGTAGATGGGCATCTTGGAATGAAGACCTTGGGTCTGTGGTGTGCCCTGGCTCCAGGCACTGCTGGGCCCCATCTCTGCCCCGTAGTCCAGCTTCCCACTGCAGCACAGCTTGCTCCTCTCTCTGCACGACCCTGGTTTTCTCCATGTGATGGAAACATTACCACCAGTCTTTCCTGAATTTTACATCTGACCACCTCAGCTGCTGGGAAGGGATTAGCCTCATTCTCTACCTCAAGGCCAGAGCCTTGGCCCACCTTGGGTCAGGGGCACTGTGGGTCCCATAAGCTGTGGTTGGGGTAGGTGAGGCCACATTACGACAAGCTGCTGTCCTGGAGATACCTGGAAGGGCCAGAATGGTGAGTTCAGAGGGAGGTGTAGACAGGGCTCTCTGCTGAAAACAGGATGCGAGGCACAGTGTGGCCTGGATTAATAGTTAAACATTTCTCAAAATGTGGAAATAATGAATTTATTTAGCCATAGCTTCAACATTACTTATAAATCAGTAATTATATAAAAATTTCAAGAAAGCAAGACTAGGTTATGAGTTCTTATTCTAATTAGTTTAAATTCTCAACTGCTTAACTTCCACATCTGAAATGGTTTGAATGGTTCCACTGTATCTTCTGTGGAAAGAAAATGTGGTTTTTGTCTTCCTCTTGTCTCTGTATGTACAACTATTCTTTTTAAGACAAGTTTCCAAAATCTGTGTCTCTGGGTTCCCCCACACTCCCTCACACTGTCCCCACCACTGGAGGGCGCTCTGTGTTGCCCACTCAGAGGAGTATATATGGGCTCTTAATTAAACCTTAAACCTAACTAGGCATGTCTGAAGGAAATAAGCAGAGTATCAGCGGAAGGCCTTTTAGGTAGTTAGTAAATGTAGAATGGCCTTCTCTGAGACCATACACCCCAACACAGGTGTTCTGGCTTCCGTGGTTGACCACTCATTGGAATGCAGGAAGTGATCAGGCCTCGGAAGGCCACACACTGCGGTCATGTATTTGTTGGAGCAGTGCGCTCAGGGTCAGGCACCATTCTCAATGCTGGTGGTACGCAGGTGAATGTAGTAGGAGCACGGAGCTACAATCCAGTGTTTACGACAGAAAAAACAAATGAGTTAAGATTATAACACATGTCATGTCAGAAATGAACCAAGTGACGAGCATGTCTGGGGAAGACCATTAACAGAGATGGTGAGGGAAGCCTCTTTGATGATGGACTCATCGACTGAGATGGGAACTAAGTGATGTGTGAAAAGCTGTAGCAAGACAGCAAGGCAAAGAGACGAGCAGTGCCCGTGGCCCCGCAGGGGGCGAGTTGGGGTGATGGAGGAGCAGACGGAAGGTCAGCCTGGCCTGAGCCATGAGCAGGGCCAGGAGGGGCAAGGTCTTGGAGGGCCTGTGCTGATCACATGGGGCCTTAGAGCCAAGGTTTATTCTAGGATTGATTAAAGGGAAATATGGCTCTCTGACTTACGGCTTTAAGAAGTTTAAAACCAATTTCTCTGATTTTATAAATATTTCAAATACTTTGTAATAAATGTTTAAATAATCTTTTCACTGTACATCTGATAGTGATTTTTATTTTGGATTTATCACCTACTATAGACTGGTAAAGCATAGGGACTAAATCGTTTTGGATTAAAATTGTCATCAATTCACCTTTAAAGATGATTCACTTTGAAGATGGGTGCTGACCATTTCATAGCTCCTGCACTACTGATTTTCTTCAATAAGGATTATAATCTGACTTTGGTTCTAATGATTACAGGAGATGAAGAGTGAGTTAAAAATGAAGCACGATGCCCAGATAATCCTGTACAGAAGTTACCGTCAAGGAGACCTTCCCGACATTCAAATTACATACAGTAGCCTGATCAACCCCTTGCAAGCTGTGGCCCAGGTTGGTCTGTGAATACTGCATTTTCTATTGGTAGATGAAAGTTGTTTAACAGTTCTAGGGGTCTACTCTGGAAGAAAAATGGGTGAGGGAAAACTATATCATAAATGATGTATGGAATTGTCCTAAACAGTGGACTTGGTGAAGAGACCTTGTTTCAGATCCTGGCTCTGAACCTTCTTTGTCCATGATGAGACTGACAGAGTCATCTAGGAAATAGCCCTGCAGTTGGGATCCTTGTCAGCTTAATGCTCTGAGCCATAGTATCTTCTATATAAAGTCAGAAGTGAAATCTGTTTTCTTACCAACAATGTTAGTCAGAATGAAACAATATGTAAAAAAATCATTGTAAAACTTAAGGTGTTAAGCCACTTCAGTTTGTTTCTTATGCAAAATCCTTTTTGGGGGGGATCAGGAGAGTATCACTTCATCAGTGGGATCAGTATTCTTCCTTTACTGTTAATTCTCTTAATTGCAAAGGTGTGGAAATATTTTTCTAAGTCCTGAGGGTATAAAAGTATTGAGTGTGAATGAAGTTTATAGCTGAATTCTCTGACAGAAACAAGGTATTTATCCCCTGAAAGCCTGATTCCTTTCCTTTTTACTGAAGTAATTTTTAAAATCAAAGAGTATTATAATAAATGTAGAGAGAATTATGCTAGGTGCTGAAATATGATTTATATTTTATTGTACTTAAGTTTCAGTACTAATCGTGATTTATTATATAATAGGTCATATTTCCATAGCCCTTTAGTATTTTTAAGCTTTATATCTAAATAATTATAGGTTGACAGGAACTTGCAAAAATAGTTCATAGTCTGTGAATTATAGCATTTTATCCTAATTTGTCTTTGTTTTGAATATTTTACAGAGAGACCCAATAATTGCAAAACAGCTCTTTGGCAGCTTGTTTTCTGGAATTACAAAAGAGATGGATAAATATAAGACCATATCTGAAAAAAACAGCATCACTCAAAAGTTGCTCCAGGACTTCAATCATTTTCTTAACACCACATTCTCTTTCTTTCCACCTTTTGTCTCTTGTATCCAGGTAAAGTCCACACACATGCTTCATAAAACATGCATTGTCTGCTTTGCCTTCACATGGGTATGTCACAACTTTGTTTTACAAGTTGAAGCAGAAGGTGTTTAACAGAGTAGATGTCCACTGTTTGGGTTTACCTCTTCCCAGATGGGTAGATGTAATATATATTTTTTGTTTTTTCAAAAAAATTGTGACAGAATGATCAGAAATCAAACTTGGTATGAAATACTGTGATTTCTAATAAGCTGACCCTTCAGTGTTTGGGGTAAACCCTGCCTACAGTTTAGTTGTTTTTCCTTACATATGTGTCACCAAATTCTTTCCCACCTCCTCACTGCCTTCAGGAGATGTTGGTTGATGCAGGCCTGACTTTGTTCTGAGGGGTGGAAGAGGCATAGATCCCTGCCACTTGGACCTCACATTCTAGATGGGGTTGGACAATAAATAGACACATTTAAGGTAACATGAGGTCACAGAACCAACGTGATGGAGAGTTGTGCAGTAACAGAGGGCAGGAGTAACGCAAGTAAGTAGGCAGCCTCTTGGTGAGAGTGGGTTACATGGCCCAGGAGAGATAGATGGAGTGGTTGGGGAAGGCCTTTCTAAGACAGCACAGGTGAGAAGAGAACTTAATATAGGTATACTTCCAGTTTCTACTTAAACATATTTATTGGAAGATTACTTTTTATTGTAAGAAACATTATCTTTGCCATTCAAAGCATGGATCATTACAAAGTCCCTAAAAGAATATTTTTTCAATTCATTTTAGTATTTTTGTAACTCGTAACTTCCCTAGCGTAATTAAAAAATTATATTCTTTAATATCACTTACCCGTAACTTTGGTTTGCAAACTAATTCCCTGAGATGAAGTACTGAGTTTTTCTGTTTTGTTCTTTTTGATGAAACTATGAATATAGTTTCTTTTTACACATTATTTCTATTTCTATTTATTTATAATTTACAAGTAGAATTCCTTCATCGTCTTTTACCTGGCTGCTCTAAAGATAAGGTTTGAGAAATTGTGTTGAATCAGCCAGTATTTCAAAATAAGTTTCTCTTTATATTGTGTTCTGAAGTTATTTAAATCTGATTCCCTAGTTTTGCCCCTATATTTATTTAAAAAACTAGTTTTTCCCATTGTTATTTAGGAGAGTCACTAACCATCATTAACTAAATAAGTAACTTCCACTCACCCTAGAACTTGCCATTTGGCATTGACCATGGTAAAGGCTGCATGTGTGCAAGTCAGTGCTTGCAGCTTGCAGCATTTGCTGTTATGACTTCTCTTTTCATTTATGTGGTTCATATCTGAAACTACAATTTGTTTTCTCTCCATGGTGTCATAATATGCTTGGCATAGCATTCAGATGACTTCTTTTTCTCACAAGGATGACTCTCTTTGAGGCACTGTGGCTCCACGAGGATTTCCAAAATTAGGTTCTCATCTGCAGCATATCCTGTATGTGTCAGACTGTCCTGACTATATATATCCTTCAAGCTGGAAGGAAAATACATTCAGCCATTTTTCCATGACACAGTCAGTGACCAGCAAAGAGACATCAATTTGGTGCTGTGCTTTTATGCTATGTGTTGCTTGTTTGAACTTTATGTAAAATTTTGGTTTTTCTTTATGAAAACACTTGTTAAGCATATTCTATGTGCAAATCTCTTTAAGAACTATGGACTATTTGGAACAAACAAATGACCCCTGCCATCACATAAACAGTGAGATAAAGGTCCAAACAAAGAATATTGTTATTAATTCCAGTAGATAGTAAACATTTTAAAAATTAGGCTTCATACTTTGTTCTATTTTGGAATTTATTAGAAATGAAATTGGTTGGCTAAAGTTTTTTTTGCTCATCAAATCATTCTTCATAAGAAAATTATATTGTCAGAATTATACAGAATAGTCAGTCTTCTTGAAAATAGATTTATAGAACTTATATTTAAATTAAGCACATGTTTACATATAAAGGATGACATCCCAGGAACATTTATGCATTAAAACCATCTTATTGAAAGACTACTAGTGGGCAAATAGGAATAAATCTTAAGCTACATGCAATCAGGGACAACATTATTTAACACAGTATCTGGAACATAGAAGGACTCAATAAACATTTATAGAATGAGATAATTACTTGGAAACTTAAAATATTTATTTAAAAATTTTATTATCTTATGCTGGGGTTACTTCTCCAAATCAGAATGGTGTTATCTCAAAATCTGACACCTTGACTAAGAGCCTTTGCTGTGTTATTAACTGAAATAGAACTTTGTTTTCTTTCCTGTATCACTAGTTCCTTTTAAAAGTGACAAACATTTTTGTTTGTTTGCTTGCTTTAGAGAACCTGTATTCTTCCAAGTCCCCTCGTGTAGAGTTTATGTAGCTGGCTTAGTGGTAACTTGGTCAGACTTAGCAAGTGGTCTGTGCCTGGCACTGCTGCAAAGGGGGAAGGAAGTGGCTGGTGTGGATGTTGTGGGGGGGGCCTGTCTTTTCCAGACATCTGCGTGTTTGTGCATGCACAGGCACACATACATAAGACACACATACAGGTTTGTTTCTGTGAAAATGCTATCATACTATTCATAGTGTTCTCTATATTGATTTGAGGGTTACTTTTTATTATTTTGGTGTATATAGGACTCTAAAATTGAGAGTTACAAAGTAAAGGTCATATATTAATTCCTGAAATCTTCTATTCAATGCTATTGAATAAGTTGGTCCCTAGGTGGAAAGAGATGGAAAAAAAGATGTTGATTAGAATATCGTGGAAAAGTATACATTTTTAGTGATTGCATATGAAATCTTGGTGTTTCAGCTGCTTTTTTTATAAAGTCAGGCTAAATATTCCTGGTAATTACAATTGCTGTTTGGATATATAGAATATACATAAAAATCCTCATATATTGCTGGTGGTTTTCTTCCTTTAAATTAATCCCTGGATTGCAAGTATTAAAAAGTCATTTCCTCCTTTGATCAAATTGAATATTGGGGAAAATTTGTTAATGCAATTACACAAGAGAATCTTTTTGTCACATTACATCAAAACTTTCTTTTATGTTTAGTAAAATGAATTATTCACTTGTGAAGATATGGTCAAAGTATCAAAGGCTAAATAGCTCCATGTGTTTGTGGTTTCACAGGAAGTCAGTTGCCAACACCCTGACTTGCTGAGCCTAGACCCGGCTTCTGTCAGTGCTGGCTGCCTGGCCAGTCTGCAGCAGCCCGTGGGCATCCGCCTTCTTGAAGAGGCTCTGCTCCACCTGATGCCACAGGAACCTTCTGCCAAGCGATTTCGGGGGAGATCCCGCCTCTCTGCTGATGTCGTCAGATGGATGGAACTTGCTAAGTAAGTTCTGTGATCCTGACAATGTTGGGAAACAGTGAACTTGACCGAAGTAATACAGAAAAATCTTGGCTTCATTTGGCAGAAAATGAGCAAATTAAGTTGATAGTAACACTTCTGTAAAATTCTTTGAAAAATCTTTCAGTCTCATTCCATGAGTCAAGAATAGTTGTTGTGACAAGGAATATCTTGTTCAAGGAAAGAGAATGCCTGCCAAGTTCAGTTTCCTGTAAGGTATGGCTATAACCTATAGTTTCTAGTATTGTTTATGTTGTTTTTGCTGCTTTGCTAAACTGAAGAGGATGATCTATTATTTTTGGCAGGACTCAAACTTCTGAAAATAATTCAGGCCTATTACTTAGTTTATTTGGGAAAAACGCATTCCATTTTGTTATTACACCATTTTGCATTATGTCTGATTCTTCTCTTACCTGTGGTTTCATGCTGAGAAAGCCAGTGCGTGTCTGATGCTGAGAGGGATGTTAGATTAGGTTGAAAGTAAATTTGAGCTTTATTTTATAGCAATGATTTTTAGATCTCCAGGTTCTAGAAAAGAGAGTAAAGGTAAGCGTGAAGAATCCTTGCACTTTTCCCTGTGTTACAGTCATTTAAGTGAGCACTGTGAGTGAGTAAGGCATTGTGTCAGCTGCTGAGAATTAAAATACAAATTAGACATTTCTCAGACTTACAAAAGTAGCCTTTCAGTAGGAAGCATGTGTACTACATGTGTAACTGACCATAATGTGAAGTAAAAGGTGGGGAGTTCTCTGGGAGGCAGTTCAGAGAGTGCATCTTGGCCTCCGCTGATGCTAGCCAGGAGCCATTTATCCTGTGGTTTCAGATGCCTAAGTGAACAGTAAGTAACACTTTGTATAGTTAGTATTGTCAGGGAGTGAGAAACTCATGCAGTGTGCATTTGCTGGGTAGATGAAGCACACGACTTTTAAGGGCCTAAACTTTAAATGCTTTTTTCTAACTTTACTTCTTCATACTTATGTAGATATTTTTGTATTCATTTCAAATAAATTGAGAGCATAATCTAGACTTTTCTTGAAATGTTGTGGTTATTGTTTTGACATGTTATAGTGAACATAGTCCCAGGACCTTGGGGCCCGTGTAGGGTGGATATGGGACTGATCTCTGCTGAGTTCCTGGAAAATGTTTGTAGCTCTCATCTGTGCTTTGCTCTTGGGCCATGAGCTATCATCCTATCTCCCGTCCCCTCTGCCTCTTATTATTACCTTTCACCATTCTCTGGACGGGGCAACAAGAACTACATCCATTATCTAAACGTGGAATTGGTAGGCTCTGAGAGAGAGCCGCTGGGGCTCTTTTGATGTAATAAATACATGAGATTTCATACCTGGGAAGGGTCCATATGAGACAACCAAGAGGAAGAGGTCCTCAGACAGCTGGCCAGCTGACTGCACATTTAGGAAGAGATGACATTTGTGTTGAAACTTAGAAGATGGAAGGAAAGTGTCCAAGGGGAAGGGAACAAACTTATTAAATACTTAAGAACATTTTAAAGCGGGAAGGTTGATCTGAAGCAGATTTTTGTCACTGTAAAGAGATGAATGAATCCTCTAGCAAATATTAAAGCTGTAAGAACATTACCTGTTAATAGAATAGAAATGTTCCATAGAATATGAATTAAAACATAGCATCATAACCAGAATTGATTTTTACTTGCTTCTGGGTGCTTGACTACATTCCAAATTTTAGAGCTATAGGATTCCAAATAGGTTACCCACAGATATGTGCAATGCTACTGTAATGAATTAACAGGGAAGAGGCTTATTTAATGAGATAACTTATACATTATAAGCCTATGATATATTCAGATTTCACTTTAAATGCGCCTTAGAATAATTTCTGCCTTCTGTATGACTAAGTTCATAAAACCTAATGGAAAATTCAAAATTTTTAAGATTTCATATTATTGCAAAAAGTAAGATATATCCATAAAGTTGGCATCTTGATTTAATATCATTTCTTTAGAATAAATACTTCAAAAACATTGGGCGTTCACTGATTTGGACTTTTCTTTTGGTTTGTTTTATAGACTGTATAGATCAATTGGAGAATATGATGTCCTCCGTGGTATTTTTAGCAGTGAGATAGGAACAAAGCAAGTTACTCAGAATGCATTATTAGCAGAAGCAAAAAGTAATTACTCCGAAGCTGCTAAGCAATATAATGAGGTAAAGTTGATCTTAGCAACTATGTCAGTTACTTAAACACTTTTGTTCTCTGAATGAAAAAACTGTTGACTTAACAATTTAAAGCTTCATAATGATTCAACTTCATTTCTTAGATTTCGCACAAAGATTAATAGTAGAGAATGGTTCGTAATAACCAAATGTGGAATAATTATTGTTGTATCTCTTATTCTTTTTTAAGAGAACATCATTGAATAAAAGAGAATTTCCAACTACTATAAAACTGTAAGATGTTTAATAACTGCTATTATTATATAATTTCTATTTGAGTGTATTGTTTCCCTTCAGTAAGTAAAAATTTATAGAGGCAGGTAAGAATTGGTTTTGTGAAGACTATAAGTCTGATTTTGTACATTTTGTGTTTTCAGTTGCAAGTGGCTATCCAAGTGTACATGTCTAGCAAATAGTTGAAATCCAGGGTCTGTGACCTGTGAGACTCTTGAACGAGCCATCCAAGTTATAAAATTCTCTGCAATGTTCAGTAAATGTCCTATTTTCTAATTTTCATTCCAAGACTTTATAAGTAATAACAGTATTAATTTAAATCAAATTATGAGTCATTTAAAGTATTCAGTTTATTAATTTGCTTCATTGGTAAGTTTTTCAGAGAAATTGTTTCCTCTTGGTTAGGGTTTTTACTTATATTCATTTGTTACTATAAGATTCCTTTTGGTTTTTCTTCCATTCCACATTACTCTATTTTCCCTTTTCTCTCCTCTTGTCATAAATTTGAAAATGATTCTCCTTAGTTTGAATGCTAACACTACCCACAGTACAAATGTCTTCATTTATATTCTTTCCAACTTTGAAAAGTAATCTTAAGAACTTTTCTTTGCCAGGCTCTCAATAAACAAGAATGGGTGGATGGTGAGCCTACAAAAGCCGAGAAGGATTTTTGGGAACTTGCATCCCTCGACTGTTACAACCAACTTGCCGAGTGGAAGTCCCTGGCATACTGCTCCGTAGTCGGTGTTGACAGTCAGAACCCTCCAGATCTAAGTAAAATGTGGAGTGAACCATTTTATCAGGTGGGTAGAATTATTTGTGAGATCAATGAAATAAATAGGTGTTTTCTAATGAATGAAACTGTTTAAAACTTCAAAAACAGGGCAGTCGTAAACCATTAGGATACTTATATCACCTGATTCCCCCCACAAACCACATAGTGTTGGTAAATGTTTTACCACTTTTAATTAACCCTTTTGAAGTAAATGGGATACACTTAGAATGAAATGTTAACAACCCTGGTATGACTACATAAAGTATTTCCTGTTGTCTCAGCTCTGGATCACAGGCTGCACAGGGGCCCACCACAACTCCGAGAGCAAGGTGTCTCCCCCACACAGGGCCCCGACTCCCGGAGCAAGGCTCTGGTCCCTCTCACACTGCTGCCGTCTTGGCTGTGCTTGTAGATTCCTCACTTTGTATGTTTCATCCAGTTACCTTTCAGCTAAAAGTAGTTCCCATTTTTTATAGAACACATTCTTACATGTTTTGTGGTTACAAAATGAGCAATTTTAGATGAACTTACTTTGAAAATTGCAACTTTAGGTTTGAAACATCAAATATCTTCACTTTGACTCTATTATAGTAATAAAATAATAAGGCAAACTCAAATTAGCTTTCTGAAGTTACAAATAAATTCTTGTGTTCCTTAGGAGACCTATCTGCCTTACATGATTCGCAGCAAACTGAAGTTACTGCTTCAAGGAGAGGGGGACCAGTCCTTGCTGACGTTTCTTGATGAAGCTGTGAACCAGGAGCTCCCGAAGGCTCTCATTGAGCTTCACTATAGTCAGGAGCTAAGTCTTCTTTACATCTTACAAGATGATGTTGACAGAGCTAAATATTATATTGAAAATGGCATTCAGATTTTTATGCAGGTAATCCACATATACCAATCTGAAATGTGTCATTTCTATGCCATTTAAAATAATAGACTCATTCATAAAACTGCAGCAAGCAAAAATTTTCTTTTATTATTTGGTGCCACCCATCTTCTTCCTGTTCTTCCAGCTTCTGATATCCTTTTCACCCTGTCCTTTGCCTTAATGCCTTTCTTAATCCTTTTTTTCTGTTTTAGATGTTCCATTTCCTGCCTTTCTTTAGGTGTTTACCTCCTTCACACTGTGGAAGAACATGTGAGAGTAGGCTCTCACTGGGAGTAGCTGAGTAGAAGTGGGACTGCTTGGTGAATATGAATTAACCTTCCCATTCATTTTCTGTCAATATGCCTTCTTTCCTTTTTGCTTTTCTGAGAATCTTCCTCTGATGTTTGTTTTTAAAGCAGTGTCTGTGGAGAGTCCATTAACACCGTCTGTTGTTGGCGTATATTGATAATAGAAGCATACTCGTCCATTGCCATTATTTTTTAAGCTGAGAAGTATACTCAAGGAAATCTATTGAAGAAGAAGGAATTGGCTTCTGTGGTTGGCAGTTTTACACTATAGAAAGTTGTGATTTTTAAAAATTGGTGGCAGATAGAAGCAATAGTCTAGTTATATTGATTTTATTGATTTCACTGAACCAAAATGTGACTGAAACCCTGTTTTAAAAAAGTTTAAACCATTTAATTGCTTCTCCGGCCTAATTATTAACCACTCTGAGACACACTGTGTAAGTGATATATTTGTAGGGTGGTTGCTGTATTTCATGTTTTAAAGAATTGTATTAAAATGTAAAATAATATATTTATTAACTATGCTAAATACCTTTTTTCTAGAGCTATTCTAGTATTGATGTTCTCTTACACAGAAGTAGACTCACCAAATTGCAGTCTGTACAAACTTTAATAGAAATAAAGGAGTTCATCAGCTTTATAAGCAAACAAGGTAATTTTTTTAACCTACCATTATTTTTTTCTTTATAACTATGGAACGGTTATGGCATCTGATTTTTTTGCTTAATGAACGTACATGTTTCTTAATGTATGGGTTAGAAACTGCCTTGAATTCATCCTACAAATGTGTATTTTGAGATCATTGAAATAAATATTTGAAATGGTCAAGCATTGTTCTAGGCACTGGGGATGCAAAGCCAAATAAACATACTTCCCAGCTGGAAGCAGCTTTCGAAAGTGCAAGCTAATTCCCACACGTGATGGCCGCTGAAGGGAAGCATGCGCGGGAGCCTGTGTGAACGTGACGCCAGAATCTGCCCTGGAAGAAGAGAAGCAGGAGGCTCCTCGGGGGAAGGGCTGGAGCTGAGTGTGAAGAGGGAGGGGCTCGCACAGTGCCTCCTGACCGGAAGCCCTCAGTGTCCCTGAGTTACCCTCGTCCTGTGACTGGGAGCCAGGTGCCCTGGCCAAGGGCACTGCAGGCAGCAGTGTCCACACTGAAGGTCATTGTGCCATCGGTTATCCTGGTGCCTGTGGGAGGCCACCCAGAGTCAAAGGGAAGAGTGCATGTCTACAACAGTAACATATGTAAATCTGAATTTCAAGTTTTGTGCTAAATAATTAAAATAATTGTGAAAGACACTTGTCAGAGTACAAATGAAAATTTTGTCTACCTAACAGTTCTCTGTTTTCAATTTGGAGAAATACTTTTTTAAGTACATTATAAGGATGCATCATTCACTGAGTGCCTTTCTCCTTTACAGAAACTGTTTTAATCTGTTTTTTTCCCTGTGTTAGCAGTTTTTAAACAGCCTCATGAGATGCAGGTTCTTTTTCCTCATGTTATAGAAGCTTAAAGAGATTAAATAACTTGCCCGAGCTAATAAGTGAAAGATAAAGATTTGAACCCCAAATTTGTGTTCCTAACCACTGCTTTTCTACTAATAGAAGGAAAACAAAAGCTTTAAACATTAGCAGTGGGAAATTTAGATTCATGGAGATTATTATGAAACTCTTTTTGGAAGCCCTTGAGGCCAGACTGTTTTGGATTTTGCCATTATGTAACTTGTGCGCACACCAGGGTCTGGAGCAATATTCTATAATTAAACGTAGTGATGCGTGTCCGGTTCAGGTGGCAAATCTTTACGTGAATGTTGTAAACATAGCCCTCCACCGATTCAGATAAGATTTTGTCAGAAAATTGGCAGCAACCCTCTGAAAAACTTGAGTTTTCAGTGCTTTTTGGGTTTTGGAATTGTAAATGAATGATTGTGGGTCTATGCTAAATGTTAACATTGTATATGTTTATTTCCCCATCTTTATTTTGTATCCTTAAGAAATTGAGCTCTTATATCAGAGTATATTAGATTTAGTATGGTAACTTTGTATTCCTGTTGTGAAAGACAGGATAAAAATGTTTCAGTTTGGACAGGAAACTAGAATTAAGCATCTATAATGGTAGCCCCACCATGTAAATAGGTCTTGCCATTGAGCTGTGGCTATAATCCTCCTCTAATATTATTTTTAGATAATTTATCATCTCCAGTTCCCCTTAAGAGACTTCTAAAAACCTGGACAAACAGATATCCAGATGCTAAAATGGATCCAATGAACATCTGGGATGACATCATCACAAATCGGTAAGATATGGTCCTTCTGAGTTGAATTTTTTTCCAAAATTGCCAGAATGGTGTATCTCCCAGCTGTAGTTTAGAAAAATGTGGGGTTTGAGTCTTGCCAGTTTCCCATTTAAGTTCTAATAAAACTCTCCATGAAGGCAATGTGCCTTTGTTCCCACTTATACCCTGTGGGGGGTTGCCACCCACTCATATTGGATTCATCTTGTGCAGGGTGGTTGATTATGAACATGCTTCTGGCCATGTGAGAAGTCAGGGCAGTGGGGGCTGTGGCCCATCTGCTTCTGCCTCAGGGCTGAGCATTATGTAGTGAAATGGCAGCAAAGGAAATATGCTTAATGATTTTTTATTACTCTGTTATTGTAACTTGGATTTTCAACACCCCCCACCTCCTACCTCCTGATGCTATAACATAATTGCCTGTATTACTTTACCAAGTCTGAGATCTTTTTTATATCCTTGTCTTTCCTTGCCCTGTAACAACCCTGGGTAGTCAGTAAGGCAGATAGTAACCATATATTTCAGAGGTAGTAGAATCAGAGGCTGTGAATTATTTTGTGAAAATATACACAGTAAGTAGGACTCAAAGACTGTAACCCCATGTGTGTTATTTTTGCCATTATATCCTGTTTTCTTTGCTACTAGTTTTTTTTATTTACTTTTATACTTTTTAACTTTTTAATTTGAGATAAGTTCTTATAGAAAAGTTGCAAGAAAAGTAGACTTCTGCTCTGTACCTTTTGCCCTGAATCACACTGTTTTTTAATATGTTCCACACTAGCATTTTTATTTGCTCTCTCTTTCCACATACTTATTTTCTGAACAATTGATATAAGTTGCATACATATGTCTCTTTATCCTTTATCAGTGTATTTTTCCTAAGAGTATTCTTTCATAACCACAGTACATAATAACTTCACTGTTTTCATTTTTACTCTGCAGCCCCAATTTCAGTGTCATCAAATTGTCCCATTAATGTCCTTTGAAGCATTTTCTCCCTTTTGAAGACAAGATCTGGTTTGTAATCATATACTGCATTTAATTGATACATCTTTTTGTCTCCTTTAATCTAGAGTAGCTTCTGAGCATTTCTCATGACATTGACGCTTTTGAGGAATGTTCCTCAAAACATTTTGAGTTTGAGTTTTGTATCCTCCAGTTAAGTTCAGGTGCTGCATCCCTAGCTAGAATACCTCTTAAGTATCAGTCCACATCGTACTTAAGGAAGAGCCCTCCCATCTCCCTATTTATACATTTACTTAAAATTTAATTATCAGTATCTAATGATGTATTCTAATTTTATTTAATGGAATATAATCCACCACTGTCATTTATTTCATGTTCAAATTGTCTAAGATTTGGCTAGCGGGAGCCACTTCAAGCTGATGTTGCAGGCTCATTTTGTGAAATGATTCTGTCTTTATCTAGAAAGTTTAAAACTTTAGCTCTCACATTTAGATCTGTTATCCAGTGGAACATAATTTTTGTGGGTGGTGTGAGGTAGGGGAGATGCTCACTTTCTCCCATACGGATATCTCATTGCCTAGTCCCACTTGTACAAAAGTCTCACTTTTTATAATTGAATTATCTTGGCACCTTTTCTGAAAATCAGTGACCATATGTGTTGGGGGTATATTTTTGAAGGCTGTGTTCTAGTCCTTGATTTATATGTGTATCTTCCCACATTATCACACTGTCTTCATTACTGTTGCTTTATATTAAGGCTTGAATCAGATATGGGGAATACTCCACATTGTTTTTCTTTATGAAAATCACTATGTTTATTTTAGGTTCTTTGCATTTACATATACATTTTAGGATCTGCTTGTCAATTTCCACTGTAAAGAAAAAAATGGAGAGTTTGGAATTTTATTAACTATAGATGATCATTGGGAATTGCCATCTTAACAATACTGAGTTCTCCAATTTATGAATGTAGTGTATCTGTTTATTTAGATCTCTTTAATTTCAGTTTGTATTTTTTCAGTATGGAGATCTTGGATGTATTTTTTTAGATTTATTTCTAAGTACTTTATGTTTTTCAGCACTATGGTAAATGGAGGTTTTTTTAAAAAAATGTATTTTCCAATTATTTACTGCTCATGTACTGATTTTCTGAAAGTTTTGTTTTACCATGAATGGGTGTTGAATTTTGTCAAATGCCTTTTTCTACATCTCTTTAGTTAATCAGATTGTTTTCCTCCTTCATTGTGTATGTGGATGTTGGGTCCATTTGTCTATAGTGTTGTTCAACTCTACTGTTTCCTTATCTCTGTCTGATGATATATCCATTGTTGACAGCGCCAATGTTGGGTCCATAAGTATTTACAATTGTTATCTCTTCTTGACAGATTGACCCCTTTATCATTATACAATGAACTTTGCATCTTTTTAACATTGTTTAAGTCTATTTTGTCTGATATAGTATAGCTATCCCTGATTGTCTTTTGTTACCGTTTGCTTAAAATATCCTTTTCCATCCTTTCATTCTCAGTCAATATGTATCTTTAAACCTAAAGTGAGTCTCTTGTAGGCTGCATATTGTTGTATCTTATTTTTTCTATCCATTCAGCCATTCTGTATCTTTTGATTGCAGAATTTAATCCACTTAAATTTAAAGTAACTATAGATAGGTAAGGACTTACTATTTCCGTGTTGTTAATTGTTCTTTTGACAGTGTTGTAGAGCCATTACTCCTATTAAACTGTCTTTTGTGATCTTATTAATTTTTGTATAGATATAATATGACTTCTAAATCATGATCTTTTTTTTTTTGTATCATTAATATACACTTACATGAGCAACATTGTGGTTACTAGATTCCGCCCATTATCAAGTGCCCACCACATACCCCATTACAGTAATTGTCCATCAACATAGTAAGATGCTATAGAATCACTATTTGTCTTCTCTGTGCTATACTGCCTTTACCATGCCCCCGGCCACATTATGTGTGCTAATCGTAATGCCCCTTATTCCCCTTATCCCTCCCGTCCTACCCACCCTCTCCAGTCCCTTTCCCTTTCCCTTTGGTAACTGTTAGTCCATTCTTGAGTTCTGTGGATCTGCTGCTGTTTTGTTCCTTCAGTTTTTAATTTGTTCTTATACTCCACAGATGGGTGAAATCATTTGGCATTTGTCTTTCTCTGCCTGGCTTATTTCACTGAGCATAATACCCTCTAACTCCATCCATGTTGTTGCAAATGGTAGGATTTGATTCTTTCTTATGGCTGAATAGTATTCCATTGTGTATATGTACCACATCTTTATCCATTCATCTACTGATGGACACTTCGTTTGCTTCCATATCTTGGCTATTGTAAAAAGTGCTTCAATAAACATAGTGGTGCGTATGTCTTTTTGAGTCTGAGAAGTTGTATTCTTTGTGTAAATTCCAAGGAGTGGGATTCCCAGGTCGAATGGTATTTCTATTTTTAGTTTTTTGAGGAACCTCCATATTTCTTTCCACAATGGTTGAACTAGCTTACATTCCCACCAGCAGTGTAGGAGGTTCCCCTTTCTCTGCATCCTCGCCAGCATTTGTTGTTCTTTTTCTTTTCAATGCTGGCCATCCTTACTGGTGTGAGGTGATATCTCATTGTGGTTTCAATTTGCATTTCCCTGATGATTAGTGATGTGGAGCATCTTTTCATGTGTCTGCTGGCCATCTGAATTTCTTCTTTGGAGAACTGTCTCTTCATATCCTCTGCCCATTTTTTAATCAGGTTACTTGCTTTTTGGGTATTGAGGCGTTTAAGTTCTTTCTATATTTTGGATGTTAACCCCTTGTCGGATATGTCATTTACAAATATATTCTCCCATACTGTAGGATTCCTTTTTGTTCTGTTGATGGTGTCCTTTTCCGTACAGAAACTTTTTAGTTTGATGTAGTCCCATGAGTTCATTTTTGCTTTTGTTTCCCTTGCTCAAGGCGATGCGTTCAGGAAGACGTTGCTCATGCTTATATTCAGGAGACTTTTGCCTATGTTGTCTTCTAAGAGATTTATGGTTTCATGACTTACATTCAGGTCCTTGATCCATTTCGAATTTACTTTTGTGTATGGGGTTAAACAATAATCCAGTTTCGTTCTCTTGCATGTAACTGTCCAGTTTCGCCAGCACCAGTTGTTTAAGAGGCTGTCATTTCTCATTGTATGTCCATGGCTCCTTTATCATATATTAATTGACCATATATGATTGGGTTTATATCTGGGCTCTCTATTCTGTTCCACTGGTCTATGGGTCTGTTCTTGTGCCAGTACCAAATTGTCTTGATTACTGTGGCTTTGTAGTAGAGCTTGAGGTCAGGGAGCATAATTCCCCCAGCTTTATTCTTCCTTCTCAGGATTGCTTTGGCTCTTCAGGGTCTTTTGTGGTTTCATATGAATTTTAGAATGATTTCCTCTAGTTCGTTGAAAAATGCTGTTGGTCTATCATACTGTTTTCATTACTGTAGGTTTGTAATATGTTTTTAAAATCAGGAAGCATAAGGCCTCTAGCTCTGCTATTCTTTCCAAGATTGTTTTGGCTATTCATAATACTTTGAGATTCCATATGAATTTTAGGATGACGTTTTCTGTTTTTGGAAAAGAGAAGATTCCATTGGCATTTTGATAGGGATTACATTGAATCTGTAATTGCTTTGGGTAGTTTGGACATTTTTACAATATTAATTCTGCCAATCTATGAACATGGAATATCTTTCCATTTTTTTGTGTTATCCTCAGTTTGTTTCAGTGATGTTTTATAATTTTCAATGTATTCTCTTACAATTCTTTGTATTTCTGTGCTGTCCGTAGTGATTTTTCCTTTCTCATTTCTGATTCTGTTTATGTGAGTAGACTCTCTTTTTTTATTGATAACGTCTGTCTAGGGGTTTATCTATTTTGTTTATTTTCTTGAAGAACCAGCTCTTGCTTTCATTGATCCTTTCTACTGTTTTATTCTTCTCAATTTTATTTCTGCTCCAATCTTTATTATATCCCTCCTTCTACTGACTTTGGGTCTCATTTGTTCTTCTTTTTCTTGTTTCGTTAATTGTGTGTTTAGACTGCTCGTGTGGGATTGTTCTTCTTTCCTGATGTATGCCTGTATTGCAGTATACTTTCCTCTTAGCACAGCCTTTGCTGCATCCCTCAGATGTTGCGGTGTTGAATTATTGTTGTCATTTGTCTCCATATATTGCTTGATCTCTGTTTTTATTTGGTCATTGATCCATTAATTATTTAGGAGCATGTTGTGAAGCCTCCATGTGTTTGTGGGATTTTTCATTTTCTTTGCGTAATTCTAGTTTCTTTCCTTTGTGGTCTGAGAAGCTGGTTGGTACAATTTCAATCTTTTTTAATTTAACGAGGCTCTTTTTGTGGCCTAGTATATGATCTATTCTTGAAAATGTTCCATGTGCACTTGAGAAGAATGTGTATCCTGTTGCTTTGGGTGGAGTGTTCTCTAGATGTACATTAGGTCCATCTGTTCTAATATGTTGTTTAGTGCCTCTGTCTCTTCATTTATTTTCTGTCTGGTTGATCTGTCCTTTGGAGTGAGTGGTGTGTCTAAGTCTCCTAAAATGAATGCATTGCTTTCTATTCCCCCATTAATTCTTTTAGTATTTGTTTCACATATGTAGGTGATCCTGTGTTGGGTGCATAGGTATTTGTAATAGTTATATCCTCTTGTTGAACTGACCACTTTATCATTATGTAATGTCCTTCTTTGTCTCTTGTGACTTTCTTTGTTTTGAAGCCTATTTTGTCTTAAGTACGGCAACTCCTGCTTTTTTCTCCCTATTAGTTGCATGAAATATCTTTTTCCATCCCTTTACTTTTAGTCTCTGTATGTCTTTGGGTTTGAAGTGAGTCTCTTGTACACAGCATATAGATGGGTCTTGTTTTTTTATCCATTCCGTAACTCTATGTCTTTTGATTGGTGCATTCAGACCATTTACATTTAGGGTGGTTATTGATAGGTATGTACTTATTGCCATTGGAGGCTTTAGATTCGTTGTTACCAAAGGTTCAAGGGCAATTCCTTTACTATCTAACAGTCTAATTTAACTTACTTCGTATACTATTACAAACACAACCTAAAGGTCTTTTTTTTTCCCTCCTTTTTCTTCTTCCATTCTTTGTATGTTATGAATCATATTCTGTACTCTTTGCCTATCCCTTGCGTCCCATCTATTTAGTCCTTGGAATATTTCCATCTATAGGAGTCCCTCCAAAATGCACTGTAGGGGTGGTTTGTGGGAGGTGAATTCTCTCAGCTTTTGCTTATCTGAATATTGTTTAATCCCTCCTTCAAATTTAAATGATAACCTTGCCGGGTAGAGTAGTCTTGGTGCGAGGCCCTTCTGCTTCATTGCATTAAATACATCATGCCACTCCCTTCTGGCCTGTAAGGTTTCTGCTGAGAAGTCAGATGATAGCCTGATGGGCTTTCCTTTGTATGTGATCTTATTTCTCTCTTTGGCTGCTTTTAATACTCTGTCCTTATCCTTGATCTTTGCCATTTTAATTACTATATGTCTTGGTGTTGTCTTCCTTGGGTCCCTTGTGTTGGGAGATCTGTGCACCTCCATGGCCTGAGAAACTATCTCCTTCCCCAGATTGGGGAAGTTTTCAGAAATTACCTCCTCAAAGACACTTTCTATCCCTTTTTTTCTCTCTTCTTCTTATGGTAACCCTATAATGTGAATATTGTTCCATTTGGATTGGTCACACAGTTCTCTCAATGTTCTTTCATTCTTAGAGATCCTTTATTCTCTCTGTTCTTCAGCTTCTTTGTATTCCTCTTCTCTAATTTCTGTTTCACTTTTCGTCTCCTACACCATATCCAGTCTTTTATTACCCTCCATTGTGCTCTTCAACAATTGGATCTCCAACCGGAATTCATTCCTGAGTTCTTGAATATCTTTCCGTACCTCCATGTGCATGTTAATGATATTTATTTTGAACTCCCTTTCAGGAAGATCCGTGAGGTTGGTGTCATTTCAATCTTTCTCAGGAATTTTAATAATTTTACTCTGAATCAGGTTCCTTTGGCATTTTGTATTTGTATATGGTGCCTCTAGTGCCCAGAAGCTCTAGTCCCTGGAGCTGCTCAGACCCTGAGGCAATGTTGGGGGTCGCAGGGGAGTGGTATTGGTGCCTGGGGGAGGAAAGAGCTGTTTCCTGGTTCCTGGGTGCTATGCCTGTCTCCACTGCCTGAACCAGTGGGCCAAGCACACAGGTATAAACCTCTATGCTTTGCCTTTGTAGTTGCTGTAGACAGATCTTCCCTCTGGCTGGCGTGACACCAGGGTAGGGTTTGCTGGCTTGCAAGCCAGGTGCGGCTGGCTGGGAGAAAGGCGCAGTAGGGGTCCTTGGAGCTGTGTAGCCAGCCAGGGAGCTGGAGCACCAGAAGATCGTCTAAGGAGGAAGATTTCATTTTCCTCCTTAAATATTAGAGTCTGTATCGCAAAGCTCCCAACCTGCTGCTGGGCAGAGTGCACCTGGACAATTTTGTCTTCCTCTCCTGTCTCCTGAGCAGTAAGCTCTGTGCAATCCTTGCCCCTTTAGCAGCGCTCTTGCTAAGGGCTTCCTTGTTAGGAAGTCTCTCAGACTGCCCAACTTTCTTTTGTCCCAGAGCAGCCGGATATGGATCCCTGCTTTCCACAAGTGGCTGGAATCTCAATCTCTCCAAGTTTTCTGTCTTAGCTTTCCAACCCCATAATCACGAGATTATCATGCAAGCACCATGAGATGTAGGTTTGTGCTCCCAGAGCAGATCTCCAGAGTTAGGTATTCAACAGTCCTAGGCTTCCACTCCCTCCCTGCTTCGTTTCTCTTCCTCCCACTGGTGAGCTGGGGTGGGGGAAGGGCTTGGGTCCCCCTGGGCCACAGCTTTGGTACATCACCCTGTTCTGTGAGGTCTGCTCTTTTCTCCAGGTGTATGCAATCTCATGCAGCCCTCTTTCCTGTTGCTCTTTCAGGGTTAGTTGTATTAATTATATTTTCGTATTTTATGCAGTTTTAGGAGGAAGCCTGTGTCTCACCTCTCATGCCGTCATCTTTAATCCCAGTTTGCTAATATTCTGTTAACTATTTTTGCATCTATGTTCATCTGGATATTGGTCTCTAGTTGTGTTTTTTTTTTTGCCTGGTTTTGGTATTAGAGTGATGTTTGCTTCATTTGGTATTAGAGTGATATTCCTCCTCTTCTATTTTTTGGAAAACCTTAATGAGAATGGGTATTATATCTTCTCTAAATGTCTAATAAAATTCAGCAGTGAATCCATCTGGTCTGGGGGTTTTGTTCCTATGTAGTTTTTTGATTACCCATTCAATTTCATTGCTGGTAATTGTTCTGTTTAGATTTTCTTATCATGATCTTTTGTATTGGTACTACAGATCTTTCCTTTTTGGTTACCATGAGGCATAAAATGTCTTATATTTGTAACCCTATTTTAATCTAATCACAGCTTAGCTATGCTCGAATTCTTAAGCTTTACGCTTCTGCTTCCCCTCTGATTTTCCCCTCTGCTTCCCCTTCTGCTTCCCCTCATGTTTTAAGTTACTGATGTTACAATTTACATGTTTTTATATATTTCACATCCAGTAACAGGTTAGTGTAATTTTGGTAATTTTTTCCTTTTAAAATTTTTTATTATGGTATTATTGATATACCCTCTTATGAAGGTTTCACATGAAAAGCAATGTGGTTAGTACATTCACCCATATTATCGTGTCCCCCCCAATACCCCATTGCAGTCACTGTCCATCTGTGTAGTAAGATGCCACAGAGTCACTGTTTGCCTTCTCTGTGCTACACTATCTTCCCCATTATCTCCCCCACACCATGTGTGCCAATCATAATACCCCTCAATCCCCTTCTCCTTCCCCTCCCTACCCACCTTCCCCCACTCCTCCCCTTTGGTAATTGCTAGTCCCTTCTTGGGGTCTTTGAATCTGCTGCTGTTTTTTTCCTTCAGCTTTGCTATATTGTTATACTCCACAAAGGAGGGAAATCATTTGGTACTTGTCTTTGTCCACCTGGGTTATTTCACTGAGCATAATATCCTCCATCCAGCTCCATCCATGTTGTTGCAAATGGTAGGATTTGTTTCTTTCTTATGGCTGAATAGTAATTTTGGTTATTTTTAATACATTTGTTTTTTTAACCTTTAAACTAGAATTGTAATTGGGTTATATACCACGATTACCATAGGGAATTTGACTTTGACTCTGTATACTTAGTTAGCATTACTAGTGAATTTTAGAATACTGATTTCATGTTTTTACACAATTGTTTTATTTCTGCTTGAAGAACTCCCTTTAGCATTTATTACCTTATAAGGCAGGTCTACAGTAGTAATGAACTTGCTCAGCTTTTGTTTGCCCAGGAGAGTCTTCATCTCCTCTTCATTTCTGAAGGACAGCGGTGGTGGGTACAATAGTCTTGATTGAGTATTTTTTTCTTTCAATAATTTGAGTATATCATCCCAATCTCTCCTAGACTGGAAAGTTTCATTTGAGAACTTCACCTGTTCTTTTGAGGGTTCTTGTATGTGATTTTTCTTTTGCTGGTTTCAAAAGTTTTTGTGTTTTAGTTTTGACAATTTAATTATGTGTCTCAGTGTAGTCCTGCTTGTGTTCAACCTATTTGGGATGTTTTAGGCATCATAAATCTGGAAATTCATTTCACTCTCTGGGTTTCGGAAGTTTTCAGCTCTTATTGGTTTAAATATGCTTTATGTCCCTTTGTTTTCATCTTTTCTTTTTGGAATTCCCATAATAGGTATATTGTTTCTTTTATGTTGCCCCAGAAGTCCATAGGGTTTCTTCACTCTTTTTTATTCTTTTTATTTTTTGCTTCTCTGACTGGATAATTTCGCTGTTATTTTTTTCTGCATGGTTGAATCACCTTTTGAAGTTCTTACTGAATCCTTCTGTGATTGTATTCTTCAGATCTAGGATTTGTTTGTTTGTTGAGGGTGTCTATTTTTTTGTTGAACTTCTTGTTTTGTTCATGCATTGTTTTGCTAATTTTGTTTAGCTGTCCGTGTGTTCTTATAGTTCACTAAACTTCCTTGAAAGGGTTATTCTGAATTATTTGACAATTCATAGATCTTTGTTTCTTTAGTGGAGCTTTATTAGTTCCTTTAGTGATATATTTACCTGATTTTTGTTATCTTTGATTCCTTGCATTGATAGCTGGACATTTGAGTAAGTTATCTCCTCTTCCAGACTTTACAGGTTCACTTTGATTGAGACAGTCCTTCAGCAGTCAGCCTGCCTGGGATTGTGTCAGCTGGCAAATCCCTCAGGCAGGTGGGGCTAGCTGTCAGGGTCTCTTCTGTGGCAGGAAAACTTCCTGACCTCTGAGGTAAGGGGGAATGGATTGCTGCTGGCTGAGAACTGTTGGATAGGACTGCTGACTTGGTTACCTGCCTTAAGGCAGCTGTAGGATGAGGTCCATGGTTGACTGTAGTCTATGGTCAGGCTTCCTACATGGCTGGGCCTGAGTACTACACTCAGCAGTAGGGGGGGCTATTAATTAACTTCCCTGCTGAGGTGTGGCTGCAAAATTTGGCTCCAAGGCCAGCCCACTTTGTTTGGAGAGCCAAATCAGGCAGTAGTATGCAACAAATTCAGTGACCAGACAGGGCCACCAGTTTTGCACTACAGACATAGAAAAGCACTGCCTATGCTCTTTGCTCAAATCCACTGTAAGTGGGGCTGTAGGTTGGGCCATACAGCTTCCCATTGCTCTGGTTAGGTTACCTTGTCAGGCAAGCTGAAGGCTCTGTTCAGCAGTGGGTGGAACTGAAAATTAGTTTTCCTACCCATGTGGGGTCACAGTAGAGGCCCCAAAGCTGGCAAGGGTCTTGTTTGGAATAATTTTAAGGAGAAATGTACACCAAGTTCCCTGGCCTGATGGGCTACTGTCCTGGCTCTATAGATGGGCAGAGCCACCAGCTGGGGTCTCTGTAATGAATCAGGACTTCAAGATGGGCTACACAGATTCCTGGGAGTTCTAGTTAAGTTTCCTGGTCAGGCCAGGCTGGAAGCTGTATTCAGCAGTAGGTGGACTATAAAAATTAACCTTCCTGTCTGGTTAGGGCTGCAGAACAGTCCCCAAGGCTGGCAGGGCTCTTTGTTTGGGGACATCAGGCAGAACTGTGCACAAGTTCCCTAGTTAAATAGGGCTATACTATTGGTTCTGCAGACACAGGGCTGCTGACTGGGCTTTCTGCTCAAGTGCCACTGTAATCAGGGTTGCAGGGTCGTCTACACAGATTCCCAGGCACTCTGATTAGGGTTCCTGGATGGCAGCACTGGGGGTGCATTCAGCAGTAGATGGAGCTATGGAGTAGCTCCCTTGCCTGGGAATATTTTGCAGTTCTTGGATGTAATATTTATAAATTTCAGTTAGGTGTTCTTCAACATCTGAGAGAGGAATTTCAAAATCTCATACCATGATTGTGAAATTGTCTGTTTATCCCTTTAATTCTATTTTTATTTATTACAGTTTGAACTGTTATTAGACATATATACATTGATAATTGTTATGTCTTCCTGGTTAAATCTCTTTTCATCATTATGTTGAATTAATGACATACTGATATATGCGTGTGTGTTTCACTTTATATATATGTATAAACACATAGTGAAAACACTAATAGATATTATATTTTTTTGCTTAAATAGCCACACATATTTGAAAGAACTTACAAAAAGTTTTTTTCATATTACTATTCCTGGTCCTCATAATTTGTTCCTAAAGATCCATATTTTCTTCTGATATCATTTCCCTTTAGCTAAAAATTTTTCTTTAGTGATTCTTGTATTACAGGTACATCTGTCATGGATTTTCTTAGTTTTCCTTTACCTGAAGATGTCTATTTCAGTCATTCCTGAAAAACATTTTCCCTGGATATAGAATTCTGGGTGGGTCCCCTTCCTCCTCCGCAGTATCATTTGGCCTCCTTGTTTCTGAAGAGCAGTCACTGTTATTCAGATTGTTGTTCCCTGTATGTAATATACCATAGTTTTTGACTGGTTTCAAGATTGTTTTTTCTTCATCATTGGTTACCAGCAGCTTGATTATGATGTATCTAGGTGTAGTTTTCTTTGAATTTATCCTTCCTGAGGTTCACTGAATTTCTTGAATCTGTATATTTATGTAACCAAATTGGTGAATTTTTCTGTCATTTTGTCCCCCATTTCTCTCTTTCTTTGTGGGATGCCAATTATACATTTATTAGACCTTTTGATATTGTTCTGTAGGTCCCTAAAGCTCTTTTCATTATTTTCTATATTGTTTTTCTTTGTTCTTCAGATTAGATTTCTGTTGATCTGTCTTAAAGTTCACAGCTATTTTCCTGTTGTCCTCATTCCTCTTTAAGTCTGTGTAGTGAATGTTTTGTAGTTATTGTATCTTTCAGTTAGAAAGTTTTCTTTTGACTCTTTTTATACTCTCTCTACTGAGATATCTACCATTTCATTTATTTCATGTGTATTTTTCTTGACTTCTTGGAGTTTAGTTAAAATAACTGCCTTAAGACCCTTATTTGATTATTCCAACATACAGGTATCTTAAAGTTGACATCTATTAACTGTCTTTTCCATTGAGAATGGATACATTTTTCCTGGTTCTTTGCATATCAATTAATTTTTTATTATATCTTAGAAATTGTGGATGTTACCTTGTATGGACTCAGTGCTTACATAATCCTCAGAAGAATGCAAATTATTTTGCTTTAGCAAGCAATCAGCCCCATTAGATGTGGATAGCAGACTCCATCTTGCCTTCTGTTGCTTCAAATGTCAGCTCAGTTTTCAAGCCTTTCCTTCAGGTTCTAGTCAGTTCTGAACATGCATACTTCAGATATAGACCTGCAGGACCCTTTCACTGGCTCTCTCCCCTTCAGGATTCCTACTGCAATCTTTGTTCGGCCCAGGCTCCTTCCTAGGTTTCTCTAGGCACAACACATCATGTTTCTGTCAGAATCTTAGTCACTTGGGCTGTCTCACCATTCCACAACCATGGTTAGTTACCTTTGTGGCAAAACTTGAGAAAGAAAGAGAAAAAACAGGAAACTCATCCCAATGGCAGTACCTTATCCCAGTTTTGACTTCCCTGCACATACAGTCTGCCATCTTTTACTTACTCCTAGAGTTCTCGGTGGTTGTATTTTGTGTTTTTTCCAGAGTTTCTAGTCGCTATCAGCAGAAGGATGGGCTGTGGGAGCCTCATACTGCCATGCAAGAACCAGAACTCTGTTATTTTCAGGAAGGTGGTTCGTTTCCTGCCCCATCCTACCCAGTCTGATACAAGGACATCATGTACTATAACAGTTCTCTGCCTTTGTTTAATTTGTTCCCTATATGTGGAGCTTCCTCACCTCCTCTACCACCAGAAATGAAATGCATTCTTCACCCAGAAAGAAGTCTGTCTCATTTTGTGAAAGCTTACCCACCTCCCTAACTCATCTCCGCTCCCCTTTCTGTGCATCCAGGGTACTTTATTCATATGGGTAGTGTGACATTTAGGTTCCATTCATTATTTGTTCAAGTAGTTATCAAGTATCAGTTTTATACCACTTTACTTGTTTATTCTTACAATTAAAAACAATGAGAACTTAAAAAACAGTAATGGTTCTTGGGAGGAAGGGGACACTTATGTGTTGGGTTGGGGGTGAGGAACACAGAAGCAGATAGATGCGTAGAGAGGCTTTTCCTAAGAAAATTGAAATTCTTGGAGAAGCAGAAAGTTAGCTGATTATTGTTCAGGGTGAATTTTGTGGTAAGTTTCTTTGTTGGTGTTACAAGGAAAATGATGAAAATGAAACCACTGGAACAAAGATATGTAAATTATGATACAAATAAAACTAATTTTAGCAATACAGCTTTATCTTTTAATATTCTCAGTGGTTATAACCTGTTTGCTACTTTACATTTTTCACCTTTGAGAGTAGGACCTTAGATTGGAGATATAAGGAGGAAAATGGCTTTTGACCCAGCCCAGGATGTTACCCATTTATTAAAAGAGAAAATTGTGAGTTTAAATGCTTTATACTGTGGAGGTAGAGGCAATGCATGATATCTGGAAAAATATCTTTAAAGAGTTGGTTAATTAAAATGGGGATTAAATCCAGTACATAGATTGTGCACTTATAGTCTAAAAAATGAGCAGCAGTTTAATAATCAGAATTTCTCTGTGAATGCTATCTAGTAGCTTCTTGCATGTCCAAGGTGTCTTTCATGAGTCTTTAATTCTCAGTTTTCTTTGTTCTGTGTAGATGTTTCTTTCTCAGCAAAATAGAGGAGAGACTCACTCTCCTTCCACATGATCACAGTGTGAGCACGGATGGAGATGGGGGTCCTGGCGACAGCCTGCAGATGGGGGGGCAGGAAGATGTCAGCTCTCTGATTAAGAGCTGTAAGTTTTCCATGAGGATGAAGATGGTAGAAAGTGCAAGAACACAGGTGGGGACTCATTTGTGTTTCTTTTATTGTATCACAGAATTTTCTTAAATTAGCTTTCTTTTGAAACAGCTTTTCTTTAAAATCTGAAGTTTAAAGATAATTGAGTAGTCAGTAGTTTTTCCTTTTTATAAGGTAGTAAACTTGAAGAAATAATTAAATTATTCAGCAAGCCTCTAAAATTATATATTTGTTGATTATTTCAAAATGATTATTTTGTCATTTAAAAAGAAAATAAACCTGATATCAGGTTTGATCTGTTAACAGGATGAGTGCTTGCCTGCCAGTTAGTTACAGATTATATTTAGATTTATTTTGTGGAAATCTGTAATTTGATATTAAGATCTTTTTCTGATATATATATATATACTGTGCTTAAAAGTTGCATATATAAACTATTCAAATGTATTAAATAATATTTGAATAAACTGGGGAGCTTGCGCTTTTAATGTCCATATATTGATTGCTATTGTAAAGCAGAGAATGTTATTCTAGAGGAAATAATTAACATTTCTGTTTTGTAGGTTTAAATGCTCACTTAGAGGTCTTTCTTTGAGATGGGTATTATATCAGTTAGGAATGTTTTTATCTTTCAAATAGCAAAAAGCCCAATCCAGAGCAAAACCCAAGAAAATGAAGGAAATTTATCAGTTCCTATAAATGAAAAGTCTAGAAAGAGCTGGCTTTCAAATAATGTCACCAGGAACCTGCTTCTCTCCCTCTTTCTCTCTTCCATCATATGGGTTTTGTCCTGAGGTTCTATATAGTGAATCTCTGGCAGCTGCAGGCTCACCCTTTGTAGTTGGAAATGGCTGTGGATGTTCATATCTTACTCATGCATGGAAATGGCTGTGGATGTTCATATCTTACTCATGCATGCTACATCTTCTTGGAATTACATACAATTTCTCTCTGTTTCCTGCAGAAAAAAGAAGATGCATTTTTTCCAGAAGTCCCTGCCCATTATCTCCCACCACCTCATTAGCTCTCATTACAGTGGATGAGCAGTTGAAGATGACTTAAATTTTTAGCATGGGTAGTTGAAAGGTAACTAGGAAGGCATACATCTGATGAAAATGGCTTTTGAAGCTTGGCAGAAAATTAGAGGTGTAGATTTAAAAGATAATCCACATAACCAACCAAATAAAAAATAAATTGTACACCAAAATTTAAAACTTCTGTGCCTCACATGATACACTTCAGAAAGTGAAAGGACAACTCATATAATGGGAGACAATATTTGGAAATCATATCTATTAAGAGTCTGCCATCCAGAATACATAAAGAATGCTTTACAACTGAACAATAGAAAGTCCATCAATACAACTAAAGAATGGGCAAAGGACCTGAACAGGCATTTCTCTAAAGAAGTTACACAGATGGCCAGCAAGCACAGGAAAAACTGTTTATTGCCATTAGCTATTAGGAAAATTCAAGTCAAAACCATTTCGGTGTCATTTTACACCCATGAGGATGGTTGTAATCAAAGAGAGACAAATGTTGGTGAGGATATGGAGAAATTGGAGCCTGCATATATTGCTGGTGGGAATGTAAAATGGATCAGCTGTTGTGGAAAAAGAGTCTCAAATTTATTTCCTCAAAAAGTTAAACATAGAGTCACCATTTGACATAGCAGTTCCACCACTAGGTATACAACTAAGAGAAATGAAAGCATATGACCACACAGAAATCTGCACACAGATGTTTATAGCAACATTATTAAAATAGCCAAAAGGTAGAAACAACCCAAAAGTCTACCAATAGATGAATAAGTAAAAATGTGGCATATCCATGCAATAGAATATTGTTATTCAGCCATGAAGTACTGATAACACTATGACATGGATGAACCTGGAAAACACTGCTAAGTGAGAGAAGCCAGACACAAAATCACCCCGTATTTTCCCATTCCACTGATATGAAATGTCCAGAATAGGCAAATCCACAGAAACAAAGTAGATTAGTGGTTGATAGTGGCTCAGAGGATGGGGTTGTGAATACTTAACAGAACGAAGGGTTCTTTCTGAGTTGATGAAATGTTCTGGAATTAGATAGTTTGCTTAACTGTGTGAATATACTAGGAGACATTGAGCTGTACACTTTAAATGTGAATTATGTCCCTACGATAGATAAAAGGGCATCCACGTCATGCGAGCTCAGGAAATGAACTAGCTGCTCGAAGGTGAATGTGTCATACAAAGAGGGAAGCAGGCCAATTAGAAACTTTCTAAGTTATCATCCCATTCTCTCTTCTATTATATAGAACAGTTTCTCACTTGCCATGAAACTACTGAAGGAGCTGCACAGAGAGTCAAGGACCAGAGCAGCCTGGCTGGCGCAGTGGGTGCACAGCTATTGCCGGCTGAGCCACAGCCGGAGCCAGGCCTTGGGTCGCCTGGAGCAGATTCTCACCGTGCTGAAAACAGTCTCTGCGCTGGGTATGAGACTGCTCTTTCTGTATGAGCTCAGGGGTGCTGTTTTATATGTCTGTGCGTCTTCTAAAACTGTTCTTTGTGCTGCTTTATCTGACATTTGGAAATTAAATCTTTGTAATGTATTAAATTTTTGGAGCCTAGGTACTTTGTATCCAAATAATCCTATTGAATATGAAATTTGGAACTCATTTCTTTATCTATAGAATATTGAAATTAGATTTTTTTTCTCTTTAATAGTTATGTGAATTATAGGTCTAATCATTTAATTATTTTTACATACATGTAGGAAAAGTTTATGTTTACATACAGGAACTGCTTTATTAAAAATTAAACATCAAAAGCCTTTTTATAACAGTATAGCCTTTAAGACTGAGGGAGAAAAACTTCCTTTGTGGGTCTTGGATTAGTGTGTCTGCTCTGCTGCTGTGTGTCCAAGGATACACAGACCATTGTGGAGCCACTGGCAACCATCTTCCTGAGGTCAGCTATTCAGCAGGACAGCACAATGTCAGATCATCAGCTCGGTGGAAGTGTAGGGAGGAGAAACAGCTTTTCCATACTGATCCCAGTATCAGAAGCTCATCCTTATGATTGCTTAAATATGTTTAGGGGTTTTGGAGTGGGGGAATGAGGGAGAGGAGGAGGCGTTTGCTGATATTAGCGTCAGTACTCAGAATAATAATGCTTCAGTAAAGTACCTATAGTGTGGAGGTTGCTTGTAATGGCCTTAAGAAATACGCGGAGCCAGTAGTTATGATCTTGTTCTGAGAAACCATATATACGGCAAAGAATTATCTTCCCATAGATAAGCAGGGCAGTGTGCTTGGTGGTCACTTCCTAGGTGACTCTCTCCTTTGTGTCCCCTTCTTGCACCTTGCAAGCCGCAGGGCTAGGTAAGCTCCCTCCCCAGAGCCACACAGTAAGACAGAGCCAGACCTTTAACTGCAGAAGTCTCTGTTGCTTTGTTGGCTATAGGTCACAATTTCTATTTAAAAACCTACTCTGGGTTATTAATGTATATGTACAAATACTTTATAAAGGGCCAATTTCTATTCTTTGCAATACATAGAATTAGGTGCTTTGACAAAATGTAGAATAATGAATGGTGCTTGAATAAAAGTTTATTCAGTGTTTTAACTGCTTAGCTTCTGTGGAGTTTGATACAGTCACTGCTAGCAAAGAACATTTTTAATTAATTCAAGTTCAAGAAATGCCTTAGCCAATGTTTGAAGTCAGTTTTTTATACCTTCAAGATTTATTTTAATTTCTTTATGGAAAACAACTTTTGTACACTATGAATATCTTCTTTTTAATTCATGGTATTCATTTAACTTCCAGAAAAATCATGTGTGTGTGTGTGTGTTTAATCGAACAGGTGAGAACACATCAAGCTACCTAAGCAAAAATATCTTGGCTTTCCGTGAACAGAACGTTCTCTTGGGTACAACTTACAGGATCATAGCTAATGCTCTCAGCAGTGAGCCAACCTGCCTTGCTGAAATCGAGGAAAGCAAAGCTAGAAGAATTGTAGAGCTTTCTGGATCCAGTTCAGACAATGCAGAAAAGGTAGTGAATAGTGAAACAACAAGCTTTCTATGTTTCTGTGTCGTATACTTGGATATGCAACCCTCTGGCTACATGAAAGAAATAATGAAGAATGATGATTGCCTTTGTTTTTAAAATATATTTGGCAGTTCTGCACAGCCAAATTTCTTATGAGAAAATTGGCATACTCCACATGTTTCCTGTTTATTTGAATGATACCATTTTTTTAGTATTAAAAATGGGAAATTTGTGTTGGATTTATGTAGACAGTTCTATAAATTTTGTTAATGGAATCTCAGCATCAGACATCCATAGCTTGTGGGACAAATCAGTCATTCCCACTGTTTTACTTAGTGCTTTGTTTCACTTTTTTCAGATGCTTCTAGCCCCCTCATCTCCGCACATCGCACCTCACTTTGGTTGGGAAGCTTGTCTCTTCCCCTACAATGTTACCAACTCTGTGTAGGATGTGGAGCATAAGTCGCCAGCTTCCTTCTACTCTGACAGGGCTGCGTGACCCCTGTCACCGTCCAGTGCCATCTCATGACTAGTGGCTGTCTGGCCCACTCTGGGCTGCTTTCTGTTTGGTGGGTTTCTGGGTGCTGAGGATCTCCCTGGAATCGCTCACTCTTTCACCATCAGTATAGACTCTTCCTTTTCCACTTAGTCAGCCTTCTGGGTTATTTATGGCTAATGAATCACAAGTATTTTTCCTTTATCATCACAAGTAGAAAGTAGGGTTCTTCCAAAGACTTCAGTCACACCCACAGGTTTCTGAGATCTCTGTGAATTCCAGGTGATCACGGGTCTGTACCAGAGAGCATTCCATCACCTTTCTGAGGCTGTGCGGTCGGCAGAGGAGGCCAAACCTTCCACCGGGGACCAGAGGCCTGCAGCCGGGGTGATAGACGCTTACATGACGCTGGCAGACTTCTGTGACCAGCAGCTCCGCAGGAAGGAAGAGAATGTGTCAGGTGAACACATGAGAACACTTAGTGTGTCACATCATCAGCACAAAATCTGAAGGGTTTTGTAGATACTTTGGTTTCCTGTTTGCTTGCTTATTTTTAAATGATATTGTTCTGAGAGGAGTCTTGTCTTTTTAAGAGGCAGTGACATCTCTGAGCAACACAACCTGCACATAAATGGAGTCAAGCTATCTCCTATCTTTCCATTTGCTTAACTTATATTTTCATATTTTGCTTGTAGCTGTGGTATTACTGGCTTGTGTGGCCTGCATCTTGCTCCTGGAATAACCAGCAGCTACCCTTAGGTTCCTGAGACAGCAAACTGTACAGAATGCAGAATATAATAGAAGAGCTCAGCTTCGAAGTAGAAACTTTTTACATATAGTCCAGAACTGTGTCTGGTGTTTGTTGCTGTACAGTAGTTGTTTAAAACAGAAAAAGAGCATACAACCACTTGTTAAATTTATGATTTTATGTATAAGTGAATATACTGACCACTGTTTTCTTCTTTCCTGTCCTTGGCAGTTATTGAGTACGTAGAACTACAGACATATCCAGCCCTTGTGGTAGACAAAATGTTGAAAGCTTTAAAATTACATTCCAGTGAAGCCAGGCTGAAGTTTCCCAGACTACTGGAGATTATAGAACAGTATCCAGAGGAGACCCTGAGCCTAATGACAAAAGAGGTTAGTATCTTTATTCTAGTGAAAGGGAACTTTGCAGAACTTAAAGAAATATTCCTGTTTATCTAAATACATTCATGTGTGCAATGCATGCATTATAGTTTTTCCTAACCAGCATAGAATTCTACTACATTCTAGGAAAATGCATAATTTAAAACTGTACGAAAGAGTGTTCACATTTACCCATTTTTCTCTGTGGGTGTCAATAAGGACAGTGTGTCTGAACAGGGGCCCTGAGAAATAGAAGAGGAGGTATGTTTGGGACAGAAACAAATGTTTTGTAGCAACTTCCTGCCCATCCAATCTAAGCTATAGTCTGTGACATCTGTGGAGCCTTATGGTCAATTTATTATCTAGCTTCGGGAGAAGGAGCATTTCAGCTGGAGTCCCACCCCCGGTGACTATTGTGCCTGCTGGCAGCACCACGACAACAGGGATCCTGAGGCCTCCATATGCACAGTGAGCAGCTAGTATGTGTGGGCACATAGGAGCAGCCTGCCCTCACCCCACATGGGGCTACAGCAGTACAAAGTGGAGGGCCATCTGGAAGGCTCCATCATGACTTACAAATGTTTAACTAGAAACCAAGGCTGAGCTTTGAGTTGATAATGAAATAATTCAAAAGATGACCTAGTACTGTACTAGCTTTACATGGTAAGTTTAAAAAAAATTTTTTTTTACATCCTGTCTACTTTATTTTTTTTAATTGGAAATAATTTTTTTTTGAAAATAAAACTATTATTTCCAATTTTTTAAATTTTGGTATCATTAATATACAGTTATGTGAGCAACATTCTGATTACTAGATTCCCATTGTCACGTCCCTACCACATACCCCATTACAGTCACTGTCCATCAGCATAGTAAGATGCTATAAAATCACTACTTGCCTTCTCTGTGCTATACTGCCTTCTCCATGACCCCCCGCTACATTATGTGTGTGAATTGTGATGCCCCTTATTCCCCTTACCCTCCCTTCCCACCCACCCCAACCCAGTCCATTTCCCTTTGGCAGCTGTTAGTCCATTCTTGAGTTCTGTGAGTCTGCTGCTGTTTTGTTCCTTTACTTTTGCTTTGTTCTCATGCTCCACAGATGAGTGAAATCATTTGGTACTTGTCTTTCTCCAGCTGGCTTATTTCACTGAGCATAATACCCTCTAGCTCCATCCATGTTGTTACAAATGGTAGGATTTGTTTTCTTCTTATGGCTGAATAATACTCCATTGTGTATATGTACCACATCTTCTTTATCCATTCATCTACTGATGGACACTTAGGTTGCTTCCATTTCTTGGCTATTATAAATAATGCTGCGATAAACATAGGGGTACATATGTCATTTTCAAACTGGGCTGCTGCATTCCGAGGGTAAATTCCTAGGAGTGGAATTCCTGGGTCAAATGGTCTTTCTATTTTGAGTTTTTTGAGGAACCTCCATATTGCTTTCCACAATGGTTGAACTAATTTACATTCCAACCAACAGTGTAGGAGGGTTCCCCTTTCTCCACATCCTCGCCAGCATTTGTTGTTGTTAGTCTTTTTGATGCTGGCTATCCTAACTGGTGTGAGGTGATATTTCATTGTGGTTTTAATTTGCATTTCCCTGATAATTAGTGAAATGGAGCATCTTTTCATGTGCCTGTTGGCCATTCACATTTCTTCTTTGGAGAAGTGTCTGTTCATATTCTCTAGGGTTATTCGCTTTTTGGGGTTGAGGCATATGAGTTCTTTATATATTTTGGGTGTTAACCCCTTTTCAGATATATCATTTACAAATATATTCTCCCATACTGTAGGATGCCTTTTTGTTCTGCTGATAGTGTCCTTTGCTGTACAGAAGCTTTTTAGAATGATGTAGTCCCACTTACTCATTTTTTATTATTTTCCCCTGCCCAAGGAGATGTGTTCAGGAAAAAGTTGCTCATGTTTATGTTCAAGAGATTTTTTGCCTATGTTTTCTCCTACATGGTAAGTTTTTTAACAGTACTGCTTTCTGAGCTGTGGAGACTCAGGGCTTTACCTCTCCTTCTGACCGACTAGTGTATTTGAAATAGTGGAGATTTTTTCAATATGTTTTAAATAGGAGATTAAAATAAATTTAGATATGCAGTATATATGTGTTTTTCTTAAGATAAGTGAAGAAATAGGTAAGTTATGAATTTTCCAAAAATATTTTACTTAATAGTTAATAAAGTTAGCATTTTGAATGTGTGAGGCAATAAATGGAGTAGTCAGTGTTATGATGACATCAGGGAGATACTTGAGGTGTGTGGCTAACCTTTATTGAGTCCTCCCATGAGCTCCATGGGCAGGTGTATTTGCCTTCACACACCTTGCTGCTTCCTCATCTTATAGACGAACAGAGGATGCTTGCCTGAGTTCATTCCTGTACCAACTTGCCAGATTTTATCTTAAAATTAACACTTTAAAAAGCATTTGAGGCTAATTCAATACATAAAAGTAAACTCAAAATGGATCAAAGACCTGAATCTAAGTCATGAAACTCTTAGAAGAAAACATAGGCAAAACTCTCTTGAATATAAACATGAGCAACTTTTTCATGAACATGCCTCCCCAGGCAAGGGAAACAAAAGCAAAAATGAACAAGTGGGACTATATCAAACTAAAAAGCTTCTGCACAGCAAAGGACACCATCAGTAAAACAAAAAGGCATCCTACAGTATGGGAGAATATATACAAAAATGACATATCCAATAAGGGGTTGACATCCAAAATATATAAAGAGCTCAAGCCCCTCAACAACCAAAAAGCAAGTAACCTGATTAAAAACTGGGCAGAGGATATGAACAGATATTTCTCCAAAGAAGAAATTCAGATGGCCAACAGGCACATGAAAAGATGCTCCTCATCATTTATCAGGGAAATGCAAATGAAGACCACAATGAGATATCACCTCACCCCAGTTAGATGGCCAACATCCAGAAGACAAACAACAACAATTGCTGGTGAGGATGTGGTGTCAGTCTCTCCCTGCTTCTGACCTGCAGATAAAGGGGGAGACACGATGAGATATCAAAGATCTGAAAGGACCAGCCAGGGAACTCGAGGCTTAACAGCGCAAGAGTAATGCCAAAAAGGCACTTCTCATATTTATTGAGCAAATGAACTTAAATATCATTATCTGGCCTTGAGTCTAGCCCAAGACCATGACACTCCTCAATGATACTGAAACCATGTGAGGACGGCCCGGAGCTGTTGGAACTGTTTTGGTTCTTATCATTCTGTTTTTGATCACACATCAAGAGTTGTAGGAAAAATAATCAAGTCATGTGTATTTGTACATATTATTTTTTAAAATTTTTTATTAAGGTATTATTGATATACACTCTTATGAAGGTTTCACATGAAAAAACAATGTGGTTACTACATTTAACCATATTATCAAGTACCCACCCATACCCAAATTCAGTCACTGTCCTTCTGTGTCCACATGTCCACATGCTACAGATTCACTATTTGCCTTCTCTGTGCTACACTGTTTTCCCCATGATCTCCCACATCATGTGTACTAAACATAATAACCCTCAATCCCCTTCTCCCTCCCACACCCCTCCCCTTTGGTAACCACTAGTTCTCTGAGTCTGCTGCTCTTTTGTTCCTTCAGTTTTGCTTCATTGTTATACTCCACAAATGAGGGAAATCATTTGGTACTTGTCTTTCTCTGCCTGGCTTATTTCACTGAGCATAATATCCTCCAGTGCCATCCATGTTGTTGTAAATGGTAGGATTTGTTTCTTTCTTATGGCTGAATAGTATTCCATTGTGTATATGTACCACATCTTCTTTATCCATTCTTCTACTGATGGACACTTAGGTTGCTTCCATATCTTGGCTATTGTAAAAAGTGCTGCAATAAACATAGGGGTGCATATGTCTTTTTCAAACTGGGCTGCTGCATTCTTAGGGTAAATTCCTAGGAGTTGGATTCCTGGGTCAAATGATTTCTATTTTTAGTTTTTTGAGGAACCTCCATATTGCTTTCCACAATGGTTGAGCTAGCTTACATTACCACTAGCAGTTTAGGAGGGTTCCCCTTTGTCCAGCATTTGTTGTTCTTAGTCTTTTCGATGCTGGCCATCCTTACTGGTGTGAGGTGATACCTCATTGTGGTTTTGATTTGCATTTCCCTGATGATTAGTGAAGTGGAGCATCCGTTCATGTGTCTGTTGGCCATCTGAATTTCTTCTCTGGAGAACTGTCTTTTCATATCCTCTGCCCGTTTTTTAATAAGGTTATTTGTTTCTTGGGTGTTGAGGCATGTAAGTTCTTTATATATTCTGGATGTTAACCCCTTGTCAGATATGTCATTTACAAATATATTCTCCCATACTGTAGGATGACTTTTTGTTCTGTTGATGGTGTCCTTTGCTGTACAGAAACTTTTTAGTTTGATGTAGTCCCATGAGTTCCTTTTTGCTTTTGTTTCCCTTGCCCGGGGACATATGTTCATGAAGAAGTTGCTCATGTTTATGTGCAAGAGATTTTTGCCTATGTTTTTTTCTAAGAGTTTTATGGTTTCATGACTTACACTGAGATCTTTGATCCATTTTGAGTTTAGTTTTTTCTTTGGGATTAGACAATAATCCAGTTTTGAAGAGGCTGTCATTTGCCCATTGTATGTCCATGGCTCCTTTATCATGTATTAATTGACCATATATGGTTGGGTTTATATCAGCGCTCTCTAGTCTGTTCCATTGGTCTTTGGATCTGTTCTTGGGCCAGTATCAAATTATCTTGATTGCTGTGGCTTTATAGTAGAGCTTGAAGTTGGGGAGCATAATCCCCCAGCTTTATCCTTCCTTCTAAGGATTGTTTGGGCTATTCAGGCTATTTTGTGGTTCCATATGAATTTTAGAACTATTCTCTATAGTTCATTAAACAATGTTGTTGGTATTTTGATAGGAATTCCATAGAATCTGTAGATTGCTTTAGGCAGGATGGCCATTTTGACAATATTAATTCTTCCTATCAATGAGCTTGGGATATTTTTCCATTTATTGGTATCTTGTTTAATTTCTCTCATGAGTGTCTTGTAGTTTTCAGAGTATAGGTCTTTCACTTCCTTGGTTAGGTTTATTCCTAGGTATTTTATTCTTTTTAAAGCAACTATGAATGGAATTGTTTTCCTGATTTCTCTCTCTGCTAGTTCATTGTTAATATGTAGGAATGCCACAGATTTATGTGTATTAATATTGTATCCTGCAACTTTGCTGAATTCTGATATTAGATCTGGTAATTTTGGAGTGGATTCTTTAGGGTTTTTTATATACAATATCATGTCATCTACAAACAGGGACAGTTTAATTTCTTTCTTGCCAATCTGGATGCCTTTTATTTCTTTGTGTTGTCTGATTGCCGTGGCTAGGACTGCAGTACTATGTTGAACAGAAGTGGGGAGAGTTGGTATCCTTGTCTTGTTCTTAAAGGAAAAGCTTTCAGCTTCTCGCTGTTAAGTATAATGTTGGCTGTGGGTTTGTCATATGTGGCCCTTATTACATTGAGGTACTTGCCCTCTATACCCATTATGTTGAGAGTTTTTATCATGAATGGATGTTGAATTTTGTCAAATGCTTTTTCAGCATCTATGGAGATGATCATGTGGTTTTTGTCCTTTTTGTTATTGTGGTGGATGATGTTGAAGGATTTTCAAATGTTGAACCATCCTTGCATCCCTGGAATAAATCCTACTTGATCATGATGGATGATCCTTTTGATGTATTTTTGAATTTGGTTTGCTAATATTTTGTTGAATATGTTTGTGTCTATGTTCATCAGGGATATTGGTGCGTAGTTTTCTTTTTTATGGTGTCTTGCCCGGTTTTGGTATAAGACTGATGCTGGCCTCATAGAATGAGTTTGGAAGTATTCCCTCTTCTTCTACTCCTTGGAAAACTTTAAGGAGGATGGGTATTAGGTCTTCACCAAATGTTTGATAAAATTCAGTGGTGAAGCATCTGGTCCAGGCATTTTGTTCTTAGGTAGCTGTTTGATTACCAGTTCAATTTTGTTGCTGGGAATTGGTCTGCTGAGATTTTCTATTTCTTTCTGGGTCAGCCTTGGAAGGTTGTATTTTTCTTGAAAGTTGTCCATTTCTTCTGGGCTATCCAGTTTGTTAGCATTCAATTTTTCATAGTATTCTCTAATAGTTCTTTGTATTTCTGTGGTGTCCGTAGTGATCTTTCCTTTCTTGTTTCTGATTCTGTTTATGTGAGTAGACTCTCTTTTTTTCTTTATAAGTCTGGCTACAGGTTTATCTATTTTTTTTATTATCTCGAAGAACCAGCTCTTGCTTTCGTTAATCCTTTCTATTGTTTTATTCTTCTTGATTTTATTTACTTCTGCTCTAATCTTTATTATGTTCCTCCTTCTACTGACTTTGGGTCTCATTTGTTCTTTTTCTAGTTTCATTAATTGTGAGTTTAGACTGCTCATATGGGATTGTTCTTCTTTCCTGAGGTAGGCCTGTATTGCAATATGCTTTCCTCTTAGCACGGCCTTCGCTGCGTCCCACAGATTTTGCAGTGTTGAATTATTGTCATTTGTCTCCATATATTGCTTGATCTCTGTTTTTATTTGGTTATTGATCCACTGGTTATTTAGGAGCATGCTATTAAGCCTCCATGTGTTTGTGGGATTTTTCATATTCTTTGTGTAATTCATTTCTAGTTTTATTCCTTTGTGGTCTGAGAAGTGGTTGGTACCATTTCAATATTCTTGAATTTACCGAGGCTCTTTTTGTGGCCTAGTATATGATCTATTTTTGAAAATGTTCCATGTGCACTTGAGAAGAATGTGTGTTCTGCTGCTTTTGGGTGTAGAGTTCTGTAGATGTCTATTAGGTCCATCTGTTCTAATGTGTCATTCAGTGCCTCTGTCTCCTTACTTATTTTCTGTCTGGTTAGTCTGTCCTTCAGAGTGAGTGGTGTGTGAAATCTCCTAGAATGAATGCATTGCATTTTATTTCCCCCTTTAAGTATGTTAGTATTTGGTTCACATATGTAGGAGCGCCTGTGTTGGTTGCATAGATATTTATAATGGTTATATCTTCTTATGGATTGACCCTTTATCATTATGTAATGTCCTTCTTTGTCTCTTGTGACTTTCTTTTTTTTGAAGTCTATTTTGTCTGATATAAGTACTGCAACTCCTGCTTTTTTCTCCCTATTAGTAGCATGAAACGTCTTTTTCCATCCCTTCACCTTTAGTCTGTGTATGTCTTTGGGTTTAAAGTGAGCCACCTGTAGGCAGCATATAGATGGGTCTTGTTTTTTTATCCATTCGGTAACTCTATGTCTTTTGATTGGTGCATTCAGTCCATTTACATTTAAGGTGATTATGGATAGGTATGTACTTATTGGCATCGCAGGCTTCAGATTTGTGATTACCAAAGGTTCAAGGTTAACTTCCTTACTATCTAAGAGTCTAACTTAACTCACTTAATATGCTATTACAAACACAATCTAAAGATTCCTTTTTTGTTTTGTTTTGTTATTTCCCTCCTCCTTTTTTTTTCCTCCTCCATTCTTTATATATTAGGTATCATATTCTGTACTCTTTGTCTATCCCTTGATTAGCTTTGGGGATAGTTAATCTGGCTGCTTTAAATAGTTTGTCCTTATCGTTGGTATTTGCCATTTTAATTACTATATGTCTTGATGTTGTCTTCCTTGGGTCCCTTGTGTTGGAAGATCTGTGTATCAGATGGCCTGAGAGACATCTCCTTCCCCAGATTGGGGAAGTTTTCAGCAATCACCTCCTCAAAGACACCTTCTATACCTTTTTCTCTCTCTTCTTTTTCTGGTACCCCTATAATGCGAATATTCTTCCATTTGGATTGGTTGCACAGTTCTCTCAATATTCTTTCATTCTTAGAGATCCTTTTTTCTCTCTGTGCCTCAGCTTCTTTGTATTCCTCTTCTCTAGTTTGTGTTTCATTTATCGTCTCCTCCACCATATCCAGTCTGCTTTTAATACCGTCCATTGTGCTCTCCAATGATTGGATTTCCGACTGTAATTCATTCCTGATTTCTTGAATATCTTTCGGTACCTCCATGAGCATGTTAATGATTTTTATTTTGAACTCCCTTTCAGGGAGAGTCATGAGGTCAATATCATTTAAATCTTTCTCTGGAGTTGTATTAATAATTTTACTCTGGACCCGGTTCCTTTGGCATTTCATATTTGTATATGGCGCCCTCTAGTGCCCAGAAGCTCTACTCTCTGGAACTGTTCAGCCCCCGAAGCAATGATGGGGGTTGCAGGGGAGTGGTATTGATGCCCTGGGGGGGGGGGGGG
>JAQQAC010004068.1:8612890-8634171 GCA_029783875.1 Phataginus tricuspis
TGTGGAGTATAAGAACAAAGAAAAAAACTGAAGGAACAAAACAGCAGCAGACTCACAGAACCCAAGAAGGGACTAGCAGTTACCAAAGGGGAGGAGTAGGGGAGGGTAGGTGGGGAAGGCAGGAGAAGGGGATTGTGGGGTATTATGATTAGCACACATAATGTAAGGGGAGCACGGGGAAGGAAGTATAGCACAGAGAAGACAAGTAGCGTTTCTGTAGCATCTTACTGCGCTGATGGACAGTGACGGCAATGGAGTGTATGGTGGGGACTTGATGATGGGGGGAATCTAGTAACCACAATGTTGCTCATGTGATTGTATATCAATGATACTAAAAAAAAGATGATGGGAAGCTAATTAAGTCATGTCATCCTGTATAAAGCCAGAGGAAAAAAGCATTAGTTGCTGTATATGTAAAGAAATAAAGCTAGAGTCTATAGCAAATGAAAAAAAAAAACATTTGAGGTAGAAGATGAGCAAATTTTGAAAATGGTTTTGGAATAAAGAGACAAAAGAGCAGAACCATAAAGGAAAATAATTATAATACTTCTATGCAGAAAAAAATACCATATCCAAAGTTTTAAAAAAACTGGGAGAAAAATATTCACAACACATGTTAGAGATAGAATTCACCTCCCCACTTCACAAAATAAATAGACTGGTAGAAAATGGTCAAAGGAAATGCATACATGATTGGAGTATATAAGGCAAAGAAACACAGATATGAAAATTAGATATTTTTCACCTCTCAGATTGACAGTAAATTAAAAAATTGATTGTGTCCAGTGTTGGGAAGGATTTTGGAAAGTAGTCATTCTGATACACTTTTAGAAGTGAAAATATCACCTTTTTGGAGGGAAATTAGTCATGTTTTTTACAATTGCTCATGTTCACACAATTATTTTACTTCTAGGAATTGATTCTTTGGGTATAGAACAAGTACAGAGATAAACATATATGAATGTCCATTATAGCATTATCTATAAGAGTAGAAACTGGAAAATACCTTAAAAATTGATTATAGAGCAGTAGGTAAGTAAAATGGAATACTATAAAGCTGTTACATGGAATGGGGTAAATCTAAGAAAACCCAGCTACTGTATGCTCTGGTCTGATTCCATTTTTGTGAAGAAAGGGTATGTATACATACGCATAACAATACCGAGAAGAACTGAAAGATTGCCTCAGTGGCATGGGAATTACGAGGCCTGAGGGAGGGAACACTTCTTATTATACTTCCACCTGTTTTATACTTCTGATTATAAACAAATATACTTTATATAATGGAGACATACTTTATAACAAACACTTAAATGTTGTATTCATTAGTAAGTTATGGCTCTTTGTGTTTTAGATTTCTTGCATTCCTTGCTGGCAGTTCATTGGCTGGATCAGCCACATGGTGGCCCTACTGGACAAAGAGCAAGCGGTTACCATGCAGTACACTGTGGAAGAGATTGCTGATAATTATCCACAGGCGATTGTTTATCCATTTATAATAAGTAGTGAAAGCTACTCCTTCAAAGATACTTCTGCTGGTTATAAGAATAAGGAGTTTGTGGCAAGGTGATACAACTAAAAAATTGGTTAATCAAATATTACAGGTTATAAAAATGTGCATGGTAAAAGCAAACACATGGAAGCATATGTTTGTCTTCAAATTAATTAGAGCTGTCATTGAAGAATAGAAAATCTCAGACATGTGTTTGTTCAATGTTACCTATTCCGGGCATGTTATTTGTTACAGAATCTGTTTCCTTTTTAAAATACTTTTCAATTAAGAATGTTATTCATGAAGCATTCTACCATCATGCTAATAGTAATCTGTTAGTTGAGACATACTAGAGGAGATGCTTTTTGAAATCAGTTCCTGAAATTGTTCTTTAATGAAATACCTAGGAAGGCTGTCCTCTTAATTAGGGTTCAGTAGACTGCAGACATGGTGTCCTTTTCACTTCTTCAGGTGATATGTAAGTCGAGACAACTGCACATAACCAACAATGGCATTACTTTTCAGGAATACTTTGTAAATATTAGTGTGTTAGTTGACATTCTTTGTCTAGTAATTTTGTCATGAGCTGATTTGCCTCATTACTTAAAGGGCTTTGTTTCTGAAAAGACAGGGCAGAGGGAATCACACCTTTGTCACAGTTTGTTGATGAACTATGCACATGCCATCTGCCGCCTCACTGTTCCTCAACAGAGCTGGCTGCAATATGATTAATTCTTTAAAAAAGAAAGGACCATTAGTAGAAAAAAAGACATCCTACAGTATGGGAGAATATATTCACAAATGACATATCTGATAAGGGGTTGACATCCAAATTATATAAAGAGCTCATGCACCTCAACAAACAAAAAGTAAATAAGCCAATTAAAAAATGGGCAGAGGAGCTGAACAGAAATTTCTCCAAAGAAGAAATTCAGATGGCCAACAGGCACATGAAAAGATGCTCCACATCGCTAATCATTAGAGAAATGCAAATTAAAACCACAATGAGATATCACCTCACATCAGGATGGCCGCCATCCAAAAGACAAACAACAACAAATGTTGGCGAGGATGTGAAGAAAGAGGAGCCCTCCTACACTGCTGGTAGGAATGTAAACTAGTTCAACCGTTGTGAAAAGCAGTATGGAGGTTCCTCAAAAAACTCAAAATAGAAATACCATTTGACCCAGGAATTCCACTCCTAGGAATTTACCCTAAGAATGCAGCAGCCCACTTTGAAAAAGACATATGCACCCCTATGTTTATCACAGCACTATTTACAATAGCCAAGAAATGGAAGCAACCTAAGTGTCCATCAGTAGATGAATGGATTAAGAAGATGTGGTACATATACACAATGGAATATTATTCAGCCATAGGAAGAAAACAAATCCTACCATTTGTAACAACATGGATGGAGCTAGAGGGTATTATGCTCAGTGAAATAAGCCAGGCAGAGAAAGATAAGTATCAAATGATTTCACTCATCTGTGGAGTATAAGAACAAAGCAAAAACTGAAGGAACGAACAGCAACAGACTCACAGAACCCAAGAACGGACTAACAGTTACCAAAGGGAAAGGGACTGGGGATGATGGGTGGGAGAGAAGGAATAAGGGGGGAAAAGGGTAATTACGATTAGCAGACGTAATGTAGTGGGGGGGGGCAGGGGAAAGGCTGTATTTACAGAGAAGACAAGTAGTGATTCTATAGCATCTTACTATGCTGATGGACAGTGACTGCAATGGGGTATATGGGAGGGACTTGATAATAGGGGGTCTAGTAACCATAATGTTGTTCAAGGAATTGTACATTAATGATGCCAAAAAAAAGAAAATTAAAAAAAAAATAAAGGAAAGGAAAAGGTTTCAAAGTGTATTGAGAAAGTGGCTTTTTCTTTCATAATGTAATTTCTGAAACTATGTATCAAATTGTGTACATCGAAGTGTCAACATCACTTTTAAGATTTGCTTTTACTTTAAGAACCTCACCTCTTGATAGAATATATACTTTGTGCTTCATTTAATATTGGATTGAATATTAAAATAGTTCCTTCCCTGTGCTGTGTAGTTGGTTACATATAGTTTTATATGTAAGTGTAAATAATTATGTGTGTCTGTATAAAAATTATAAGGCTTGGTCTTTGGAAGATGCTTGGTTATCTCAACTTAGAATGTTTTTATAGGATTAAAACTAAGTTGGATCAAGGAGGAGTGATTCAAGATCTAATTAGTGCCCTGGAACAGCTCTCTAATCCTGAAATGCTCTTTAAGGTAATGTAATAGCTTCTAGCACAGAAAGCATCAAACTTGGATAAAACCTACTTGCAATCTTGCTTGATTTTTCTCTTTTTCTTTTTTTCTACACAGGACTGGACTGATGATATCAAAGTTGAACTAGCAAAAACCCCTGTAAATAGAAAAAAAATTGAGAAGATGTATGAAAAAATGTATACAGCCTTAGGAGACCCAGAGGCTTCAGGTGTTGGGGCTTTTAGAAGAAGGTTTATTCAGGTATGGCTATTTTAATAACAGAATCATAGTGAAGACCAATATTCACATTTTCTAGTTTGTCAGTAATTCTGGTTTTAAAATCTATCTGTTGGATTCGTAAACTTTCTTTAGATCTGATGCTTTCTGTGAGATATTGAAGGCACATTTTACGTCAGATAGTGGCAGGTGGGTCAATGGTACAACCTCAGGTTTTATTACATTCTGTTCTTCATTCTGGGTTCTTAGATATGAAGGTACATGTAGCTTAATATTTTCAGTTCTCAGAGTGATTTAAATATCGGGTCAAGAAAGCATTTGTATTTTACACAAGTTGATCACTGTTTTGAAAACTTACCTCTGTCCAGTGTGAGTGGTTCCTGTGCTGCAGGACCTACAGAGACAGGATCTTGAATTCAAAGGGATTGACTGACAAGCACAGTCTGTAAAGCACTGTGATGTAAGGACAGTGTGATAATATGAGATCTACTTTAAAGTTGCTCTGGAGGTGAAGGGAGGAGAATTCCCCTTAGTTTGGGAATCCAGAAAAGCCTCTTGGTGCAGGTGGAGACTGAAATGAGCCTTGAAATGTCTGCCGTGCCTACACGTGTTGCTCCCCATTTTAAATGGATTTCCTGCCCCCCTTGCCCATCTGAGCCCACGTTCAAACACATGGATTATGCATCCCTTTTCCTCAGAACTTCCCTGAGCCGACTCATCCTCACTGTCCCCAAGAAGAACCAGACACTCCTCCTCCGTTGCCTAACATACCTCAGGAACTCCTCTGCTAGCATCAGTCACTCTGAGTTTTTTTTGCCAGTTTTAGTCAAACTGTTCCTTAAGCCTCAAGAAGTTTGGGAGCACAAGGAGAGGCCCTGGTCACCCTATTGCCAGTTCTCACGTTCCACAGTCTCTAATGCCAAGAGGGTTCTGACCCTTCTAGTTGTTTTTACTAACTGCTGATTAAGATGTAATTCACATACCCCACAGTCCACCCATTTAAAGTGTATGGCGCCATCGTTCTTCTAATGCTCACCAAGCCTTTCAGATGCCACCTCGTCAATTTAGAGCACTGTCTTCACTCCGGGGAGAAAGGGCACACCTGACCTCAGTCACTCCTGGGTCCCCTCCTGCCAGCACCCCAGGCCAGCACTGAACTACTTCCTGTCTGCAGACTTGCCTGTGTGGGACATTTTGTCTAAGGAGAATCATGCAGTGTGAGATCTGCCTTCTGTCCCGTGCATCATGTTTTGGAGTTCATCCATGTTATAGCATGTGTCAGCACTTTGTTCCTTTTTATTGCTGAATGTTCCACTATGAATATGCCACAGTTTGTTTAGCCTTTCTTCAGCTGATAGCCATTTGGGGACCTTCCACTCCTTAGTGATTTGAGTGGTGCTGCTGCAAAGGACTGTGCGAGTTCTTGTGAGGAGATCCTAGGAGTGGAAAACCACATTTCTCTTTAACTCTTCCCTTAATTTGCATCCCCGAATTACCCTTACCAGCAGGGATTTTGTCTTACTTGTCTCTTTCCTCCACTACCTACTATCCTGCCTGATTGAGACAAGCATCTTTAATTAGATGGATGAATGGTGTAGTTGGGGTAAGTGGAAATAGATTTTGGTGGGTCATTCCTAAATAGGGTAGTTTTAGTTAAAGGGAGGAATGTAGGAACATACAGGACTATCCATTGCCTAAACCTGACCAGGAATGTATCCTAAAAGTGAAGATAAAACCATAAGCCTCTGTATTTGGTTTTATGACATGTGTTACTCCACATCATATCAAATCTGTCTCCCAGTGACTGCTACGTGTTGACTATGCAAGGGTCTCAGAACAGGACTTGGGATACGTAAACATACTTGAATCTGGTGGACTAGCGTTAATAAAAGGTGTAGAATTCTAGAACACTGGGTTTGGAGAAGTGTTTGTGTTGATGCTTTTCCTGTACAGGCCAAGATCTCCAGCCTGCAGGCCACACCAGCCACTGATCACAAGCGCTCACGTCTGCCACCGTGTGCGGAAGCAACCCCGGACAGTAAGGAATAGGACTCTAGTGAACTTCTATTTATAAAAACAGGCAGTGGCTGGATTTGATGTGTGGGCTGCAGTTTGCCAGACCTTTTCTAAACAAAGAAGCAAGAGCTGAAAAACAGGTGACTTCCCTGGTGCCAAGCAGAGAGTCAGGCAGAATGGAAAGTAGAGCCAGGTCTCCCCATGTAACAGAGCCAGTCCACCCACTGTGAGAAGATTTCACTGTGGCACTGCCACTTTTCTGCAGCCCTCCCTGACCCACCTCTCCAGTGCACTTGGGTCCCTGCCCCAGGCAGAAGGGTCTGCTGCTGGTCTCCTGGGCCCACGTGTGACTGTCTGCAGCAGTCCCATTCACTGCCTGAGGGGAGCAGGTCTTGGCAGCCCCGCAGATGCTGTGCGCTGTCACTGAGTGCACAGCCCGCCTTTTCTCTGCACGCTGGTGCCCGTCAGACTCTGCCCTGAGTCTGTGTGCTTGGCCACTGTCCTTCCTGGCCGCTGCTTAGCATTGCAGTGTCCTCCTGACCAAAGGACTATCACGTGCCAGAAGCACACCTCTGTCATTCCTACACAGTGGGATATTTGTCTTGAAGTTAATTTCTAGTACACTGGAAAATCAATCTAGAACTTTCTACTTCCTACCAACCATATCAACATGCAATTTGCATTAATTAATTAAATGATAATCTACCCAAATAGAATTGCCTCAGATTTCATGTTAGAGAATCCGTAAGGGCATTAATATTCAGGTATATTGTTGGTGCTACATAGCTGGTCTTTCCATGTAGTCCGAGAATTAAAGATTGTTTTTATGCTTTCAATCCATTTATAGTTTAAAGAAATGTTTCATATGTCAATTTTCCTGTAATGAATTGTCTTAAAATAAAGCATATGTTTCATTTATGCCAGATTTATGTTGTGGGTTAGTTCTAAATTTTGGTAAAAACATTTCCAATTAAAGATGATCAGGTAATTCTTGATGATTATTAAGTTGCTGTTGGTAACACTTTTTATTTTTTTTAATCCTGGGATAATAATTTAAATATTTTGAGTGGAGACTACAACAAAATAAATATTTTATTGAAGTATGGATGATACATCAACTAACATCAATATTCAGTTTATATATAGAAGTATAGTTGATAGTAAACCAAAATATTATATTGGTTTCAGGTGCACAACATAGTGACTCACGATTAAATGCATTACTAAATGCTCACCACAATTAGTGTAGTTACCATCGGTCACCATACAAAGATACTACAATATTATTGCTTATATTCCCTATGCTCTACTTTTCATTGCCATGACTAATTTATTTTATGATTGGAAGTCTGTGCGTCTTTATCCCCTTCACCTATATCCCCCATTCCCCGATCTCCCTCCCTGTGGCAACTGTCAGTTTTTTCTCTGTGTTTAGGAGTCTATTTCTGTTTTGTTTGTTACATTATTTAGGTTTACAAAGAAATATTTGATATGTTCCAAGATAAAGTACTTATAATAATAATTGCTTTTAAAAATATAAATTATTTAAATAATATTCATCCTGGATTATGGTCCAAAATAATGGCTTGAAAGACCCTTACTAAGGAAAGTAGCATTGTCAGTTTTTCTCTTCAGCGCTGATGAAGAATTTTGGGCTGCAGATTTTCATTGAATTGCTTCCTTCATTTTGTACTTAGTTTTGTACAAAATGACTGTATAAGAGGAGTTGTAGTAACTCCTGTTACTGTAATCATGTAGGTTGGTAACTAGACCATGGGCACAGGAAGGCTAGATGACTTCCCCAAGTTTTTAAAGCCCTTGTGTGACTAGAAGCTGCTGCTACCATAGCCTTTCTCTTCTCAGTGGACACAAACAAACAAACAAAAGGCAGGTTTCAGGTGTTTTAGAGTATTGAAACATTCAAGGAAAGCAAAACTATAAATCTTAAAAAGCATGAAAACACATATAATTGGGTACTTATTTTATAAACATTCATAACCCTAGAACCTTTCCCAAAGTTCAAACTAAACATTCATATTTATAGTAAATTATTAATTAATTTCAGGCCTTTGGAAAAGAATTTGATAAATACTTTGGGAGAGGAGGTTCTAAGCTGCCTGGAATGAAGCTCCGTGACTTCAATGGCATTGCCAGCTCACTATATTTAAAAATGTGCGAAAACTCAAAGCCACCTGGGAATCTGAAAGAATGCTCGCCCTGGCTGAGTGACTTCAAAGTAGAATTTTTGAGAAATGAGCTGGAGATTCCTGGTGAGTTAACCTTCAAGGGTGACAAAACTACCATAAGAAGAAAAGTGGCATAGGAGGAAGTTTGGATTTCTAAAATAGTGGTAGCAGGTTCTTGACAGTTCTCTTTATTTTTAAAGAATTTAAAATGTGACCCTCTTTTTCATAATGAGGAAAATCTGTAACTACTATGAATTACTATACTTTACTAAATGTCCAATTAGTTTATAGTTTTCTTATATTCCTGATTATGACAAGAATTCAGATTTCCACCTAATAATAGTGGTAAATGCTAATTTCCTATGAACATATCCATGCTTCGCTCCTGAATAACTTTTCTTTAGAAATGTGATATAGGTACAGGTGCACATCACTTCCAGGGGTGCACATGTTGGTCCCATTAGAGGGATGAGATAATTAAATGACTTACCCTCAAGAAAAGGAATAAGACCCTGAGGACAAGTACACAGCATGCTGGTCAGATGTGAGCACAGCAGGATTTCTCAAAGTCATTTTTGTACATCCCATGTTCCTTAGCCTGAAATTCACCAGACAAAAAAATACTGTATTATGGTTACTTATATTCTCATTCCAGTGGATATTAAAAAAAAAACATATTTTGAGAAACACTCTTCTTTGTTATTATTAACAGCTGTACATTGCATACAGTTTCAAGAAAAACACTGAAAATATAAGCCTCCTGATATATAGATTGATTCTCCTTGAAATACTAGTGTGCTAGCTCAGTGCATTACTTTTCCTGTTTGGAATTTGTGCCATTAGAATAGGAAGCTAACTTCCATTAGTCAGTCAAATTGAGAACTACTAACATTAAAAGAAATAAGTCTATTTTCTTTAAGTGAAAATTTCAGTAAAAAGTTCTATAGTGTTAGCTTTTTCAAATTAGATCAACAGATATGTTTTAAAATACAGGGTTTTGTAACAAGCTATCTCTAAGTAAGCTTTGGTGGTTCGTCTTAGGTCAGTATGATGGCAAAGGAAAGCCACTGCCGGAATACCACGCGCGGATCGCTGGGTTTGATGAGCGGGTAGGTGCCGGCATCGTGCCCCACTCATCGTAGCTGGGCTTGCTAATGTGTGGAGTGTAGTTCTTCAGACGTGAGAATGACGTATTTGCCTTACTAAAGAAAAGACAGTTAGCTTCCATATTGGTCTCAAATGTGTGGAATTTTCTGTTCCTGTTATTTCATGAATTTCTTAATAATAATGTTTCAGCACCAGTCATATTTAAGGATATAATAAACTTAAAGAGTAAAGCATACGTGTGTGTATAAATCCATTATAAAATATATGTAGAATTAGGCAGTTGTAGGAAGTCAGCTTGTTGTACATGGCTCCTCACTGAGGGCATCCACATTCATAAGCGAGTGTGTGTCCCCAGGCCTGGGGGGCTGCCCGGGGCTTAAGAGGGGGGTGTGAGTACGTCCCGCTTGTCCTGGGTTCCCTGTTCTTTGTCTCTGTCACCTGACTCTGTCTTCAGAAGGAGGTCTTTCTTTGAGGAATATGTGCCACCAGCCTTCTTTTTCCTCTTTCAATGATGATATAATGGGCTATTCTCTCAATTGCTCAGACTGCACCTAAAATATTTTCTTAATTACTTAAGGTAAAAGTGATGGATTCTATCAGAAAACCAAAGCGCATCACCATCCGTGGCCATGACGAGAGAGAGTACCCTTTCCTCGTGAAGGGGGGCGAAGACCTGCGCCAGGACCAGCGCATCGGGCAGCTCTTTGAGGTCATGAATGTCATCCTCTCTCAAGATGCCGCCTGCAGTCAAAGGAACATGCAGCTAAAGACATACCACGTCATACCCATGACCTCAAGGTACAACCCCACGCACAGCGTCCTCCTGGAGCACATTGACAGGGATGGGAGTTCCAACACTAGGCCAAACCCTATGTACTTGTACTGAGACAGGGTTGGAGGTCACCTGACAATTCAGGGTTTTAGATTTCATAGGGAGCTAAAAAAAACCAGCAAATACTTCTGTGATACTGTCTTAACGTAGAGAATTGACATGAAGACACCTGCTTTTCTTTGATTCTGCAGAACTTTTTTCCTAGTGAAGAAAAAGAAGTTTGGGTTTTGTTCATAAACTATTTATTCTCATTTTCAGATTAGGATTAATTGAATGGATAGAAAATACTGTTACCTTGAAGGAACTGCTTTTAAGTACCATGTCGCAAGAGGAGAAAGCAGCTTACAGAAGGTAGCGTGGAGTCTAAACACTTTCTCCAGCTCTGCCCTGGCCCCCACAAGTCCTCTGCCACCCAGAGCACAGTTGTTCCAGATCCAGTTTCCTCCACCCTGTGTCTCCAGTGACATTGTAGGGCTCCTTTTACTTGGCACTGTCAGCCACACCCTGTCCTGTTTAATCTGCCTCTTGCTGGGTGAATAGAATAAATGGAGAAGAGGTTTCTAACTAGTACTTGCATATATTCTAAATTAAAAAAATTTTTTTAAGTATTAACTTGCAAAAAAAAACTTGAAGGAAATAAGTAGTAAGATTAACAGCTAAATTTAAGCATTATTGTTCTGTTTGTAATGCGTATGAAGTCATTTATTTCCTACAAAAACCTACAAGTATTATCACCTCTGTATAGATGAGGAAGCTGAGGTCCAGAGAAGTTAAGCAAGTTGTCCTAGGACACCCAGCATGTAAGTGCTGTAGCTAGAATTATTAGTGAATCATTCTAGGTCATGATTTGGGTGCTTTTTGTTTATCCTTTTATATTTTTGAAATTTTTACAACAAATGTGTATTTTTTAATCAGATTTTTATAATTATTATTAATTTTATTTGGTTTTTGTTTCTATAAAGAAAAATTAGAGACATTTCAAAGGTGAAGCTGATGATTTTTGGTGACCAGCTATAGAATGAAGAAGAGAAAATGGTCATAAATCGCTTCAAGGCCTAATTCTCTTCATTCTACTCTCATTCTTTACCGAAAGTATTTATACGGGATCAGTATTTTCATCAGTCAGGAATGATTAAAGTAAATGAGGCTCTTATTCCCGGGTGACCTGCTGAATAGGCTGGTGTTACTCACTTTGATCCCAGTCCTCTGAGGCCCCTGCCTGCAGCCCTGCTTCCCCTGGAGGGTAGGGGAGCTGGCGAGCAGCATGTCTGAGTCAGCAACCGCAGGCCTCGCCTCAGTGCTAACGTAGCGTAGTGCTGGCGCCCAGCAGGCGCTTGACCCCTGTCTCCATCAGTAAGGTGGGATAGTGATGGAAAATGCACAAGGTAAACACAGGTGTCAATAGAGTTTAAAGTGCTTGTCAGAATACGCAATGGCATAAATTACATTCTACTTTTGTAAAACAGACCCCTATGAGTAAAACCATGGCTGTTCTTAATTTACATGTTGCAGTTTTGCAGCCTAAAGATTTTCATCCCAGTTGAAACTAGAAGAGAACTTAAATGAAACTAGAAGAGATTAAAATGCAGTGGTCTATTTGTGAAATTAATTTAGTAGCCACTCAGAAAAGATTCATCTTAAGTAATTGAACTGCTAAGTAATGTGTTGTGAAATTGTTCTGTCTTCAGACAAGGAAAACTTGTTAAAGCTTTTGACACAAACTCAAAGGTGGCTAAACATACAAACACAACATTATTTCTGGCTGCCTGGAAACTACCTTTTGCCTCTGAAGCATAGTTGAAAACAGCTTTTCATATTCACTTCAAATCCATTGTCATTTCAGACAGTACTGTACTGTACTTCATATGGGTTTTCTCTGTATCTGCAAACTGGAAATGATGGAGAAAGAGCCTGGCAACCCAAACACAGACACACCCTGTCTTCCCCAAAAGATGTGTGGTCCTTGTTAGCAGTAGCAGGTGTGGTGCCTCCCGCAGGCTCACCTGCCACGCCTGCCACGCCATATCCTGATCTTCTGGGTCTTGTCCAGGACTAACTGTAAAGCCACATGCCTCGGTCACTGTGCTCAGCTCATCTCGTACCATCTGACTGTTTTGTGCCTGAGTCTTTGCATGGGAAATCACTTGGGTTTCTGTAGGAGTAATTAAAAATGAATAATGATACATTGAAATTTGAGGTCTAGAGTAACATGGGTTCAGTGTTAATATTAAATATTATTAAGAGTCATATTTATTTTTCCCTGCCTCTTCACTACTTTTCAATGAATTCTTGGTGATCTTTGCCTCTGAAATCACATAATGCTGTGTATTTTTCCGATGCTGATTCCCTTCTCCCTACCTCTCAGTGACCCGAAAGCACCAGCACACGAGTATAGAGACTGGCTGGCAAAGGTGTCTGGGACTTATGATGTTGGCGCCTACATGCTAATGTACAAGTGAGTTTTGTTTTGTTTTTCCTGTTACTAACTAGTTCAGTCTTCTCAAAGTTGCATATTTTCTGTTGTTTCTTAGAAGTTTTGCCTTAGAGAGATCATCAAAATCTAGTTAATTTGATATTTCAGCTTCAATGGAAACAAAGAATTTTACATTTTAAATTTCAAGTCACAGAAGGTTTGTTCTAATTGTATGTTTCCTGTTATTAAATCATAGGGTAGCTAGTCGTTCTGAAACAGTCACATCTTTTAGGAAAAGAGAAAGTAAAGTGCCAGCTGATCTCCTGAAGTAAGTACACTTGGGATGTCCCCAGCCCACTGGTGACGCAGCAGAAACCACAGAGATGGTCTCTCTCTCTCTCGCAGGCGGGCCTTTCTCAAGATGAGCGCAGGCCCTGCGGCCTTCCTGGCACTCCGCTCCCACTTTGCCAGCTCTCATGCCCTCATGTGCATCAGCCACTGGATCCTGGGCATTGGGGACAGACATCTGAACAATTTCATGGTCAGCATGGAGACAGGCGGAATGGTGGGGATCGACTTCGGACATGCATTTGGATCAGCTACCCAGGTCTGCCCACCCATCTCTCATGGCTCTTGACTAGTTCAGAGTTATCATAGGACTTTATAACACCCCCTGGAAATGGGTAGTTTTTAAAGAAATGACAAATCAGTTAGGTCGATTTTGTCATAGTCATTGAATTTGGCATTCTTGCAGAAAGGGGTAATCTCAATTTTGTTCTGGTGTTGTTCAGGTGTGTGGTGGTCAATTATGTAATCAGAGCCAAGAATAAAATGTTCCCTGCAAAGGGAAAGCTATAAGGAGGCTTCATGAAGCTCCCTAATCAAAATGTCTCACACAGACATGATGCAGAGCCTTCCTCTAACATTAAACTGAGCATTGTACTTGTAAGTCTCTGCCGGCTGCGTAGGTGTGCACACATGGGCGTGTGCATTGCTAGGACGGTTGTGTTGATTACTTTTGGGGACAGTGAATTCACATCCATGTGGCTGGTTTCAGAAAAACAGGTGTTAATGTTCCAGTAAATGTGAATAATTGTCATGGGAGGGTATTTCATTGGTGTCTGGGACTTTGAGATTTCTCAGTCATATATTCTGCTCAATCTGTATTCTGTTCTTTAGTTTATACCAGTTCCTGAGTTGATGCCTTTTCGACTAACTCACCAGTTTATCAATCTGATGTTACCAATGAAGGAAACAGGGGTTCTGTACAGTGTCATGGTGCACGCCCTGAGGGCCTTCCGCTCACGCCCCGATCTACTCACCAGCACCATGGACGTGTTTGTAAAGGACCCTTCCTTTAACTGGAAGGTAGGGTTGTTGACATGCTTTGAGCTTTTATTACCGCACACCAGCGGCAGATGCAGCATCTCCTCTCCTGTGACGGGAAGGTATCAAATTGGGTTTATTAGAGTATTCACCTTGCCTATACAGCATTTCTCAAAATTGACATTTGGGGTCATTTGGCCTAAAAACCAGTTGAGAGACATACCTTTATTTGGAGAAAACTGTTGTTTCAATTGAGCATACTTCTAAAGATGAAAGGAATCACCTACGCTTTGGTGACAGTGATTTCTGTCTTGAGACAACTTAGTTTGCAGTCTGTTCCATGAGAGGTCTTCCTTAATCATAAAGACAGCACTTTCTTAAATCTCAAATGTTCGTAATATAGCCCCAAAAGAATGAATGAAGCCCGGTGATAGCTCTGTTACAGGGCATGAGGTTTTACACGTAACTGCGGTTCCTTGCAGTCACTGTCATGGTTCTGCGTGCTACCTTTAGAATTTGCATCAAAAGCTGGATGGCCCTCCCTGGTTATAGATACTTATTTTAAGATCATTGCATGTTTAATCTGTTTGAAGGTGATCATATATGCTGTTACAATAAGCAGGGAACTGATATCCTTTTCCTTTAGAATTTTGAACAGAAAATGCTGAAAAAAGGAGGATCATGGATTCAAGAAATAAATGTAACTGAAAAAAATTGGTATCCCCGGCAGAAAATACATCATGTTAAGAGAAAGTTAGCAGGTGCCAATCCCGCGGCTATTACTTGGTAAGATACTTACTTGCTGAAAGAATGAACAGAATGCCGGTGTGTCACCGTTTCCTAAAGAATCACTAAATGTGTAAAGTGCTGAGTTCTTTACATCTGCCTGTGCCATTAGTAGTATTATCTTCATTTTATAAATGATGAAAGCATGGCTGAAGGAGGTTGGCTTCTCAAAGACTGGGCATCTCTGAAACCTGTGTTCTTTACCTCTGCCCCTCAGCCCAGTCTTCAGGCCACAGGTCAGCACCTGGACTAACCTGCACCAGTGTGAGCAGGAGCGTTCTTAGGCTAGTACAACTGTATTTTTATGTGCATGAGGAGATTTAGGTTTTCAATTTGCTTTTGTCCTTAGGATGTGAATGTGATGTGTTGCTTTTCTGCAAACCAGAATGTGATCTTGATTTTCACAGCATGGAGGTGTGGAGAATAGTGTGGGCTTATTCAATGAGAACCTAAATTGGGTTAGCCATTAGGTTAGCTTTTAACATTTTTCTTAAGTTCTAAAGCAAATAGAAATCTATAGAAATGATTCACAGAAAGGAAAAAATGGACTTTACAATTAAATAATAGTAAGTGCAATCTATGGCCAGCTGTTTTTTGACAAAGGCACCTAAGACCATTCAGTGGACTTTCCAATAAATGGCTGTGGAGCAGGAATGAAGGTGGATCCCTGTCTCACACCATATACAAAAATTAATTCAAAAGGTATCAAAGTCCTAAATTAAGAGCTGAAACTATAAAGTAGTTAGAAACATGGATTAAATCTTCATGATCTTGTAGTTGGCAATGACATTTGACATTCTTAGGTATAACACAAAAAGCCACAAGCAAGAAAAAAATAGAAAAATTCATCAAAATTAAAAACTTTTGGGCTTCACAGGATACCATCAAAAAAGTAAAAAGACAACCCACAGAACAGGGAAAAAAAATATCTGAAAGTCAGATAGCTGATAAGGAACTTGTATCTTGAATACATAAGAAACTTATATCTCAATAATAAAAGGACAAATAACCCAGAAAAAATGACCAAAGAATCTGAATAGACATTTTGGTAAAGAAGATAAATAAGTGGCCGAGAATATATGGAAAGATGTTCAACATCATTAGTCATCAGAAATGCAAATGAGATACTACTTCACACCAACTAGAATGGCCATTAAAAAATAAATAAATAAAACAAGTGTTGGTGAGGATATGGAGAAATCATAAGTTGCTAGTAGGAATGTAAAATGATGCAGCTGCTGTAGAAAACAGTCTGGCAGTTCCTCAAAAGTTAGTCAAAGAATACCGTTTGACCCGGCAATTCTATTCCTAAGTATACACCCAGGAGAAATGAAAGCATATGTCCACTCAAAACTTGTAGACAAATGTTAATAGCATTATTCATGTTGTATTTTCCTACAAATCCAATCTCTTGACTTCAAGGTTCTAAGCAACAGAAACTTTTCTGTAAGTGATGAGAGGGAACATTTGGATAGGAATGCAGGCAACAAAGGAAAATGATTTGTATTCTCATGTTTATTTCGTCTTTTGTCCAGTGATGAGTTACTTCTGGGCCATGAGAAGGTACCTGCCTTTGGGGATTATGTGGCTGTAGCACGAGGAAGCAAAGATCACAACATTCGTGCTCAAGAACCAGTGAGTGGACTTTCTGAAGAGGCCCAAGTAAAGTGCTTGATCGACCAGGCAACAGACCCCAACATACTTGGCAGAACTTGGATAGGATGGGAGCCCTGGATGTGACCTCTAAGGGAGTTAGCACATAAAAAGCATGGAAGTGTTTAAAGAATCTCCTAAACTTTCATCTACATCAGTCAGTGAGTTGATTTTCCCAGAGCACTGAAGAGAAGAAATCTAGTTAGCAAATAGTCTTGTAGCAGGAGTTTAATCAAGATCATGATAAGTGAATAATGTATGAACACATGACTAGGTTATAATCAAAGATTAGGTTAGGGTTATAATAGACTTATAATAGAAAAAATTCCATATCCAGGCTCATACCAGTATCAAATCCAAAATATAGTTTATTACAGGTGCTGTGACTTAGATAAACCAGCTGTCAACAAACGGTGTAAAGCAAACATTCCATGCAGTGTTCTCCGTGGTAGTCATGGTACATTGGCAGTTTACACCCAAAAGACTTCCTCTCTCAGACTGTGAGAGTCCAGCAGCATAGCTGACATGATATTGCACCACGTTAGCAGTGCAGGGATAATAAGAGCAACAGACCAGCTGTGACTGTGGCTTATTTTACTTAGAAATGATTGCATTTGATATTTTAGGATACTTTTGTAGGTTTTTTTCTTTCACTTTATTCTCTTCTAGTTTTGACATCTTATGACTTAATCGTTGTCTAGAGAGAGAGTATTTGGGAGAGATAAAAACCTCGGTCTTAGCACTCAGCTGTGATGAGTGATCAGCACTGACCCACAACAGGAGGATAGAAAAAAGTGCCTCTGGACTCAGGATCGCTTCCAGAATTTTAAATATGATGAGAGGAATAGCACTGACTATTTCAATTCTAGGATATTTTAATTTCAGAATTCTAGAATATTTCAATTCTAAGAAAATAAATCCTTAGTTGAAATGAATTCCTTACTTGGAGAGAAAACCTGCATTCTAGAAGAGCAAGATCAAATGTTGAGATATAATAATGGCTTCTTTCCATTCACAGACTCTGCCCCTCTAACCTAACACCCACCTGGAACTGTTTTGGGGTTGGTTTCTAACTTTTTGTTAGTTTTCCTCAAACATTTGTATTTGGAAACTTCTTTGATTTTGAGAAATAATAATCTTAAGAATATGAAACATCAAAGAATTTTTCCCAAATAATGTATAACTCATATAGTTTCAAAAGCAAAATGTTCATCTTATAAAATATTTCCTCATAGACAAATTCATTCTGATATGTATAGATTGCATTATGGCATTAATGTTCTCAACAAATGGTATCTCTTCACCCAAAGAAATATCATCTTTAAAGAAAAATAAGTGATGATGTATATGAAAACCCAGTATACATACAATCTAGTATATATTTTTGCTAAAGCACACAGAAAAAAACCTACTTTGGAGATGAGTTGATGATACTGTTTTCTGTAATGAGTAATTAACCATAATGTTTGCATGAATCCTGATAATGTGGCATATACTCACTAACTAGATTCCCATATTTTGGAAAGCACTGTTTTTGAATGACTACTTTTCATGTCAATAAAAGTTCCTTGGTACAAGATGACTGTATGTATGAGTCCACTCTCAAATCCAAGAAAATTCCCTCAGAATCCACATGAGTGCTTAATAAAAAGCATTCATATACATTCATAGCATCCATGTTTGTGCACAGCATTCATAAGGCACTTGACAGTTGCTTAGGAGGTAAACATCCCCACTACACACTTCGGGACTGCATGTCTGACCCATACTTAAGGCCCTTCAACTGATTGGATCAGGCCCACCTCGATTATCAAAGTTAATCAACTGTACTGAAAATCAAGTGATTGTGCTGCTAAACACATCTACAAAATGCCTTCACAGCAACAGCCCAGATAGTTCAGGGTTTGACTGAAAAATCGCAGACCAGAGTAACCAAGGTAAGACACAGAACTGACAATCACATTCAGTAAGATTCATCCTTACCTGTTCATTTCCTAATTTATAGAATATATCAGTAAGGATTTACTATATGAATATACTTTGGGCTAAATCTGATACAATGTTATTCATTGTGTTGCTCAAATTTACCTTCTTTCTTTCTGTCACTACAAGATGTTCCAGTCTGTATTTTCCAAGCCCAGGCCCTGGATCAGCTCTTTTTCCAAGGAACCCGGGTCTCTTTTCTCATGAAGTGGTATTTTTTTAATATAATTTCTTTTGGTATCATTAATCTACAATTACATGTGCAATATTATGGTTATTAAACTACTCCCCTTCATCAGGTCCCCCCCAGCAACCCCATTACAGTCACTGTCCATCAGTGTAGTGAGATGAGAATCACTACTTGTCTTCTCTGAGCTGTACAGCCCTCCCCGTGCCCCCCCCACCCTATGTCTGCTAATCGTAATGCCCCTTTTACCCTCTTATCCCTCCCTTCCCACCCATCTTCCCCAGTCCCTTTCCCTTTGGTAACTATTAGTCCGTTCTTGGGTTCTGTGAGTCTGCTGCTGTTTTGTTCCTTCAGTTTTTTTCTTTGTTCTTATACTCCACATATGAGTGAAATAATTTGATACTTGTTTTTTTCTGTTTGGCTTATTTCACTGAGCATAATATCCTCTAGCTCCATCCATGTTGTTGCAAAAGGTAGGATTTGTTTTTTTCTTATGGCTGAATAATATTCCCTTGTGTGTATGTACCACCTCTTCTTTATCCATTCATCTACTGATGGACACTTAGGTTGCTTCCATTTCTTGGCTGTTGTAAATAGTGCTGCGATAAACATAGGGGTGCATCTGTCTTTTTCAAACTGGGCTGCTGCATTCTTAGGGTAAATTCCTAGGAGTGGGATTCCTGGGTCAAATGGTATTTCTATTTTGAGTTTTTTGAGGAACCTCCATACTGCTATCCACAATGGTTGAACTAATTTGCATACCCACCAGCAGTGTAGGAGGGTTCCCTTTTCTCCACATCCTTGCCAACATTTGTTGTTGTTTGTGTTTTGGATGTTGGCCATCCTCAGTGGTGTGAGGTGATATCTCATTGTGGTTTTAATCTGCATTTCTCTGATGATTAGCGATGTGGAGCATCTTTTCATGTGCCTGTTGGCCATCTGAATTTCTTCTTTGGAGAAGTGTCTATTCATGTCCTCTGCCCATTTCTTAATTGGATTATTTGCTTTTTGTTGTTGAGGTGCATGAGTTCTTTATATATTTTGGATGTCAATCCCTTATCGGATACATCATTTATGAATATATTCTCCCATACTGTGGGATGTCTTTTTGTTCTACTGATGGTGTCCTTTGCTGTACAGAAGCTTTTCAGCTTGTTATAGTCCCACTTTTTCATTTTTGCTTTTGTTTCCCTTGCCCAGGGAGATATGTTCATAAAGAAGTCGCTCATGTTTATGTCCAAGAGATTTTTGCCTATGTTTGTTTCTAAGAGTTTTATGGTTTCATGACTTACATTCAGGTCTTTGATCCACCTTGAGTTTACCTTTGTGTATGGGGCTAGACAGTAGTCCAGTTTCATTCTCTTACATGTAGCTGTCCAGTTTTTCCAACACCAGCTGCTGAAGAGGCTGTCATTTCCCCATTGTATATCCAAGGCTCCTTTTTCAAATATTAATTGACTGTATATGTTTGGGGTAATGTTTGGATTTTCTATTCTGTTCCACTGGTCTGTGGGTCTGGTTTTGTGCCAGTACCAAATTGTCTTGATTACTGTGGCTTTGTAGTAGAGCTTGAAGTCAGGGAGCGTAATTCCCCCTGTTTTATTCCTCCTTCTCAGGATAGCTTTGGCTATTCGGGGTCTTTTGTGGTTTCATATGAATTTTAGAATTATTTGTCCCAGTTCATTGAAGAAAGCTGTGGGTAGTTTGATAGGGATTGTGTTGAATCTGTAGATTGCTTTAGGTAGTATAGCCATTTTGACAATATTTATTCTTCCTAGCCAAGAGCATGGGATGCATTTCCATTTGTTAGTGTCCTCTTTAATTTCTGTTAGGAGTGTCTTGTAGTTTTCAGAGTACAGGTCTTTCACTTCCTTGGTTAGGTTTATTCCTAGGTATTTTATTCTTTTTGTTGCAATTGTGAATGGAATTGTTTTTCTGATTTCTCTGTTAGTTCATTGTTAGTGTATAGGAAAGCAACAGATTTCTGTGTGTTAATTTTGTATCCTGCAACTTTGCGGAATTCAGATATTAGTTCTAGTAGTTTTGGAGTGGAGTCTTCAGGATTTTTTATGTACAATGTCATGTCATCTGCAAATAGTGACAATTTGACTTCTTCTTTACCAATCTGGATGCCTTGTATGTCTTTGCTTTGTCTGATTGCCGTGGCTAGGACCCCAGTACTATGTTGAATAACAGTGGACAGAGTGGGCATCCCTGTCTTGTTCCCAATCTTAGATGAAAAGCTTTCAGCTTCTTGCTGTTAAGTATGATCTTAGCTGTGGTTTTGTCATCTATGGCCTTTATGATGTTGAGGTACTTGCTGTCTATACCCATTTTGTTGAGAGTTTTTATCATGAATGGATGCTGAATTTTGTCAAATGCTTTTTCAACATCTATGGAGATGATCATGTGGTTTTTGTTCTTCTTTTTATTGATGTGATGGATGATGTTGATGGATTTTTGAATGTTGTACCATCCTTGCATCCCTGGGATGAATACCACTTGATCATGGTGTATGATTCTATTGATGTATTTTTGAATTCGGTTTGCTAATATTTTGTTGAGTATTTTTGCATCTACGTTAATTGGGGATATAGGTCTGTAATTTTCTTTTTTGGTGGGGTCTTTGCCCGGTTTTGGTATTAGAGTGATGCTGGCTTCATAGAAAGAGTTTGGAAGTATTCCCTCCTCTTCTATTTTTTGGAAAACTTTAAGGAGAATGGGTGTTATTTCTTCTCTATATGTCTGGTAGAATTCAGAGGTGAATCCATCAGGTCCGGGGGTTTTGTTCTTGGGTAGTTTTTTTTTTTTT
>JAQQAC010004068.1:8639171-8653204 GCA_029783875.1 Phataginus tricuspis
TTCTTTGTATTTCTGTGGGGTCCGTCGTTATTTTTCCTTTCTCATTTCTGATTCTGCTTGTGTGTGTAGATTCTCTTTTTCTCTTAATGAGTCTGGCTAGGGGTTTATCTATTTTATTTATTTTTTCAAAGAACCAGCTCTTGGTTTCATTGATTTTTCTATTGTTTTATTCTTCTCAATTTTATTTATTTCTTCTCTGATCTTTATTCTGTCCCTCCTTCTGGTGACTTTGGGCCTCATTTGTTCCTCTTTTTCCAATTTCAGTAATTGTGTCTTTAGACTGTTCATTTGGGAATGTTCTTCCTTCTTTAAATAGTCCTGGATTGCAATATACTTTTCTCTTAGAACTGCCTTTGCTGCTTCCCACAGAAGTTGTGGCTTTGTGTTGTTGTTGTCATTAGTCTCCATATATTCTTTGATTTCTGTTTTGATTTGGTGGTTAACCCATGGATTAATTAGGAGAATGTTCTTAAGTCTCCATGTATTTGTGAGCCTTTTTGATTTTTTTCTGAAATTTGTTTCTAGTTTTATACCTTTGTGATCTGAGAAGTTGGATGGTAGGATTTCAATATTTTTGAATTTACTGAGGTTCTTTTTGTGGCCTAGTATGTGGTCTATTCTGGAAAATGTTCCATGTGCACTTGAGAAGAATGTGTATCCTGCTGCTTTTGGGTGCAGAGTTCTATACATATCTGTTAGGTCCATCTTTTCTAGTGTGTTGTTCAGTGCCTCTGTGTCTTTACTTATTCTCTGTCTGGTTGATCTATCCTTTGGAGTGAGTGGTGTGTTGAAGTCTCCTAGAATAATTGTATTACTGTCTATTTCCTCCTTCACTTCTGTTAGTATTTGTTTCACATATGCTGGCGCTCCTGTGTTGGGTGCATATATATTTATAATGTTTATATCTTCTTGTTGGACTGACCCCTTTATCATTATGTAATGTCCGTCTTTATATCTTGCTACTTTCTTCGTTTTGAAGTCTATTTTGTCTGATACAAGTACTGCAACACCTGCTTTTTTCTCTTTGTTTGCAGGAAATATCTTTTTCCATCCCTTCACTTTTAGTCTGTGTATATCTTTGGGTTTGAGGTGAGTGTCTTGTAAGCAGCATATAAATGGGTCTTGCTTTTTTATCCACTCTGTTGGTCTGTGTCTTTTGATTGGTGCATTCAGTGCATTTACATTTAGGGTGATTATTGATAGATATGTACTTATTGCCATTGCTGGCTTTAGATTCGTGGTTACCAAAGGTTCAAGGGTTGCTTCTTTACTATCTAAGAATCTAACTTAACTTTCTTGTTAAGTTATTGTGAATGCCCTCTGATGTTTCTTTATCTCTCCTTTCCTATTCTTCCTCCTCCTTTCTTTATATATTAGGTGTTTTATTCTTTGCCTTTAGTTAGTATTTGGATGGTCTGCTTTCTTTGCTATGATTTTATTTTCTCTGGTGACATCTTTTTAGCCTTAGGGGTACTTACCTCTAGAGCAGTCCGTTTAAGATATCCTGTAGTGGTGGCTTATGAGAGGCAAACTCTCTCAACTTTCGTTTGTCTGGAAATTGTTTAATCCCTCCGTCATATTTAAATGATAATCGAGCTGGATACAATATTCTTGGTTTGAGGCCCTTCTATTTCATTATGTTAAATATATCATGCCATTCTCTTCTGGCCTGTAAGGTTTCTGTTGAGAAGTCTGATGATAGTCTGATGGGTTTTCCTTTGTAGGTGATCTTTTTTCTCTCTCTAGCTGCCTTTAATACTCTGTCTTTATGTTTGATCTTTGCCATCTTAATTATTATGTGTCTTGGTGTTGTCTTCTTTGGGTCCCTTGTGTTGGGAGATCTGTGGGCTTCCGTGGACTGCGAGACTATTTCCTTCCCCAGCATGGGAAAGTTTTTAGCAATTATTTCTTCAAAGACACTTTCTATCCCTTTTTCTCTCTCTTCTTCCTCTGGTACTCCTATAATGCGAATATTGCTCCGTTTGGGTTGGTCACACAGTTCTCTTAGTATTCTTTCATTCCTAGAGATCCTTTTATCTCTCTCTGCCTCAGCTTCTTTGTATTCCTGTTCTCTGTTTTGTATTTCATTGACAATCTCTTGTACGTCATCCAGTCTGCTGTTAACCCTGTCAATGGCTTGTCTCATTTCTGCATAGTCTTTCCTCATTTTCTCCCTCAGCTCTTGCACATTTTTCTGTAGATCCATCAGCATGGCTATGACTTTTATTCTGAATTCTTTTTCAGGAAGACTGCATGTCCATTCCTTCAGGTTCTCTTTCTGCGGTTGTCTGGGTTTGGAGCTTTGTCTGTACCATGTTCCTCTGTCTTTTCATGGCTGTAGAATTGGTTGCTGGTAGTTGTCACGTATGTCAGCTAGCGTTTTTATGACTTTAAAAAGGAAAGAGAAGAAAGAAGAGAGAAAAAAAAAGCGAAAGAAAGAAAGAAAAGAAAGGGAAGTAAAACAGCAACACCCGCCTCGCCGGGTGCCGCGTCCTCTCCGGTGTGGCTCCATGATGTGCACTTTCCTGTGTGTTCTGGTCTCTCTTTTAGGGGTAGTTGTATTTGCTGTGTTTTCGTGGATAAATATAATGTTGGGAGGAAATTTCTGCCGCTCCGTTCACGCCGCCATCTTCCTGGAAGTCTCAGATTTAATCTTACTCAATAGCTTTTTCAATGGTTTTCCACTGCTTGAGAAGCTGATGGCGGCCGCTACGGTGGGAACCAGCTTAGTTGCTGAGAGTAACCAACACATTACATCCCAGCTCACCCATCAGGAAAGAAAGCTCTGCCCATTTTTTAATCAGGTTATTTGTTTCTTGGGTGTTGAGATGTGTGAGTTCTTTATGTATTTTGGATGTTAAACCCTTATTGGATAAGTTGTTTACGAATATATTCTCCCATACTGTAGGATGCCTTTTTGTTCTGCTGATGGTGTCCTTTGCTGTACAGAAGCTTTTTAGTTTCATGTAGTCCCATTTGTTCATTTTTGCTTTTGTTTTCCTTGCCCGAGGAGATGTGTTCAGGAAAAGTTGCTCATGTTTATATTCAAGAGGTTTTTTTTCTATGTTTTCTTCTGTGAGTTCTGTGGTTTCATGACTTACATTCAGGTCTTTGATACATTTTGAGTTTACTTTTGTGTATGGAGTTAGTATTCTAGTTTCATTGTCTTCCATGTAGCTGTCATTTTGCCAACATCTGTAGTTGAAGAGGCTGTCATTTTCCCATTGTATGTCCATGGCTCCTTTATTGTATATTAATTGGCCATGAATGTGTGGGTTCATATCTGGCTTCTCTATTCTGTTCCATTGGTCTATGGGTCTGTTGTACCAGTACCAAATTGTTTTGATTACTGTGGCTTTGTAGTAGAGTTGAAGTTAGGTAATGTAATCCCCACAGCGTTCTTCTTCCCTCTCAGGATTGTTTGGTTATTGGGGGTCTTCTGTGGTTCCATATGAATTTTAGAAGTATTTTTTCTAGTTCATTGACGAATGCTGTTGGTATTTTGATAGGTATTGCACTGAATCTATAAATTGGTTTAGGCAGGAAAGCCATTTTGACAATATTAATTCTTCCTATACAGGAGCATGAGATGTATTTCCATTTCCTGGTGTCTTCTCTAATTTCTTTCATGAGTGTCTTGTAGTTTTCAGGGTATAGGTCTTTCACTTCCTTGGTTAGGTTTATTCCTAGGTATTTTATTCTTTTTGATGCAACTGTGAATGGAATTGTTTTCCTATTTCTCCTGCTTGTTCATTTTTAGTATATAGGAATGCAAGAGATTTCTGTGTGTTAATTTTGTATCCTACAACTTTGGTGGATTCAGTTATGAGTTCTAGTAGTTTTGGGGTAGATTCTTTAGGGTTTTCTATGTACAATATCATGTCATCTGCAAACAGTGACAGTTTAACTTCTTCCTTACATATCTGAATGCCTTTTATCTCTTTGTGTTGTCTGATTGCTGTGGCTAGGACCTCCAGTACTATGTTGAAAAAAAGTGGTGAGAGTGGACATCCTTGTCTTATTCCCGATCTTAGAGGAAAAACTTTCCACTTTGTGCTGTTGAGTATGATGTTGGAAGTGGGTTTGTTATATATGGCCTTTATTATGTTGATGTACGTACCCTCTATACTCATTTTCTTTTTTTTTTTTTGCTTGTAAGTTATTTATTTATTTATTTATTTAAAATTTATTTTGGTATCATTAATCTACAGTTACATGTGCAATATTATGGTTATTAAACTACCCCCTTCATCAGGTCCCCCCCACCAACCCCATTACAGTCACTGTCCATCAGCGTAGTTAGATGCTATAGAATTACTACTTGTCTTCTCTGTGTTGTACAGCCCTCCCCATGCTCCCCCCTACATTATGTCTGATAATCGTAATGCCCCTTTTTCCCCCTTATCCCTCTCTTCCCACCCATCTTCCCCAGTCCCTTTCCCTTTGTTAACTATTAGTCTGTTCTTGGGTTCTGTGAGTCTGCTGCTGTTTTGTTTCTTCAGTTTTTTCTTTGTTCTAATACTCCACATATGAGTGAAATCATTTGATTCTATACTCATTTTCTTGAGATGGTGTTGATGGATTTTTGACTATTGTGCCAACCTTGCATCCCTGGAATAAATCCCAGTTGGTCATGATGGATGATCTTCTTGATGTATTTTTGAATTCAGTTTGCTAATATTTCATTGAGGATTTTTATGTTTATCAGGGATATTGGTCTGTAATTTTCTTTTTTGTGGTGTCTTTGTCTGATTTTGGTATTAGAGTGATCCTGGCCTCATAGAATGAGTTTGGAAGCATTCCCTTCTCTTCTACATTTTGGAATAAGCACTCACACTGGGTTTTAAATGTTTTATAAAATTCAGCCCTGAAGCCGTCTGGTCCAAGGATTTGTTCTTAGGTAGTTTTTTGATTACCAATTCAATTTCATTGCTGGTAACTGGTCTGTTCAGATTTTCTGTTTCCTCCTTGGTCAGTCTTGGAAGGTTGTATTTTTCTAGAAAGTTGTCCATTTCTTATAGATTATCCAATTTGTTAGCATATAATTTTTCATAGTATTTGCTAAAAATTCTTTGTATTTCTGTGGTGTCTGTAGTGATTTTGCCTTTCTCATTTCTTTTTCTGTTTATGTGTGTAGACTCTCTTTTTTTCTTGATAAGTCTGGCTAAGTGCTTCTCTAGTTTGTTTATTTTTGTGATGATCCAGCTCCTGGTTTTACTGATTCTTTCTATTGTTTTGTTCTTCTCAATTTTATTTATTTTTTCTGTAACCTTTATTATGTGCCTCCTACTGACTTTGGACCTCATTTGTTCTTCTTTTTCTAATTTCATTAATTGTGAGTTTAGACTGTTCATTTGGGATTGTTCTTGTTTCTAGAGGTAAGTGTATTGCTATATACTTTCCTCTTAGAACTGCCTTCACTGTATCCCACACGTTTTGGGCTGTTGAGTTGTTTTCATTTGTCTCCATATATTGCTAAATCTCTTGTCTTAATTTGATCATTGATCCATTGATTATTTAGGAGCATGTTATTAATCTTCCATGTGTTTGTGGGCTTTTTTGTTTTCTTTGCATAATTTATATCTAGTTTCATAACTTTGTGGTATGAGAAGCTGGATGACACATCTTCAATCTTTCTGAATTTACTGAGGCTCTTTTGTGGCCTAGTATGTGATTTATTCTGGAAAATGTCCCATGTACACTTGAGAAGACTGTGTATCTTGATGCTTTTGGGTGGAGTGTTCTTTAGATGTCTGTTAGGTTCATCTGTTCTAATGTGTTGTTCAGTGCCTCTGTTTCTTTCCTTATTTTCTTTCTGGTTGATCTGTCCTTTGTAGTAGTGTGTTGAAGTTTACTAAAATGAGTGCATTGCATTCTATTTCCCCTTTTAATTGTTAGTATATTTTTCACATATGTAGGTGCTCCTATGTTGGGTGCATAGATATTTATAATGGTTATATCCTTTTGTTGGACTGACCCCTTTATCATTATGTAATGTCCTTCTTTGTCTCTTGTTACTTTCTTTGTCTTCAAGTCTATTTTGTCTGGTACAAATACTGCAACTCCTGCCTTTTCTCCCTATTAGTTGCATGAAATTCTTTTCCATACCTTCACTTGTAGTGTGTGTATGTCTTTGGATTTGAAGTGAGTCTGTTGTAGGAAGCATATAGATGGGTCTTTTTTTTTATCCATTCTGTAACTATGTCTTTTGATTGGTGCATTCGACCATTTACATTTAGGGTAATTATCAATATATATGCACTTACTGCCACTGCATACTTTAGACTCATCGTCATCAAAGGTTCAAGGGCAGCTTCTTTACTATCTAACAGTCTAACTTAATGGGCTTATTATGCTATTTCAAACACAATTTAAGGTTCTTTTTTTTACTTCCCTTCTTTTTCTTCCTCTTCCACTCTTGATATATTAGGTGTCATATTTTGTATTTTTTTGAATATCCCTTGACTGACTTTGTGGGTAGTTGATTTAATTTTGCATTTGCTTAGTAATTAATTGGTCTACTTCCTTTACTGTGGTTTTATTTTCTCTGGTGACACTATTTAGCCTTAGGAGCTCTTCCATCTGGAGTAGTCCTTCCAAAATACACTGTGGAGACAGTCTGTGGGAGGTAAATTCCCTCAACTTTTGCTTATCTGGAAAATTTTAAATCCTTGCTTCAAATTTAAATGATAATCTTGCTGGGTAGGGTATTCTTGGATTGAGCCCCTTCTATTGCTTTATGGAGGAAATCTTCTGTTTCACTGTATTAAATATATCATGCCACTCCCTTTTTGTCCTGTAAGCTTTCTGCTGAAGTGTCTGCTGATAGCCTCATGAGATTTCATTTATGTGATCTTTTTTCTCTGGCTGCTTTCAATACTCTCTCCCTGTCCTTGATTTTTGGCATTTTAAGTATTATATGTCTTGGTGTTGTCTTGTCTTCCTAGGGTTCCTTGTGTTGGGAGATCTCTGCACTTCCATGACCTGAGAGACTGTTTCCTTGCCCAGATTGGGGAAGTTTTCTGCAATTATAACCTCAAAGATACTTTGTATCCTTTTTTTGCTCTCTTCTTCTTCTAGTACCCCTATAATGTGAATATTGTTCCATTTGGATTCGTCACACAGTTCTCTCATTATTCTTTCATTCCTAGAGATCCTTTCTCTCTGTGTCTGAGCTTGTTTTCCTGTTCTCTAATTTCTATTTCATTTACCATCTCTTGTACCTCACCTAATCTACTTTTAAATCCCTCCATCATATTTCATTTCAGATTCTGTATTTTTCAATCTTTACGTCCTTCCTGAGATCTTGAATATTTTTCTGTAGCTCCGTGATCATGTTTATGACTTTTATTTCAAAATCTTTATCAAGAAGATTGCTGGTTTCAGTTTCACTAAGCCCTCTTTTTGGAGTTTTTTCTTGAATTTTGTTTGGATAAAATTCCTCTGTATCTTCATTTTTTTTTAATGTTTCTTATACGATAATTGATTTGTATAGGAGGCACCCTTAGTGCCCAGCTCTATTCTCTGGAGCTGCTGAGCACCTGCAGCAATGGTATGAGTCACAGGCAAGTGAAATGGTGCCGTCAGGATGAAAGAGCTCTTGCATTCCCAGCTGTAATGCCTGTCTCCACTGCAGGTCCAGTGGGACAAGCATGCAGGGAGGAGCCTCCATGCTATGCCCCTGTAGCTGCCATAGGCGGGGCCACACTCTTGCTGGCCTGGTGCGATGGCAGGGGCAGCAGGTGTGCAAGAATGGTGCCTGCTGGGAGGAAGGAGCTGCAGGCTGCATATCATAGTGGGGCGCCTCAGGGCTTCATTGCCAGCCAGGGGGAAGGAGTGTCTGAAGCCCTTGAGAGTTTCCAATCTGCAGGGCTGAGTGTGTCAGGATGATTTTGTCCATCTGTCCTTTCTCCTGAGCAGCAAGCTCTGTGCAATCCTTGCCCCTTTAGTTCCCCTGTCACTGCTCTGAAGTCTTTCAAACTGCCCACCTTTCTTTTGTTCCAGGAGGGCTGGTAGTACATACCTGTTCTCCATAAATGTGTGGAATCTCAGTCTCTCTGAGTATTCCACCCTTCTCTGCTTTCCAACCCCACTAATATCCAAAGCACCGTGTAATGTGGGTTCAAGCTCTTGGAGCAGATCTTCAGGGCTGGGTGTTCAGCAGTTCTGGGCTTCTATTCCATCCCTGCTCCATTTCTCTTCCTCCTGCCTGTGAGCTGGGGTGGGGTGAGGGCTTGGGTCCCACTGGAGCATGGCTTTGCTACTTTACCTTTTTCTGTGAGGTCTTCTCTTTTCCCCACATGTAGGCAGTCTGTTCTGCAGTGTTCAGGTTGCTTTTTCAGGATTCGTTGTATTTGCTGTATTTTCGTGTTTTATGTGATTTTGGAAGTTTCTACCTCACTTCTCGTGCTTTTTCCTGGCCACTCACACTGGGTTTTAAATAAAATATACAGAATTTCATAACATCAGGGATATGTGACCCCAACACTCACTGGTTTTATTCTTTTAGCCACTGTCTTTCCTTTCAAAACTAATACATTGGGAATAAGGTTTATCCAAAAAGTTTGTATTTGTACTCTTACTATTGTCTGACACAAAACACACGAAAATATAGCATAAAGTTAAAATTAGCCCCAAGGCAGGTTAACAAAAGTATTTAATGTGATAGTTCAGAATAATAACCTAAAGAGGGCACTGAAGTCAACAGAGCCCCTCCTCCTGACACCGCACTCATATTCACACTGTAGATGGCACGGATCAAAAAATATTCCCATGTCTCTGGGTTTAACTGGGAGAACTGCCCTTGCCCTGTATCTTGTGCTGTATGATGCATCCAAAAACAATCCCTTGTTAGTGCTGAGTAATGGTCACTCCACCTTGTGAATGAGGAGAAAACCAGGTTAGGTTTCTAACCCTGACAGTGCTCAGTCTTGGAACACATTGTGAGCATTTTCAGTGCTAAAAATTCCCTGAATTTCTAAGCCTGATGCATTTAGAAAGTCTACATTGAGTGGACTTCATCTGAACAACTCAACTGTGCTCAACGTGGGAATGTCTTCATAAACATGGCATCAAAAGGTTCCAGCTTTTAAAGGAATGCTTTCTTCTGACTTGAACTCCTTTCTTTTAACAGTTGTACTCAGAATACAAAAGTCTCAAGAAGGCTCAAATAATTACTTGAAACAGATCTCTAACAATGAGAAATGATCAAGAACATTCTATTTATCTTTAATAACTTAATAGATTTAGAAAGGGCAGCAAGTGAAGACATTCAAGAGATGTCTGTCAATTACTGTCACAAAAACCAAATTTTAATGTTGTTTTTTTTTTTACAATTTATTTTTATTTTAGTATCATTAACCTACAGTTACATGAGCAGTATTGTGATGATTAAACTACCCCCTTCATCAGGTCCCCCCCACCAACCCTATTACAGTCACTGTCCATCAGCCTAGTGAGATGAGAATCACTACTTGTCTTCTCTGAGCTGTACAGTCCTCCCCGTGCCCCCCCACCTTATGTCTGCTAATCGTAATGCCCCTTTTACCCTCTTATCCCTCCCTTCCCGCCCTTCTTCCCCAGTCCCAATCTGTTTTTAAAAAATTCTTTCATTTGCTCTCATTGTTAAAAAGAAATACACACTTTGCTGGCCTATAATCTTTCTGCTCCCTCTTTCTGGAAAAGGGAAGAAAATTCTTAAATCTAAAAGCGATTATTAATTATTGGTTAACACATTAAAAAAATACAGGCCTAACATCTCTTTCAAGCACAATTCCAATTTGGTATCTGAATCTCATCAGCTCACTGGATTGTTTTTAAAATGAAAGCAAGAGCTGGTTCTTTGAGAAAATAAACAAAATACATAAACCCCTAGCCAGACTTATCAAGGAAAAAAGAGAGTCTACACACAGAAACAGAAACAGAAATGAGAAAGGAAAAATCACTACAGACACTACAGAAATACAAAGAATTATTAGAGAATACTATGAAAAATTATATGCTAACAAACTGGATAACCTAGAAGAAATGGACAACTTTCTCAAAAAATACAACCTTCCAAGACTGATCAAGGAAGAAACAGAAAATCTGAACAGACCAATTACCAGCAACAAAATTTAATTGGTAATCAAAAAACTCCTAATAACAAAACCCCTAGACCAGATGGCTTCACTGTGGAATTTTATCAGACATTTAATGAAGACCTAATACCCTTCCTCCTTAAAGTTATCCAAAAAGTAGAAGAGGACGGAATACTTCCAAATGCAGTTTATGAGGCTGGCATCTCTCTAATACCAAAACCAGGCAAAGTCACCACAAAAAAAGAAAATTACAGACCAATATCCCTGATGAACATAAAAATGCTCAACAAAATATCAGCAAAACGAATAAAAATTTCATAAAAAAGATAATCATGATCAAATAGGATTTAGTCTAGGGATGCAAGGATGGTACAATATTAGAAAATCCATAAACATCATCCACCACATGAACAAAAAGAAGGACAAAAACCACATGACCATCTCCACAATGCCAAAAAAGCACTGGACAAAATTCAACATACATTCATGATAAAAACTCTTAAAAAAATGGGTATAAAAGACAAGTACCTCAACATAATAGATGCCATAAATGACAACCCCAGAGCCAACATTATATGTAACAGTGAGAAGCGGAAAGCATTTCCTCTAAGATTGGGAACAAGACAAGGATGCCCACTTCACTTTTATTCAACATAGTACTGGAGGTCCTAGCCACGGCAATCAGAGAACACAGAGAAATAAAAGGCATCCAGATTGTAAGGAAGAAGTTAAACGGTCACTGTTTACAGATGACATGATAATGTACATAAAAAACCCTAAAGAATCCACTCCAAAACTGCTATCTAATATCTGAATTCAGCAAAGTTGCGGGATACAAAATTAATACGCAGAAATCTGTGGCATTCTTATACACTAACAATGAACTAGCAGAGAGAGAAATCAGGACAACAATTCCATTCACAGTGGCATCAAAAAGAATAAAATACCTAGGAATAAACCTAACCAAGGAAGTGAAAGACTCTACTCTGTAAACTATAAGACACTCATGAGGGAGATTAAAGAAGATACCAATAAATGGAAACACATCCCGTGCTCATGGATAGGAAGAATTAATATTGTCAAAATGGCCACACTGCCTAAAGCAATCTACAGATTCAATGCAATCCCTATCAAAATACCAACAGCATTCTTCAATGAACTAGATCAAATAGTTCTAAAATTCATATAAAACCACAAAAGACCCCGAATATCCAAAGCAATCCTGAGAAGGAAGAATAAAGCTGGGGGTATTATGCTCCCCAACTTAAAGCTCTACTACAAAACCACAATCAAGACAATTTGGTACTGGCACAAGAACAGACCCACAGACCAATGGAACAGACTGGAGAGCCCTGATATAAACCCAAGCATATATGGTCAACTAATATATGATAAAGGAGCCAAGGACATACAATGGGGAAATGACAGCCTTTTCAACAGCTGGTGTTGGCAAAACTGGACAGCTACATGCAAGAGAATGAAACTGGATTACTGTCTAACCCCATACACAAAACTAAACTCAAAATGGATCAAAGGCCTGAATGTAAGTCATGAAACCATAAAACTCTTAGAATAAAACATAGGCAAAAATCTCTTGGACATAAACATGAGCAACTTCTTCATGAACATATGTCCCCAGGCAAGGGAAACAAAAGCAAAAATGAACTCATGGAACCATATCAAGCTAAAAAGTTTCTGTATGGCAAAGGACACCATCAACAGAACAAAAAGGCATCCTACAGTGTGGAAGAACGTATTTGTAAATGACATATGCAACAAGGGTTAACATCCAGAATATATAAAGAACTTACACACCCCAACACACAAAGAAACAAATAACCTGATTAAAAAATGGGCAGAGGATATGAAAAGAGTTTTCCAAAGAAGCAAATCAGATGGCCAACAGACACATGAAAAGATGCTCCACATCACTAATCATCAGGGAAATGTAAATTAAAACCACAATGAGATATCACCTCACACCAGTAAGGATAGCCAGCATCGAAAAGACTAAGAACAACAAATGCTGTCGAGGATGCGGAGAAAGGGGAACCCTCCTATACTGCTGGTGGGAATGTAAGCTAGTTTAACCATTGTGGAAAGGAATCTGGAGGTTCCTCAAAAAACTCAAAATAGAAATACCATTTGACCCAGGAATCCCACTCCTTGGAATTTACCCAAAGAATACAACTTCTCAGATTCAAAAAGACATATGCACCCCTATGTTTATCGCAGCACTTTTTACAATAGCCAAGATATGGAACAACCTAAGTGTCCATCCGTAGATGAATTGATAAAGATGTGGTACATATACAGAATGGAATACTACTCAGCCATAAGAAAGAAACAAGTCCTACCATTTGCAGCAACATGGATGGAGCTGGAGGATATTATGGTCAGTGAAATAAGCCAGGTGGAGAAAGACAAGTACCAAATGATTTCCCACATTTGTGGAGTATAACAATGAAGCAAAACTGAAGGAACAAAACAGCAGCAGACCCAAGACTCAGAAACTCCAAGAAGGGCCTGGTGGTTATCAAAGGGGAGGGGTGAGGGAGGGCAGGTGGGGATGGAGGGAGAAGGAGATTAAGGGGTGTTATGATTAGTACACATGGTGTGGAGGGATAATGGGGAAGACAATGTAGCACAGAGAAGACAAGTAGTGACTCTTTGGCATCTTACTACACTGATGGACAGTAACTGCAATGGGGTTTGGGGGGGACTCAATAATAAGGGTGAATGTAGTAACCACATTGTTTTTCATGTGAAACCTTCATAAGAGTGTGTATCAATAAGAACTTAATAAAAAAATTAAATAAAAAATATAAATATTTTTCATTTTCTAGTTGATTGGAGAGGACTTTAAAGGGTTTTTTTTTTTTATGGCTTCCTAAGTAAGTAAGAACTGAGAAATTTGTCCTAGGCCTTTTCTCTGGGTATGCATGAACCCACATTATGTATTCCTGGGGTTTGCCTTTAATAGGTAATTAATAGTGTAACACCACATCGTGTACCCTGAGTAAACCTATTAAATATCCCATAGAGCATCATTAGAAATTACCTGTAGACGTGAGTGCAGAAACTCTGGCAGCAGGTCATGGAGCATTTGGTGTTTGGACTCAGAGTTTGGTGAGTGAGACGCCTATGGACAGATGTGACATAGAGGCAGGTTTGCAAAGGGACAGTCATTTAATGAATGGAACTGGCCAGAAATGCCCGTCCAAATTCAGGAAACAAGGATCAAACCTCATCCATACTGAGTCTCTTCATTTCACGACATGACGAGCTAGCAACTTAATATCCTGTCAGAACTACTAGTAGAGACCTCATCTTTCTCCCAAAGAGGATCCAAATGTTCTAGGTTCAAAAGCACGTTTTGAAATACTGAACAGAGGGAAAAAAAGAACCTGAACTCAAAATAAGGTTGCAGCAGGATACCACCACAAGATGGCGCTGCTGCGGTGGGCGTGGAGGAGAGGCCTGCGCAGGGCTCGGGGCGCGCGGGGGCTCGGGTTCCCAAGGCTCCGGCGCTGCGGGTCGGAGAAGGGCACCGTGCCTGGCGCGTCCTCAGTGCGCAGGGCGGGCGCGCGCGGGTGGCTCATGGCCGGGACGCTCGCTGCATAATTTCCCGCGCGCCCTGCCCGCCGCCCCTTCGGCCGTGAAGCACCAGCCGCGACGCCGAGGCGACCGTGGGCCGCCTGGGCCGAGAGCCCTGAGGATGGCTGGGACACGCCGTGAGCGCCCTGAGCCGTGCCAGGCAGCCTCCAGCGCGCCGTCCCCGCCGGCCGGCCCCGGTCCCCGACGGGCGGGGTGGCGGACACCCCGGTTGCTTCCCGCATCTGTCCTCCGCCTCCGGTAAGGGGGCCGGCCCGGGACAGGGCGCCTCGGCCAAGTCCTGCTTTTGACTTCGCTCCCGCTCCGAGGAACTGAGCGGCTCCCAGGCCACAAACAGGA
>JAQQAC010004068.1:8653604-8807778 GCA_029783875.1 Phataginus tricuspis
AGCGGGGCGGGGCGTGCGCGTCAGCCCGGGCTAGAAAAGCCAGCGCCCGCCCGCCGGATTGACAGCCGCGCCCGCAAGCAGATCCCGGCCCGACGCCGCCATGAGCGCCGCGCTCTTCAGCCTGGACGGCCCGGCGCGCGGCGCGCCCTGGGCCGCGGAACCCGCGCCCTTCTACGAGCCGGGCCGGGCGGGCAAGCCGGGCCGCGGGGCCGAGGCGGGAGGCCTGGCCGAGCCGGGCGTCGCTGTCCCCGCCATGTACGACGACGAGAGCGCCATTGACTTCAGCGCCTACATCGACTCCATGGCCGCCGTGCCCACACTGGAGCTGTGTCACGACGAGCTTTTCGCCGACCTCTTCAACAGCAACCACAAGGCGGGCGCGGCGGGCACGGGCGCCGGGGCCCTAGAGCTGCTCCCCCGCGGCCTCGCGCGCCCCCCGGGCCCCGCCGCGCCGCGCCCGCTCAAGCGCGAGCCCGACTGGGGCGACGGCGACGCGCCCGGCTCGCTGCTGCCCGCGCAGGTGGCCGCGTGCGCGCAGACCGTGGTGAGCCTGGCCGCAGCCGCGCAGCCCACGCCGCCCACGTCGCCGGAGCCACAGCGCTGCAGCCCCGGGCCCAGCCCCGCGCCCGGCCCGGTCCGCGAGAAGAGCGCCGGCAAGCGGGGCCCGGACCGCGGCAGCCCGGAGTACCGGCAGCGGCGCGAGCGCAACAACATCGCCGTGCGAAAGAGCCGCGACAAGGCCAAGCGGCGCAACCAGGAGATGCAGCAGAAGCTGGTGGAGCTGTCGGCCGAAAACGAGAAGCTGCACCAGCGCGTAGAGCAGCTCACACGGGACCTGGCCGGCCTGCGGCAGTTCTTCAAGCAGCTGCCCAGTCCGCCCTTCCTGCCTGCCGCCGGGGCCGCGGACTGTCGGTAACGCGCGGCCTGCGCGGGCGGACTCCCGACGACCTTACCTCAGCGCAGCGGCCCGAGCGAGCGCCCTGCCCGGCGGCGCGGCCGCCGCTTCCACGGGACGCGTGCGTGCAAGGAGCCTCGGCCGGATGCGGCGCCGCGGGACGCGGACAGAAGGAGCTATACGTGGTTTTCCTTAAATTATTTTTATAATGGGAGCTTTTTCTACAGCTTACTCCTACCGATGCAGCTAAGGTACATTTGTAAAAGAGGACAAGATTTTTCAGAAAAACCTTTGTATTGTAGATGAGGAAAAGACTGAGCATGCCCACTTTTTTATATTAATTTTTACAGTATTTGTAAGAATAAAGAAGCATTAAAAATCCACCCGATTCCTGTACTCGCAGTGCCTCCGCACGCCAGTGGCCCAGGACCTCGCGGGCCCCAGCTGTGTGTCCCTCGGGAGCCAGGCTTCTTGAAAGAGGGTCTGCTTTGCTTTTCAAACACGCCAACGTCGCCCTCCAAATGTTTTAACTTGCTGAGGTCTGCAAAGCACGACTAAGCTCACGTTAAGCTAGCAGTTTTCTGGGGGAAGCATCCCTACTTGGGAAGGGGGCCCCATGGAGAACAGCTGGGTGAGGTCCCCAAACTTCAGTGGGCTGCTTGAGGGGGGAAGGGCAAGACGAGGGGGCAGGTTATCCGAAGAAAAAAAAGCATGCGTAAGTCTTTTTTGGCTTTTATGGGACCTTGCTTTCACTTTCCTGTCTGTGGACAGCTTCAAGTAGATTTTCAAAGCCCCTATAAACACAAAATAACCATGAAGTCGATGAAAAAGGGCAGTCACAAAGGTACTTAAAGCGGGGTATACTGCCAGTCATTGTAGTGTTTCAAAGCTTAATCTGGACAAATATATAAAGCCGTTTGCTTTTTCCGCAATGAAAGTGGGTACTCGGCACCCTTTCTTGTTTCTGGCTGCTGCATCTATGTTACGTAATTAATTAGTCACAGCCTGTTACGATTATATTGTTATAAGGGGGAAACAAAATCTTTAGTGTCTATAGATAATACATGGTTTTATGCATAATTTAAATCTCCTCTTTAAGTTTGTAATCTTGGCTTTGTGCAGTCCCCAGCATGATTAAACAAGCCTATTTAGGGCCATCTCTCTCTCTAGAGCTCAGCTATAATCAGGACAGTTACCTATGCTTCAGGGGCAACCGTTTTACCTTTGACATAATTTCCCAGAACATTTTCCCCAAAATAGGGAACTGCAAAATGCTTAGGTCGGACATTTATTGTAGCAGAACAGTAATATCACAGTATGGGACAAAAGTTTAAGCTTTGCAGGGTGTTCTTTGGGGGAATGTTAAAACAAATATTACAAAAAAAATCATGAGACAGTAAAATGTAAACATTTCAAAATTACAACTCAACAAAATTTTTTTCTATGTATATAATTTTACTTAAGATAAATGCAAAATGAAGACTTCTAGCTTATTTAAGCTTTAATGACACATTCCTAAATTTTCAGAGGTAATAAAAATATGTAACTGTAGAAAAAAATTTTGATTTATAGCTTACAAAACCGTTTACTAACATTTGCCCCTGAAAATTCTAAGTTCCACTTCAAAATCACTAAATACATTTTATGTACTCTGCCCAGAGTTAATAAGTAACTGGCAAAAACCACCACCACCACCCTTGCAGGCACATTGCAAAGTTCACGGGTCCTGCAGCGACCGACGGTGTTCAGAAGGAGCTCTGCCTGCACTCAGGAGCTCAATTTCCTCCAGGCCGATGCAGCTAGTCGGGTGGGTGGTTATGGACTGGACAGAACAGCTCAACAAAGCCACCTCCTTTCCGAGGACACTCTTCACTTCGTAACTCTGCAGCGATAAAAGGCACGCTGGTTAAAGCAAACAGAGTTAGCCCTGGACATTCTGTTCCCAACAACACAGAACACCAAAGAGCAGAGGGCCGTCGCCCAGTGCATGACTTTCCCCTCTTCAAATGTGACAGTAATATGGGTCAGGAGGGGAAAATTAAGAGCTCCAATAAAAGCCCTATTTATTACAGCAAATGAAGGAATTGCTTTTTTTCTGATAAATCAATGTTTTTACACAAGAACACTTAAAGGATATTAATACTATCTTTTATTAATGTTAGTGGATGTGATGATAACCATCTCCCTGCTGGCTGTTGTAGGGGAGAAACTGGCAGGAAAAGGATTTGCCCTGTCTTTTCAGCTGGGAAGGCCGGGGGCTGGGCCATCAGGCTTGTGGCTGCCTCCTTTAGGACACTTCCCCAATCTAGCAACATATCTGGTCAAGTGGTTTCCTGGTACTTTGCTCCAAATCTCTCTCCTTAATAGGATCCCATTTCTTCTAGAGTTACCCTGAGTTAAACACCTCTGTGTGTAGGAATCTTTCTCTTCATTCTATTGTATGAATATTTTATGGGGATTGATTAATCTTGGGCAAGTTTCATCTCTAGATAGGAACACAACACACTGGTGGCAGGAGGGCCAGGTGAAGGGGTTAGGGGCATGGCTGTGCACTGCTTGGTCTCTACAGATCACATCTCATGACATTTTCTTCCTGGGGTGGGGTGGCACTAATCAGAGGCCCAAATGCATAGGAATAAATCACATCTCTGGCCTCACCAGACACGGCAGCCCTAGGAGGTAATGTGTTGCCTAGACATGCCTTTGCTGCCACTTGCAGGGTGATCAGGGGTATCTCACCCCTCCTGGGTGTGAGACACCTGACATCTCTACAACAGCTGGGTTTGGTTTGAATCAACTCACCCCTACCTCCACTGAAGCATCTTGGCAAAGGAGACAGGCTGGAGTGGTCAGACAGCATGGTCAAAGCAGGCCCATGTCTGCTACCCCTTGGTGCCCTCCTGCCAAGAGTGGCACCTCACTGCCACAACCTGGGTCTGGGCTAGGCTCATGACTGGCTTCGTGGGAGCAAAGGGCAGGAGAAGGGACACTGTGTGGCCGTGGAAGGGAGTAGCTTCTGCTTGTCTCTCTTGGGACCCAGACACATGCTGTGAGGGTCGCAGCCAACAGGCACACGACAGCTGGCCGGGGACTAAAGGGCTTCTGTGACCCTAGCCCAGCCTTTGGGCACCAGCCGGTGACTAGAGGAGCAGGGCTAAGGTGCCCCAGCAGAGCCCTGTCCAAACCACAGGTCTGTGTGGGAAGTATACAAGCCACTGGGCTTTGAGATGGGTTTTGTATTGAAGCAATAAATACGAGGATCAATCCGGGATGGGAACACTCTCTAATGCCAACCACAGCAATGCTCTGGTTTCCCATCTCTAAGATGGTATGGTGTGAAATACCCAGGCTACTCAACATGATCTGTGAAGAGTTGCGGCTTTATTGTAAAAAGTTAGAGTAAGGTCGACAGGATGATTTAATGCAGTGATGGGGCAGTGAGCATGGCTGCTCAAGATGGGTGAAGAGATGGAACTAAAACTATATGACTCGGGCTCACACGTGACTGAGATGGCAGTGCACGGTCACTCCCTCTGTCACCCCCCGAGGGATTATTATGAGCCCACACGGGGCCTGTCCCTGAAGAGGTGGCAGTGAGCAAGACAGAGCCTCAGGGTTGGGGATGCACAGGTGGGATGGGGGGGTCAGCATACAGCTGGGGCCTGGGACCGTCTGCATGACGGCTGGCCCTGCATGTGTGTGGGGGAGGCAGACAGCCCCATTCCTGCTCTCTGTGGGGTAAAGGCATGGGATTCCAACTTGAAGAAAAGTCAGCAGAATATCATTTCTTTATAAAGATTCAATAATAACTATGTCATTTATAAATGGAGATTAAATTTCAAATACTTTATATTTAGGGGAAATTAACATGGAGAGGTTACAATGCAGGGTTCACACATGGTAAGACCCATCCCTGTTTTTAAAATTACAATATACTTTCCTCTTCTCTAAGCTAAGGAAACAAACTCCAAATTTCATGTCACTGTAATGTTACCTTTGAGACCAGACATGGACAATAACAACCAGTCCCATTGTTTTTACGCTGCCACTTGACCACCTTAGAGCAGAGGCAGTGAACCTAAGCTCATGCATCCCATTCAGAAACTCCATCTGTCCCCCGGGGTGGGGCTATGTTCTGGTGGGAAGTTCTGACATGATTCTTTGGATTTTGGTGAAGGTGCATGCTCACCCAGAAAACCAACAAGAGTCTAGACTTGAAACCTGTGTCTATACCTGTGGCAGATGTTTACACAGAGGTCCTTTAATACCTGTCTTCCTTCTATCAGTGCCTCCCGGGCCAGATGCGGAGCTCTGATTCTCTCCGCTGCTAGTAAAGTTGGGGGCAGCGGTCACGAGCCCCCTAAAAGGTGCCTGCAGGCTTAGAGCTTCTTCCAGCTGCAGGGGCATCAGCTCAGGTGACGGAGCACACACAGACGGACAGCTAAGGCTATCGCTACTGTGCCCTGCACCCAAGGTGTGTGTGCACACGCGTGTATACATACACACACACCCCCACACTTAGGTACACACGTCATTTTGAGCTCTTTATAAGTAGGGTTTTCCCTATGGGAATATGTAAGTATGTAATAAGCATGTATGTGTGAGACAAGTTTAATGTGTATAAACCGGCCTCAGTCAGAAGGAAATTGAGTAAATGAGGAAGTTTTCTGCCAGGGCCTCTGGCTGGTCTCTGGGTCCCTACAGAGAGGAAGGGAGTTCAAGGGCTACTCATCCCTGGGGGCCTCCCAGGGGAAGCACCAGGCCACTGCCCTGGAGGCCTGCAAGGACCCAGTGGGATGTTAGGCTGAGCCTGGGAGGGCTCAGCCCTAGTCCCTCGAGGAAGTGCAGGTCAGACACTTCACCTTCGTGTGTGTGTGGCACGGCAGGTGTGTGTGTGTGTAGCGGCAGGTTATGTGTGTGGTGCAGCAAGCACGTATGTGGAGACCAGGTGAGTTGTGTGCTATTCCGAAGCGGTGTTTGTTTTAGTTTGTTTAGCTTGTGGATGTTGGTTCATTTTGCTATGTGTTTTCCCTAAGCAGGAATTTTCCCAACACTTTCCCCCATTTTCTACAAAAACATCTTTCCTGGTAACCGAGATCTGCCATCTTTAGCCCCTGTCTAAAACCCCCAACCATGGACACCTCCAGTCCATCAGCCTGAACTAGCAGCTCGCCCTCCTTTCTTCCTCCTTCCCTCCCCCAGGGACCAAGGGCTGAGGCAACAGGGGATCAATCCCCAGGTGCCGCTGCCTCCACCCCCCACTGAACACACACACTCCAGTCGGAGTAGAGCAGAGACGCACAGGGCCATGCCGCCCCTCCCACCAGGGCTGGCTCCTAACTGCCTTGTGGTTGCTTGTCGGGAGAACAATGACTCTCCCCTTGTGGGACCTCTCTGCAAGCAACAGGGACAGTGGCTAAGAGCCTTGCACTCTGTTTTTTTGGCAGTAAATGTGGTTTCTTCTCCAGTGGGGTGTTGGGCAGATTAAGAGAAAAATGTGAGAAAAGTGAGTATGGCTCTTGGTCCATTGTAATTATCTACTTACATTTTACTTTTAAACAATCAGGAAATACTTGTTTATAAACCCTCCTACAGCCTGGTCTAAACATTAATCTCTGTTTGCAAAGCAGCTCCTTAGAGGAAGGCTTGGTGCTGGGTTGGGGGCAGAGGTGGTCACTGACTGGCTTTACAGAGCCATGCCCAGGGCGGGCTTTCTCCCAGGGAGGGAGCCAGAAACTCTTTTGCAAGCTCCACAGGCGACTGATTCTATCCTGAAATCAGAGCTGGGAACCGTAGTCAGACCAGTGGTCCTCACAGATTCTCTTCATGGATTTATCCGCATTCCTATTTAATCCAAACTCTGATAGTCATGGTCCAGATGAAAGAGTGTAAATGGCTGCTCCACCTCCTGGTGCCGCCAGCCCCTCCAGAGGTGCAGCAGGGAGGGGCTGGGGGCTGGCCAGGGGCCAGAGATGGCCGGGCGACTCTGTAGGATGGATCCAGTCAGCCTGGAACTCTGGCTGGGATCAGAGCTGGAATTTGGCCATGGGAACACATCAGAAAATCCTGCAGATGGTAAGCCTCACCATTCAGCACGACCTCAGGCACTGGCCCTGGTCTGCTGCCTGGATGTGGGCTCCAGTGCTGGTCACAGGAACGACCATCAGTCGGTCCCAACCGCCCTTCCTGGGGCTCAGAGACTTCATGGGCTGCTGTGGTGCTTTTGAATAGCTCTGCCGAGACAGAGGTGGTGTCTTGAGGATAGACCTCCCTCGTTTATGAAGGCCGGGTTTCATTAAGAAGAAACTCTTTGGCCTGTAAGTTATGTACACTGGGTGGTGGCTGCCTTGGGGGAGCACACCACTTAATATTAAGTCTCACCACAGTCACTCTCAGGGCAGGCAAACCAGTTCTGAAAAATAACGGTAAAGTTTCCAGTTACTCAGACTCTGAAATACTGAGCAATTAAAAAAAATACGTCTCAGGTATTTCTATTAACATGAAAGCATGCCAGTAGCACTTGAAATCTCAAGACCGTCTTACCATAATCAAAACCAGGGTACATATTCATTGCACAGTGATCAGGAAATAACTTCAGTTCCAAAACGGAAAGGGTGCCGCTAGCAGACATGTGCACTGATGGCAGTGAACGCTGAGTGACAGCAGTGAGATGTGTCCCTGTCCCAGAAGAGGCTAAACAAGGCACGCACACAATCCCGTCCCGGGCCTTTGTTGTCACCAGCAGTTCATGGGGGTGGGTCTTCATCTGGGGAACGACCTGCTCACTTGGGGCTTGAGAGCGTAAGGACCCCCACCTGGGCTGGGAGCCCGGACTTACCCCATCCTCGCAGGCAGCGCACCTCAGGAGGGAGGAAATACTGCTCTGTAGCAGCTGCAACGACAGGGTAGACAGGTGGGTGAGGTGCTACACCTGTGGTAGGGGGTGTGTCTCAGGCGCTCACATTAAATCTAAACCACCTTCTTTGGCAGCTTCCATCACAAAGCCTTCGAATGTGACTTTTAAGCCACAGACCTGGAAAGGCTGTGCTCCTGAGCGGAGTCCCTCCACCCTTTCCCAGGGCGGAGGCACCAGATGCAGCCTCTCCAAGCCCACGAGTCAGAGTGGCCCTGCTCAGCTCCTACCTTGACCCTTACTGTGCACTGGGGCCGCGAGGGGCAGTCTAGGAAGACCTGCAGGTGCCTTCGGAGAAGAGGAGAGGTGACCACACGGAAGCAGTCCCCACAGAAGAAGGAGCTTCTGTTGTTTGGAAACACAGAAAAGACAAGACTCAAAAAGGAACAAAGCATTCGAGTCTAGCAGCAGACAGACATTTTTCTAATTATGAATGTTTGCTTAGATAGGAAAGGAGGATTTTCTTTCAGAAACAAAGTTCCTGAAAAAGGTCAGAAGCTCCCTGGGTCACCCTGTTTTGGGCATAAATGCCAGCCTCCGGCTAACAGCTGCATGGGCACAATACTTCCCAGAGGACGGAAGTGACTCTTGGGCAGGGAAGCCTCATCCCAGCTGTGCCTGGATGACAGCACACATCCCCTGAAGCCAAGGGGGCTTCGGCGCGGCAAGGGGAAGTCAGAGCTTCCCATCTGACTAGACAGGAACACCTACTTTCAGTCACCAGCATTTATGCTCCTTATTGCTATCAAGTGAACCTATGATTCATACTCTTCTTGTCTCTTAAATACAATCTAGGGGTGACTTTTTCCTACATATAGCCACCAACCCAGGCCATGTCGACGAGATGCTCGCCCTTTCTGTATGAAGTGGAAAGTAGTAACCATGCCGTCTTTCTATCTGTCATGAGACAAAGTCTACTGGGGAGGCCCGAGGGCAGCACTGATAGCCGTCCCCAGACCCTGGCCCTGGAGGGGTGCTGGGCAGCAAAGGGATGCCTGCTCATGTAGCTGCTCACTGGTCTCTGGAGTCTGCACCCTGAAGAGGATAAGCTGTATGGTTATCAGCATTGTCTTATTTGTTCACATTTGCCCTGAGTTTTCTTTTCTCTCCAGACTGATAACAAAATAGCTAATAATAAAACCTGACTCTTTTCTCTTTCAAAACAGGAGGAGCTGCAAGGAGCAGCAAAATTCCTTGTTACAAATAAAGAAAACACACCCTCCACCATGGCCTCTTTCCTCAGTTTCCCACTTGGAGCTCATGCCTGGCCCCTGGCGCAGGGGAAGCTGGCCCACCAGCAAGGCAGTGGGGTATCCAGGACCAGGATGCTGCTGCCCTGGGGTATTTGAGGCTGGCCTCTGCCCCCTTACCTGTCTTCTGGGCTCTGTTCCAATCTCTCGTTGCCACACAGGTCACACGTAGGCCATGAGAAAGCAGTGCGTTCGTCCACACCAACCACGGTGCCTAGACCCAAGTGAGAGCAAAGCCAGGCTCAGAGGGGTTTTCTGACTCCCAATTCCTCTTTGCTCCTCAGGACACATGTGATGACATTAGGCACCTCTGATTTTGTCTCACTTTTGAGTTTATACAAAGGTTCCTAAGCTTTCTATAGTTGCTGCTTATGGCACAAATTAAGCTACAACAGTAAAAAGTAAGCTTTACAGCTTGCCCACATACTACAGGACCATGTGTTTTCACTTCTGCCTGACTTTCTCTGGTCTTTTCCAGATGCACACACATGGAAATCACCACAAGCAAGCGCTGGGGCCGTGTCGCCCTCTGCCGTGCAGGCTGCTGTGCCTGCCTCGCTGGTGTTCCATCTGCCAGCTGCATCCATCCCCACCTCCGCCCTGGACTTGTAGGTCCCAGATTACTTTAGTGGAGAGGCAGTGATATCTTTCTACTGTATTGAGATCCTTTCCTCAGGACAGGTTCCTGGAAGCAGAGTTACTGTGTCAGAGTATTAGAGATGAAGAAACACCCTTTCAGAAGATGTTCCTCCCGGATTTCTGACTCACATGGTCACTTATCATTCAGAGTGCCAGCTTCACGGCACTGCATGCATACCAGCATCATTCACCTTATATATTTGCATCATTCACAGGGGGTGGAATTCCATATCTTAGTTTCCACTTCTTTGATAAGGGAAGAAATATTCTTATTGGTTTGTTAATATCTTCTCTTATGTGATTTCTCTGGTTTCCTTGTTTCTTTTTTACTCTAACATTTGTGATTTATTTATTCAACAGATATGTACACAATGCTATTTACTATGGGATATATGTGTATGACATATGTGTGGAATGTACATGTGGCACTAAAAACATACAGATGAATGCTACAATCCCTACTCTCATGGACCCTACAGTCTGGTTGACAAAGCAAATAAATAAAGTATAAAAATATCATGCAGTATGGGAGAAAATATTTGCAAAAGACATATTTGACAAAGGACTGTTATCCAAAATGTATAAAGAACTCTTAAAACTCAACAATAAGAATACCAACATTGTATGTCATCAGGGAGTTGCAAATTAAAACAACCATCAGATACCACTCTACACCTTCCACAACACTGACAACACCAATAGCTGGTGAGGTTGTGGAGCAAAAGGAATTCTCATTCACTGCTGGTGGGAATGGAAAACGCCACAGTCACTTTGCAAGGCAGTTTGGCAGTTTCTTAAAAGCCCAGCCTAGCATAGTCTTACCATATGATCCAGCAGTCATGCTCCTTGGTATTCACCCAAAGGAGGTGAAAACCTATGTCCACACAAGATCCTGCACACAGATGTTTATAGTAGCTCCATTCATAATCACTAACACTTGGAAGCAACTAAGATGTCCTTCAGTAGGTGAGCAGATAACCTGTGGTCCATCCAGACAATGGAATATTATTCAGTGCTAAAAAGAAATGAGCTATCAAGCCATGAAAAGACATGGAAGAACTTTAAGTATATGGCTTAAAGAAGCCAGTTTGAAAAATAAGATAAAGTAATATGCTTCCAATGACATGACATTCTGGAAAAAGCAAAACTTATACAGACAGTACAGAAATCTGTCAGTGCCAGATGTGAAGGGGGAGGAAAGAAGAACAGATGGAGCCCAGGGACTGTTAGGGTGGTGAGACTATCACATGCAGTGTGAACACTTGTCATTATACATTTGTCCAAAGCCTCAGAAAGCACACCACCAAGAGCGAGCCCGTACGTAAGCTGTAGACTCTGGTGATGGCGACGTGTCAGTGTAGGTTCATCAGTTGTATAAAACGTACCATCTGGGGGGAATGTTTATGGGAGAAGGGTGTGCATGTGTTGAGGTGGGAGTATATGGGAAATCTCTGTTATCTTCTGTTCAATTTTGTTATAAGCTTAAAACTGTTCTAAAAAATGATCTAGTTTAAAAAAGTACCATGAAATAAATGCTCAATTGAGAAATGAAAAAGACACCCCAGAATGCAGAAGGGAGGCCATCTAGGCTGGCAGATGATCAGGGAAGGCTTCCTGAAAGGGTCATGAGGTGGGGCTGCCGGTGGGGAGTGGGGACACAGGCTGACCCTACCCTGAGGTGGGGCTGGTGGCCAGATAGGCATAAAGAAAAGGGAGGGGACACAGCTATGAAGGGGGCAGACATGATCTTTGAGGGTCTTTTGGGGATCTAACACTTGACCTTACAAGGGAAGTGTAATTATAAAAGTGGGATTGAGATGGTCTCTAATTTTCTTGGAATGTCAAGCATTATAGATATCATCTAGGTATAATGACAAATCACAGACTATCCTTGTTGAAAGTGGTGAAAACTAGACATCTGAAAAAATGTAAGATGTGACCTAAGTTCCCAGAAATACAGAAGAGTCATCTTTACCACTTTTATTAGAACAAGCATTAGGAAAAAATTTATCTGTAGAGGATAAAACAGAATTATGACAACTAACTTGGCTTGATTTATCAAAATGTATTCATGCGATGCATGCTTGAATGACTTCTTAAAAATGGAAATAATAGATCTTGATTTTGAAAGGCTGCCCCAGCTAATTTCATTGTCCTTGCAAATCTAATCAAGATTGAGTCAAAGGGATGAAAAGAAAAGTCAATAAGAGCTTATAATACAGCCAGAAAGAAGTGTCGATTAATTCATAACAGGCAGAAGCAAAGTAGGGCCAAGAGGGAGAAATGGGCTCCTGTCCCAGGGATCTGCGTGCCCAGCATACAGCAGTACTTGGTAGGCATCTGATAGTGAATGAAAAGAAGACGGCTACCAAGCTGGTCCCTTCACCCCAAGGTACCTTTGGGTGTTAACAGCAATTACATTTATGTAGGATTAAGCAATTTCCTTCCAACAGGGAACAAGACATAAGTTGAAGAAATGTATTTCATCTGGGGTCTACACACCATTGGAAATCCCTCTGGCAACCCTAAATGAATACCAAGGCATGGCTGGGAAGTGTACTATTAAATTGTTAATATCTGGAACATTCACTAAAATGAGTATCAGAAGATAATCAATTTTCATTAGAGTTTGGGGATTGTAATGCCAAATTCATCCTCTGGCTGCAATTTACTATTGAAAGCCTTTACTTTCCTTGTCTTATTTACATAAATCTGTTGTAATTAGTTTTGGGAAAGGTGTATCACATTTTTTAGAACATCTTTTAAAAAAGGTTCTTTCGCAGGGTCCTGTGGGAAATGCTTCAGGCCTTCCTCTCTGGAAGCACAGTGCTTCCTGTCCAGCAGGGGCCCATGGCAGCCATGTGTTCTGGGCGATCTACGATATCCTGGAACTGTAAGCCTGGCTCAAAATTTTCTTCAGTGGCTTTTAACACTCTGCCACACCCTCCTGCCCCTTTTTACTGACTGGAAGAAGTTGGGTTTTAGAAATTTTTCTCCTAGTTAGAGGCTGAAACCTGGTTTGCAGCAAGACCCTGCTACCCTTCCTGAGGAGACATTATAAAACGTGTGCTTGCTGCATCCATATCCACAGTGCTGGCAGGCAGTGGGAAAAGAGGCAGGGAGCAATGCAAGGAAGACAAAATCAATGCTACAGAACTTTCTCACTGCCAAAATAAACTGGTAAGAAGTCCCTGCATACTCTGGGAGCTGATGTTGGGGGAGTGAGAAGGTGAGAAGGCCATCATGGAGGCTGCATTTTCTAGGAGTGCTTAAAGCCTTCTTCTGTACAGGTGGACAATGTTGTTCTCAGACTAGCTTCCAGGGCTGACTATGAGTTTGTTCAAGCCCTGTTCAGGGAAAATGCCAATTGTTCTGCAAGGTCCACACCACTGCTGGAAACCTTAATGCCCAGCTGATTCAGCTGCTGCTGAGAGCTGCCCAATTCCTAGCACTGATTTCCTGCAGATGGTGGAAGAGCCCGCTTGTGGCTATGCTTTGGAAAGCCACCACTCAACTTTCTTGGACCAGGATAGGCCTAGCAGGGCAAGGGGAGGTCCTGGAAGGGCTGTTTGCTATTGTTACATCACAGAGCAGTGGGGACTCCAGCCTTGCATGGATGTGATGGAGTCAGACCTGGGCAAACCCACAGCTGGCTGGAGGCAGAGCAGGGAGCCTCCGTCCCTTATCCATCAGTGGAAACTGGTGGGGATCCCAGCCTCTGCCTTGGCTGGGGCCCTTCTGCATGGGAGGCTGAGCCAATCTCTGCTATTTTGCAGCCAGGGCTTTGTTTTCTCCTAATCCGTAGTTAATGGGTGTTTATCAGAGGATCTGACTGCACTGTGGTAACAGTCTGTTCACATCTCTACCTGACCTACCTGCAGGCCTGCAGGACAGCTTCAGAGACCCACAGGGAACTCCACATTACAATGATGATATGTGAAGGAAAATGATGTAGGTCTACATTACAGAAGGAATAAATGAAGGTAAAATAAAATCTTTTACATTTGTTTTCTAAATTGACCTAAAAGATAATAATTTGTTTAAAAAATAAGAACAATGATGTGTTCAGTGAAAGGGTAGGTGAAGTGAATAGCAGCAGTATCATAAAGGATGGAAGGGAGGAATTAAGAATATCGTTATGTCATTTGCCCCTCCCAGGAAGCAGGACAATGTTCTTTGAAAGTGGATTTGATTGCCTTTAAGTGTGTCCTGCAAATTTTACGGCAACCACTAAAAAATTTAAAGAAGTCTAAGTGATATGCTAAGGGAGGAGAAAATGGAACCATATGAGATGCTCACTTAAAGTGAGAAAAGGTAGGAGAATAGATGACAAAAAGACAAACAAGAGCAATGAGTAGAAAACAGTTATATGATACATACTAATCCAGTCATACAAATATTCATTTTGAATGTGAGTGGTCTAAATACACAACTTAAAAGAGACTAACAGAGTGGACAAAAAAATGAGAGCCAACTTTGTGGTTTACAGGAAACCATTTCAAATATAAAGGCATATAGAGATTAAAAGAGTAAGGTGATGGAAAAAGATATACTACCCAATGCTAACACCAGTAAGGGAAAAAAGTTAGAATATCTGTATTCATTTCACACAGAACAGACTTCAGAGCAAGGAGAATGATAAGGGATAGAGAAAGGCATTAAATTATGGAGGGGTCAATTCACCAAGAAGATACAACAATCCTTAACGTGTGTGCACCTAACAGCAGATTGTTTAAATATATGAAACAAAGTGAGAGAACTACAAGGAGAGATAAAGAAGCCATGTTACATTTTATATATGATCTTTGGAGACCTCAATACCCCTCTGTCAGTGACTGAGCAATCCCCAGGCACACAATTGGAGGGATGTAAGGTGAACTAACAGCACCAGCAGTCTATTGGCTCCAACTGACATTCAGAGAATACTTCATCCAGCAACAGCAGAATAAATGTTCTTCTCAAGCTCACATGGAACATTCATCAAGACAGACCACATACTGGGCCAGAGAACACACCTCAACACATTTAAAAGTATAGGAATCATACTAAGTATGTTCTTAGGTCACAATTTAAAGAGAACTCAATAAATAAAGACAGCTGGAAAATCCCAGGATATTTGGAGATTAAACAACATACTTCTAACATATGGGTCAAAGAAGAACTCTCAAGAGAAATTAAAAAGTATTTTGAATTAAATGAAAATAAAATGCATCAAAACTTGTGGGATGCAGCAAAAGCCATGTTTAGAGAGTTACAGCACTGAACTCACATTAGAAAATATCTAAAATTGATAATCTAAGCTTTCTTCTTAGGAAACAAGAAAAAGAGAAGCAAATTAAAACCAAAGTAAAGAGAATATAAACAATAATAAAAATTAGAGCAGAAATCAATGAAATTGAAAGCAGGAAATCAATAGAGAATATCAGGAAACCCAAAAGTTGATTCTTTTAAAAGATCAATAACTATTGACAAATTTTTAGTTAGGCTAACCAGGAATAAAAGAGAGAAGAAACAAATTATTTGTATCACAAATGGAAGAGGGGGCCATCATTACTGAGCCCATGGACATTAAAAGGATAATAAAGGAAGGTTGTGAACAACTCTGGGCTTACAATTTTGGTAAGTTAGGTGGAATGGACCAATTCCTTGAGATACACAATGTAGCAAAGCTCACAAGAAGTAGATGATCTGACTAGATATATCCATTAAAAAGACTGCATCAATAATTCATAATCTTCCAAAACAGAACCAATCACAGGTGGTGAATTCTGCCAAGCATTTAAGGAAGAAATTACAGCAATCTCTTACAATCTCTTCCAGAAAATAGAAATAGAGGGAATATTTTTTAATTCATTCTATGAGGAGAGTATTAACCTGATACTAAAACCAGATAAAGACATTATAAGAAAGGGAGAACTACAGAACACTATCTCTCATGAACACAGACATAAAAGTCTTTAACAGAATATTAGTAAATCTAACCCAACTACATAAAACAAGATTATATCATGACCAAATGGAATTTATTCCAGGTATATATATGGCTGGCTCAATATTGAAAAACCAATTAATATATGTATCATATTAGTGCACCAAAGAAGAAAAATCATATGATCATATCAAAGATGTAGTAAAAGTGTTGACAGAACTCAACATCCATTCATGATAAAACTCTCAGTAATCTAGGAATAGAGGAGAACTTCCTCACTTTGATAAAGAACATCAATAAAAAACCTACAGTTGGAACAAACCAATAAAGAAGTCATGTGATTTAAGAAACAGTGAAACAAACCTAAATGAGAAATACAGGCAAGCCTCATGACAATAGTGGAGAGCAGAGCAACTAGCCTGAACCCCCTGGTTCAGAGGGAAGAAGGCTCCAGAAGGAAAATTACAAAGAAAAGAATCACTTCAATGATTTGCCACCAGTTTTGAGAGTTTGGAAAAAAAAAATGGGGTGCATGGCAGGCAATGAAAGGAAAATAAAGGTCAATATAAAACTCTATGAAAAAAATCATACAAAAAAGGAAATAGAACTGTGGCATACTATTTTCCTGTTCAGCACGAAATATTTATATAATAATAATAAAAATACCATTTATTGGTTTTCATTTTTGAAAATCAACCTGTAGACAAAATGTACAAGGTTTAATTATGGTTACAGAACAGAATATTATCAATTTTAACAATATAAAGTACAGAGACAACTACACAGTGCAGGAAAAGGACAGGCGAGCCAATTTTTCTTTTCAAAGTGTAGAATAAAGAGATACTATCTTTAGCGATGCAACAAAAAGTAAATAAATAAAACCCCTCCAGCTAACATCATATTTAATGGTATGAAAGTAGATGCTTTCCCCTTGAGATCAGGAACAGAGCAAAAAGTTCCTTCTCACAATTTCTATTAAATGTAGTATCAAAAGTCCCAGCTAATAAAATTAAGGCAACAAGAAGAAATAAAAGGCATATGGATTGGGAGAAAAAGGACTGTCTTTATTCACAGATGACATAATTTTCTATGTAAATATCCCAAAGAATCAACAAAGAACTAGAACCACAAAGTGACTGTACCAAGGTTGCAGGATACAAGGGTAAATACAAAAGACAATTGCATTCCTATATACTAGCAAAGAACGAATGGACTTCGAAATTAAAACCCAACATGATTTACATAAGCAGTAAAATAAATGAAATACTTAGGTATAAATGTAACAAAATATGTACATGCTGCAAGAAATCCAAGACCTAAATTAACAGAGAAATATTCATGTTAATGGTTAGGAAGACTCAACAGTGTTAAGGTGTAAATTTGTCCTAAGTTGATCTATAGATTTAACTCAATCCTAATCAAAAGCCCAGGAAGTTATATTGTGGATATCTACAAACTGATTTTAAAGTGTATACGGAAATGCAAAAGACCTAGAATACCCAAGACAATAGTGAAGAATAACAATAAAGTTAGAGGACTTGACACTCCTCAACTTCAAGATATACACAGAGCTACCATAATCAAGACAGTGTGGTATTGGTGAAAGAACAAATAATTGATGAAACAGAAGAGCCCAGAAATAGACTCAAATAAGTGCAGTTAACTGATCTTTGATAAAGGAACGAAAACAATGCAATGGAGAAAGCATAATCTTTTCAACAGTGTTGGAACAACTGGATAGCCACATGGAAAAAAATGTCTAGGAAAAGACCTTACACTTTTCACGAAGTTTAACTCAAAATGGATCACAGACCTAAATGTAAAATGAAAATCTACAAAACTCCTAGAGAAAATCTGGATGACCTTGAGTTTAGGACTTCATTAGAATTAAAACTCTGGTCTGCAAAAGACAGTGTTAAGAGAATGAAAAGATGAAGCACAGACGGGAGAAGATATTTGCAGAAGACATCAGACTGTTATCCAAAATATACAAAGAACTCTTAAAACTCAACAATAAGAGAATGAACAACCCAATTAAAAAATAGGCCAAAGACCTTCATGGTCCACCAGAGAAGATATAGATGGAAAATAAGTATATGAAAAGATGTTCAACATCATATGTCATTAGGGAATTGCAAATTAAAACAATGAAATACTACTACACACCTATTAGAATGGCAAAAATCTAAAACACTGAGAACACCAAATGCTGGTGAAGATGTGGAACAACAGGAACTCATATTCACTGATGATGGGAATGCAAAATGGAATAGCTACTTTGGAACACAGTCTGGCAATTTCTCACAAAGTTAAACATAGTCTTACCATATGATCCAACAATTGCACTCACTGGTATTTATGTAAATGCGTTGAAAACATATCCACAAAAAAGTCCACACATCAATGTTTATAACAGCCATATTCATAACTGCCAAAACAGAGAAGCAACAAAGATGTCCTTCAGTAGGTGAATGAGTAAATAAACTATGGGACACCCAGACAGTGGAATATTATTCAGCACTAAAAACAAATGCACTATCAAACCAAGCCAAGACACAGAGAAACCAACCTTAAATGCATATTGCTAAGTGAAAGAGGCTAATCTGAAAAGGCTATCTACAGTGTGATTTCAACAATCTGGAAAAGGTAAAACTATGGAAACAGTAAGAAGACCAGTAATTGCCAGGTTTTTGAGGTGGGAGGGAAGGAGGGAGACATGAAAGGTGGAACATGGGATTTTTTAGGACATTGAAACTATTCTGTATGATACTGTACTACATGATATTATGCATTTGTTAAAACCAAAAGAACTGCATGATATGAAGAGTAAAGCCTGGCTTGCCCAGGTGTAGGGGCACTGGTTCCCCTGGGTGTGGGGACTCTGGGCTTGGCCACTCTAGCTTGCTCCCAGATCACTTTGCCCTGGCTGGCTGTGCCTTCTCAGAGAAGGTGAATCCCCCTGCTACTGGCTTTTCTGAATGTGGTGGGACTGGTTGGAAATGACTGACATTTAAAGCCCTTCCACAACACTTAAGATGGAGAGGTTGCCTCCCTGCTCAGGTCACTGGAGCAACCTGGGGTTCTTAGGACATTTATTAACTGACTTGTTGCAAAAGGCCTAGAACTTCTGATTAACAAACCAGTGGTACCCGTGATCAGTGTCATCTCTGTGCCTGCAGGCCACCCCTACCTGGTACTGACTTCTTCCTTTCCCACCATATTCAACCTTCACATTGAGCTCTCCTAGGAAGGACCTGTTAGGTTTTCCAATGTTTCTGTATTTAAAAAAAAAAACACCAAAGATATTTTTTAAGTGGATCAACCACTTATAAAGCTAGTATGAAGCTTAAAAGACAAAGTAGTAAAATCAACTGTATTCCCAGTTACTTAAGGGATACACAAAATAAAATTTAAAAAAATGTAAGAAATGACTTCAAAAACAAAAATATGGTGGGAGGGGGGAAGTAAAATGCAGTGGTTTTAAAATGTGTTTGAACTTAGAACTGACCATTAACCTAAAATGGACTGCTATATATGAACCTCATGGTAACAACAAACCAAAAACCTATAATAGATACACAAATAATAAAGAGAAAGATTCAAATAAACAACCTAACCTTATGTGTAACAGAATTAGAAAAAGAAGAACAAAGCCTAAACTAGTAGGATGAATGAAATAATAAAGATCAGAGAATAAATAAATGAAATACAGACTAAAAAAAAAAAAAAACCCAAAACCCAAACTAAAACAAAACAACAAAAGAAAAGATCAATGGGTTCTTTGAAAATATACATAAAATCGATAAACTTTAGCTAGACTAATTCGGAAAAAAGGACTCAAATAAAATCAGAAATGAAGAAGAAGTTACAACTGACTCTGCAGAAATAAAAAGGATTATAAGAGGCTACTATGAAAAATTATATACCCACATATAGAAAAATCTAGAAAAAATGGATAAATTTCTAGAAACACACAATCTTTCAAGACTGAGCTAAGAAACCACAAATTTGAACAGACTTGATTACTGTTAATGAAACTGAATTAGTAATTAAAAACCTTCCAGAAAACAAAAGTCCAGGGACTACATAGCTTCTCAGAATTATTCTACCAAACACTTAAAAAAGAATTAATATCTATCCTTTTCAAACTATTTCAAAAAATTGAAAAGGAAAGCTTACAACTTCATTCTATGAGGCCAGCATCACCCCGATACCAAAACCAGACAAAGATATCACAATAAGAGAAAATTACAGACCAATATCTTTGATGAACACAGATGCAAAAATCCTCAACAAAATATTAGCAAACAAAATTCAACAATACATTAAAAGAATCATACCACAAATAAGTGGGATTCATTCCAGGATGCAATGATGGTTCAGTATCCACAAATTAATCTATATGACAGCACATTAACAAAAGGAACAATAAAAACCATACAATCATTCAGCAGATCATAAAAAGCATTTGACAGAATTCAACATCCATTTATGATAAAAATCTCAATAAAGTACATCAACATAATAAAGGCCATATACAACAAACCCACAGCAAACATCATATTCAATGGCAAAAAGCTGAAAGCTTTTCCTCAAAGATCAGAAACATGACAAGGAAACAAGACTCTCACCACTTTAATTCACAATAGTACTGGAGTACTAGCCACAACAATCAGACAAGAAAAAGAGAAAGCATCCAAATTGGTAAAGAAAAAGTAAAACTGTCACTGTCTGCAGATGACATGGTATTATGTATAGAAAACCCTTAAGATTCCACCAAAAAAACTGTAAGAACTAATAACTGCATTTGGTAAAGCTGCAGCATACAAGATTAATATACAGAAATCTGTTCAGTTTTTATACACTAATAATGAACTAGCAGAAAGAGAAATTAAGAAAACAATCCTACTTACAACTGCATTGAAAAAGAACAAAATACTTAGGAATAAATTTAACCAAAGAGATGAAAGACCTCTATTCTGACAACTATAAGACACTGATAAAAGAAATTGAAGATGACAAAAATAAATGTAAAGGTTTATTTCCATGATCATGGATTGGAAGAATTAATATTGTAATAATGTCCATATTACCCAAAGGAATCTACAGATTCAATGCAATCCCTATCAAAACGCCAATGGCATTTTTCACAGAACAAGAAAAACTAATCCTAAAATTTGTACTGAACTAGAAAAGACCTCAAACAGCCAAAGCAACTTTAGGAAAGATGAACAAAGGTAAAGATATCACGCTCCCAAATTTCAAACTATACCACAGATCAATAGTAACCAAAACAGTATGGTACTGGACCAAAAGACACATAGGGCAATGGTACAGAATAGGGAGCCCAAAAATAAACCCACATTTCTATCGATATATGACAAAGGAGGCAAGAATATAAAATAAAGAAATGATAGTTTCTTTAATAAATGGTATTGGAAAAAGCAGACACCTACATGCAAAAGACTGAAACTGGATCTCTGTCTTGTATCACACACAAAAATAAACTCAAAATGGATTGAACACCTAAATGTAAGACTTGAAACCATAAAACTCCCAGAAGAAAACATCGGGAGTAAACACTTGAACATCAGCATTAACAATTTTTCTTCTGGATTGGATATGTCTCACCAAGCAAGAGAAACAAAAGCAAAAATAAATAAGTGGGACTACATCAAACTAAAAAGCTCTGCACAAGGGAAACTGTCAACAAATTGGAAGGGCAACCTACTGAATAGGAGAATATATTTACAAATGAATATCAAAGGAGGGGTTAATACCCAAAGTACATTAAAAACTCATACAACACCAAAAAACCCCACGAATATTCTGATTAAAAAAAGGGCAGTTACTGAACATTTTCAAAAGAAGCCATACAGATGAAAGAGACAGATGAAAAGATGCTCAACATCACCAATCATCAGGGAAATGTGAATCAAACCACAGTGAGATACCACTTCACACTTGTCAGAATGATTTCATAGTATCAACATGAAAACTAAATAAAAACAGGAATATACTCAAAATAGAAAATATATGTCCGCTCAAAAGGTTTACAACATTCATAGCATTATTCATAATATAAAAAAAAATGGACAACAGTTGATGAATGTGTAAACAATGGTATATTCATACGGTGGAATATTCAGCCCTAAAAAGTAATCCAGTACTGATACATGTCACTTGGAACAATCCTGGAAAAGTTCTGCTAACTGAAAGCAGAAGACAAAAGAAAATACTATATCATTCCATTCATATGAAATGTTCAGAACAGGCAAATCCATAAAGACAGATGATTACATAGGATTGGCAGGGATAGGGCAGAATGGGCAGTGACTGCAAATGGACATGGGGATACTTTTTGGGGTGACGAAAATATTCTGAAACTAGTTAGTGGGAATAGTTGCACAACTGTATCAACACACTAGAAACCACTGAGTTGAAAACTTTAAAAGAGTGAATTACATGCTATGTGAATTATATCCCAATTAAGTTATTATTAAAAATAGAATGTCACTTCGTTTATTAAGCCATTGAGATGTCAAAAATATGTACACAACAGGAGGTTACTGCACAACGTTTTGAATATACTAAGTGCCACGTAAGGGCTCACTTCAAAATGGTTAATTTTCTGTTCTCGAAAAATTCACATACAGGTTTTTTTTTATTAGGGTATCATTGATATATAATCTTATAAAGGTTTTACACGAGCAAAATTGTGGTTATTACATTAACTCATATTATCAAGTCCCCCTCAACATACCCCATTTCAGTCATTGTCCATCAGCATAGAAAGATGCTATAGAGTAACTACTTGGCTATCTGTGCTTTACTGCTTTCCCCATGACCTCCTACATTATGAGTGATAATCATAATAACCCCTTATCCCTCTCTCCCCAGTGCCCCTCCACAACTCCCCTTGCTTTGGAAACCACTAGACCTTTCTTGGGGTCTGTGAGTCTGCTGCTGTTTTGTTCTTTCAGTTTTGTTTTGTTGTTATATTCCACAAATGTGTAAAATCATATGCTACTTGTCTTTCTCCATCTGGCTTATTTCACTGAGGATAATACCCTCTAGCTCCATCCATGTTGTTGGAAATTATAGGATTTGTTTTCTTTCTATGGCTGAATAATATTCCATTGTGTATATATACCACCTCTTCTTTATCCATTCATCTACTTATGGGCACTTAGGTTGCTTCCATGTCTTGGCTATTGTAGAGCTGCAATAAACATAAGGGTGTATATATCTTTTTTTTTTATTATCTGAGATCTTGTTTCCTTTGGGTAAATTCGTAGGAGTGGAATTCCTGGGTCAAATGGTCTTTCTATTTTGAGTTTTTTGAGGAACCTCCATATTGCTTTCCACAATGGTTGAACTAATTTACATTCCAACCAACAGTGTAGGAGGGTTCCCCTTTCTCCACATCCTCGCCAGCATTTGTTGTTCTTAGTCTTTTTGATGCTGGCTATCCTAACTGGTGTGAGGTGATATTTCATTGTGGTTTTAATTTGCATTTCCCTGATAATTAGTGAAATGGAGCATCTTTTCATGTGCCTGTTGGCCATTCACATTTCTTCTTTGGAGAAGTGTCTGTTCAGATCCTCTGCCTTTTTTAATCGGGTTATTTGCTTTTTGGTTGTTGAGGCATGTGAGTTCTTTATTTTGGATGTTAACCCCTTATTGGATATGAATACAAATATATTCTCCCATACTGTAGGGTAATTTTCTGTTATACTGATGGTGTCCTTTGCTATACAGAAGCTTTGTAGTTTAATATAGTCCCATTTGTTCATTTTTGCTTTTGTTTCCCTTGCCTGAGGAGATGTGTTCAGGAAAAAGTTGCTCATTTTCATATTCAAAAGATTTTTGCATGTTTTCTTCTCTGAGGTGTATGGTTTAATGACTTACATTAAGGTCTTTGATCCATTTCAAGTTTATTTTTGTGTATGGAGTAAGACAGTAATCCAGTTTCATTCTCTTACATGTAGCTGTTCAGTTTTACCAGCACCAGCTGTTGAAGAGGCCGTTATTTCCCAATTGTATGTCCATGGCTCCTTTATATTAATTGGCCATGTATGTGTGGGTTTATATCTGGGCTCTCTATTCTGTACCATTGATCTATGGGTCTGTTCTTGTACAAGTACCAAATTGTTTTGAATACTGTAGCTTTGTAGTAGAGCTTGAAATTGGGGAGTGTAATCCCACCAGCTTCATTCTTTTTTCTCAGGATTGCTTTGGCTATTCGGGGTCTTTTGGGGTTCCATATGGATTTTAGAACTATTTGTTCTAGTTTGTTGAAGAATGCTGTTCGTATTTTAAAGGGATTGCCTTAAATCTATAGATTGCTTTAAGCAGGAAAGCCATTTTGACAATATTAATTATTCCTCCATGAGCATGGGATGTATTTCCATTTATTGGTCTCTTCTTTAATTTCTCTCATGAGTGTCTTGTAGTTTTCACTTCCTTGGTTAGGTTTATTCCTAGGTATTTTATTCTTTTTGATGCACTTGTAAGTGAAAGTGCTTTCCTGATTTCTTTTTCTGCCAGTTCATCATTAGTATATGGGAATTCACAGATTTCTGTGTACTAATTTTGTATCCTGAAACTTTGCTGAATTCAGATATTATTGTAGTACTTTTGGAGTAGACTCTTTAGGGTTTTTTATGTACAATATTATGTCATCTGCAAACAGTAATAGTTTAAATTCTTCCTTACCAATCTGGATGCATTTTATTTCTTTTTTTAAAAATTATTTTGGTATCATTAATCTACAATTACATGTGCAATATTATGGTGATTAAACTACCCCCTTCATCGGGTCCCCCCCAACCAACCCCATTACAGTCACTGTCCATCAGCATAATGAGATGCTATAGAATCACTACTTGTCTTCTCTGAGTTGTACAGCCCTCCCCGTGGCCCCCACCATACATCTGCTAATTGTAATGCCCCTTTTACCCTCTTATCCCTCCCTTCCCACCCATCTTCCCCAGTCCCTTTCCCTTTGGTAGCTATTAGTCCGTTCTTGGGTTCTGTGAGTCTGCTGATGTTTTGTTCTTCAGTTTTTTTTCTTTGTTCTTATACTCCACATATGAGTGAAATCATTTGATACTTGTCTTTTTCGGCTTGGCTTATTTCACTGAGCATAATACCCTCTAACTCCATCCGTGTTGTTGCAAATGGTAGGATTTGTTTTCTTCTTATGGCTGAATAAGATTCCATTGTGTATATGTACCACATCTTCTTAATCCATTCATCTACTGATGGACACTTAGGTTGCTTCCATTTCTTAGTTATTGTAAATAGTGCTGCAATAAACATAGGGGTGCATCTGTCTTTTTGAAACTGGGCTGCTGCATTCTTAGGGAAAATTATCTTAGGAGTGAGATTCCTGGGTTAAATGGTATTTCTATTTTGAGTTTTTTGAGGAGCCTCCATACTACTTTCCACAATGGTTGAACTAATTTGCATTCCCACCAGCAGTGTAGGAGGGTTCCCCTCTCTCCACATCCTTGCCAACATTTGCTGTTTGTGTTTTGGATGTTGGCCATCCTCGCTGGTGTGAGGTGATATCTCATTGTGGTTTTAATCTGCATTTCTCTGATGATTAGCAATGTGGAGCATCTTTTCATGTGCCTGTTGGCCATCTGAATTTCTTCTTTAGAGAAGTGTCTATTCATGTCCTCTGCCCATTTCTTAATTGGATTATTTGCTTTTTGTTTGTTAAGGTGCGTGAGTTCTTTATATATTTTGGATGCCAACCCCTTATCAGATACATCATTTATGAATATATTTTCCCATACTGTAGGATGTCTTTTTGTTCTACTAATGGTGTCCTTTGCTGTACAGAAGCTTTTCAACTTGATATAGTCCCATTTGTTCGTTTTTGCTTTTGTTTCCCTTGCCCGGGGAGATATGTTCATGAAGAAGTCGCTCATGTTTTTGTCCAAGAGATTTTTGCCTATGTTTTTTTCTAAGAGTTTTATGGTTTCATGACTTACATTCAGGTCTTTGATCCACCTTGAGTTCACCTTTGTGTATGGGGCTAGACAGTAGTCCAGTTTCATTCTCTTACATGTAGCTGTCCAGTTTTTCCAAAACCAGCTGCTGAAGAGACTGTCATCTCCCCATTGTATATCCAAAGCTCCTTTATCAAATATTAATTGACTGTAAATGTTTGGGTTAATGTTTGGATTTTCTATTCTGTTCTACTGGTCTATGGGTCTGTTTTTGTGCCAGTACCAAATTGTCTTGATTACTGTGGCTTTGTAGTAGAGCTTGAAGTCAGGGAGCGTAATTCCCCGTTTGATTCCTCCTTCTCAGGATTGCTTTGGCTATTCGGGGTCTTTTCTGGTTCCATATGAATTTTAGAGTTATTTGTTACAGTTCATTGAAGAAAGCTGTTGATAGTTTGATAGGGATTGCGTGGAATCTGTAGATTGCTTTAGGCAGCATAGCCATTTTGACAATATTTATTCTTCCTAGCCAAGAGCATGGGATGCATTTCCATTTGTTAGTGTCCTCTTTATAATTTCTCCTAGGAGTGTCTTGTAGTTTTCAGAGTACAGGTCTTTCACTTCCTTGGTTAGGTTTATTCCTAGGTATTTTATTCTTTTTCATGCAATTGTGAATGGAATTGTTTTTCTGATTTCTCTTTCTGTTAGTTCGTCGTTAGTATATAGGAAAGCAACAGATTTCTGTGTGTTAATTTTGTATCCTGCAACTTTGTGGAATTCAGATATTAGTTATAGTAGTTTTGGAGTGGAGTCTTTAGGGTTTTTTATGTACAGTGTCATGTCATCAACATAGTGACAAATTGACTTCTTCTTTACCAATCTGGATGCCTTGTATGTCTTTGTTTTGTCTGATTGCCGTGGCTAGGACCTCCAGTACTATGTTGAATAACAGTGGAGAGAGTGGGCATCCCTGTCTCGTTCCTGATCTTAGATGAAAAGCTTTCAGCTTCTCGCTGTTAAGTATGATGTTAGCTGTGGGTTTGTCATCTATGGCCTTTATGATGTTGAGGTACTTGCCTTCTATACCCATTTTGTTGAGAGTTTTAATCATGAATGGATGCTGAATTTTGTCAAATGCTTTTTCAGTATCTATGGAGAGGATCATGTTTTTGTTCTTTTTTTTGTTGATGTGGTGGATGATAGTGATGGATTTTCGAATGTTGTACCATCCTTGCATCCCTGGGATGAATCCCACTTGATCATGGTGTACAATCCTCTTGATCTATTTTTGAATTCGGTTTGCTAATATTTTGTTGAGTATTTTTTCATCAACGTTCATCAGGGATATTGGTCTGTAATTTTCTTTTTTGGTGAGGTCTTTGCCCAGTTTTGGTATTAGAGTGATGCTGGGTTCATAGAAAGAGTTTGGAAGTATTCCCTCCTCTTCTATTTTTTGGAAAACTTTAAGGAGAATGGGTGTTATTTCTTCTCTATATGTCTGGTAGAATTCAGAGGTGAATCCGTCAGGTCCGGGGGTTTTGTTCTTGGGTAGTTTTTTGATTACCGATTCAATTTCGTTGCTGTTGATTGGTCTGTTTAGTTTTTCTGTTTCTTGCTTGGTCAGTCTTGGAAGGTTGTATTTTTCTAAGAAGTTGTCCATTTCTTCTAGGTTTTGCAGCTTGTTAGCATATATATAGATGGTCATAATATTCTCTTATAATTCTTTGTATTTCTGTGGGGTCCATCGTTATTTTTCCTTTCTCATTTCTGATTCTGTTTATGTGTGTAGATTCTCTTTTTCTCTTAATGAGTCTGGCTAGGGGTTTATCTATTTTATTTTTTCAAAGAACCAGCTCTTGATTTTATTGATTTTTCCTATTGTTTTATTCTTCTCAATTTTATTTATTTCTTCTCTGATCTTTATTATGTCCCTCCTTCTGGTGACTTTGGGCCTCATTTGTTCTTCTTTTTCCAATTTCAGTAATTGTGTCTTTAGACTGTTCATTTGGGAATGTTCTTCCTTCTTTAAATAGTCCTGGATTGCAATATACTTTCCTCTTAGAACTGCCTTTGCTGTGTCCCACGGAAGTCGTGGCTTTGTGTTGTTGTTGTCATTAGTCTCCATATATTCTTTGATTTCTGTTTTGATTTGTTTGTTAACCCATGGATTAATTAGGAGAATGTTCTTAAGTCTCCATGTATTTGTGAGCCTTTTTGATTTTTTTCTGAAATTTGTTTCTAGTTTTATACCTTTGTGATCTGAGAAGTTGGATGGTAAGATTTCAATATTTTTGAATTTACTGAGGTTCTTTTTGTGGCCTAGTATGTGGTCTATTCTGGAAAAAGTTCCATGTGTACTTGAGAAGAATGTGTATCCTGCCGCTTTTGGGTTAGGTCCATCTGTTCTAGTGTGTTGTTCAGTGCCTCTGTGTCTTTACTTATTCTCTGTCTGGTTGATCTGTCCTTTGGAGTGAGTGGTGTGTTGAAGTCTCCTAAAATGAATGCATTGCTGTCTATTTCCTCCTTCAATTCTGTTAGGATTTGTTTCACATATGCTGGCGCTCCTGTGTTGGGTGCATGTATATTTATAATGTTTATATCTTCTTGTTGGACTGACTCCTTTATCATTATGTAGTGTCCTTCTTTATCTCTTGCTACTTTCTTCATTTTGAAGTCTATTTTGTCTGATACAAGTAGTGCAACACCTGCTTTTTTCTCTTTGTTGTTTGCATGAAATATCTTTTTCCATCCCTTCACTTTTAGTCTGTGTATACCTTTGGGTTTGAGGTGAGTCTCTTGTAAGCAGCATATAGATGGGTCTTGCTTTTTTATCCACTCTGTTACTCTGTGTCTTTTGATTGGTGCATTCAGTTCATTTACAGTTAGGGTGATTATTGTTAGATATGTACTTATTGCCATTGCTGGCTTTAGATTCGTGGTTACCAAAGGTTCAAGGGTTGCTTCTTTAGTATCTAAGAATCTAACTTACCTTTCTTGTTAAGTTATTGTGAACGCCGTCTGATGTTTCTTTATCTCTCCCTTCCTATTCTTCCTCCTCCACGCTTTATATATTAGATGTTTTATTCTTTGCTTTTAGTTAGTATCTGGATGGTCTGCTTTCTTTGCTATAATTTTATTTTCTCTGGTGACATCTTTTTAGCCTTAGGGTTGCTTCCCTCTAGAGCAATCCGTTTAAGATATCCTGTAGTGGTGGTTTATGAGAGGCAAACTCTCTCAACTTTCATTTGTCTGGAAATTGTTTAATCCCTCCGTCATATTTAAATGATAATCGTGCTGGATACAATATTATTGGTTCGAGGCCCTTCTGTTTCATTATGTTAAATATATCATGCCATTCTCTTCTGGCCTGTAAGGTTTCTGTTGAGAAGTCTGATGATAGTCTGATGGGTTTTCCTTTGTAGGTGATCTTTTTTCTCTCTCTAGCTGCCTTTAATACTCTGTCTTTATCTTTGACCTTTGCCATTTTAATTATTATGTGTCTTGGTGTTGTCTTCTTTGGGTCCCTTGTGTTGGGAGAGCTGTTGGCTTCCGTGGACTGCGAGACTATTTCCTTCCCCAGCATGGGAAAGTTTTCAGGAATTATTTTTTCAAAGACACTTTCTATACCTTTTTCTCTCTCTTCTTCCTCTGGTACTCCTATAATGCGAATATTGCTCCGTTTGGGTTGGTCACACAGTTCTCTTAATATTCTTTCATTTCTAGAGATCCTTTTATCTCTCTCTGCCTCAGGTTCTCTGTGTTCCTGTTCTCTGTTTTCTATTACATTAACAGTCTCTTGCACCTCATCCAGTCTGCTGTTAAGCCCATCGATGTTTTGTCTGATTTCTGCATAGTCTTTCCTCACTTCCTCCCTCAGCTCTTACACATTTCTCTGTAGATCCTTCAGCATGACTATGACTTTTATTCTTAATTCTTTTTCAGGAAGACTGTGCATGTCCATCCCTTCAGGTTCCCTCTCTGGGGTTGTCTGGGTCTGAAGCTTTGTTTGTACCATATTCCTCTGTCTTTTCATGGCTATAGAATTGGTTGCTGGTAGTTGCCATGTATGTCAGCTGAGCTCTTTATGACCACCTCATGGGGTGCCGAGTCCTCTCAGGTGTAGCTGCACCCTGTGCTGTTTCCTGTGTATTCTGGTGTCTCTTTTAGGAATAGTTGTATTTGCTGTGTTTTCATGGATAAATATAATGTTGGGAGGAGATTTCTGCTGCTCTGGTCACGTCGCCATCTTCCCGGAAGTCCTGCATTGCTTATTAATTAACTGGTCTACTTCCTTTACTGTGGTTTTATTTTCTCTGATGACACCAGTTTAGCCTTAGGAGCTCTTCCATTTATAGCAGTCCCTCCAAAATACACTGTGGAGATGGTTTGTGGGAGGTGAATTCCCTCAAGTTTTGCTTATCTGGAAAATTTTCAATCTCTGTTTCAAATTTAAATGATATTCTTACTAAGTAGAGTATTCTTGTTTCCATGCGCTTCTGTTTTATTGCTTTAAGTATATCGTGCCACTCCCTTCTGTCCCATAAAGTTTCTCCTGAGAAGTCTGATGGGTTTTCTTTTGTATATAATATTTTTTCTCTGTCTGGCTGCTTTCTATCCTCTCTCCTGTCCTTGATTTTTGCTATTTTATTATGTTTTGGTGTTGTCTTCCTTGGGTCCGTTGTTTTGGGAGATTTGTGGACTTCCATGGCCTGAGAGACTATTTCCTTCCCCTGACTGGGGAAGTTTTCAACAACTTAATCTTCTCAAATACACTTTCTATCCCCTTTTCTCTCTTCTGGTACCCCTATAATTCGAGTATTTTCCGTTTGTATTGGTCACAGTTCTCTTAATATTCTTTCAGTCATAGAGATCCTTTTTTCTCTGTGCCTCAGCTTCTTTGTATTCCTGTTCTCTAATTTATGCTTCATTTTCCATCTCCTGTACCTTACCTAATCTGGTTTTAAATCCCTACACTGTATGTTTCATTTCAGACACTGTAATTTTTCAGTTTCTATCTCTTCTTGACGTTCTTCCTGAGGTCTTGAATATTTTTCTGTAGCTCTGTGATGCTATTTATGATTTTTATTTTGAAATATTTATCAGGAAGGCTGATTTCATTTTCACTTAGCCCTCTTTCTGGTTTTTGATAGGTGTTGATTTGTACCAGATTCTTTTGCTCTTTCATATTCCTAGTGATTGCTATGGAATAATTACTTTGTGTAGGTGGTGCCGTCCAGTGCCCATAAACTATTCTCTGGAGCTGCTCAGCCCCTGGGGCAATGGCAGGAACCAGGTGAGCAGAGTGAGTGCCTGCTGGGAGGAAAGGGCTCTTTTCTCCTTCCCAGCCACAGTGCCTGCTTCCACTGTCACGGCCAGAGGGCCGAGTGTGCAGGGAGGAGCTTCTGTGCTATGCCCTGTAGCTTTTGTGGGCACGGCTGCCCTCCAGCTGGTCTGGCACAATGGCGGGGCAGCGGGTTTGTAAGGCAGTTTTGGCCAGAAGGAACAGCCAGCTGCATATCACAGTGGAGGGCCTCGGTGCTGCCTTGCGAGCCGGGGGAATGGAGCGCATGAAGCTCCTGAGAGTTTGCAACCTGTTGGGCTCACTGTGCTGGGACAATTTTGTCCACCTGTCCTTTCTCCTGAGCAGCAAGCTCTGTGTAGTCCTTACCCTTTTAACAGCCCTCTCACTGTTGGGAAGTCTTTCACAGTGCCTGCCTTTCTTTTTTCCCAGAGCAGCCCGTTATGGGTACCTATTCTCCATAAGCAGCTGGAATCTCAATCTCCCTTTAGTATTCTGCCTTTCTTTGGTTTCCAACCCCTTAACCTCCACAGCGCCATATGATATGGGTTTGTGCTCCCGGAATAGATCTCCTGTGGTGGGTATTTAGCAGTCCTGGGCTTCTACTCCCTCCCCACTCTGTTTCTCTCCCTCTTGCCAGTGAGCTTGGGTGTGGGGAGGGCTCAGGTCCTACTGGATTGTCGCATTACTACTTTATTCTTTTCTGTGAGGTCTTCTCTTCTCTCCAGATTAGACTGTCTGTTGCAGACTTCTTTCTACTTGCTCTTTCATGATTAGTTGTATTTGCTGCATTCGTTTTATATGTGGTTTGGGAGGTTTTTGCCTCACTTATCACACTGCCATCTTGTTTAATCCTTCCTACAAGTTTTTTTTTTAACATGAGGTTCCTTAGAAACTAGAAAAATCAGGTCTTCCTCTTTCCCCACAAGTACCTGCACATTTCCTTTTTTTGCAGCTCTGTGGCACTCACTAGCAATAGTTAACAATGGGTTAGGTTTCAAACAATCCCTTTGAAGCTCACTGTTCAGATATGTATATTTTTTAAAAAATCAGTGCTATTGGTGGTGGCAATTCTTATGGTCTCACGATAACAGGGTCCCAAACAGCCTAACTGGTGTGGGGACATGGCAGTGACTTTCAGATGGTGGCAGCTCTCTTATCCTTCTCTCTGCTCTGTGCCCTTGACCAATTTGGGCTCCCAGAGACTGCAGAGAATGAGAAGGAAGCAGGCAGCAGCCAGCGCAGAGGTCAGCCTGGTGAGGTGCCACAGGCTGGCAGGCTTGGGAAGAAGACTGTGTGCAGGCAGAGGGCATGCACCCCGTCCTTACCGCCCGAACCCTGGCCCCCGCCCTGCCCTTCCCACCCAAACCCTTGGGGGCCACTCAGCTGTGCACACCTACCCTGCTCGGGACACCCTCCCAGTCTGGCCTTCCTGTACCTACTCTCTTCCAAATAGCCTCACAATTCATCTTCCTGCCCCATTTTGCACCATGGTCTATCTACGCTTCTGACAGAATTGCTTCATTTAAGATGAAAATCTGGTTATATAACCTCCTGAGCACGACCAGGGCAAGAAGCAGCCAGAACCAGCCTCATCCCATACAGCCTTGCTTCTCCAACAGTACATCAACTTTTAAATTGCCCTTGGCACCTGTTTCTTTTTCTCATGCCCTTCTGCCTTCAGCAACTCTGCCTGGGTCTCAAGGCCACCCACCCACTGCCCTCCAGCCCTCGGCCAGCCCTCAGAGCCTGTCAGTGGAAGCACTGAGATGTCTATTTTCTCCACTACTTTGTGAGTGCTTCAAGCTCCAAAAACCTCACGTGCATTTTCTTATTTAATTCTTAACGTTTTAAGGTTGTTTCTATTATCTCTACTTTATAGATGATAAGATGGAGGGCCCAGATAACAGGTGACTTGCAGAGCTGCCTTTCTTCAGGACCTCCAGGCTACACTGCTTTCACTCTCTCCTTCAAATCATGACCTGAGTTATGTTCTGGCACTAAGAGAAGTTCCAAATGGCCTCCACACAATGAACAAGTGCTCGATCTCACAAGCAGACTGGGGAATGGGAATTAAAGCAACAAGGGGATCATTGTTGTGCACAGTAATCATAAAAAGATTCAGGAATCTAGTGGTGGGTACAGGTGGAGGAAACAGTCCTTCTTAGAAATTACTCTGGATTTAAATTATTCTAAGAATTGGAAATATGAATTTTTGCTTACTTTTCAGAAATTAATTTTGCAATATCTTTTAACATTAAGGATACACAACAGTTTTGTGGCCAACACTTTGGCATTTCTTCAAAAAGGTTAAACCCATGGTTACTCACATGACCTAGCAGTTTCATGAATACATACCCAAAACTTGAAATCAGGTGTTCATACAAAAACTTATCCAGAAATACTCATAGCAGCACTATTTACAATAGCCAAAAAGGTGGGAACAACCCAAAGTCCATCAACTGATGAACAGATAAACAAGATGTGGTGCAAATCTAGAGTGAAGTATCCAGTCATAAAGAGGTAAGAGCTGCTACATGCTATGCCATGGACGGCTTTGAAAACATTATACTAAGTGAAAGAGGCCAGTAATAAAAGACCACATGATATATGATTCCATGTGTTTGGAATATCCAGAAAGGCAAATCTATAGAGACAGAAAGTAGACCAGGGTTTTCCTAACACCAGGGTGTGGGGGATACTGGGGGCTCATTACGAGGAGTGTCTGACAATGAGGGGTGTGTGTATTTTTGGGATTATGACAATGTTCTAAAATTAGATTGTAGTGAAGGTATATTCACTCTGTGAATATACATTTTAAATGTATGAATTGTAGCACTATAAGTCATATCTCAACAAAGTTAGTTAAAAAAATACATGAATCCTAAGACCCTGAAATCCTCCTGCATAGAAGTTGGTAAGGATTGACACAGGAAAGGATGTTTCTTTCAGCTTTGTTTATAACTACAAAAAGAGGAACACATTTGATGTCCATCAGTGGAGGGACAGTTTATTCATACGAGGAATGTTAGTATTATGCAACTATTAATCTTGAGTTAGATCTTTATCTTCCCACCTGAATGGACATCCCTACTAGAGTATTAAGTGGGGAAAGCAGGTGACAGAATAATGTGTAGCAAACCATTCTGTCTTTCAAGGTCATATATGCCCCTTCCAGAGGGCAGACATGTGGGCTCCTGTGTGGATGGGGTGAGGCGTAGTAGATACATGGTGATAGGTTGTTTCTCTTTCTCTTTATTCATCTTTCTCTAATTTCAATGGACATGGTATTATTATCACTAAAAAATTTTATAAGCTAAAAAAGAAAATATTACTGTTATTTTCAGGTTCAGATTGATATATCCAACCAGTTACTGAAATATCTCCTCATATGTTATCAGAAGACACCTAAACTCTCCAAGACAGAAGTAAGACTGTTCCCTCAAAGCTGGCTTCTTCTGTCATGTCTGCTTCACTGACCAGCAGTGCCACTGCCTTGTCTGAGCCAGAGTCTAGAGGTAGTTATGTGTTCTTGTCTACCATCTACGCCTTGTCTCCTCTGCATAATTTCATTATCCTACCTGTCAGTTTCTCTCCTGACTAAATCCACTTCCAGATTTACTTCCTGATCCTTGCCCACCTGCTGGCTACATCTGAGGCCCTGGCCCCTCCATTCCGCTCTGCAGAGGTGCCAACTGGACCATGCCATCTCTCTGTCGAGATGACAGAGCACACTCCTGACAGGGCTGCCCACTTGCTGGCAAGGGCTGGCCCCTCCAGCCTCTCTCCAGTCACTACTTCTATCCAGACACATTTCTTGCTTCCTTCCAGACCCTGTGCTTGCACACTGTCCTGTCAGCAGCCTTTTTAAGTCCTCTGTTCTTTCCACCAGATGTCCTTCTTGTCCCTGCCCGTTCACCTAATTAGCTCCCTCTTACCCTGCAGATCTCGGCCCAACTGGGACACTTCAGTGTCCCCACCCGCTGCCGAGGTGAGGTCCTTGCAGTTGGCACTTGGAACACTACAGTTCTATATTTGGTTATGTACGTAATGATGTCTTTCTAAACAGACTATAAGTCCCAGAGGCAAGATTATACTCCTTATGTATCCAGTGTCTGGACCACATCAGGTAAATATGTGTTAAATAAATGAATACATGAATGTCAAATTAGTGTGATATTTAAGAAAATACCATTTCTGATACAACTGACTACCCACCTTGAACACTGCAAATGCAGTTGACCTGGGTGACAGAATCCAGTTCATCAAGCTTCACAGGGCCCATCAGCTCATGGGGGCAGGCACCAGAGGCCATGCCCGAAGGGGGCTTCTGAAGCAAGAGTACAGTTCGTTCAATACAAACAATCCGACCTGCCAAGGAAACACTTCAGATTACTGAAGCACTGAGGAAAAAAAGAATTCTCTTGCCAGTAAAAGACAGTGTCCTTTGCCAGACTTCCATGAGTCATGTGGGTCAAGGGGCAGAGCTGTGGGGCTCATCTACTGTGTCCAGAGACACATGCATGGGTACAGGAAGGAAGCTCCAGCGCCATCAGTGTGCGGAGCTGCAAAAGCACACAAATGCTACATTCCAATTCAGTTTAGAAGGTGAATTTTGGGAGCATCACTCTACTTGCAAGACGGAATGCTGCCCAATTCAAGAACTGCCAATTACATCTTCAAATTCAAAACAAAAAGGTAAATTTGGTGGTATGCAAGTTATACCTCAATAACATTAAAAAGTATACATATAGTTTAGACAGGAGCCTAGTTTGATTCCTAGAAAAAAGGGCTAGCCGGTCTAAGGGTGTTTATAATACTCTAGGTTTTTTTGTTTTAAAAAGTGATGCTCCAGGCAGTGGCTTCTGCCCTGGTACAGCATGCTCCCAACAGACAGTCCTTGAGTGACCAATGGCATTTGTTACAGGGTATATGAGTGCTGAAGGGTGTTCTAGTTCTGTCTGGGTGGCCACAGCAAGGGTTAATGAAAGCCCGAGACAGGTGTCATGGGCTCTTCCACAGCACATGCTGTGTCTGCAGTTGGCTTTGTGAAAGGGCCAGTAGTTCCAGAGTAAGACAGAGGCACCCGGGAAGCCACAGAGCCACCTTACAGCACTATCGGTCACCAGTGGATCACAGCTGTTAAGAAGAAAGCATACCCTGGTCTCGGAGAGTGTCCCTGAAGAGAAAGTAGTGAGAGGCAGCCCCAGCCAGTGCATCCAGGACTTCCTGGCCCAGCACACATGAGGAGGCCACACACACTGGCATGGTTTTGGGGAAGCCAGAGCTATTCTCATCATGCATTTGCAGGGTGACATCAGTCACTGTCAGCCAAATCTCCCTTTGCTCCAGAAGATGCAAACTGTTTAGCTACAATTCAAAGACACAGTCAAGATCATTAACTTAATAGCTATCATATCCAAAATTATTTTTTAAAAAGCAATCACATCAGATGATTATTATTAATCCTAACAATTTTAGATATCATTTCAACAATTATTTTAAAAGATACAAGACTTTGCATGCCTTGGTTACTAGGCCCCACTGACATGTTTGTTCCCCGTGAGTCCTAACCTTGTACCTGATTAAAGGGCTCCTGGTTGGGGTACAGTCTGCCCTTCACTGGCACTAGTGTACCTGTCCTCTGACCTACTCTGGAAGAATTCACTGTTTTTTCCTCCTGATCCCATGTTCCTATGCCTAGAATGCTAATTACCACATTGTTTTATATTTAGTACAGACACTTTCTTCTCTCCTGCAGGACGTTAGTTTCCTAAGGGTTAGGAATTGTTATGAACTGAATGTTTACATCCCTGCCCCCTCAGCCTGATTCATATGCTGAAACCCTAACATGTGACGGTCATGAAAGGTGGGCCTCTGGGAGGTGATGAGGCTGTGGTGGTGGAGCACCATGATGGAATAAGTGCCCTTATAAGAAGAGATACAAGAGAGCTTGCTTCCTTTTTGCTCCCAACATGGTGAAGATACAAGAAGTCCTTCCTTCAACCAAGGGAAAGGTTCTAACCAAGAACCTGACCATGCCCACATCCTTATCTCAGGCTTCTATTCTCCAACTCTGAGAAGTCAGTGTTTGCTGTTTAAGCCACCTACTCTATGGTATTTTGCTATACAGCAGCCCAAACTGACGGAGACAGGAATATAATTTACTTGCCCTCAGACTTAGTAGAGAGCAGGTGTCAAGTATTTATTGTATCAACAACAACTTTTATTTTTCCCTTTTTTTCTACTTTCTTTTTATCATAATTTTCTTTCTTTTTCCTTTTTATAAATATGCAAAAGTTGTAAGGTCTCTTCAAATTCATTAAAATGGCATTCTGCCCTTTTGTCTGTGAGGGTTTAGGGTGCAGTAGATGCAAATGGGGCCGAGGATTTGGCTGGGAAGAACTTTGTGCAGAGTAGGGCTGGGCCATGAGAACCTGCACTTTTTGTTCAGTAGGGCTGGGCCGTGAGACTGGCTGGCTTGAAGTTCAGATGGTGTCGCTGGCATGGATGGCATGGACGGTGTGGTCAGGTTGAGGATTTCACTCGGTCTACTGAAAGGACAGGGCAGAGAAGGTGATCTGCATGGTCAGGAACTGTGGGTTGGACTGAAAGAGGCAGTTCACATGGTTGGGAGGTTGATTACATACAGGAAACTATAGAGTAAGTTATATTGTGGAGAATGAGACAGATTTCTCACTGTTGAATAAGGGAGTTGTAAATGTGGAAATGGGGAAACTGCAAGTCAGTGGTGATGGTCTAGAGTTGGAGGTATTGGTATTAAATCACAATTGTAGATAGAGATAGACTAGACAGGAAGAAAAGCAGGAAGGGAGGGAGGGAGGGGTTTATGTGCATGTGTGCATGGGTAAGCACACATCTATTTCCTTGCTCTGCCCATTGGGAAGGCTAGAAGCAGTGCCACCCTAGAAGCAATGAGCCGCCTAGTGCCCAGGTCTTGCTTCTAAATGCCAGTTTCCGTTAAAATCAACCAGGGCTTCTTGCAAAGACAGTTGATTCCAGAGCAGAAAAAGCATAAGCTGAGCTTGAAACATGTTACTGTGCCAGAAAGTAAGGAGGCACCTAAAGAACAACAGGGACATGTCCAAAGGACACAGGCACCAGCTTAAATCTGGGCAAATCTGAGCATCAAAATAAACAATAGTAACAGATTATAACCTCCACGGGTCCATTATGATAGAAATAAGTTAATATATAAATCAGGGAAATAAAAAGCTACTAATTACAGCCAAATGCCAGCTAATAAATATAGAAGGAATGCTGGAATTAGAAAATTACCATTTGACTACTATCAGGATAATAATTCAGGCGAGAATCACATGGTGTTAAAATGAGTGAGTAAAAGCTTGATAAGAAACAGGATATTTATACAGTCTTGATGTATCTTCCCAAAAATATTTGCTAAAGAGTTATTAATTAATAAGTATGAAATACATACTTTTTAGTCAACTTTAGAGTAGAGAAACCTGGAAAACAACGCCTTAATTAGTTGATAAAATGTCACAGCAATGGAACAAATCAACTGTGTGCCTCCTGAGATGAACACAGTATTTTTCTGTCAAAAATGCATTACCTGAATCTTTTCATGAGATAAAATCAGGCAAATCTAAATGGACAGACATTCTAGCAAGTAACTGGCCTCTATTCTTAAAAAATGTTAAGGTCATAAAAGATAAGCGAAGATGAAGAAATGTTCCATTTGAAGATGAAAGAGACATGACAACTAGTGCAGTGTGTGGCCCTGTATTAGCCTGTGGGTTACAAAGGGTTTGTGGGGGTAAGCTGGTAAAAATCACAATTTCAAATATGGGAGATATTTCAGGAAGGGCAAAGATTTCTATAAGATTATCTGAAGTTGCTTTTCTGACAATCTTCAGAGATTTTAGATACTCTTTGAATCCCTGGGTTTGGTTCATAGTCTCTTTTTCAATCTCCTGATGAACCAGGTCTAATTTCCTTTGAAATTAACTATCAAATTCTCTTTACCATTGGGATTATGAAAATAATAACAGTGAAGTCTTCTGTAAAAAGACATAAGTAACCAAATAATTTAAAACAGTATTAAGCAATCTTATTGCTAGACTTTTATTAAAAACAGATATCTTCTGCACAAAACGACCAATTAATTTTTGACAAAGCTGCAAAGGCAATTCAGTGGAGGAAATATAGCTTATCAACAAATAATGCTGGAACAATTGGACATCCATAGGTCAAATAATGACCCTTGACCTAAACTACACACTTTATAAAAAACCAACTCAAAATGCATCATGGATCTTACATGTAGCATTATAAATCTTCTATAAAAGAAGATAAAGGATAAACTTTGGGACCCAAGACTAGGCAGAGACTTGACTTTTCATGGACTTAGCAATAAAAGCCTGATCCAGAAGAGGAAAAGTTGGTAAATTTGACCAAATACAAACTAAAAACTTATATTCTGCAAAAACCCCTGCTGAAAGGATGAAAAGACAAATTAAAGACCCTAGAAATATTTGCAAATCACATATTTTCTGACAGAGGTTTTATATAGAGAGTATATAAAGAACTTGGAACACTCAGAAGCAAATAATCCCACCAGAAAATGAGTGGGGCATGTACAGACTTTCACCAGAGTATGTACAGACAGACACATGAAAGAATGTTCAGCATCATTCATTCTCTAGATGAATCTCTACAGAATTGTGTTAGTTGAAAGAAGCCAGTCTCGAAAGGGGCTGTTATGGATTGAACTGTGTCTCTACAAAAAAATCTGCTGAATTCCTAACTCCAGTACCTCAGAATGTGACCTACTTTGGAAACAGGGTCTTTACAAATTTAACCAAGTTAATATGAAATCATTAGAGTGGGCCCTAAGCCAAAGGTTCTATTTATGTCAGCAACATACGATAACATAATTATAATGAGATTATATGAGTGGTTGCCAGGGGTTAGGGATGGAGAAAGGGATGGGTATGGCCCTAAAGGGGAACACCAGGAGTCTGTGGCACAGCTGAGTATGCCAACTATGGTGTAGGTAATACAAGGCTACACACGACAAAGTTGCATGGGGGTACACGGACGCGAGTGCACATATGTAGGGCTGAGACCAGCGTTAGCTTCATGGATTGTGCCCTGTCAGTCTGGGCTTGGTGCTGTACTGTGGTTGCTGTAGGCATGGGTGCTGGCAGGGGGAGAATGCACAGGACCTCCTCATGTTTCTTTGCAATTCATCTAAATCTGTAATTACTGTAGATTTAATCATTTTGAATGATTTTATTAAAAATGAAACAAATACAAAAGAAAAGTCTCCTTCATTTTCACGACTTAGTCTTTAGTATAGTGGACATATAACTGGGTCTTTTTTGCTACGTCAGGTTCTCGCAGTGACTCCTGGTGCCTTTCTAAGAGCCAGCCATCACTGTAGAACATGGCTTACCTACATGGTGGCCCCAGGCTTAGCTTATTTCAATTCTTTCCCGTGGAAGTGGTTTCTGGGATTCTCTTTCCCACAAAAGCAGAATACAGGGGGTTTAGAGAATTTCAGTGAGTTGAGGAATCTGTTCCACTGGGTTGAGTCCTTGACTATCTCCTAAGTACCACAAATCCCTTTGAACACATACCCACTGAGAGCCACTCCTGTTGGCAGGCTGCATCTACACTATTGGAAAGCCTGTTTCTTGGCAGGAAACTCAGAATGGGAGAGGATCAGTGTCCTCAGTCAGCCCTGAGGCAGGTTTCCTTCATCCAGTGAGCCTATGACCTGCAGTTCGTCCTTCTCTGCCCTAAGGCTTCCTGCCAATGGGGCACAGTACTGAGACCTGGCTATGGTGTGAGTGTTTGATACTTGCTTTCTTCACTCTCCCAGTTCTGGCCTCTGCTGGAGGAAGGTGGGCAAATGAGGCCCTGTGGCAGGAGCATGTAGTGTAACAGCCATGAGACTGCTGTTTGCATCCCTGAGGACAACATTCTACCTGCAGCTTACAAGGCAGCTATACAGTGAACTACTTGCCTGGTGCCATAGCCCCACAACTCAGAAGATCTTTAGGATAGGAATGTGCTAGGTACCTAGCTCTTAACACACTGAACATCCTGCAGATGGTGGGGCCGGGGAAAGTCCAGTCAGCCTCCAGTTCACCTCAGACTTGGAAAGCAGGAGACACATCAGGTGCCTATACCTGGTCCTCAATAGGGGATGCTGGGATGCTCCCAGGGAGCATTGCTGAGGGACTAATGTCAATCACTCTTTCATTCCTCAGGAGAGGCACTGGTTAGCTGTCAGATGACAAATAGGTGAACAGAGAAAAGGAAAATGAAGAGTGAACAACGGGACATCCTATGCACCTCTCAGGTGACTGAGATAAACACACATTCCTCTGCATTAAGGTCCACCAGACATTTCTTGCAGAACTTATGTCATGAGTTCAGCCTGCCACCTACACTCTTCCCCTTGTCTCCTCCCAGTTGATTTGTTGGGTGGCAAGGAAGCATCAACAAGGTGTTGTAGGCCACAGCTCCATACAGCTGCTGAGGCCTCGCGGACCTCAGGGTTCCTCCACTGCTTGGGAGTTCTGAGGGGTGGCTGACCCTGACCCTGAATCCTTCCTCTCACCTGATAAGTGAGGTTCCAGCTTCCTTCCTTCCTATCACCAGCCTAGATGTCAGGATGGGACTGTTTCCTGGGCTGAGGCTCTTCCAAGGCAGTCAGACCTGCATTGTTTTATGCCCAGTGCTCCCCACAGCAGCTGGTGGCCACCCCGGCACAAGGACTAGGCTTACGGTCGCTGCAGTGCACAGCACAGACGGCTGGATTTTAAAATGCTTTTCTGTTGTGGTACTCTGTTAATTTCTAAGAGAGATTATCCTTGAATAAACTTTTTAACAGCTTATACATTATAATACCTTCTGAGAGAAAGAGGGAGTGGGAGAAGGGGGTTATTACCTGAGGTCTTTGATAAATCACCCTGGCATAGAAACTGCACCGGACACTGGGATCTTCAGTCTGGAAAGGCATTGGAAAGGATTAGGACACAGCGCCAACACAGCAAAAGGAACTGAAGACCTTGGCAGAAACAGACATTACCTGGAGAACTTCCCTTAAGAAGCGGGGAACTGGAGGCTGGTACAGCTGAGCCACAGGGTCATCTTCAATCACATCAATTTGTCCCTGATTTGGAGGAGCGGTAAGGATGTAACAGAAGCTAGGAGGAGTCAGACAGGTTTTAACCTGTTTAAAATGAGGGTAAAGGTAGAATGTAAATGTACTGTTCAAAGACTCAAATACACTATTAAAATGTACTTTTTAATACGAATTTATTCATAGATGCATACTGTCTCTCCAGAAGGGCATGCAAGAAATGGATTATGTTGTTCATTGCTGGGACCAAGTATTAAGAACTTTTGTATTTTTGAACTACCAATTCATGATTTCATTTTAGAAGTTTATTCCTCAGCATTCCACACCATTTAGAAATGTCTTCTTCTTAAATGATCGAGAAATAGACATTTTTGACAACTGTTTTGTTGGTCTAGCACAGAACAGAGTCACAGTCTGAGCACTGTGCTAAGAAGTCAGCTGCTACACAAACAAGATGCCCATTTCAGCTTTGGGAGCTTTGGCCCAGCAGCTGCTGGCTGGCCTGTTGGCTGAAGCTCTGAATGGACGGGAGCGGACACACTATAATCCGTCAATTTTACTATTTGTGAGCAACTACCATAAACAATTTGATGGGCAGGAAAATGGAAATTCCTGGCTAACTTTGTGCCTGGAGGAATATTCATGAGTTTTGTTTATTAGGTTATGTGAGTTTCTGTGCTAACTGGTAACTGAGTGTTAGCTGTACTAGTGACTGGAAGGTTGTGGGGAAAAACTCCCCGTATCTTATTCAGTAGGTGCTGAGGCCCTAACTGTTGCAGTGTCATGCAATGATTGCAGTTTACAAACATCATCATAAATTAGCCTCAAGAAGAATGTAGAGCAGCCCTGCAGGGGCTGCATCCACTGCCAGGGCTGCACAGTGAGATGAGAGGGCCTGGACCCAGGCTTCTAAGGGGCGTGGACTGGAGGTTGGTGCCTATCTGGGCACCTGGCACAGAGCAGGGGGAGGCCAAGGGGAGGTCCTCAGCTGCTGGGCTTACCTCCTCACAGGCATGGCCATGGCCAGGTGCTTTCAGGGGCACCACTGGGGGCCACATAGTGTCAATCAAACTGAAAAGCCCAGCAGTCCTAGAAAGAGAAAATATGCTGTCAAAGTTATCTACCACCAAAACAGTACTTATGAAGTCTCTGGTGAATAACCTGGTCATAAGTAGATCTGCTTAATAGACACCCTCCCTGAAGCCAGGGAGACAATATTCAGGATGGGCAATTCATATGGGGAAGGTGGTGGCACACACACAGAGAAACACACCTTCTAACCTGTCTGTATAAGACTAGGAAGATTGTTCATTATATTATGATATATCTGCACCATGAAATATCACACAGCCATGAAACGGTTATAGAGAAAATATTCCAGGACATAGAACGATGTTTATGACACCTTGCTAAGTGAAAATCAGGCAACAAATTATAATCTATGTAGATATCTATGCATGTACCTACACATAATCAAAGGAAAAGATGACTGAAAGATATAAAAATGTTTTTAGTGGTTATCTGACTAGAGCTTGGAGGTGATACTTGCTTCTTTGGCTTCTGTGTGTTTCCTATATTTTTCTACAACAAATAGGTGTTACTCATACAATAAGAAAAATTATCAATAAGCTATGTAAAATAAAGAGTATAGCCAGACACAAAAGGACAAATTTGAACTTATTTCCACTTATGTGAGGCACTAGAGTGGTCCAGCTCCCAGGCAGAAAGCAGAAGGGTGGTTGCTCTGGGCTGGGGGAGGGAGGAGTGTGGAGTATTGTTTAATGGCAACAGAGTTTCAGTTTGGGAAGATGAAGAAGTTCTAGAGAGGGATGGTGGTGAAGGTTGTACAACAATGTGAATGTACTCAAAATTGGTTAAGATGTAACTGGTTATGTTACGTACATTTTACCACACACACACACAAAATCCTGTTTTAGTTGCCAAAAAAATATATATCTTCTTAGATTTTGCCTTAAGTTTCAACAATGTTAATATGTTCTTTACTTTTTAAAAAGCTTGTGGCCTTAATAATGTTACATATTTCTTTCTTCCCCCTTGTATTTAAAAGTAAGCACTGGTTTGGGTGCTTAGGATCTAGTAGTTAACAAAACTGAAAAACTCGGAACCTGAAAATGTGTGTCTTAGAATCATACGAGAATGCAACACAAAGCATGTCCTCATCCCCTTTTGGTTCCTCACACCAGTCACAACAGAAACACCTGATGTGGGGCACGGCCTAAGGCAGGCACCGAGGGTCGATATCATTCCTATGAATTTTCAGTTATGGGTCAAAATCAAGCACGAAAATGCTAAGGAAAGGGGGAAAATCACATGCTAAAGAACAGCGAGTGGCAAGTCGGGTCTCCCCTTCCTGACGACCTCTGGGGAGTACCCACAGCGGCTTGTGTGAGTGAAGGAATAGGCCAGGTGAGGTCAGGGAGAGCCCCAGGTGAGGCTCATGGTGACCCATGTGACCTCTTGCTGCTCTCTCCTGCCATCAAGCCACTGGGAAGGCCCGCTGAGCCTTCCTCCCAGGGACAATCAGCTTGCACTTGGCCCCAACAAGGGTCCCTTCAGAGTCACCTTCCTCTCCAGGCTCTCTGGGACCAGCCTGAGCACAGTTGCTCACTACGCCCCACCACCTCTGTTCCCTGGTGCTTTTCTTCCCACTTTGCATGCCACCTGGTTCAGGCTCCCTCACCATCCTTTTGATGGTTATGAAGCTCCCGGAGGACAGGGCAGCAAGCAGCTCCCTGCTACAGAGAAAGGTCAAGCCCAGGTTAGGAGGTAAATGAATGACTGACACCTACACATTTCATTATGGACATTGGACCTAGCACATTTGAAATGCTGATTTCCTTATCTGTATCTGGAGAAATGCAGGGTTGGGAGGAAAACAGTAATTTCTTATATCAATAGATATAACCCCCCCATTTCTCACCTTAGACTTGATTTATTTTCAAGACAACACTGACTTTACACAAGGCCCCTGTTTAGAAAGGAAGCAGGTACAGCTCAGGCCTTGAGGTCAGGCCTGGGGCTCACTGCAGCTCTGCCTTTTATATACCATGAAACCTTAAGAAAGTTGCTTCATTCAATTTTTAACGCTGGATTTGTATCTTCTGTATTCCTATGGCACAGCAGGTCACATCTCAGGAAACTGAAAGCTTCTATAGATATGTATTTTTTATTTACAGTAACACGTACCTTTTAAATGGAAAGATATCAAGATATACGCACATACTAAAATCAAACTTACCAAATTGTACAGTTATTGCAAATTCCATATGTATTTTTCCATGAAAAATGAATATCTAGTGATTTGATTGGAGCCTCTCAGGACTGTTGATAGTTTATAAAGAGTTATCCTCCCTTCTGCATGAGATGTGGTGCAATATGAACACCCCAAATTCTTTACTGAACCATAGGAATACAGACTGTATAAATACAATGCTTAAAATCAAGATAATTCACATACCAAAAAAAAATCACCTTTTTAAAGTGTGCCGCGCATTGATTTTTAGTTCATTCATGGAGCGGTGCCACCTTCACCACATCTAACATCACCCCGATACCACCCCAGGTCCTCCACCCACTTATGCAGTCGCTCATTTCCTGTGGCTCCTGGCAACCACTAGTGTACTTTCTGTTTTTAACCCTTATGGACATTGTATATAAGTGGAATAAAGTATTACATTGTCTTTTGTGCCTGGCTTCGTTCATATAGCATACTGTTTTGAAGGTTTGGCCATGGTGTAGTGTGTATAAGTACTTCATTCCTTTTTACCACTGAGTAACATTCCACAGTATGGATAAATCACACTTTATCCATTTCTCAGTAGATGGACACCTGGGTTGTTTCCACTACTCAGCTGTTATGAAAACTGCTGCTATGAACATCCCCGTACAAGATTTTGTGTGGACGTATGTTTTCACTTCTCTTGGCTATACACCTAGGAGTGGAATTGCCGGGTCACATAGTAATTCTGTGTTTAACTTTTTGAGGAACTGCCAGACTGTTTTCCACAACACTGCACCATTTTTATTTCCCAAAACTGTGTGAGGTTATGCTCTTGGGTTAAATATATATATATATATATATATATATATATATTTTTTTTTTTTTTTTTAATTTGCAAACATGAACTTTTATGTCTAGAAGGACTTAAAAAGCTCTTAGTGGTGTTTTCCCTTACATTCACTTCCTATTTTATGCCTTTCAGACTCTTTAAAATTTTAACAAGAACATAAAGTATTTTCACGATCTATTTTGAAAACAAAAAAGGAAGGAATCTGTTCAAACAGTGGTGACCAGTGGAGAGAAGTGTCATGCTGTGGAGGGGGCATCCTCTTCAGTGATGCTGGGGCGTGGTCTGAGACCAGCTGTGACCTTCCAGCCAGCGAACTTTGGATGCGTTGCCAGGGTGGCTGTGGGGGCTACAGAGAATGTGCCTTTTGTGTCTGAGTTGTACCATAAGTGGCATCCATTATTTTGATCAGTGGTATTTTTAGGTTGCCATCTGTACATTCACATAAGCTCCCAAAGAAGTAATACCATTTAATTAATAATTATTTAACTATGACTTTTAAAATAACCACTTGATTATTAATTAGATTAAAAAAAACTTATTTTGCAATAATTACAGATTCATAGAAAGTTGCAAAGCCAGTACAGACAGATTCTATGTACTCTCCCCAACTATCTTCCAAAAATACAGGACACCGGCACAATGTGCTCTATGCCATTTTATCACAGGTGTGGATTTCTGTAACCACCATGGTCAAAAGACAGAACTATTTACGACCTCCGGGGTCTCCTTGTGCTCTTCCTTATAGTTCTTCCCCACTACCCCTACTATCTCTAACCCCTACTAAACACTGGTCTGGTTCCCATCTCTGTTAGCTTGCCATCTTGAGAATGTTACGTAAGTGGAATCATACACTATGTGACATGCTGAGACTGGCTTTTCTCACTGAGCACGACAGCCATGAGATCCATACAAGTTGTTGCATGTACCAACAGTTTGTTCTTTTTTATTGCCTAGTAGCATGCCATGGTATGGATGGACCACAGTTTGTTTACTCATTCGCCTTTTGAGGGACATTTTGGTTTTTCCCAGGTTTTGGCTATTTCAAACAAAGCTGCTATGAACACGTGTACATAGCATGTGTTACTATAGATTTTCATTTCTTTGGATAAATGGCAGCACTAATTGCTGGGGTAATTGGACTTTTAAAGTAGCTGCTGAGTATATTCCAGGGTGGCTGTACCATTTTACATTCCCACCAGTAATAAATGAGAGTTTCTTCACATCCTTGCTAGCATTTGCTGTCATGACTTTTTATTTTTGTTCTCTAATAGGAACATAGTGATATCTCATTATGGTTTGGATTTGATTTTTTCCTAAGAGCTAGAGATGTTGAAAATATTTCATGTGCTTATTGGCAATGTGTATGTCCTCTTTGGGAAATATCTTTTCAGGTCCTTTCCCCATTTTCTAATAGCTTGTGTTTTCAGTGTTTTGTATTTACTATCGGGTTTTGAGAGTTCTTTATACATCCACACATATGAGATTTTTAAAACAGTTTGTAGCTTGTATTTTCATTCTTTTTCTTAAATTTTTTATTAAGGTATTATTGATATACACTCTGATGAAGGTTTCACATGAAAAAACAATGTGTTTACTACATTTACCCACATTATAAAGTCCCCAAACATACACCAATGCAGTCACTGTCCTTCAGTGTAGTAAGATGCCACAGATTCACTATTTGCCTTCTCTGTGCTACACTGTTGTCCCTGTGACCCCCCACACCATGTATACTAAACATAATACCCCTCAATCCCCTTCTCCCTCCCTCCCCACCCGCCCTACCCACCCCTCCCCTTTGGTAACCACTAGTTCCTTCTTGGAGTCTCTGAGTCTGCTGCTATTTTGTTCCTTTGGTTTTGCTTCATTGTTACACTCCACAATGAGGGAAATCATTTGGCACTTGTCCTTCTCTGCCTGGCTTATTTCACTGAGCATAATATCCTCCAGATCCATCCATGTTGTTGCAAATGGTAGGATTTGTTTCTTTCTTATGGCTAAATACCATTCCATGTGTATGTGTACCACATCTTCTTTATCAATTCATCTACTGATGGACACTTAGGTTGCTTCCATATCTTGGCTATTGTAAATAGTGCTGCAATAAATATAGGGGTGCATATGTCTTTTTGAGTCTGAGAAATTGTATTCTTTGGGTAAATTCCAAGGAGTGGGATTCCCGGGTCAAATGGTATTTCTATTTTTAGTTTTTTGAGGAACCTCCATACTGCTTCCCACAATAGTTGAACTAGCTTACATTCCCACCAGCATGTAAGGACGGTTCCCCTTTCTCCGCATCCTAGCCAGTATTTGTTGTTATTAGTCTTTTCGCTGCTGGCCATCATTACTGGTGTGAGGTGTTATCATTGTGGTTTTAATTTGCATTTCCCTGATGATTAGTGGTGTGGAGCATCTTTTCATGTATCTGTTGGGCATCTGAATTTCTTCTTTGGAGAATTGTCTCTTCATGTCCTCTGCCCATTTTTTAATCAGGTTATTTGCTTTTTCGGTGCTGAGGTGTATGAGCTCTTTATATATTTTGGATGTTAACCCCTTATCGGATATGTCATTTACAAATATATTCTCCCATACTGTAGGATGCTTTTTGTTCTGTTGATGGTGTCCTTAATAAAAAATTAAAAGTACAGAAACTTTTTAGTTTGATGTAGTCCCATGTGTTCATTTTTCCTTTTGTTTCCCTTGCTCGAGGAGATGCGTTCAGGAATAACTTGCTCATGCTTATATTTAGGAGATTTTTGCCTACGTTGTCTTCTAAGAGTTTTATGATTTCATGACTTACATTCAGGTCTTTGATCCATTTCGAGTTTACTTTTGTGTATGTGGTTAAACAATAATCCAGTTTCATTCTCTTATGTGTAGCTGTCCAGTTCTGCCAACACCAGTTGTTGAAGAGGCTGTCATTTCCCGACTGTATGTCCATGGCTCCTTTATCATATATTAATTGACCATATATGGTTGGGTTTATATCAGGACTCATTAGTCCATTCCATTGGTCTATGGGTCTGTTCTTGTGCCAGTACCAAATTGTCTTGATTACTGTGGCTTTGTAGTAGAGCTTGAAGTCGGGGAGCATAACCCCCCAGCTTTATTATTCCTACTCAGGATTGCTTTGGCTATTCGGGGTCTTTTGTGGTTCCATAGGAATTTTAGAACGATTTTCTCTAGTTCGTTGAAGAATGGTGTTGATATTTTGATATGAATTCCACTGAATCTGTAGACTGCTTTTGGCAGGATGGCCATTTTGACAATATTAATTCTTCAGCACGGGATGTTTCCATTTATTGGTATCTTCTTTAATTTCCCTCATGAGTGGCTTATAGTTTTCAGAGTATAGGTCTTTCACTTCCTTGGTTAGGTTTATTCCTAGGTATTTTATTCTTTTTGATGCAACTGTGAATGGAATTGTTTTCCTGATTTCTCTCTCTGCTAGTTCATTGTTAGTGTATAGAAATGCCACAGACTTCTACATACTAATTTTGTATCCTGCAACTTTGCTGAATTCAGATATTAGATCTAGTAGTTTTGGAGTGGATTCTTTAGGGTTTTTTTATGTACGATATCATGTCATCTGCAAAGAGGGAGAGTTTAACTTCTTCCCTGCCAATCTGGATGCCTTTTATTTCTTTGTGTTATCTGATTGCCGTGGCTAGGACCTCCAGTACTATATTGAATAGAAGTGGGGAGAGTGGGCATCCTTGTCTTGTTCCCGATCTTAATGGAAAAGCTTTCAGCTTCTCGCTGTTAAATATGATATTGGCTGTGGGTTTGTCATATATGGCCTTTGTTATGTTGAGTTACTTGCCCTCTATACCCATTTTGTTGAGAGTTTTTATCATGAAAATATGTTGAATTTTGTCAAATGCTTTTTCAGCATCTATGGAGATGATCATGTGGCTTTTGTCCTTTTTGTAGATGTGGTGAATGATGTTGATGGATTTTCGAATGTTGTACCATCCTTGCATCCCTGGAATAAATCCTACTTGAACATGACTGATGATCTTTTTCATGTATTTTTAATTTAGTTTGCTAATATTTTGTTGAGTATTTTTGCATCTATGTTCATCAGGGATACTGGTTGGTAATTTTCTTTTTTTGTGGTGTCTGCCTGGTTTTGGTATTAGAGTGACGCTGGCCTCATAGAATGAATTTGGAAGTATTCCCTCTTCTTCTACTCTTTGGAAAACTTTAAGGAGGATGGGTATTAGGTCTTCACTAAATGTTTGATAAAATTCAGTGGTGAAGCCATCTGGTACAAGTGTTTTGTTCTTAGGTAGGTTTTTGATTACCAATTCAATTTTGTTGTTGGTAACTGGTCTGTTCAGATTTCCTGTTTCTTTCTGCGTCAGCCTTGGAAGATTGATTTTTCTAGAACGTTGTCTATTTCTTCTAGGTTATCCAGTTAATTAGCATATAATTTTTCATAGTATTCTCTAAAAATTCTTTGTATTTCTGTGGTGTCCATAGTGATTTTTCCTTTCTCATTTCTGATTCTGTTTATGTGAGTAGACTCTCTTTTTTTCTTGATAAGTCTGGCTAGGGGTTTATCTATTTTGTTTATTTTCTCGAAGAACCAGCTCCTGATTTCGTTAATCCTTTCTATTGTTTTATTCTTCTCGATTTTATTTATTTCTGCTCTAATCTTTATTATGTCCTTCATTCTACTGACTTTGGGCATCATTTGTTCGTCTTTCACTAGTTTTGTTAATTGTGAGTTTAGAGTGCTCATATGGATTTGTTCTTCTTTCCTGAGGTAGGCCTGTATTGCAATGTACTTTCCTCTTAGCACGGCCTTCGCAGCATCCAATAGATTTTGCGGTGTTGAATTATTGTTGTCATTTGTCTCCATATATTGCCTGATCTCTGTTTTTATTTGGTCATTGATCCATTGGTTATTTAGGAGCATGTTGTGAAGCCTCCAAGTGTTTGTGGGATTTTTCATTTTCTTTGCATAATTTATTTCTAGTTTCATACATTTGTGGTCTGAGAAACTGGTTGGTACAATTTCAATCTTTTCGAATTTACCAAGCCTTTTTTTGTGGCCTAGTATATGATCTATTCTTGAAAATGTTCCATGAGCACTTGAGAAGAATGTGTGTTCTGCTGCTTTTGGGTGTAGAGTTCTGTAGATGTCTGTTAGGTCCATCTGTTCTAGTGTGTTGTTCGGTGCCTCTGTGTCCTTACTTATTTTCTGTCTGGTTGATGTGTCCTTCAGAGTGAATGGAGTGTTGAAATCTCCTAGAATGAATGCATTGCATTCTATTTCCCCTTTTAATTCTGTTGGTATTTGTTTCACATATATAGGTGCTCCTGTGTTCAGCGCATAGATATTTATAATGGTTTTATCTTCCTGTTGGATTGACCCCTTAATCATTATGTAATGACCTTCTTTGTCTATTGTGACTTTCTTTGTTTTTAAGTCTATTTTGTCTGATACAAGTACTGCAACTCCTGCTTTTTTCTTCCTATTAGTTGCATGAAATACCTTTTTGGATCCCTTCACTTTTAGTCTCTGTATGCCTTTGGGTTTGAAGTGAGTCTCCTGTAGGCAGTATATAGATGGGTCTTGTTTTTTTATCCATTCAGTGACTCTATGTCTTTTCATTGGTGCATTCTGTCCATTTACATTTAGGGTGATTATCAATAGGTTTGTACTTATTGCCATTGCAGGCTTTAGATTCGTGGTTGCCAAAAGTTCAAGATTAACTTCCTTACTGTCTAAGAGTCTAACTTATCTCACTTAATATGCTTTTTAATTCAAAGGCTCTTTTTATTCCCTCCTTTTTCTTCCTACTCCATTCGTTATATATTAGATATCATATTCAGTACTCTTTGTCTATCCCTTGACTGGCTTTGGGTATAGTTGATTTAATTTTGCAGTTGCTTAGTAATTAGCTGTTCTACTTTCTTTACTGTGGTTTTATTACCTCTGGTGACAGCTATTAAACCTTAGGAATACTTCCATCTATAGAAGCCCCTCCAAAATACACCGTAGAGTTGGTTTGTGAGAGGTAAATTCTCTCAGCTTTAGCTTATCTGGAAATTGTTTAATCCCTCCTTCAAATTTAAATGATAATCTTGCCAGATAAAGTATTCTGGTTCGAGGCCCTTATGCTTCATTTCATTAAATACATCATGCCACTCCCTTCTGGCCTTAAGGTTTCTGCTGAGAAGTCAGATGATAGCCTGATGGGCTTTCCTTTTTATGTGATCTTATTTCTCTCTCTGACTCCTTTAATAGTCTGTCCTTATCCTTGATCTTTGCCATTTTAATTACTATATGTCTTGGTGTTGCCTTCCTTGGGTCCCTTGTGTTGAGAGATCTGTGCACCTCCATGGCCAGGGAGACTATGTCCTTTCTCAGATTGGGGAAGTTTTCAGCAATTAACTCCTCAAAGACACTTTCTATCCCTTTTTCTCCCTATTCTTCTTCTGGTACCCCTATAATGTGAATATTGTTCCATTTGGATTGGTCACACAGTTCTCTCAATATTCTTTCATTCTTAGAGATCCTTTTTTCTCTCTCTGTGCCTCAGCTTCTTTGTATTCCTCTTCTCTAATTTCTATTTCATTTATCTTCTCCTCCACCATATCTAACCTGCTTTTAATACCCTCCATTGTGCTCTTCAATGATTGGATCTCCGACCGGAATTCATTCCTGAGTTCTTGAATATTTTTCTGTACCTCCATGAGCATGTTAATGATTTTTATTTTGAAATCTCTTTCAGGAAGATTCATGTGATCAATTTCATTTGAATCTTTCTCAGGGGTTGTATTCATAATTTTACTTTGAACCAGTTTTCTTTGGCGTTTCATATTTGCATATGGTGCCCTCTAGTGCCCAGAAGCTCTACTCCCTGGAGCTGCTCAGCCCCTGAAGCAATGTCGGGGGTTGCAGGGGAGTGGTATTGGTGCCTGGGGGAAGGAAAGAGCTGTTTCCTGCTTCCCAGCTGCTATGCCTGCCTCCACTGCCAGAACCAGTGGGCCAAGCACACAATTATAAGCCTCTATGCTTTGCATTTATAGTTGCGGTAGATGGGGCTTCCCTCTGGCTGGCCTTAGGCCAGGGTAGGGTTTGCCGGCTTTCAAGCCAGGTGAGGCTGACCAGGAGAAAGGTGCAGTAAGGTGTGTATCACGGATGGGGTCCTTTGAGCTGTGTAACCAGCCAGGGAGCTGGAGCGCCTGAAGATCGAGAAAGTTCCCAACCTGCTGGGCAGAGGGCAGAGTGCACCTGGACAATTTTGTGTACCTGTCCTTTCTCCTGAGCAGTAAGCTCTGTACAATCCTTGCCCCTTTTGTAGCCCTCTTGCTGTTAGGAAGTCTCTCAGACTGCCCGCCTTTCTTTTGTCCCAGAGCAGCTGGATATGGATTCCTGCTTTCCACAAGCGACTGGAATCTCAGTCTCTCCAGGTATTCTGCCTGTCTTAGCTTTCCAACCCCCTAATCACGAGAGTACCATGAAATGTAGGTTTGTGCTCCCAGAGCAGATCTCCAGAGGTAGGTATTCAGCAGTCCCAGGCTTCCTCCACTCCCTCCCCACTCCATTTCTCTTTCTCCTGCTGGTGAGTTGGGGTGGGGAAGGGCTTGGGTCCAGCCAGGCCATGGATGTGGTATGTTACCCTGTTCCTTGAGATTTATTCTTTTCTCCAGGTGTACGCAGTTTGGCGCAGCCCTCTTTCCTGTTGCTGTTTCAGGATTAGTCGTATTAATTATATTTTCGTATTATATGTGGTTTTAGGAGGAAGCCTCTGTCTCACCTCTCACGCCACCATTTTTAATCTCTTTTCATTCTCTTAACAGGACTTTTACAGAGGAAAAGTTTCTACTTTTGATAAGGCCCAACTTACTGATTTTTCCTTTTATGGATCATGCTTTTGGGGTCACATCTCAGAATTCTTTACCCAGTCCCAGGTTCCAAACATCTTCTCCTAAACATTTTACAGTTGTTTGTTTTATATTGAAACCTAAGATTCATTTTGAGGAATGCAATTTAGGTTGAGATTAATTTTTTGCCTATGAATGTCCAATTTATTGAAAAGACTGTTCTTCCTCCACTGACCTTCTGCATCAATGTCATAGTTTGCAAAGTACTACCACAGAATAAGATACTAATGGGCACTCAGTATCCTCTCTTCAAAGACTCCTGTGACCAAAGCATGTGCAGGATGTGGGATCAGAGATTTCCTTTAAGATGTTTTGAACTCTTCCACTCTCTCCAAAACAAGGGCAACCCAAGTGTGACTAGTTATTAGAAGTATAAGAGGCACCTTCTTAGAACACATTCTCACTTCTGAAAAAGCCCTTGGAAAGATACGATAAAGATAGGGTGTATCACACTTTTTTGAATCTAATTAAGACCCCACAGATTGAGATTTAGGACTGCAATAGAGATGAGGGTCATTCAGAAGGGAATACTGCCACCTCATGCCCTTCAGGGCATGGGGTACACATTCCAAACCTCACATATGCTGCTGGAGATGGTGTGTGCTCTGAGGGAGCACTGGAGGAGGGATGGGCTGCAGAAAGGACACTTTCATTTCTAACATGCGCAAGCCTGAAATCTCTCTTGGCCTCATTTTCCTCCCATGTAGGAGTCTGTGATTCTCCAGTTTCTAACACTGCTACCATTCTTTGCTGTCACATATTTCTGCTTGTGGAGGAAATGTGACTTCCAAGTCTGCAGTATGCAGTGAGGATGGGGAAGCATGCAGTGGCTGCAGGAGGAGGGGGAACAGGCGAACACTGGACCCCCAGCACGTAGCAGTGAGAGGAGCTAGAACAGCAGCCATCTGTGGCAGAGGCCTCCTGTAGACTGCCATCTAGGCTTGGTGGACCACAGCTGTAAAAGGTTTTGGGTATCGATTGAAACAAAACAAAACTGAACCTGAACATTCCCAACTCTTATGCAATAAAAAATTACAAATAAAGAGCAACTAACTTTTACTTTAAAAACATTTTCTGATTTATTGTCTGAACAATTTCCAGCTCCCTAAGAGGGAAAAAGTTCTCCAGAGATTATGAAGGGTTAGGACTACACAGAAATACTAACATGGAGCAAAGTTACTTGTATCTTAGAATGAAAAAACTCATTCTCCTGCCTGCATTTTGCTATTTGTGGGATACTCTGGAAGCTGTCAAAATCTCAGTAGAATGTACACAAGAGTCACTAAGGGAGGAGGCTGACCTGAGGGTCATCTCCAGGAAAAGTATCACAAATTTGGCATTAAGAGTCTGAAATGATGTCAGCAATAGATGTTTCTCCTGGAGGTAACAAGAGCCCAGGTATCTCACCCTGCGACACAGATGGTGCATGGAACTGGGACAGGTACACATGTGCAGAGAGCCCTAAGTGGGCACACCCGCTTCTTGACTTTCTGGCTGAGAAGGCAGCTTTCTAAGCCCTGGGTCACCAATGCTCTCACTCACTACGAGGAAAAGAGGACAAGAGCTGGCCCTGGCGCAATGGCTGTGGGGCGCTGCTGCTCGGGACTGAAGAAGAAGCCATGAGAGCAGAGAGGAGGGCAAAGCGTCAGAGGGGGTTAGGAGCATGCACAAATAGCTGGGGAAAGAAGGGTGCCCAGCTTCACTGCCACTGGAACAATGCTAAGTTCACATATTTTAGACTAATTTTATACATTCTTTGGTGCAGCCAGCAATGACTGACTACCTCTGCCTTATTACATCCAGTGTCATTTACCTTGGCTGGTAGATGACTAATGTCATTTGGAAAACCAAACACTCAGTGTAAGGGAAGCTAAGATTTTCATGGGCTCTGACCCACAGAAGAGAGCAAAGGTGGCTAGGTCCCTTTGTATACTGGTGGTCAGTAACTGATACCGCCTGCAGGCTTGACCTGTCTAGGGACATCTGATATTGCTTCATCTCACTGCTCTGCAGTCTTCACTGGTAATCTAAGACCTCATGAACCACTCTTTTGGGAATGGATGGAGTGGAGTTTGCTCCAGGAGATGTGAACCGCAATGGTGATGTCAACTACAAAACAGAAGGTAACAGAGTTAACTCATCCTCAGAAAGCCAAGAATGTTTTTAAACCAAACATATATTTTGGGTGTAGAATCTTCCTAAAATTTTCCATGTACTGGCTAATTTCTCATTACCTACTATTATGATAGTACTCACAATTTTCCAAGATAGATTATCTAGGAAGTGGAATGGTTCAGACTAGTGGTTTTCAAAGTGGATCTCTGAGAGCCTTTCGGGTGGCCTGTAAGTCCAGAAGGACTTCCTAAGACCTTACTTCTCTTTCTCACCGTCATTCTCTCATGAGCATCCAGTGGAGTTTCCAGAGGCTACATGATGCATGATATACAACAGACAGTGTCCTGGAATTAGACAGTGATGATGGCTGCATGACTTTGTGAATATAAAATCACTGAATCCTATACTTTTAAGAGGGTAAATTTTATGGCATGTAAATTATATCTTAAAGCTGTTATTTAAAAAGCGTATTTAAGATGTGGGTCTGGAGACCTCTAAACCCTGACATGAAATATATCCAGCGTTAACCCTTTTCTCAGTTCTGCTTAATGATTCTGCTACAGATATTGCCTTTCTTCCTTTTCCAAGGGGCTCCCTAGGAAACACCCAAACAAATCTCAAAGCTTCCAGTAAAGACAGGCTGGAAACTTCTGCAATGAAAGAGTAATGCTGTCATCTTTAGTGGAGAGCTTCCATAGGACCTCGTGGGCAGCATGAGGGCCAGGAGAAGGGAGAAAGGAGAGGCCAGGGAAGCTAGACAGTACACAGCACCCCCCTTCTGGGATACTGCTCTTCCTTCTCCCACCGGCTCCCTGCTGCCCCATGCGAGCCCCTGTGCCCCAGGTGAGCCAGGCATGCTGCAGCCCTGTGCAGGGGCCCTTCAGCAATGGCAACTGAATGTGGTGGTGTCCACCATTTGTGGGAGCTTAGGAGATCATGGTACAAAACAGAATACTAGGAAAAATATGTCATTTTCACTTGAGTTCACATAAACATTGGTATAAAGATGTGGACAGCTTTCAGAACAGGCTGTCCTGATTATTGGTTGAATTTTGAGAAGCAATTTCAGGTTTCAACCTTCTATTGTGGTGATGAAGATACTGCAAAACAGTAGAGTGCATACTGTAAAACAGCTTTTTAACAATACTGCTGGGATGACCATATTCACCAAGGCTGCACAGGTTGCTGGGTCCAGACCTTAGTAACCGTACGCATGTCACCAGCAGGCCTTCTCCAAGGTTGGGTGGCCAGGAAGGGCATACATCAGGCACTCTGGTCAAGAGACCATCCCTTGCTAAGAACAACCCACAGATACCCTATAAATATTAGGAAGTATTGAACATTTTTCAATGCTAGTTCCTAGAATTTTAGGAACATACTTTTCAAATTGTAGATAGTTGGAGAAACTGAAAAACACACAGTTAAAATTAAGCCTTTGCACTGTTTCTTTGAGTTCTTGTTTAAATTTATATGATTATGTAAGATAAATTTGTAGCTCTGGAATACCTCACATTTTACAGGATATCTTCTAATTATATTTTAAAAATGTCCTTACTAATCACAACTCTTTCCTCAAGATTTGGAATATAAAAATATTAACTAGCACAATTTTGTATAAAACAAGTTCTTTGCACATTTCTGTTCTACCACAGCAGAAAATCACACTCACACACACACACTTGGTTACATGGGAAATGAAGATCTCCTACAATGTGTTGCTATTTGGAACTGCAGTTTTTGGGCTTTTCTCGCATCCCTGGTGGTACTTCTAATTTCAAATGTGTCACATGATCTATTCCCTCACCAGTGTGGAGGCAGAAACACCCACAATTCCACACAAAATCTGTCAGCCTGTATTTCCTGATAAATAGGTTCTTTTATGAAACATAATTACAAGTGTGCTCTTGAAAAAAGATTTGCCTTCTTACAATCTGTGCTATTACCACGAGCTCACTTATCGACTAGCCTCCCTTCATATACTTTCAAAGACTAAACCTGTAAGACCTATTAAAATACTTTGCCCTGGCATACCAAATAATGAAGAGGGAAAGAGCAAAGTGCCCCTACCCACTGAGTCAATGCCTCCACCTCCACAGCTGCATGGACCCCTGGGAGAAAGCCCTGCCGATGGGATGCAGCAGCACAGGACACCCTCCTCACTTCTGGAAGAAGCAGTGCATTTCTGAGCATGCAGTCTCATCAGAGCAGCAGGCCTCAGTGGGGCGGCTCTCGTGCCTTCCCCCACTGCAGCCTCCTCAGCCCAGTCACGGGAGTAACAGAAGGGAAGGGATGGTGGTTGATTTTGTGATGGAGTGTTTGGCACAGATCACCCACCCCATAGCCCTAACTCTACCCCGAGTACTGTCAAGCTGGATTATGCTTCAGGATACCATAATAGGAGCAGATTTTGCATTAGAGACATTTAAAGTGGGTTTAGGGTAAACTGCTTACCCTTGATGAGCTTTAAGTTCCTCATCTGTGAAACTGGGTAAAGTTGTGCTTTGAAAGGTGGGGATTACACACAACATGTACACCCAATGTGGTGTTTCACATAAGATAAATGGTAGCTCTTGTTATTATAAATATCCATATGACATCTTTTGCATTTTACTGTTTCCTTTGGTGCCCCAGTTCATCTCATTGACCTAACAGATTTGTGGGATGGGGAAGGAGATCAAGCCTCCTACTATGCTAGGTGTCCTGGAAGAGCTATGGGTCAAGCTAGTCATTTCAAAGATATTTATGATGCTTTCTGCAGCCCTGCCTACACAGCCATGAGAACAACTCCAGTTCCGTCCTCTCTGACCAAGCAGTGCCACTTTGGGAACGCTATACCAAAGAAAAGTTTCACTCATGACCTCAGAGTATGAAAGGATTTCTTAAGTAAAAAGAAAGCACTAACCGTAAAGGAAAAGACAGACAACTTTGATAAATTACATACTCCAGCTAATAAAAAGAATAAAAAGACATGACACCTAGAACACACAAACCATTGACAACCACTGACCAACTCACATTTAGATTACATAAAGCTCCACACTCCAAGCAAGCAGAAGACTTCAACAGACCAAAGAATAAATACGAGTAGCCAATAAGCACAGCAAAAGATCCTCAGCCTCAGTAAGTAATCAGGAACTGCAATTAACACCACAGGAAGATTCCACTAACAGGCTGAAAAAGCCTGAAGCCCAGAAAAAATAAAGAAAAAGACATCCAAGGATGTCGAAGAATGGAAAGAAAGCCGAACAGCAGGAACATTGCATTGCTAACAGGAGTGGAGACTGCAGCACCCACTTGAGGAAACCAGACTGGCAAGATGTACTGAAGATCAAGAAGAACTTTGTCCCTGCACGACAGCACATACCTGTGCACTGGCGGACGCATCCCTGGCCTCATGCCACTCTCTGTAATACCCAGAAATGCCGAGAATGCATGGATAAACACGTTGTGGTAAGTGCATAAAATGAAATGAAAATGAACAAACCAGAGTTACCTGCAATAAATGCATATATCTCACAAGGCTCATGGGTCTAATGAAGTATCTATGATACGCAGGCACACCCAGAGAGAGAGTCCCCCGGCTGCAGCACATGGCTAGCCCGAGGCATCTCCCTGGTGAATGCAAGAAGCAAAACAAAGAAAACACAAGGCCGATGCCATTCCCATCAAGTTCAAAAACAGGCAAGACTAGACCATACTCTTAAGGATGTATGCAAAATGGTAAAACTATAAAGAAAAACAGAAGAAATCTGAGGACCATGATGGTCTCCAGTGAGGGCCCGGAGATGTCACCAGGAGGGGATACTTGCTGGGGTTGCCTCTGGACACTGATAACGTTTTGCTTCTTGAATTTTATGGTGGCTTCATGTGTGTGCTTTATTATACTCTATAATTCATTATACTCTACAATTATACACTCTTTCATATTTGTTCTATTTCACAGTAAAAAAGGTTAACGTAAAGACCAGTAAATAAAGGAAATACATGCACATATACACAAGGATGTTTGCTGCAGCTTTGAAGTGCAAAAAACAGGAAACAACCTGAATGTCTGTCAGGAGAGAAACATCCTCATTAAATGATTAAATGAAAAAAACCGTATTTGCTTACAGACATGTGTACATTCATAGAGAAAGATGTGGAGGATCACACTCATTGGAATGAATACCCAGGAGAAAGGGAGATTATTAAATTTCCTTTACTCTTTATATTTATTATGAATGGCAATAACCAACAAAAGCAGCGGCCACATTATCTCATTTGCAGATAATACTGAAAGCCCTAACTTGAGACTTTTTACAAACATGCAGCCCAGATTCAATGGTCTTCATGATGATCCATGCAATGGTTGGTGATTCTAGGAGAGAAGCAAATTCGCTTGCTTTTTAAAAAAATGGTAATGAAAATTACTTCTTAAAATTTACATTTTCATTAATAAGTGTCCAAGTAGAAAAAAACAAATCTCTAACTTTATAGTGTACAAAACACTGTTATGTATTGTCTCATTAGATTACCCCAACTTAGAGCCTTCAGTGTAATTATTTACTACAGATCTGATACTCTTTCTGGTTACTCAAGATAATTCTGGTATAGATAGCTTATTGGTGGTGTTTAACAAAAACAATGGAAAACACCAAGATTCTAAATTCATGTCAATGTCACTGACAAGAAATAATCAAGATTTCTGACTTGAGGGCCAAGGATTTTAACTACAAGGCAATGGGAAATTTACAGAAATAAATTCCCCTAAAACTGGAAATAATTAAATGTCAGCTGTAGTACCAAAGACACAGGCTTTGGAATTTGATGGACCTGGCTCAAGGCCCAACTCACATACTTGGAGCCAAGTTACTTAACTTCAGCGAGTTTCAGAGTCTTTATTTAAAAACAGAATAATACTACCTAATTTTCCAGCTAGTTGGAGGGTTAAATGAAAGAGTGACTACAGTGATATTGCAACTTTTTTCTTTCCACTTTCAACATATTGTATTAACAGATATTTTGTTGGCAAATTTAAGAGTACTCAATCTAAAATTACAATCTGTAAGATTTCCCAAATGTAAGAAGGCAGTCAATGAAAGCATACTTAAGTATTTGTGTTTCACACCTGAAATGAACAAGGTGCATGCTCATTCAGCTTGTCATCATGTTGTTACCTAAATCTTTCATGATCTAATAAGCCCACCCCAGGATACTAACCTGAGAGGGAGAAAGTAGCTGTATTGCTATGTGAAATGCTTATCCAAGCAATTCTCAATAATTACCATTGACTCTGATGCTGGAGCCTTAAGTAGCTGGGTGGGGAGGCTGAGGTGGCCTGGACACATTGACCTCCCAGTTTTAGGTAGAACAGCTCTGCATGGATTTGTTGGAACACTGAGCTTCCTGTAGATTTCTATTTTTTAAAAAAGTTCAAAAGCTTTAAAACTGTTGGCCTAGTACTAGTAGATAATTATGTGAACAGAACAATAGCAGGGTTAAGGAGAGAATGTGTTGAGATTTCTAAGAAAAGGAATCAATGAATAAAAAGCAAAAAAAAAAAAAAATCCTGCCCATTTACTGAAGTTTAGACTTATGTGCTTGGAAGGTGACTCCCCTAGATGAATTACTATGGAGGGGGATGCATGTTGTTTTTATCTTCTTGTATCAGCTGATCTTCCTTCTGGCTTATTTGACCCCTGTTTTAAACTAAACCTCGACTTTTAATTCCACTGGCTTCATTATCCATTCTCTCCCATTAGTATCAGGCAATTGACAAGGCCTAGCAATTTTCAACTGTATATATTTTCTTTCCTGTAGAAACATGGAACACTTCCAACTTCTATTTATCATTCTTCTAAATTACTTTAGTTTTTTTCTTTCCATTTTGTTTGTAAAAGTAAGATAACAAAGTCTTAGATCAATACTGGCCAGATTTCTACTTTCTAGTTAATCAGAAAAGAGAAAACAAAGTAGGAGGAGGAAGGGAAGAACTACTACTTATATGTGTTTTATAGTGTACTAAACACTTCTATGTACTTTTACACTTTATGTCATGAGATTATCTTAACAACCTTGGGAAGAAGATGCTACTCATCCTGATTGATAATTATGCGCTTTGTTTCAACCAACCAGCAAACATAAGTGCATTGAACATGTGACTCAGGTGTACTGATTCTGTAGCCAGTACTCTCACGCAACAGTGAGTCCCCTTTACCCACACTCAGTGACCAATTAAGCTCTGTAAAGCTTTGGTTTTGTTTTTACCTGGCCAGTCCCGCGCCCAAGCCCAGCTGACACAGCCAAATAACTCCCAGTTCCTCTGGTCCTGCTTTCACTGGTTATGTGAGCGTAGTAGCAGAGTTTGGGAGGATGATCAAAGTCACCTTCAAGATCACTACTAAAAATACATTTTTTTTTATGGCCACAAAATATCTGTGAGTTTATTCTGGTTCAGACTGCATCAATTGTCAGGTTTTTATTGAACACTGTTAACTGCTCTGGAGGACATGGAAAGTAGATTTAAGGGTAGGGGAGTGCTCTCCCACGGGTGTCTGGTCAGAAACTTGGTGGGCCGACAAGTCACGTCCAGAAAGCCTGCTTGGTGAAGCCTCCCTACTGACCCAAGCAGCTGAAGAGATACCCATCCATTGAAGTAACAGACTGATTTCACTGTCACTGGGTGCTTCCAAACGGCTTCCCTGCCAGAGTATAAACGTTCTGAGGACCAGCACGGTTGACTTCGTCCAGTGTCCACACTAAAGATGCTATGTTAGTAAATGAATATGTAAACAGAAAGAAATATATAAAAAGCTACAGTCAGAGCAGAAGTTCTTTACCTAATTGACAACAGTGTGATTTATTTTTATTGAATAGTTTTTCTAAATACCATTAGGGCCATAATCTAGACAATGGTTTATGCTTGGCCTGCACACTTCAAAGAGAATCTCTCAGAGGGTTTGTGGTTCTCATTCCTTCTCTTCCTGTGATTAACCTAGTGGGTGTGCCGAGCCTTTTTGTAATCCCTTGGTTTTTTTCTCTGTAGGCTTTAATCAATGTCTTGATTAGTGAAAATAGACTAGATATAATAGATATAAAACAGTTTTCTTAAGGATCATTCATTGAAAGATAAAGATGGTGAGTCACTTTGAGGGGTGCCATTTTAATAAACAAATCTTTGTCCTCATTTCCCAAAAATAACTTTAATGGTTAAGGTTAAAAAAATTGGCATTTCCTTTCTAAGCCCCTGTTCCCTAGTTGCGATATGTCAAATTATGACCTTTTCGAGATATGTCAAATTATGACCAGAAGTTCCATTTAGAAACTATTCTTCTCCATTTGGACTTACGAAATATTTGTTGCCGTTTTCATAACTCAGGGTAAGCACTTTTTAGGCAATCAGTTCATTTTTCCTTTTTAAAATAAAAGGGAAAATTCACATAACATAAAACTAAGCCCTTTAAGGCGCACACTTCAGGGAGGCATTTAGTCCATTCTTAATTCCCAGTGTTGTGCAGCTGGCACCTCTATCCAGTCCCAGAACCTCAGTAGGCACTCCCCATTCTCCCCTCCACCCCTGCCCTGCAGTGCCCTCCTGCTTCTCATCCCCATGGCTCTGTCTAATCTGACGTTTCATATCCAGGAGGTTGAATGGGCCTGGGTAGGCCTCCTCTCTCAGCACCATGTTGGAGGCCCATCCACACATGGCAGCAAGTATGTATTTCAGTTCTTTTGGATTTAACAAAACTTTCTTGCTTACACCTTGTTTTTTCTTTTGAATATGTGCCCTCCTTTACTTATGATTATGTATTTCTGTGTTTGCATAGGGGTAATGTTTTGGAGATGAAGTCTGGTTTGGCTTAATTGCATCCTTTTGTATTTTATTATTGGTGTGTGTCCTATAATCTTCCAGCCTGGGCATATAAATTCCTCCTTCTTTCTGTTTTTATTCTTCTTAACTAAACCACTGAAGATTAATGACTATTTAGCTGCTGATAAAAATGAAGAAACTAAAGCTTGGATGATATAGTTCAGCTTACCTTATTTCTACACATTTCTTTCTTATCATAATAAAATGAGGAAATAGGTTTTAGTAAGTTCAAGATTAAACTTCTCAGCTTTTCCTGATTATTCTCATCATTCTTATGCAGAATGTACAGTATCAAAACTATCTGAACCAAATTAAGTTGTCGTGTATATAAAGATGTCCTTGAATCAGAATTGATTAATGTGATTAAAGCAAAACAACCAAGTATACAAGGGAGTGAATAAACAATTGAAGTCTTAGAGTTACAAATTCTCATTGTGATTTGTGTGACCTGATACTGAGAGCTCAGATTTGAAAAAATACCTTTCCTGTAAAATGAAAATAAAAGTCATGATTTTTATTAATCTTTGATTAGGACCACTAATAAAAATAATCATCAGTTCACATTAACAACAGAGACACTCAGAAACAAAATGATTAAGCAAACAGTAATTAGGAAAAAAAACTTCATCTTCCTAAAATGTAACTATTCCGAAGAAAAGCTTTGTAGAGCTTATTTAGCTTCCAAATGCTCTGTGTTAAAGTCACAAACTAGCTGATTAGAACACACTATTTAGTAGAAGACCTTACAAGGAGATACTTTAAATACATTTTGTCATGCTTACACAAAGGAGTATACCACCCACCTAGCAAATAGATGGCAAGCTGGAAAGTTTATCTGTAAGAAAGTTGTTTAAACAACAGATTCGTTATTTCCTATAAAGAAAAGATGTTCAAATGGAAAAAGTGTGTGTACAAGGATAAAAAGTAAAAGCCTATCATCCTAAACCTGAAAAGAAAAGGAAAAGATTTGATTATTTAAACTTCTACTTAATGCTTTACTGTTGTTTATGCTTGCCTGTACAATTAAATAGATATATTTCCCACCCCCACCCCCAAAACCCCACTCTTAAAAGACAATAGAAAGATTTAATTTTGAATTAAAATACTAATGGTAAGAAACATTGGCAGAAAGAAAACCATCAAATTCATACAGGAAACCCAAAAGGGCCGCCGCAGCCTGCTGCTTAGGGGTGCGCCATATTTGAGCAACCTTGATTTCAAGATTTAGTACATTCTCTTTCAGAGACATTTTATTCTTCCAGAAACTTGGGTGAACACACCAGGAACAGTTTTATTTTTCAAAATCAGGAACGAATTCTTAAGAATGCCCCTTAAAGGAGGGGTTCCAACCACAGCAGTTAACAAAGAGATTCTGGACCTCAAACCCCAAGGGAAGTGTGTGGCTCTTGAAAAGGGTGGCCTTTTTGAAGAGGGAAATCAAAGGAAGGAAATTACTACTGAAGTTCTTACCCAAGGAGAGCGCTCACCACAACACACTTCCTGTTAAAGGAGCATCGGAAACGGTTCCTCAATGATAACCTGAACCCACCCGCTGAGCTGTGCTGAAGGATCCCTATGATCCCTTCTCCTGCACCTCTGTACACCCTGGGGTCCCATTTAGCCCTGGAGCCCGCGGCCCAGAGTCTCACCAGAGCCTGACCCCTCAGCCCATCCCTCCTCTGTCAGTGTGAGAAGTCTTCTCCCTCACTGACCCTTGTGACCACTAGAAACAAGTAAGCTCAAGTGCAATGCGTGGAAAGCTTTTCTCTGACAAACCAGCAATGGACCTTCCTACTCTCCCCATCATCCATCGAGGGCTCTCACAGTACCACCTCACGCATGGCCCCTCAAACTCAGTGAGGGGACAAGGGTCTGTATCCTCTCCTGCACTGGAGAACCAGCATGGTCTCTACTCTTCCTGCTCCACCTGAGCTCCAATAATTACCACATACGAAGTACAAAAATACACATTCAAACCTTGTTGAGGAAAATTCTAAGATGAACCTAAACAAACAACGTTCATTCCACAAATTATGAGACCGTCATACAGTAGTGAGCAAAAAATAGCACCTGCCTAATGACTGTCAGGCCCGTGTGAAATACAGGCTACTGGGCATTTTAATCAATGCCAACATTTACCGATTGTCTACAGTGTGCAGAGGGATGTGACAATGTTCGAGACGAGGTCTGTATGTCAATAAATAAGTATGACTCAGAGTTTGACAGCCAGGCACATGGAGCAGGCCAGCTCCTCATGCAAGTATTGACGTTTGCATGTTACTGCTAAAAAAAGGACACATTCAAACTTATGCCTGTGATGTCATTCTCCCTTACGTTAAAATATACCCCTCTGGTGGGATGCAGATCAGCAGGGATCCCACACAGCCCTGGGCACAGGCACTGTGGTGAGCCTTGTCTGCCTGGTGGAAAGGGGACGGGCTGCAGGGGACAAGAGGCAGTGCCCATAAGGGTGCCAGGGCTGTGAGGGAGAGGTGCATGCTCACGTGCTGGGACCACGGCCGTGAGGCTGATACTGGGATGGGGGCTTCTCAGAGACATTTGCACCCTGGCCATGGGGCTAGCTTTTCAGCAATTTAATGAAGCTTGGCTTCTAGTATAAAGTTTATCAGTACTTAATCTGTTACCTTGAAAACAAAGGCTGGCATTTAAACAATAACTATCGATTTCATCATTCTCTGAAATGCCCTCTCAGAGTGCCCCACCTCTACTTTATCACTGAGCTGAGAAGACAGCAGTGTGGCCTGCCTGATCTCCCCCGATTCCCCGGAGGGGAATGGATGTTCAGACAACAGAGCCTGTCTGCCCTCCAGGCCTCGGTCTAGTCCCAGCCCCAGGCCTTTCCTATTCTATCAGAGGCTAAATCTGAACCTACTCTCTGAGCCCCCTCAAAGGTGGCTGCTGCCAGCTCATAGCTGTGCATTAGGCACATGCCAGCTGGCATCTTTCAGTCTCCTCCTGGTTTTCCTGCTTGTTCATGGGCTCCTGGAAGAAAAGGTCTGTCTCATACTCTGGGCATCACACACTGGAGCTGCCTGGAGGTACCAGAAATATGAAACCAACAGGTACCTGCCTGGGTCTTGGCTCTCCTTCCCTCAATTGCTGCAGAAGTTCCCACACTCATACCCTTTCCCAGCCCCACCCTCTATTTCAAATCTATTACAGGTGCAACAGCAGGACCCTCTTTCATTTTTATTACCTCTTTTCTTCTCTCAATAACTTACCGTGGCCCTGATTTTCTCTTGGATCAATGCGGAATCCCTAGTAATAGGATTAAGGCTTTATCTCTAGTTGATGCTGTACCTCAGTATATTCTGGTTTAGGGTAAATCCCAAAAATCTAGCATAAAAAAAGCTAAATGCTGCAGCAACAGGCCAAGGACAGAGCACAAAGAGGTGCTGAGCCTTTCAAGTAAATGAGGAGCCTTTCTCTCATAAGCCCTCTGCTGCTGCTTTGGCACACATCTCTGCCAGTTCTATCTCATGTCTTCACAGAGAACATCCTACCAATCCGAAGAGGACTTTTCTTTCTGACAGATCAAGATATTTAAAGCATTTGTTCTCACTCACTCCTTTCATGAACTTAGCCATTTAAGATCTTGGCACTTAAAGCATCACCTGCTCCCGGATCTGGACCTATCTCGTCTTCTGTGCAAAGGGATGCAAGGTCAAGGATCCTGTCAACTGCTTCCATGTCATTCTCTGCACTCTGTGTGCAGTGAGTACTGCCTAAATGCTCTTCAATACCATCTTCTCCAGTACATTACTCTTAAAGGCCCAGTAAAGAGATCTAAATAAAATAGTGCCTATTAAATTAGTAATGCATTTCAGACAGATTATTAGTGATTTTTGTTTTAACAAGGTGGGGCAGAAATATAGTAGGATTTTGAACAAGAAGAGGGTTCCCCCTTGCAAAAAAATTTGCCAGCTCTATTTTCAAACTTCTTTTTATCCCCTCATTATTGCCCTATCATATAAAAATAAAAGCATATAATAATCAGCAATAAAAAGATAAAGTTCATACATAGAATTATGATATCAAAGTCATGTGACTTTTCAGCTTGTCTGACCTACTGAAGTGCTGCACGGGCCCCTGGGAGAATGAAGGTCTTGCGAGAAGAGGTCCCAGGACAATGGCAGGGAGTGTTCTGGGGAAGGGTTGGAGGGGGAAGGGGCAGAGCTCCACATGCAGCTCAGCCTTGGCAGTGCTGTTTGGGAATGATGATTTTATTCCCTTTAAATCCAGGCTAATTTTCCTGACTTTTTACTTTAACCAATCAGTGTGGACACTCCACTCTGAAAACATGTCAGAGGAACACACGAGAGATGATGGCTGTTTTTCCGGAAGCCTCCTCGAACAAGGCCATAGACAGAGTGGTGCTCCAGCACAAGTGGCCCAGTGGCACAGCTGATGCCTGCACAGGTCTGAGGCCACTGGTCCACTTCAAAGCCATTGTGAGTAGTAATTTTCTGTCACTGCAACTACGGACCAGGTGCCATCTGGTAGCCAAGATTGAAAAGACTCCATGACTGAGTCCAAATACACAACTATCTTCCAACTGGCAAAAAAGTTATTTTTTGTATTAGATATTGGAGTTATATAATTATAATTAATCATTTTAGCTTGAATTTTGGGAAGTAAGTGTATTTCACTACAGTTTATGAGAAATATATTTTGTTAAAGTTTATGAGAGTTGCTATGAAACACAATTTGGGGAATAAAGAAAAGGAGAGACAATTTGTATTTACTGGGCCATGGATGGATGACTGACAATGGATGACATCACTAATAGGCAATTATAACATCCAGCATTCCAAAACTATTTAATAATTTGTTTTGAAGAACTATAGCTTCCAAAAGAACAAAAAGACAACCAATATTTATTTGGATGGTTTCATGCCAAATTAAAGTTAAATATATAAGATAAAGGAATTAATTCCAACTAAAAAACAAGTATCAAATATTTGGTTACCAATTTAAAAATGGAATGGGTTCTAAAAGTTTGTAAATGAATTATATAGACTACTCAGTTCATTTTCCACTCATTCCCATAGAAAAAACATTTTTCTATGGCAGTGTTGTAGATAGTAAGGCTTCCAGTGTAACCCACAAAAACTAGAGTTAATATTAGGTTCACATATGGCTGTACAGCATGATGTAAAAGAACATGAACTTTATAGAGCCAAAGAACCCTGGGTTCTAGCCCTGGGTCTGACATTCACCAATAGTACTTCCACAAGAAGTCATGTCCAGCACCAGGTGTGCCTCCTGGAGTTGCCTCCCTCTGGCTTGCAGCATTCAAGCAAACCTGACAGCTGGAGCAACACTTCTGCCCGTTAGGATGTGTTTCTTTGCTGGAGGCCCACTGTATCCTGGGATGCGCAGGTGGGAGGCCCATGTGTGGAGTTCATGTCAAGGAAGATTACCTCCTAAGTAGCTCTGATGGAGTAAATGTCAGGGCGGCAGTATCATTTACCATTACTACATTTAGTCTTTCCAGGTGCTGGTGATTCTGAAACTGAGGACTAAAATGAGGCTCAGGCTTAATGTCTGTGGGACCCAATCAAGCTTTATGCACACCTAGATATGTTTTCCAACCAAATACGTAGGCCCAATCTATAAGGCAATTACAGTATTACAGCTACCCTTTTATAAACAGAAGGAAGTATTGGTTACAAGACAAATCTACATAGTAACCGTTCATGTGTCTACCCAGGGCTTGTAGGGGATCTGTCTATGACATATATGTCCTTCAGGAAAACGAGCTCTTGGATGGAACCACCATTCATCTGTACAGTGCCACAGGAAGACAGGTGAGACACACGATTGAGACCCTGGGGAAAGCTGTTGCCTACAAAGGCCAGTCAGGAGGAGTGCTCGATAAGTGTTCATGATTTAGAGTATCCATGGCTGAATGGTCACTGAACAGACCACCAGAGGACACTATCAATAACTGCATCACAATCAGAATATCACATATTCCTAGTAGCCTTTTCTCCCTCAGATACTGTTATAAGCTCAGATGTTACTATAATTAAAAAATTAACACCAAGAGAGTTAAAATAACATGCTATTGAAGAAAGAGTGGTTTCCCTAATTCATCGATTATGATGGTTAGTGGAGATGTGACAGCCACAGTTTGGGCTAGATCTACATACCATTCCACCTCAGCCTATCTCAAACAACATTTTAGGGTGAGGTGCCATGAAACGTGACAGAGAACAGAGTTTTCTTACAAGGAAAGCAAGAAGATTTAACAGCTTAAGACTTTTGCTTAATGCTTATAAATTGCCTTTTCAGTACATTATATTTTCATTTCTGTAAACTGACTCATGCAAAGCTATGCTATTGTTAGGAAAACATACTAAAAACAAATCCTTTAGAACTAAAGCACACATATGTAATATTTTTTATATTCTTAATTTTAATAAAAACAGGAAACACACTGAACCTGCAAAATTGTTTTTGTTGTCAATTATGATTTTCCCTGGAGGTACTTTATGGGCTCCATTCAACTCTTGGGCTCATTTTACAGGCAAACTCTAGGATCCTATAGTTATTGTCTTTAAAAGTAAAAGACCAACAAAAGAACCCACTACTGTAGCAAACTGTGTATCACCACAGTGTGTCCTCACCTTCCACGGGTGGCCTTTTGTAGAACCTTCATTCCTGCCAGGCTGCAGGACTTCCCTTCCAACTGTCTGTCCCTCAGGATGGCGCCCTCTGAGTGGACCTCACTGAACATTCCGTAGGCATCCTGCACAAGAAGGCCGACTCTGTAACAAAGCATTCACATTCATTCTTTTAGGAGGTAGGTTTGATTCCTTCTCCACCAGAAATCCTTTGTACTCATCTTCCTAAAGGAATGAGTCAGGTTAAATAAAGTTGAATACAAACACACACTCTTTAGATTTGTCCTTGAGGCGTTTGATCACTATCCACAAAATACAGAAGAATTCTCTTTTGGCATAAAACTAAACCAGTCAAATGTGGGTTAAAAGCACACAAAGAAGACTATTCTTGCAAATCAAATATATAACTGTTGCCCAGAAAAAGGGTATCCTCTTGTCCCACTTTTATCCTGTCCTTCCTAACAGGAAACGCTCATATTTTGTACCAATGCTCAACACAGAAAAGTTTCAGGGTAACATTATCAGGAGAATGACACTTGGGCTCTCTATGAGAAGGTGCATATTTACAGACATGCATAGTCCAGCAGGATGAAGGCCACACTGGCTGGCAGCCCCAGAGGCTGATGGAGATCCAGTGACATGATGGGGTCCCCCAGATTTAAGTGCTGAGGGCAGCACTTAGCACTTACACAAACCTACTTAGGACTGAATTTCCAACACTCTCACTTCATAAGTCAGGTAATGAAGTCTAACATATCACAAAATGACACATTCTCAGAAAACATTCCCTGGATGCTTAAATAAAGTTAGGCAGTAAATATCACCACCAAACAGACTGAGGAACAGAATGATTTCTAAAGATGAGGGTTTAAAGGAAAGTGCACATTGGAAAAGAACAGGTGACAATGAACACAGAAGAGCTAAATCAGAAGTAATGAACCTTAAACACTGGCAGGGCAAAGGCGACTGGAAGTCTAGACATCCTGATTGTCTCTCAGGCCCATAGGGCCCCTGGCTTGCAAGAGAAGTGAAGATAAATCTTGTCTGCAGGAAAGAAAGCACCTATACTCAGGCCATTAATTTTCTATGGAGTGAAATCCAACATGTGCTCAAATAAATATCATTAACTACAAGGAAACAAACCATTTTGTGGGAAGAGTCAGAAAAAATAAAAACAGATATATGGAGGACTCAAGATACTAGAATTGAAAAATATGGAGTAACCATTTTAAAAAGGTAAAGTCACAGAAATATAAATAAGAAACAAAAAGCTATACAAAATGACTTGGCAGATTTGAAGAATGAAATAGAACTTTCAAAAAGGAAAGCTACAATTACTGAAATAAAAAAAGTTATTAAATGGGTGTAACAAGAGATTATATGTACCCAGAGTGTTTATGTGAACTGGAAAAGATTACCCAGAATGCATCTTGAGAGCTGACACTGAAAACATGAGAGAGAAACAGAGAACAGAATTGGAAAGTCTAACATTTCCAATAGGAATTCCAGAAGAAGAAAATGGAGGAAGGAGAAACAGTAATCTGTAGCTCTAACAATTGAGAATTTTTCCCAATTGATCTAAGAAATGAATCCAAAATAGAGGAAGAAAAGCAAATACCAAGCAGGACAACTAAAAGGATATCCATCCTACTATACATATTGTAATAAAACTAGAGACTATAAAAGACAATAAGAAGATTTTAAAAGCAAAAAGGGTAAGAAGACAGAACATTCATAAAGGAATACAAATTTGACCTACATCAGCCTTCTCAAGAGCAATGAATGAAGCCAGAAAACAGTGAAACATTTTCAAAATTCGGAAAGCCATTTAAGAACTGTGTGCCTGCAATCTTACTACACTGATGGACAATGACTTCAATGGGGCATGGGGGGACTCGATAATATGGGTGAATGTAGTAACCACATTGTTTTTTATGTGAAGCATTCATAAAAGTGTATATAAATGATACCTTAATAAAAAAAAGTTAAATGATGAAAAAAAAAACTGTGTGCCTGCAAAACTATCAATGTGGTAAAATTAAGACATTTTTAGATAAAGAAACACTAGGTGCATTTTTTACCTACAGACTCTGAAATATTTATACTTACTAAGGTAATTATTAAAAGAATTCCCCAATTATGTAATTTAGGAAGAAGTTAGTTATCCCAGAAAGAAAGGTCTAAGATACAAGGATTATTGTGCAATAAGGTAAATCAAAATAAACATGGTGGGATAAAAGAACAACACAACCAATAATATTAATTAATGTGTGCAGAGCTGAAAAACTGGAAATGGACAGCAAGTGGGTCAGTAGGGGTGACTGGAGGTTAAGTGTCCCCAAGTCCCCATATCACTCAGAGTGGGGTTAAGGTAGTAACTCTGGAGTTCATTAATACAGGCATGTGGTCAAATTTCAAGGACAACCAGCAAAAGAACAGAAATAGGGTACACAATTTCCACATCACCAGATGGAAAAAAATGGAATAAGAAATATAGGCAAGCAAGTAATAAGTAAGGTGGTAGATAGAAGTCTATGTATATTAGAATTGGAATAAAAATGGTTTAAACTTATCAGTTAAAAGGCAGAGTTTTTCATGTTGTTTGAAGACAGAAAGAAGTATTTCTATTAAGTTGCTGACAGGAAAACTTCTAAAACAGAGAAAGGTTCAAAGGATGAAAAAAAATATTTCAGGCAAATATTAACCAAAAGAAAGCTGATGAGGTGGCAGCTGTGAGAGTGAACAGATTTTAGGAGATAATACATTATTAAGGGTAGAGATATCACTAATATTGATAAAAAAAATTTAATTTACTAGGAAAACACAATTCAAAACCTTTATACTCTTAGCCTTGAAGAATACAAAACATAGACTGATAAAACTACAGAGAGAAGTGAACAAATCCCATATCAATGAGGAAAGATTTCGACACACCTCTGCCAATTATTAAGTCAATCAAGGGAAAAAATTAGTAAAGATTCAGAAAACTTACATACCTGACAAATTCGGTTTGTTAGATAAGCAGTTAGGAACTCTCCACAATTAGCGAAAGTGCATTCTTGAGTACACATGAGACATTTGTAAGAAGTAACCATACACCTGGCCACAAGACAGGTCTGAACGAATTTCAAAGAATCAGTATCATATAGGAAATGTTCTCTGTGTACAATATAATTAAATGAGAAACCAAGCAAAAAATATGTACTTCTAAAAATCTTCCTACATTTAGGGATTCTACAACATCCTTTTTCAAGTCATAGGTCAAATAAGAAATCAGTGAAAAAGAGACAGTACTTTTGAACTAGTTGATTATGATAAAAATACCATGTGTCAAAATGTGTGGATTACAGTGATACTTTAGGGAATGTATAGTCTTAAATATAATAACACATGCTGACTTTTCATTTCCTATATACATCTTTAGTTTTCTATTTACTTATCATGAATTCTGCACCAAACCTCTGTCAATCACTAAAATATTGCTTCAGGATGCTGACCTTACTCTGAAGGTGCTCTCCTAGGGCCCTTCGCTCTACTCGCTCTGCTCTAGTCTAGACTGGTTAGGTTCTGCCTGTGGTAAGCAGTCATCCTGGGGTCTCCTGTCAGAAAATCTGGGGGATTCCCTTTGCTGCTCTAGTATGTTGGGTCTCCTATTTCCCATGTCTTCTTAATTGACTTCTTCAAATTAGTAGCTCACATCTAGCTTCCTGAAAAGGGGGGAATGGAAGGTGAACTTTTTGAAGCCATTCATAAAATTGTCAATAACCTATCTTCAGACTTTATGGGCAGTTTGGGTGGGTACAGATTTCTAGATTGAGAGTGATTTTCATACTAAGTCCAATATTGCTTTTTCCTTGCCTTTTCTCTGGGTACTGTGGTCTGTTACAGCTTCCAGGGCACTGATGCTGTGGTGACAGGCTTGGCACAGGTGTGTTTCCAAGCCCTGGTGAGTGGTATCCAGGGAGGGTCCTTCATGGTGGAATTGTGTCCACTTCTGAGTAATTTTATTGATCCTTCCTCCCCTTCATTTTTTCTCTTCCCTCATTCTGGTTATGGGACATCCTGGACTAGCCTTTTAATTTTTTTTTTTAACTTTTCTCTTCTATTTTCCATTTATTTCTGGGAGTTAACATTTTTCTCCAATACTTCTAATTATATTTTCTCATAATTTCTAGTTTTCATGCTTTTAACTTCCAAGAGTTCTCATTTAAGCTCTAAAAGATGCTTTCTTCCTCCTTGACAGCATCCTCTTCTGTTTCATGGTTGCAATATCTCTAACTCCATTTAAGAACCTTTCTTTAGGCGTCAGTGATCTGTTTTCTTTTACCATTTAAGAACAGACTCTAACAAGCGTCTTGGACTCTCTGAATGAGCAGGTGGACGTTGAAAACCATGGACAACACGTGGTCATTTGGCCAGGTTGTTTTATGGTTGTGAACCTCAGATGTCAGTTTCTTTACATCTTTCTTCCTGATGAGAAAATTCCTCAGAAAAACCTGTTTTTATCTTGGTATGCCACTAGACAACCACCTAAAAAGGTGGAGAGGGGTAGGACATGATTACTTCCTAGACAGACTTCCAAGCAGTCATTTTTCTTATTTCAGTCTTTTTCTTCTGCTACTAGAGGTAGTGGAAAATTAGATATTCATATGAAAAAAAAAAGAGATCCTTAACTGTTATCTCACATTATATACAGAAAATTAACTCCAAATGGATCATAGACCCAAATATAAAAACGGAAACTTTTAGAAGAAAAGACAGGGGAGAAATATTTGTAACCTTGGGGTAGATAAATACTTCTCAGTTAGGACACAAAAACATAAATTATAAAAGAAAAAACTTGATTACTTTGACATTATCAAAATCAAAACTTCTGTTCTTCAAAACACACAATTAATACCAAATGATCTCACTCATATGAGGAGTATAAGAACAAAGAACACAACAACAAAAAAAACTGAAGTAACAAAACAGCAGCAGACTCACAGAACCCAAGAACGGACTAATAGTTACCAGAGGGAAAGGAACTGGGGAAGAAGGGCGGGAAGGGAGGGATAAGAGGGTAAAAGGGGCATTACGATTGGCAGACATAGGGTGGGGGGGCACGGGGTGGACTGTACAGCTCAGAGAAGACAAGTAGTGATTCTCATCTCACTAGGCTGATGGACAGTGACTGTAATAGGGTTGGTGGGGGGGACCTGATGAACGTGGTAGTTTAATCATCACAATATTGCTCATGTAATTGTAGGTTAATGATACTAAAATAAAATAAATTGTAAAAAAAAACAAAAAAAAAAACAAAAAAAAAAGACCAAAACACACAATTAAGAAAATGAATGTGCAAACCACAACCTAGTAGGACATATTTGCTAAAGATATATCTGACAAAGGACTTATACCCAGAATACCTAATGAACCTCCAGGACTCAATAAGATGACAAACAAACCAATCAAAAAATGAGATAAAGATACAAAACATTCCATATTGTATGATTCCATTTCCATAAAATATCTACAATAGTTAAATCCACAGAGACACAACACACAATGGTGGTTATCAGGGGGTAGGTGGAATGAGAAATAGGGAGTAACTGCTTTATAGGGATGAATTTCCTTTTGGAATAATGAAAATGTTTGGAACTAGATGGAAATGGTGGTTGCATAACACTGAGAATGTGCTAAATGCCATTGAATTGTTCACATTAATATAGTTTTAAATTATGTGAATCTCACTTCACAATAAAACAAAATGAACAAAATATATGAATAAACACTTCATTAAAGAAGATACATATATAGCCAATAAACACATAAAAAGACCCACAACACCATAGTCATCAGGGAAATGCAAGTTAAAACCACAGTGAGAGACCACTACACACTCACAGGAAAGGGTGAAATGAAAATGACTGACAGCATCGAGTTTTATTGAGGATAGGGAAAAACTGGAAGTATCATACATTTTAGGAAGGAATGTATATGTTATAGCCTCTTCTGAAAACACTCTGGCAGTTTCTTAAAAAGTTAAACACACACCAAATGGCTAGTCATTCCACTCTAGGTTTTTTCCCCCTAATAAATAAAATCATATGTCCACACAAAAACTCGTGGACAGATATTCACAACAACTTTATTAGTTAACAGTCCCAAACCGGAAATGACAAATGTTCGGACATAGTTGAATGGATAATAAACAAACTGTGGTCTACCCTTACAATGGAATATCATTCAGCAATATAAAGGAACAAATTATTGACATCTGCAGCAACAGGGCTGAATCCTGAAAACACTGTGCTGAATGAAAAAAAAATGGAAAAGGAGTTTATATTTATATCAAATTATAGAAAAGGCAGAGTGAATCCACAGTGACAGCAAGCAGAACTATAGTTGCCTGGGCTAGAAGAGATTGACAGCACAGGACACTAAGAAACTTTTTGGAGTGATGGAAATGGTCTATATCTTCACTGTGGTGCGTATTAAATGTGGATGTATTTGTCAAAACCCACTGAACTATATGCTTAGGTGGGTGCATTTGTTCTATGTGAATAAATTTTATTGCATGTAAATTATACCTTCAAAAAGCTACTTAAACAAAGAAAGAAAAAAACAAACAAAGGCTATGAGACAGCTTGAAGAAAGTTCCCTTGGATAAACACAGGATAATTATGGAGATAAGATGGGAAACCTGCTGGCACCTGTGGAAGCTGGCAGGGTTCCAACTATGCTAAAACCAGCAAATAATGGAAATAATTAAACACTTAGAAATCCACTAGAAAAATACTGTGCTTCACAATGAGGCATATACCTTGTCATTTTACATGTACTTTCAGGAAAAGTATGCTACAATGTAAGTGGATGTTTTCTTGTATATCTTCAACAAATACTGAAAAACCACTTAGTTTTAGTGATAATTCTCAGAGTTGAAAACTGTGAACAAATCTGAGTATTTAAAAAAAGGAAACAAATTACTGTTGTTCAGTAAAACTTAAAATCTAACCCTACGCTTGAAATCTCCATCATAAGGAAACTTTATGCAACAGTAACCATATGTGAACTAACTACAACCTCTATCCTGAAAATATGAGGGTTGACATTTGCTTCCACATTTTCTATCTGAGCTGTAGCAAGCTCTCCATAAATCCTCCTTCCATGAATGAGAGGCTGGGTGAGTCTGTGTGGTGAACACATATAAAGTAAACTCACGTAATCCTAAGTGCAGGCAGTGTTCACAGAAATATTCACTGGAAGCTTACTGGGGCTTGTACTTTGTAGGATATACAAAAGTGGTCACATAAAAATAATACAATTGGAAATCAAATAAAAGAGCAGCATTAACGTCTAACACTAATACAATGTATTATGACTAATTAGAGCATTCTCATATATTATCCATTTAATCCTTCAAATGAGGAAAGTAGGCCTTATTATTTCCAGTTGGTAGATGAGGAAAGTAAGGCTTAGACTATTTAAAGAACTAGCCAAGATAGTATGGAGGCAGCAGAATCAGGTCTTAAACCCAAGGCCCTTGATACTGGTATCTTTGTACTATAATATCATGTTACAGTAATAATGATTTTTCCTACAGCTATGTCAACTATCTAAAAAAATATATAAATGTACACATAGATATAAAATGAGGTACTTATCCAGAAGAACCTTAACCCACTCTATAACCTTCAAAAGATACTTTTAAATAATTTGGCAAGAATTATACCAGAATATTAAAGTCAAAATGTAATTTATTCTAGATTATCCAAAAAATATATATAGGCTGCTAATGTAACATAATGAAGAAGAAATGCTTTTGAATCAAGTCATTTAAATACAGTTTTATTAACTGTCCAACACAACACTTTATTCAAAATAAGCAAAGACTGTATGACTAGTTCAGAGACACAAGTGGGAAAGAATGAAGGTCACTCTTTTCATACTATCGTATTTACAACAGTAGCTGTGCGAAAGCAAGGACGAAGTGCATACTTTGTGCTCATTTTGTAATATTTTGTTTTTGTCCACAGACCATTCCATATCACAATGTCTTGGAGGGAAGTGCTTTACTGTTTGTTCTTCTTCAAAGGCCTACCCACCCACTAGCGACCCTCACCTGACTTGCCTCCCTGTTCCATGTCTAATTAGGGAGACTGAGGCAGAACCTTGGGGATCGGGCTCCATTTCTGAAAGAGGAAGCCCAGGCCTTCCCATGAGAGGGGAATCAGAGTGGCCCTACAGCTGCTCCACGCAATGAAGCTAACGCCTGCATGGCTACACTGATACACCCCACATTGTTCTATAAGCATTATGGTTCGCTAATATATACAAAAGTCAAGATGAATACAAAAATCTCCATAGATCTGCTTTATAAAATGAGAAAATTTATGATTGCTTGTGCTGAGAAGGTAGAGTTGGGGAATTGACTAGTACCTTGGTCTTAAGTTTGCTCTGACATTTGCCTTTATCTCAAACAAGGAAGAGTACTCTTCTCCTGTTTATTCTTTTGCCAGAGAGGCCTTATTACTGCTCTCCTTCCTCTTGCTTGTGCCCTGACACACACACTCTCCCACCTTGTTCTGTTCACAGCTGAGGCTCAGGAGCATGCTGGCTCAGGCCGGAGGTGCAGTCACTGTCCCACTGGTTGGACAGGACTGGAAGTGTGGCATTCAACAGGCAGCCAACAAGAGCCAGCTTATCGGCAGCACACACACAATTCCATCCACTTGTCACTGCTTCCTGCTCAGTGAAATAATGTCTCCTAAAATCAATGCCTGTGTGACAGGTCTGAGAGTAGACAAAGGGCCCCATGATCAACTTGTTTTTCCTGAATCACCAAAAGATACTTCACATAAATTACATCATACTCAAGGGAACCATGTCACTAACCCTGTGTGGGACCTTTAAAAAGTTCCATAACTGTATGAGCTTGACTTTACTCATCTTAACATGGGGTAAGAGAATGTAACTTAGAGCATTGTTATGAGCATTAAAGCCATACAGGGCTTGGCACAGAGACTGGCATGAGTAGATTAATTTTTCTCTTGCAGAGTACTTAGGCCAATTTTTATGATATAGTTTTCTTTTGGGGATACTTAAGTTAGTATTTATAATACAGTTTTCTCCATATAGCTCTTGAACATCTTTTGTGAGAGCTGTGCCTACATCACTTATGGTTCTGTTTGCTATTTTAAATGGTATTTTTGTTTGTTACTGGTGTATAGAAGTACAATTGGTTTTTGCATATTGAACTTTTGTGATTCATCAATCTTACTAAAATTTATTTGTAACATTTTTTATGAAGTTTGATGGAGTCATTGCATAATGACACTTTGCTTCTGCCTTTCCTATCCTTATGCTGTTCGTTGATTTATCTTTTCAGACTGCCCTTTAACCTGCAGCATAATGCTGAAGAGATGTCAGTGCCACTGGACATCCTTTATCTTGTTCTGGATTTTGAAGGAAATGTCCTCAGTGTTTTACAATTAAGAATGATGTTTGCTATAGGTTTTTTTTGGTAGATATCCTTCACCAGATTAAGGATTCCTAATTTGTTGAGAATACTTTTTAATCATGGGTTGGGGATGGATTTTATCAAATGTATTTTCTGTATTAATTGAACTGATTGTATGTTTTTATCTCTTTTGCTAATGTGGTAAATGACAATGATAACTTTTCAAGTGTTAAAGCAATTTTTAACTCTTGAGATAAAGCCAAGATCTTGTTATGCTTTGTTTAGGATTTTTGTATCTATGTCCATGAGTGATGTTGACCTTTATTTCTCATATCAGATGTGGAATCAAGATTATTTTTATTAGCTTCATACAATGAATTGACAGCAATTACTTTTTATTCTTTCAAAAAAATTGTATAAAATTGGAGTGGTTTGTTTTTTGACAGAGATTGCAAGAATTTATAAGTAATAAAATGGTTTGTTTCTAGTGCATTTTTTTTCCCTGGGAAGATTTTTAACTATCAACTCAATTTCCTTAATAATGATTGGACTATTTGGGTTTTCTAATTTTTTCTTGAGACATTTTGTTAAGTTATATTTTTCTAGAGATTTGTCCATTTCGTCTATGTTTTTAAAATTATTGGCATAAAGATGAAACAATATCCTCTTGTTATGTTTCTAATCCCTGATGGAATTGATGCCCATCATTCCTTTTTACTATTATTTCTTTGTATCTTCTCCTTTCTTTTATTAATTTTACTATGGAATTATTACTAATGATTTCAAAGAATCAACTTTTGGCTTCATTTAATTTCTTTTTTTATGTCATTGAATTTTTATGTTTATTATCTTCTTCCTCCCTTTTCTTTGTGTTTATTATTTAACTATTTATTATGCAAGAGGCTTAGTTCATTAATTTTGAGCCTTCCTTCTAAAATGAACTGTTTAGAGTATAAAATTTCTTCAAAATATCAAATTAATCACATCATATAAATTATTTAGTATTTTTATTATTTTTAGTTCTAGGTATTTTAAAATCTCCATTATTGTTTCTTTTTTGATCCATGAATTATTTGCAAGTATTTAAAATATTTTTCTAAGACTTAAAATACATACATTTATGTTAACTCTAATTTAATTACACTAAGGTGAGAGAATCTGTTTTCTAATAATAATTCTTTTAACTTTGCAAAGACTTGCTTAATGGCCTAGCACATAATCAATTTTTATGAAAGTTTCAAATGAGAAGAATGCATAAGCTATAGTTGCCTAAGATAAAACAATTAACATTGAATCCTACTGATTTATCCTCAGGATTTAAAGGCCAACATGAAAGTGTGGTATAAGTTATTTGGTTCTTTCAGAATTTTGAATATTGTCTCACTGGCTTCTGGCCTTCCACTGTTCCTAATGAGAAGTCAGCCATTATCTAACTGAGGTTCCATGAGCCATTTTTTGCTTGCTGTTTTCAAGATTTTCTCCTTATCTTTAGTTTTTAAAATTTTGATTAAGATGTGCCTGGATATGGATCTCTCTAGATTTATCTTACTTGAAGTTCATGGAACATTTTGGATGTGTAAAATTTTTCAATCAAATTTGAGATGTTTTCAGTCATTATGTCTTCAAATATTTTTTTCTGCACCTTCCTCTCATTCTGCTGCCTCTCTGGGACTTTCATTACATGTATGTTGGTGCACGTAATGCTGTCCCACATTTCTATGAGGTTCTGTTTCATTTTCTTCATTTTTTCCCCTCTTAGGATATTTATTTGCCATTTGAGAGGTTTGCACAATTGTAAGGAGATTTATTATGGTATGTACTAATTCTTCATAAAGACTGAGTTATTCTTCATAAGTACTTTTTAACCTCTAAAATACTCTGCAGTCACAAATTTGAGATTCGGTTTTAACATCCTATTGAAATTACAATACTCTTTCTGGGAAGAACTTAAAACCTACAGAGGTCTTAAAAATATGTAACCCCTCACAAATTTGCAGTGTCATCATGTCATCCTCGTGCAGGGGCTACACTAACCCCTGTGTCATTCCATTTAGGGTGCGTGCGGCCAGAGTGAGCACTCTTCATTTATTCTCTCTCTCCTTCAGAATGTATATGCTCTATTCCTCTAGATTCAGGTTCACTAATTCTCTCTTCTGCCAGCTAGAATCTACAGTTGAGCCTTATCTAGTAGTGCCTTTTTCATTTTGGTTATTATATTTTCCAACTACAGAATTTCCACTTGGTTCTTTTTTAGAGTTTGTATCTTTTTATTGATACTCCCCATTTGATTAGACACTTTTTAACTCTTACCATTTAATTCTCTTTAAATCATACCACCCTTTAGTTCTTTAGTCATGGTTTCCTTTTGTTCTTGGAATATATTTATAATGAAAGTTTTGAAATTTTTGTCTGCTAGGTCCAACCTCTGGGCCCCTTCAAAAGTAGTTTCTATTGCTGCTTTTTCCCTGTGTATAGGTCACACTTTCCTATTTCTTTGTATATCTTGTAATTTTTCTTGACTGGGCATTTTTAATAATATATTATGGCAACTCTGGATACTGATTCCTCCACCACACCAGGGGCTGATGTTGTAATCTGCATAGTCATCTATTCTCTGTTTAGTGATTTGCCTGAATGACTTCCCTGCAGGCTGCAGTCTCTGATGATCCTGCTCAGATTTTTTTGTTTTGTTTTCATCTTTTCACACGGCTATATAGGAGTTGCCCTTGGGTCACCATAAGCCACTTGGTGAAAGGATGTGCTTAAGCCCCCAAAGTCAGTAAGACTTTCACTCTCTTCCACTGGATGTGTGTCTTGGGGTTACTATCACAGTTCAAGGAGTGTAGGTTTTCTATATCCCTCTCCTTCAGCCAGGGCTTCTATTTCCCCTTTTTAATCACTCCTGAGGGTGTGGTCCTGGGCATACCAGATGGCCAGGGATATGTGTGATTTTATTTTGAAGCCTAGCTTCCTAGAGATGCCCCTGGTTCACAGCAGCTTATCTTTCATCTGTGGTGCTGAGGCCTGCAATGCCAGTGAGGCTTGCACCCCAAATCTTCCCTGTGGGCTGCTCTGACTGCTCTGGAGTGGGTGTAGCCAAGCACACCCTTCCTGACTCTGAAGTTTGTGATTCCAGGAGGGCTCCTATTGGCTGCCTCTTTTTCCTGATTCTGTTAAGCTTCTGATTGCTCTGCAATTTGCTTGTTCATATAGCATCATGAAGCTACAAGCACTCTTTGACTTGCTTTTCTATTAGTTTCAACAACACCCTTAGGTATGGAATTCTCCTACTCTATTCCAAATAAAGTCAGCTCCCTCAGGCAGTGCTATAGAGCTCTCCTTCCTTATAATCTGTCTTCTTCTGGGCAGAAACCCTGTGCCCCTTCATAGGACTGGGGGTGAGGACACAGGACAGTGACACCCCCTGAGTGACACCACTGCTCCAGGGTGCTGGGGGGAGGTGGTAGCACTGGTTTTCTGGGCCTGCCTCTTGGGCTGGTGGCTCTATCCTATAGGCAAGCTAGGGTAGACCAACTGGGCCAGTATGCCTGACCCACCAAACCTGAGGTAGAGCTTCTGCAACATGGGCTAAGAGATAGGAGATACTGGTAGATGGACCTCCCAGAGTGAAACTTTACTGCAGACTGGAGCTGAGATGTGGGGCATCTTCTTGACTGCACTCCTTGGTAGAACCCAGGGTCATCTCTCTGACACGTTTGGTTGGCGGGGGACAAGATCAGGGCTCAAAGGCCATGGACTCACTGTTCTTACTGAGATTTAGTAGATTTTCTTGATCTCACTGGTGGATGTTTTTCCATTTGCTGTATGCCCTTAGGACAATTTCCAGAGGCTTAAATTTGTTTTTTTTTAAAACAGTTTTCTCCAGTTAAAATGTTTGTTAGGGAGAGAATTTACTGTGTTCTCACTCTGCAGTTCCAGAAGTCAGTCTTCTGTTTGTTTCTTCAATTTGCTTCCATTAGGAATAAAGATCCTTTGGATATGCAGCATGTGTCAGCTAAGAAAACATAATGACTTTAGCCATTATTTATAAGTTTTGAAAATATTTGGAAACTTTCCATTCTGAATTTGTAGACTTAAGTGTGGTTGTCTTTTTTCCTAAAAGACATCTTGATTTGCTTGAACACAGTGAAGGGGCCAAGTACAAAAGCCAAGTACAAGTCAGACCAAAAGAAATGAGGTAGATGCAGTACGGCACGGAGGGCCACAGAGCCCTGACATAAGGGCCATAGGGCTCCAAACAACACTGGCACTTAGGGGTTTTTCACTGTGCTGTAAAACAAGCCCTGGCCTTTTAGGGGTATCTCACAAATCTATGAGCCATCTGCTTATTGCTGAATACAGCAGGACTGCTGCTGGCCCAGGCCCTCTGTGAGGTGCTAGGTATGTGGTAACGTTAAACAGGTCCTGCTCTGTGTCTCCTTAGGGAAAGACCTAACACACAGATAAGTATACAGTCACAAATTATGGGAGTGCTAAGAGGGAAATCAGCAGCGTGCCCTAAGAGACAACCCTGGAATGGGACTGGCTGGGCAGGGCGGTCAGGTAAGGTTTCTCAAGAGGTGATCTCTAAGCTGAGTGCCAAAGAATCCAGTCATGCAAAAGACAGCAAAGAGCATTTACAACAGAGAACACAGCAGACACAAAACCTGTGATAGGAAAGAGCTTTTCTGTGTTGAGAAATTGAAAGGCAGCTAGAAAACAGTAAAGAAGAGAAAAAGTGGTAATAAGGAGAAAGGCTAATATTTGTGGATTTCAATACATTATTAATTTTAAAATTATAGATATATTTATGAAAAAATTACAAATTTGATAAGCATTTGTAAAGAAGGGAAAAAATGCAGATGGGGAGGGAAAGGACTGGGTGGGAAGGACAGAGGCGTTACCTGGTGGAGTGAGCCCAATGGTTGGGTGTAACTGGTGCCCTGGAATGCCCAACAGGACAATGGCCAGGTGGGGAGGGGACGTGTGCAGACTGACCCCTTGGAGCCCAGGGGTGGTCAGTGACTGACGTGTGCCAGTCATCCCACCTACCTTCTGTTGTGAATAGGTCAACAATGGGGGTGACACTAAGAGATGTTAGATAAATGTTTTGTTTCAGAAATAGAACTCTTGGGACATGCTGGAGGATGGTTCAAACAGAGAATTTTTAGGGAGTCTCTTTAGGTCTGGATGAATTCATTGCCCTAACCAATGACAAATGTCTCAAAGGAAATAGTGAAAATGCAAAGCAACGTTCACAGGCCAAGTTTAGCTGCTGATGTGTTTCCTTTGGTTTATATAGTTAAAAGTTTTAAAACTGGTAACAAATATTAAAAATTGTGAGATTTTACTGAAATCCAAGTTTTCTGTTGTCTTGAGAAGCCTGCAGCTTGGGCAGCACTGGGTCAACGTCTGTGGCTGAGGCCCAGTTTGTAAGCTTATCCCTGGCCACACACACTGCCATCCTGCTGACCTGTGTCATTGGCATGTGAGCGTGAGCTAGAGAGACCCTGCAAGGCACAAACAGAACACAGTCCTGGGTGGAGGTCGCTGAGGAAGGAGTCTACACTGGCCTGAGGCTTCTCAGGAGGTTAAGTGGCATTGGAGAGCAAAGGCAGTCTTGGGAACAGGCAGGCATCCCAGACATGGGTCTCACTCAGAGAAAATAGAAGCTGTGGGCTCCAAAGGCTGGTCAAGTGACTGGAGCCAGGAACAGGCCAGGCCTGAGCTGAGGAGCACAGGCCATGGAGTCCAAACTGCTTAGTAGAGGACGCGCCTGGAAGTGGGGATGGAGATGCCCCCAGTATGCAGAGGCTGGGGTGCCAGCTGTGTTCTGCTGCTGACAGCCACGGCAGCTCTCTGGCTGACTCTCCTCTCTTGCTAGAAAGAAGGTTACTCCCTAGAAGCCTTTTTAGTTCTTTCAGTCTAAGAAAGACTAGATCATTGTATACCTATATGGGAGGTTGTAGCTCAGGTGCCAGCACATGGGTCCCTCAGTAGACGCTGTAATAGCACATGGCCATGCTCAGCAGGACAACCAATGACACAGCACCACCCACAGAAAGCTCTGAAATACTGTCAGCTTCACTGGTCAGGCCACATGGCAATTCGGAGACCTGATGATAGGAGTTATATGGTGGATTGGTGTTCAGGAAATGGAGCTCCACTGTAGGAAGCAGGCCGAGTACATCCTTTTGCTCTCCTGCCTCACAACACCCACCAGATGAGGCAGGTGTGCACACTAGTAATAGCAAACTCTGCACTGCCAGGGCCAGGCAAGCCAGAGCTCAGCCTGCAAGCGGCATTTCACACACCCTAGAGCACCGAGCACGGGTGGTGGACACCCTAGGCCTCCTGTGAGCAGGATACTGTGATTGTTAGAAGAGATTAACTTAGATAAATGCTAGAACAGCAAAGAAATGATGTTTCCCGGGGAGAAAGGAGGATGTTAGTCTTAGAATGAGAGCCACAGAACTGCACTCATTCCAGAGACAGTTTGCTACACAAAATTCTTGGAATGTCTAGCAAGTGAATGCCGCTTGCTTAAGATCAATGATCCACCCACACATAACACAGACCCTCACCCAAATGAAATACCTCCTGCCAGTTCATGATTTTAAGTACCAGTGCAGGGCAGCGGCCGCCAGATGAGGGACCCTGCCTTGTGCCTCCATTGCTGTGGCTGGGGCCCTGGCTGCTGGCCGGCTTTCACCGCTACAGCCCCATCACTTCAATTTGCTTCACACCCCACTACGTGCCTACACTGAATCTGCGCTCAAAATCTTAGTTTCCTTCACCCACTAGGCAAATTCACTGTTACAAACGCAGTTAATTGACAAGAATATGATCTTCCCTCATGTGCCAGTCTGCTAGCCCTTACACAAGTATGCATCTTTATAAAAGGGGTGACCTCCTTGTATGGAGGGGCTTGGAGAAAGGTGCTGGGTGGCAGCATAAGGGAGCACTGCCCAACTCAGAAATGACTACTTACATGTGAAAACAACTTGTGACGGGCACTGTGATGTTGCCTCATTATCCTGCCTGGCTTCTGTTTATAAGGTAGAGCTCCGCTCTGGGTCAGGCAATACATAATCATTAAAATACCCAGTGTCTTCAGCTTGCCCCTATCCCAGCCGGGCATGCCCTCCCTCCCCAGCTGGGGAAATATAACAGCAGTCAAAAAGTAGTTCAAGGGCACAGCGTTGTGCCAGAACCCTCTCTATTTCACCCATCAGGAGTCATTCGGCAGGACTTTGATTCTATGCACTTCTGAGCCATGAGGGTGAGGCCTGAACCATGTTGGAAGAACTGACTAAAATTGGTGCCAAATGAAACTACATTCCTCAGCACTTTCCCAGCAACATAAAGTAATACAGATAAGAGGTTCCTTGCTCAATCAGTCATATCATGTTAGAAGTATAAAAGTCCATTATGGAGTTAATATTTGTCTTTAAGAATGTTTTTTTCCTCTTCTTACCAGCTTAATGTCACATATGTCACATCATGGTATTTAAAGAATGCTTAAAAAATTCTAAAAATATATGTATTGTCAGTCTGTAAAGGAACAGAATAAAGCAAGAGGAATAAGGAAAACAAAACTGTTGGGTTGTAGGAGTTTTACTGGTACTATAATTCCTCTTGGAAGTTTTAGATGTTCCTCCCCAACTTTTCAAAAATATTCATTTTTCCTTTCTTTTCATTCACTGACTCAATTTCACAGACACACGAGTGAAGAAAAGAGAAACAGTAGATGTGTGTGTGTGAGTCTGTGCACACATGTGTACTGGGGGAGAAGGAGATTAAGAGAGCATGTGGGATGTTTACACGAGTTATGGGAGCAGTTCTTAGCAGTCCACCAAGAATTCCCAGAATCAGAGTCAGTCCCGGCTGTTTTATTCTAGGTCAGTGTCAACTAGAGCAGCCTCTGAAGATCAACAAGGATCTTTCTCTCCTCATTCTAATCTCTTATTAAGCCTCAATTTAAGGAAGAAATGGAAGAAATCAGAGGATGAAGTGAGAAAGCAAAGCAGGAGAGAGAAAAAGGGAAAGGGAGAATAGGGGGATGGAAGAGAGCCTGAACAGGGCCAGGAGGGGGCACGGGGAGTGGGGGGCCCCCCCAGCTCCACCAACCCCGTGGCAGGCAGACGGGAAACCAGACACACAGGACATTGTGTTCTTCTCCCGAAAAACAACCAGACTGCACTCCTAAAGTAAACAGTTAATCCTGCTGTTTATCTTTTTAACATGACAAGATGTTAACAGGATGATTTCTACTTCAGAAACGTGGCTTTTATTCATTAAAAAAATCATATTTTCTCTTTGCTGAGTGTGACATGTAGACTTTCTTAATATCAATTAATAGGAAGGAATAACAATTGTTCTAAAAGTGACTTAACAAAAGGATGCCAAGAAAGCCTGAGAAAGGTCTTTTCTACACTCATACATCCTCCTTATTTTGGGAAATAATGCACTGATGAAATGAACCCAAAACAGAGAAAACAAAGATCATCTGTCGCAAGCCTGGCCTATCATGAACTTTAATTCTGGTCATTGCTCATGAATATAAGACTGTGAGTGGGGCAGGACAAAGGTAGGAAGAGTGCATTGTGTATGTTCCTAGAAGTTTGCCCATAGAACACTCTTTCAAAGATATGGTTATTCTTATCCATGTTTATTAATTGAAATTTCTATTAGACAACTGTGGATTCATATGCAGGTGTAATATATACCTCAGAGAGATCCTATGTTCATTTTGCCCTATCCCTCAAGAGTGTCCTATATATTAGCAAACAATAGTGCAACATTACAACCAGGATACTGACACCGATTCTCCACGAATCTTACTCAGTTTCACCAACTTTACTCGTGTGTGTTTAGTGCTGCACAGTCTTAGTACCTTGTAGGATCCCCATCCACCAGCTCAGTCAGCGCTCATGCTGACCTTTTATACCACATCCCCCCACTTCCCTACCCTCATCCCTAATATCTAGAAACCACTAAATCTGTCCTCCATTTCTAAAATTTTGCCGCTTTAAAATGTTATAAAAATGGCATCATCCAGTATATAATTTTGGGGATAAGATTATTTCTCTCAGCACAGTTTCCTGGTGATTAATCCAAGCTGTTACGCCTTTTATTTTTATCATAGTTTTATTGAAATGTAATTTACATCCATAAAATTCGCCTTTTTTTATTGTGGCAAATACACACATAACATTTACCACTTCAACCATTTTAAGGTGTACGATTCTGTGGCATTAAGTACATTTGCCATGCTCTGCAACCATCACCGGCACTAATGTCAGAATACTTCCATCACTAAAGGAAACCTCTATCTGTCAGGCAGCCCCTTCCCATTCTCCCCTCCCCCGAGTGCCTGGCAACAATGAATCTATTTTCTGTCTCTATGGATTTGCTTATTCTGGATATTTCACATAAATGGAATCCCACATTATCCCTCTAATGTGAATGGCTTCTTTCACTTAGTGTAATGTTTTCAAGGTTATCCATGCTGTATTAGAACTTCACACCATCTTGTTGATGAATAATATTCCATTATGTGGCTGTATCACATTTTGTTTATTCATTTAGCTGGTGGACATTTGGGTTGTTTCCACTTTTTTGCATTTATGAATAATACTGTAGAAGTTATGTGAATATGTGCTTTCAATTCTCATGAGTACATACCTAGGAGTAGAATTGCTGGATCATATGGTAATTCTATGTTTAACTTTTTGTGGAACTACCAGATGGTTTTCGAAAGTGGCTACACCATTTTACATTCCCACTGGCTGAGTGTGAGGGTTCCAATTTCTCCACATCCTCGTCAACACTTACTATTGCCTGTCTTTTTTATTATAGCCATCTTACTGGGGGGTAAAGTGGTATCTTCCCCATTGTGGTTTTGATTTGTATTTATCTAATGACTAATGTTGTTGCTTATCAGGTGCTTCTTGGCCATTTGTCTGTCTTCCTTAGAGAAATGTCTATTCCTATCCTTTGATCATTTTTCATTTGGGTTATCTTTTTTCTGTTGAGATGTATTAGTTCTTTATGTATTCTGGATACAAGTCCTGTATCAAATACATGATTTGCAAAAAATTTCTCCCATTTTCTGGGTTGTCTCTTTCTTGATGATATTTTTTGAAGCATGAAAGCTTTTTATTTTGATAAAGTCTCATTTATGTATTTCTCTTGTATTGTATATGGTTTTGGTGTTACATATAAAAAACCACTGCTTAATATACAAGGCTATGAAGATATATTCCTATGTTTTCTTCTGAGAGTTCTATAGTTTTAGTCCTTACATTTACGTCTATGATCCATTTAGAGGAGGGAGGGGTCAACTTAATTCTGTGGCATGTGGATATCCAGTTGTCTGAGTGCCATTTGTTGGAATTACTATCTTTACCCACTAAATTATCTGTCAACCTTGTCAAAAATCAGTTGACCATAAATGTAAGAAATTATACCTTTTAAAAAATCATGCTGGTGATATCTAAGAAAATGTATTTGAGCATAGGTCTTTAGTAAAGAAAGCAAGAGTCTCTAGGGGAGAGACTTTCATCAGAGTTTTAGTCTATCACTGGCAAAGAGCTGTATGAATGCATCTATACTTGCTAGGGTACACAGACTAAAATTGCTGCTTTATTGAGTGAGGTCCAGTGACACAAATGTAAATGGCCACTATTATCTCATTTCATCTGGTTCCTTCATGTTACCATCGTTATGAAGATTACCAAGGCTCCTTATCTTCTGGTTCAAATATGTTCCTCCTCCTAGGTGTTCCCTCTTAGTGTGATGTAGCCCCACCATTCTCTCAGTCATTCTGTTTCGAAACTTGATAATACTTTTTATTACCTGTTTCATATTCAGTTCCTACAGCCTATCCACATGACCTCCATATTTATCTTGTAATTATCATTCCTCCTTCCCATTCTTGTCACTGTCTTGTTCGGCTTCCGGGTGTTGTTGCCTCCTTCGTGGATTAGGTGGATGTTCCCCAACTGGTCTCCTAACCTCGTTCTTCCCATTTTTCTAACTCCTCCTACAGGTTGCTGCTGAAGTAATCTTTCATAAGGGACAGAGTTAATCATGTCGCTCAACTAATCATGGACCTTCAAAGGTATCCCACAGGCTCCTACACGTCTCTTAACACATGTGTGAGTGTCTAAGAAAATCAAGCTCCTGCAATCACCTCCCCATCTCAGGCTTGGCTCCATCAGTTCCTTTAAACTAGTCTGCTCTTCCTTGCCACCTCCACTTCTCTAAGTATGCTCATACTTAGAGGCTTTTTCAAAGTCAGGCTCAAATGCCATGTCTTTCATGAACAGCTCTTTCATTCCAATAATGTAAGCAATTCTTCCTTTTACTTTGTACTCAAAGTGGTTTATTTTTTGCCTTTATTTCAGTTCTTAACACATTCTACTTTAGTATAAACACTTGAGAGTAGATCTTTTCTCTCTTCTTTCTGCTTGGAAGTTTCTTGAGGGCAGAAATCATATTTCTGATTCCCTAGGTACCCATCACAGCCCTTAGCTCAGAGCCTTATTCATTAAAGATGATCAACACATGTTTAGTGCACTAAGTTGAATTAATCGACATGTATCCATTCAGGCTTTGTGGGGACAGAAGGTATAAGGTGTAGTTCCTGCTCTCAGGGACAATAACAGGTATGAAAATGCTTTACACAGGTAATTCACAAAGTGAGACCTCTACATTGCTACAAAGTACAGGAACAGGAAAAGAAATATAAGTGTCCTAGTGAAACCCTAAATTAGAACAAGATAAATGAAGGAAAGGAGGGAGGGAGGAAAAGAGTGATCTTAACTAAGAAAATTTATTACTCAAAATGTGCCAGATCAACTGGGCAGACTGTGGTCTCATTTTCTCTCACTTATTCCCAACTCACTTTCAAATGAGGGGTCATTTGAATTCCCAATTTTCCATGCCTACTCATCACTGAAACCTGAAGAGACGTGGGTCTGTAACAGAGTATGGAGTAAGGAACAAGCACCAACCATGGGCAAGTGTTTTGGAAGTGCTCTAGGTAAGCTGCAGTGCCCCACGGCTTCCTCTGGATCACCAAACAGTTTGCTAGCCAAACCAAGAGTCATCAAAGCCTTTTTCAAACAGGGTTCTGTGAGAGAACAAAGCCCTAAAATTCTAAGGCCACATTGTATATATTGGATAATGCCCATCTCACATATCTAGAAGAGCATTAGTTATGTGCAGCCTCAGGAGAAATGAGAAAATGGTCACTTGAATAATCTTCAGGGCTCTGTAGTTCCAATGATGGAGTCAGGTGGAAGTAAATGGAGCTGGGGGTGAATGACACCCCTATATTGGGCCTACTGACACAACAGGGAACAGTGTTTAATCATTCTTAGATGATTTGCTTCTGAATCAGGGTTTCAGACTCTAAGTTGACTAACTGGCCTAGAAACCAGTCCTGTCTAATGCAATGGCTTATAAATCATCATGTTCGTGAAGTACAGGTACATGTTCTATCTACTATGCCCTATTAATAAAACAAACTACCTAGGCAAAGGGCACACATATAAGGCTTTTTCATTCTCAAGTAACAATAGTAATTTTGAAAATTCTTCTGCAATGCTAAGAATACCTGTTCTAGGAACAAAATCACTGAGAAATATTAGATTGTTTTAAAATGTTTTACAATGAAGTAATTCCAAAGAGTAAATCATATTCAGTTTGTTGTACTCAAGACAGCAAATAAGGGGACACTTTCAGAAGACAATTCTATTTCTCAGAGAGAAGGAAGGTTCTCAGGTATGATTTTGCTCCATTTCTAGCCCACCTGCCATACCAGCTGACATTCCTCCCAGCTTCCTGCCCAGCCTCATCTTCCTACCTGGCCTGGGTGGCCAGGACACCCACTGCCTACAGGTCTCTATTTTGCAATGATTACCATCTGTCCTGTATCAGCTCACTCTCCACACACCAACACTTGCATGTAACTAGCATTTCCTGAATGTCTGCACAGTCTCCTCTCAGCTGAAAGCCTGCATTGTCCTCTTTGTCTGCCAATCTTCTACAAAGTATGGGTCTCACTTTTTTCCACTTTCTCACCTTCTGTTCACTTTTGTGATAATTTAGAAATTTGAAACAATCCTAAATTTACTAAAATTCTAAGTACAGTACAAAGCATGTTTTTTTTCTGAACCATTTGAGAGTAAGTTTCTACAAACAGACCTTCTCCTATATAACTGCTCTCTGACCACCAAGGGGAGAAATGAACATGTATACAACCCTCCATCTCATTCCTAGACCCCACTTTGCTTCTCCTAATTGTTCCAGTCATGTCTTTTGTACAAAAGGAGAGAACTCAAATCCATGTGTTGCATTTACTTGTGATGTCTCTTTAATCCTCCACAGTCTGCATGGGTTCCTGTCTTTCCCTGTCTTTCATGACCTGGACATTTTGGAATGATTCAGATCAATAATTCTGTAGTTTACAAACACTCAATATGAGTTTATCTGATATTTTCTCATGTTGAAGTATATTGGAAAAGAATAACACAGAAGTGATGCTGTGTTCTTCTACACAGTTGACACACAATTCCAATTTGTCCCATTACTGATGATATTTTAACTTTTATTACTTGATTAAGTAAATGGCTGCTATGTGTCTCAACTGTAAGTGACTTTTCCTCCTGAAATTAAAAAACATTATGTAGGATATAAGTTTCAACTACGTAAATATCCAGTCCTTATCAAACTTTCAGCTAATTCATTTACATTTTGTATCAGTGTGGACTCACGGATTCTTATACAATGGATTATAATTCATAGCTATCATTTATTTTGATGCTCAAATTGTCCCAGATTTGGCTAGTGGCAGCCCCTTGCAGGCTAGTTCCTGTGTCCTTTGATATGTCCCCATCATTCTTTGAGCATGTTACTTCTGATAACAAAATGCAAGGCTCTTCCAAACCATTTCATACACCTGGGGACAGACCCCAGGCCCCCAGGTTAAATCTAGAGCTGTGGAAGTGACAACAGAATTGCCAGCCTTGAGGGTCCAGCAGCCTAATTTAATTTACTGTCCCTGCAAGTCCCAGATAGCAGAAGTGTAGCCATGGATCCCAGGGTGATTAAAAAGAGCACTTAGAATTCTTCAGTTAAGCTAAGGTTTAAACTCAAACATGTTTACCTGGGTCAGTGGTTTTGAGGTCCAGTAGTTAGGCTTTCTCTTTTGTCCTTTCTGTTGGACTGAGAGCATTTTTATTTTCTTTCCTCTGTGACCAGTGCCACAGACACAGGTTGATAGTTATAAACTCACAGTATTGTTTTTTAAACTTCACCTGTTTTTCTTGTCAAACCTCAGTACTCTACTTGCCTAAATTTCTTGTTTGATTCCAGAGTACTGTCCTCTACTCTCTAAGGCATTACTTTCCTTTTCAAGTGTAATGAAAGCAATTCTTAAAGGATCTGACCAGTTAGAACAATTCCAATTAAAAAGGAAAAGCTTTTACTTTTCAAGTAACTGATGTCTTGAAGAGGATGCTTGTAGATGTTGGTTTGGAGGCTCTTCCCCTCCTTTGACAGGGAGCTCTTGTCATCCAGACTCCATTTCACCATGAAGCTCTGGTGAATCAGCCATTTCACCATGAAGCCCTGGTTTCTTTCAGGTATTTAAAAGCTAATATCTGGGTGCTAAATGTGCTTATTACTACTGGAGTATCACTGCCCCCCAGCCCCAGGACTTCTTAGTAGACAGAGCTAGGGAATACAAACACACCATCACACACATACATTAACTAACACACATTTACTTCTGTTTATTAATCCATAGTGAATACCATGAGTTTACACTATTATTCATTTCACTTTTCTCCTTTTCTATGTTTGAAACTTATAGGGACCATGTTGTAACTCAACATGTCTAAAAAATAAACTCAACATTTTCCTAGCTTTCTCCAAATTTGTTCACCTTCCCAAATTTCCCATCTCATTTAATGTTACCACCACTTATCCTGTTGCTCAGACCTTAGAATCCTTCTAGATTCTTCCTCTTCCTCCACTCTCCATATCCAGTCATTAGCTTGCCTTAGTTTCTCACATAGGCATTCACATTTACTTCCTCTTTTGTTCAACAACTTCCAATGGCTTTGTATCACATACAGAATAGAATCCAAAGGCCTTGCCATAGCCTTCTAGCCTTCTCAGACCAGAACCCCAATCTTGCCTTATCTACCTCTCTGATCTTTGCTTACAATGTGATGAAAGTCACACTGGCCTCCTTGCTGCTTTGCAAACATGCTCAGCACACCACTGCCTCATAACCTTTTGTACATGTCTTCTCTGCCTGGATCCCACTCTTCCCTCATACCCTGCATGGTCTGTTCTCTCACTTCCTTTGGGATTAGTACTTCAATATTATCTTCTCAGTGAGGCTTTCCTTGATTCTTACACAAAAATAGAAACCCCTGACCTTCACTATACCCTTTTCAGCTTTTTTTGAAGCCATACCATTATTACTTTCTTATATTGTATCATTTTGTCTGCGGCCAGTTTTCCTCAATATAATGTAAGTTCCATTAGTGCGTAGATTTTGTCTCTTTTTTGGTCTTATTTATTGCTGTATCCCTAACTCCCAGACCAACACATAGTGTAGGCACACAATAAATATTTGTTGAATGAATGAATGGTTCCACACCATTTTAATAGTTATATTATTCAGTGGCTTAATACTGTATCATGTAGTACTGAATATTTAGATTGTTTCTATTTTTTTCCCAGTATTATAAGCATGGCCACCAAGAACAGTGTGTGTGTTTTGTTTGCTTCTCCTGAATTACTTTTCTAGGAATTACTGGGTCAAAGAGTGTTTTCACTTCTGTATGTTATGTGCTTAAAAATTCCAAGAGCAATCATTGTATAAAGCGTCTTACATTCTTTCCTAAGTAATATATATAATTCAAAATTGAAGATTCTCCACATCGCTAATGATCAGAGAGATGCAAATCAAAACCACAATGAGATATTACCTCACACAAGTCAGAATGGTAAGACAAGAAATAATAAATGTTGGCAAGGATGTGGAGAAAAGGGAACCTTCCTACACTGTTGGTGGGAATGTAAACTGGGGCAGCCACTATGGAAAACAGTATGGAGGTTCCTCAAAAAACTAAAAATAGAAATACCATACAACTCAGTAATTCCACTTCTAGGAATTTATCTGAAGAAAACAAAATTTCTGATTTGAGAAGAAATATGCACCCCTATGGTTATTGCTGCATGATTCACAACAGCCAAGATATGGAAGCAACCAAAATGTCCATCAATAGATGAATGGTTAAAGAAGGTGTGGTATATATACACACAATGGAATAATTATTTATCCATAAAAAAGAAAGAAATCATGCCACTTACAAAAACATGGATGGACCTAGAGGGTATTACGCTAAGTGAAATAAGCCAGGAGGAGAAAGACAAATACCATATGATTTCACTTATTTGTGGAACCTAAAAACAAAACAAAACAAAATGAACAAAACAGCAATAGACTCAGACACTGAGAAGTAACCGGTAGTTACCATGCAGGAGAGATTGGGGTAGGTGGGTAAAATAGGGGAAGGGGTTAAAGAGGCACAAAATCTCAATCATAACAGAAATTAGACCCAGGGATGAAAGTACAGCAGAGAGAACATAGCTAATGGTTCTGTAACATCCTACTATGTTGACAGATAGTAACTACCTTAGTTGGGGTGAGGATTTAATAACATACATAACTGTTGAATCACTGTGTTTTATCTTGAAACCAATACAATATTGTATATAACTATACTTGAATAAAAAGAATTTTTTTAAGTATTCAGAGGTATTTGATGAAAAGTTTCCTTCCCATTCTTATCCTCCATTCTCCAAGTTCCCATTGTGTTCTTCATAGATAACTGCTGTTATTTGTTTCTTCCATATCTTTCCAGAGTTTTTTATGTATGTCTAAGGAGTGCAGCACATTTCAAACACCATCTGCTACTTGCTTTTTGTAGTTAACCAATGTCATAAATTTTTCCATATTGGTTCATATAGTGCGTCTCATTCTTTTTTATAGCTGCATAATATTCCACTATAAGGATAGCACAACTTCATTTTTATCCTCTAATGCTGACCATTTAGGCTATTTACAGTCTTACTATCACAAACAATGGGGCGAGGAATAACCTTGTATCTCATACTAATGCAAGTATATCTGTAGGAAAAATTCCAAGAAGTGGAAGTGCTGGGTCAAAGAATTAAAATTTACACATGTGCATGCATGTACACCCACACATATTTCTGTATGTGTACTATCAAAGCCCTCCCTATGGGGTGGCAACAATTTTTATTCTTCCACCAGCAATGGAAGAGAGTTCTGTTTCCTTTCAGCCTCACCAACAAATGTTACCAAAGTTTTGGATTTCTGCAAATTTGATAATATTATTATTTTAATTTGCTTTTCTTTATCGTGAGACATTGAACATTTTGTCATATATTTCTTTTTTTCTGTGAAGTGTGTTCATATCTTTTGCTTATTTTTATGTTAGGTTGTTGGCTTTTTCTCCATTAATTTCTTGAGCACCTTGTGTATTAGAAAGATTGGCTCTTTGTAATGTGGCTTGTAAATATATATTCCCACTTTGCCACTGAACTTTTGACTTTACCATAAAGCTTTAGCAGAACTTATTAATATTTCTTTTGGAACTTTTGCTGTTAAGTCCCAGAAAAAACTTCCACTTTAAGATAATTCTCCCATAATTTCTTGCAGAATGATACAGTTTTAGTTTTCATGTTTGAATCTTTGATCCATTTGGAATTTATTATAGCATAGGATAAGAAATACAGATACAATTTTATTTTTTTTCCACATGGCTTATCTGTTGTCCTTTCACCTTTTACTTAATGGTTAACCTTTACCCACTACTTTGAAATATATTATTTACTCAATTCCATATTTGGGAATTTCTCTTCTGTTCCACTGGTTTACATTATATTAGGGGAGAAACCCTTTAATTTTAAAAAGTGGCTTTCATTAATTTCTGCTTCTAATAGCTATATGTTACCTATTTCATAGTGCCTGTGAAGAATACAGAAGACACCTCCTGGCGGGGCACGTGCCTGACTTCATGTCCTGATCTCTCCCCCTACTGCAAGTTCATACCCACTTTGGTTTCTCCGACTCCATGTTTAATAGGCACCTTTATCTCAACAAGGACATCTCAGAACTCTAGACTTCCACAGCTAATGCCTGAGTCACCCCTCCTTAATAACTGACACAGCTCATACCTACAACCACAGTCAGCCCAACCCCTTTCTTTGGTCATTCCATGGCCAATCATCAGCTCTATTCTAGGCCCTACTTTAAAAGAGATCCTGGATATTTCTACCCTTCACCACTTCTGCACTAGAATTCTGGCCCAGGTCACCAGTCTTGCCTGTCTAGATTCCTGAAATAGCCTCCTAACTTGTTTCCTGTTCCCGCTCTCTTGTGCCCCCACATTCCATGGGATCTAGAGCAGCCAGTGTGCTCTTTTCAGAGTATAAATCAGATTACATCCATTCCATGCTTAAAACCTTGAAGGCTTCTCATCATGCTTTGAACGAAGCACCTGCCCCCTCTCTGCACTCATATTCTCTCATGACTCCTGGCTTCACTATGCCCCAGCTGCACTAGTGTCCCTTTTGCCCCTTGAGCACACCAAGTCCATCTTTTTCTTTCCAAGAGTTTATCTCTGCTTGGGAAGTGTGTCTTCCAGAACTTTTCATGGCTTGCTCCTCTCCACCTCCTCATTCAGGTCCTACCTCAAAGGACTCCTTCCTAAGCTTTCCCACCCTAGTCATTCTAAGATAACCTTGCCACCCCCACCCAGTTTATTCCATATTACAACACAGCATAATTTCCCATAATAGTAGCAAACATTTGTGAGCACATAACCAAGAGAGAGTGAGAGGTCAGCTAAGAGGTCAGCCTCCATCCAAATTTATGCTGTGCTTGTCTGCCCAACCTCAGACTCTCTGACAATGCAGGTTAAGGGGGTGGAGGGCCAACAGTGGAGGCTGTTTTCCCTAGGGTCCCTCCTCATTGGTAACCCCCACAGTGCTGGTGTGGCTAGGGGGCTCTGCATTGTTGTGAGTAGGAGTTACTGCTAAGGAACAACTACCAGTACTCTGCCCTCAGGACAGACTCAAGGTGGAGCCTACAGGTTCCAGAAATATGAACACTACACCTAAGTCTCTGTTGACGCTATGCGTTGGGTTTAAAGAGTTCAGTTAAAAAGCATCTGCATGCCACTAACTGTGATGAATGACCTCAAAAAGTTTATATAGTTGAATAAAACATATCATGGAAAAATCAACCTTTAATAAACTGAAAGGATGTATTAAGTATTGCTCCATAAGGTCATGACAGCATATAGCTGAATTACTATTTCACTTGGGGCAGGAAAGAAAGTCTTTCCATTTAGAATAACACTGTTCTTATTAATGCTTTTGAATACACAATTCGAAGTTTTTTCAAGAGAAATGCTTTTTTTAGAATATTATATATGGGAAACACTTGAATTGAATTGGGAACATAACAATTGAATTGCAGCTTTCTCTAAAATAGAAGATCACAGTTACAGAAGCATGGAGAAGAATACCATATTATGTAGAAAAGAAAAATAAAGAGCATTTTATCTGCTCATCAAATAGTAGTATTTTCCATTATAAATAAGAAAATATGCGGGGAATCTGGCTTAAAAATAAAGACACCCACAGATTGTGTATATAGTATTCACATTTTAAGGCCTTTATACACCTCAACAGCTTACACATGGAGTAAGAGAAGACCAATACACTAGCAATGGTTTTCATTGCTGTGGAAAAAAGTAGAATCAATGAGAGTATTCTAGATTTAATATCCTAAATTCAATATGCCAGAATATTCATGCATGAATAAGATTCATTCCAAGGTCTTTACAATTTCCCAAATTTGCAAAGATTGGAAATATTTGTACGAGTTCTTGCCTTCCAGCAAATTATTTTGTTGAGAATTTCCCAGGAACAGACTAACATAATTCAAAACTGCTTTTTCAACCTTCACTGAAGTTTCCTCTCTTATTAATGGCCCTTTTAAAAAAAAAGAAGAACATGAACACTTTATAAGAGTTACTGTTTATCAGAGGTCTCAGAGAAAACGATGAAGATGCCTTGATATGTAAGTGCTGAGCAGCGGCAGCACGGAGTCACCTGCTCAGCTGCACACAGCAAGCACAAGGCTCGTTCTCACCCCATCTTCTCACCAGCGTGTGCCCTTATCCCCTTAGAGGCTGCATGCTGAACAGCATTTCTCAACCACATGTGGCATCCATTTGTGTTTGCTTTAGACCACCATCTTTTATTTAAAAGTGTCAAGAATTATTAAGCCCTTAGTGCTATTGCTCTAAAGCACTTACTATTTAAAAATCCCACTATCATTGAGCATTTATCTGTAATGGTCATATTCTTTAAAAATGTTTCATCTAGAGCAGTCAAGTAAATTTGTTGAATTAGATCTTGCTTTAGATATAAAGCTGAAATGAATCTATGAAAGCTTTATCGCATCATCTAAATAAAAAATATTCAGAGATAACCCAGGTTTATGCACTAACACAGTTAAGTAGCATAGAAAAAAGTCAAAATTGATTAGTTTACTTATCTAATTTCTTAATGTATGGAATATCTATTGGCACTAAGATTTGCTTATTTAAAAAATTTTTAAATGCATCTCAACTATGCATAACCATTTTCAGAATTTACTAATTAAATTTCTCTTTTAAATCAGCTCAATAGTTGTAATCTACAGCATAAAATTTTGTAGTTTTAATACGTATTATCAAGTAATATATTAAGAAATTTGGGGACTTTGAGTTCTTTTAAAAAGATAGTACATAAGGGTTTCAAGATGGCAGCATGAGAGGTGAGACAGAGAACTCCTCCCAAAACCACATATAGTATGAAACTATAGTTAATACAACTAACGCTGGTACATCAACAGGAAGGAAGGCTGCACCAGACTGCATACAGACATCACAAACAGCACAGACCTCACAGAGCAGGATAACATGCCAAAGCCTTGATCTGGCGGGACCCAAGCCCTTCCCCCACTGCAGCTCACCGGTGGTACGAAGAGAAAGGGAGCGGGGAGGGGGTGTAAGCCTAAGACTGCTGAACACCCAGCCCTGGAGATCTGCTTTGGGAGCACAAATCTATATTGCATGTTACTCTGGAGATTGATGGGGCTGGGGAGCTGGGACAGGCAGAGTGCTTGAGAGACAGATTCTGGCTGTTTGTGAAGGAAGGTGATCCACATTCAGCCGCTCTGGGACAAAGGAAAGGTGGGAGGTCTGAGAGGCTTCCTAGCAGTAAGAGGGCCGCTGAAGGGGCGGGTTTGCACGGAGCTTGCTGCTCAGGAGAAGGGATAGGTGGACAAGGTTCTCGGGGTGCCCTCTGCCCAGCAGGTTGGGAACTCTGAGGAGCTTCAGGTGTTCCATCCCCCTGGCTGGCTACTCAGCTCTGAGGCCCCAGACTGTGACACGCAGCCTGCTGCGCCTTCCTCCTGGTCTGCAGGCACTGACATGGAAACGAGCAGTGACTGCACTGGCATCAGGCCAGCCAGAGGGAGGCCCTGCCTACAACAGCTAGAGATGCAAAGCACAGAGGCTTACACCTGTGTGCTCAGCCCACTGGTTCTGATACTGGAGACAGGCACTGCAGCAGGGAATCCGGAAACAGTTCTTTCCTCCCTGCAGGCACCAGTGCCACCCCCTACAACCCCAACCTCACTCTAGGGGCTGAGCAGCTTCAGAGACTAGAGCATCTGGGCACTAGAGGGCACCACATATAAATATGAAATGTCAAAGAAGCCTGGTTCAGACCAAAATCTTACAAACCCCAGAAAAAGGGCCAAATGAAACTGAACTCACTAATCTTCCTGAAAGAGAGTTCAAAATAAAAATCATAAACATTCTCATGGACATACAGAAAAATATTTAAGAACTCAGGAACGAATTTAAGGTGGAGATTCAATCATTAAGAAATTTAATATCTAAAATGAAACATAAAATGGAGGGATTTAAAAGATTAGATGTAGTAGAAGAGATGGTAAATGGAACAGAAATTAGAGAAGAGGAATACAAAGAAGCTGAGGGACACAAAGAAAAAAGGATATCTAAGAATGAAAGAATATTGAGAGAACTGTGTGACCAACCCAAACAGAACATTATTTGCATTATAGGGGTACCAGAAGAAGAAGAGAGAGAAAAAGGGATAGAAACTGTTTTTGAGGAGGTGACTGCTGAAAACTTCCCCAATCTGGGGAAGGAGATAGTCTCTCAAGCCATGGAGGTACACAGATCATCCAACACAAGGGACCCAAGGCACACAACATCAAGACATACAATAATTAAAATGGCAAAGATCAAGGATAAAGACAGATTTTTTTTTACAATTTATTTTATTTTAGTATCATTAACCTACAATTACATGAGCAATATTGTGATGATTAAACTACCCCCTTCATCAGGTCCCCCCCACCAACCCTATTACAGTCACTGTCCATCAGTGTAGTGAGATGAGAATCACTACTTGTCTTCTCTGAGCTGTACAGTCCCCCCCGTGCCCCCCCACCCTATGTCTGCCAATCGTAATGCCCCTTTTACCCTCTTATCCCTCCCTTCCCACCCATCTCCCCAGTCCCTTTCCCTTTGGTAACTGTTAGTCCATTCTTGGGTTCTGTGAGTCTGCTGCTGTTTTGTTCCTTCATTTTTTTTTTTTTTTTAAAGACAGATTTTTTAAAGCAGCTAAGGAGAGAAAAAAGATCACATAAAGAAGAAAATCCATCAGGCTATCATAAAATTTCTGAAAAGAAAGTTTACAGGACAGAGGGGAGTGGCATGATATATTTAATGCAATGAAACAGAAGGGCCTCAAACCAAGAATACTCTACCCAGCAAGGTTATCATTTAAATTTGAAGGAAGGACTAAACAATTTTCAGATAAGCAAAAGCTGAGAGAATTTACCTCCCACAATCACCTCTACAGTGCATTTTGGAGGGACTGCTATAGATGGAAGAATTCCTAAGGCTAAATAGATGTCACCAGAGGAAATAAACCCACAGCAAAGTAGAACAATTAATTACTAAACAGATTCAAAATCAAATCAATTACCCTGAACATCAATCAAGGGATAGACAAAGAGTACTGAATACGATGCCTAACATACAAAAACTGGAGGAGGAAGTAAAAGAAGGAAAAATAAAAGAACCTTTAGGTTGTGTTTGTAATAGCATACGAAGTGAGTTAAATTAGAATGTTAGATAGTAAGGGAAATACCCTTGAACCTTTGGTAACCACGAATCCAAAGCCTGCAATAGCTTTAGATAATCACCATAAATGAAAATGGTCTGAATGCACCAATCAAAAGACATAGAGTCACTGAATGGATAAAAAAACAAGAACCATCTATATGCTGCCTACAAGAGACTCACTTCACACCCAAAGACATACACAGTCTGAAAGTAAAGGGATGGAAAAAAATATTTCATGCAACTAATAGTGAGAAAAAAGCAGGAGTTGCAGTGCTTGTATCAGACAAAATAGACTTTAAAACAAAGAAAGTAACAATAGACAAAGAAGGACATTACATAATGATAAAGTGATCAGTCCAACAAGAGGATATAACTATTATAAATATCTATGCACCCAACACAGGATCACTTAAATATGTGAAACAAATACTAACAGATTTAAAGAGGGAAATAGAATGCACTGCATTCATTTTAGGAAACTTCAACACACTACTCACTCCAAAGGACAGACCAACCAGACAGAAAATAAGCAAAGAGACAGAGGCACTGAACAACATAGTAGAACAGATGGACCTAACAGACATCTACAGAACACTCCATTCAAAAGCAACAGGATACACATTCTTCTCAAGTGCACATGGAACATTTTCAAGAATAGATCATATACTAGGCCACAAAAACAGCCTCGGTAAATTCAAAAAGATTGAAATGGTACCAAGCAGTTTCTCAGATCACCAATGTATGAAACTAGAAATAAATTACACAAAGAAAAAGAAAAAGCCAACAAACATATGGAGGCTTAATAACATGCTCCTAAATAATCAATGGGTCAATGACCAAATAAAAATAGAGATCAAGCAATATATGGAGACAAATGACAACAATAATTCAACACCACAAAATCTGAGGGATGCAGCAAATGCCATGTTAAGAGGGAAGTACATTGCAATACAGGCCGACCTCAGGAAAGAAGAGGTATCCCAAATAAACAGTCTAAATTCACAATTAATGAAACTAGAAAAGGAAGAACAAATGAGGCCCAAAGTCAATAGAAGGAGGGACATAATAAATATTAGAGCACAAATAAATAAAATTGAGAAGAATAAAACAATACAAAGAATCAATGAAAGCAAGAGCTGGTTCTTTGAGAAAATAAACAAAATAGATAAACCCTAAGCCAGACTTATCAAGAAAAAACGACAGTCTACACACAAAAACAGAATCAGAAATGAGAAAGGAAAAATCACTATGGACACCACAGTAATACAAAGAAATATTAGAGAATACTATGAAAAATTATATGCTAACAAACTGGATAACCTAGAAGAAATTGGCAACTTTCTAGAAAAATACAACCTTCCAAGGCTGACCCAGGAAGAAACATAAAACTTGAATAGACCAATTACCAGCAAGGAAATTAAACTGGTAATCAAAAAACTACCTAAGACCAAAATGCCTGGACCAAACGGTTACACTGCTGAATTTTATCAAACATTTAGTGAAGACCTAATACCCATCCTCCTTAAAGTTTTCCAAAAAGTAAAAGAGGAGGGCATACTCCCAAACTCGTTCTATGAAGCCAGCATCACACTAATATGAAAACCAGGCCAAGACACCACAAAAATAGAAAATTACACACCAATATCTCCGATGAACATAGATGCAAAAATACTCGACAAAATATTAGCAAACCAAATTCAAAAATACGTCAAAAGGATCATCCATCATGATCAAGTGGGATTTATCCCGGGGATGCAAGGAGGTACAACATTCGAAAATCCATCAACATCATCCACCACATCAACAAAAAGAAGGACAAAAACCACATGATCATCTCCATAGATGCTGAAAAAGCATTCGACAATATTCAACACTCATTCATGATAAAAACTCTCAACAAAATGGGTAGAGAGGGAAAGTACCTCAAAATAATAAAGGCCATATATGACAAACCCATAGCCAACATTATACTTAACAGCGGGAAGCTCACAGCTTTTCCTTTAAGATCGGGAACAAGACAAGGATGTCCACTCTTTCCACTTTCATTCAACATAGTACTGGAGGTCCTAGCCATGGCAATCAGACAACACAAAGAAATAAAAGGCATCCAGATTGGTAAGGAAGAAGTCAAACTGTCCCTTTTTGCAGATGACAAGATATTGTACATGAAAAACCCTAAAGAATTCATTCCAAAACTACTAGATCTAATATCTGAATTCAGCAAAGTTGTGGGATACAAAATTAATACACAGAAATCTGTGGTATTCCTATACACTAACGATGAAGTAGGAGAATGAGAAATCAGGAAAACAATTCCATTCACACTTGCATCAAAAAGAATAAAACACCTAGGAATAAATGTAACCAAGGAAGTGAAAGATCTATACTTTGAAAACTACAAGACACTCATGAGAGAAATTAAAGAAGATACCAATAAATGGAACACTTCCCATGCTCATAGATAGGACAAATTAATATTGTCAAAATGGCCATTCTGCCTAAAGCAATCTACAGATTCAATGCAATCCCTATCAAAATATTTACAGTATTCTTCAACAAATTAGAGCAAATAGTTCTAAAATTCATATGGAACCACAAAAGACCCCAAATTGCCAAAGCAATCCTAAGAACGAAGAAAAAGTGGGGAGAATTATGCTCCCTGACTTCAAGCTCTACTACAAAGCCACTATAATCAAGACAATTTGGTACTGGCACAAGAACAGACCCATAGACCAATGGAACAGACTAGAGAGCCCTGATATAAACCCAAGCATATATGGCCAATTAATATACAATAAAGGAGCCATGGATATACAATGGGGAAATGACAGCCTCTTCAACAGCTGTTGTTGGCAAAACTGGACAGCTACATATAAGAGAATGAAACTGTATTATTGTTTAACCCCATACACAAAGGTAAACTCAAAATGGATCAAAGACCTGAATGTAAGTCATGTAACCATAAAACTCTTAGAAAAAAACATAGGCAAAAATCTCTTGGACATAAACATGAGCAACCTCTTCATGAACATATCTCCACAGGCAAGGGAAACAAAAGCAAAAATGAACAAGTGGGACTATATCAAACTAAAATGCTTCTGTACAGCAAAGGACGCCATCTGTAGAACAAAAAGACATCCTACAGTATGGGAGAATATATTCAGAAATGACATATCCGATAAGGAGTTGACATCCAAATTATATAAAGAGCTCATGGACCTCAACAAACAAAAAGCAAATAACCGTATTAAAAAATGGGCAGAGGATCTGAACAGACACACTTCTCCAAAGAAGAAATTCAGATGGCCAACAGGCACATGAAAAGATACTCCACATCGTTAATCATCAGAGAAATGCAAATGAAAACCACAATCAGATATCACCTCACACCAGTGAGGACGGCCACTATCCAAAAAACAAACAATAACAAATGTTGGCGAGGATGTGGAGAAAAGGGAACCCTCCTACACTGCTGGTGGGAATGTAAATTAGTTCAACCATTGTGGAAAGTAGTATGGAGGTTCCTAAAAAACTAAAAAGAGAAACACCATCTGACCTGGAATTCCACTCCTAGGAATTTACCCTAAGATTACAGGAGCCCAGTTTGAAAATGACATATGCATCCCTATGTTTATCGCAGCACTATTTACAATAGCCAAGAAATGGAAGCAACCTAAGTGTCCACCAGTAGATGAATGGATAAAGAAGATGTGGTACATATACACATGGAATATTATTCAGACATAAGAAAACAAATCCTATCATTTTTAAAAACATGGATGGAGCTAGAGGGTATTATGCTCAGTGAAATAAGCCAGGTGGTGAAAGACAAGTACCAAATGATTTCACTCATCTGTGGAGTGTAAGAAAAAGAAAAAACTGAAGGAACAAAACAGCAGCAGACTCACAGAACCCAAGAATGGACTAACAGTTACCAAAGGGAAAGGGACTGGGGAGGATGGGTAGGAAGGGAGGGATAAGGGGAAAAAAGGGGCATTACAATTAGCACACATAATGTAGGAGGGTGGGGGGGGGACAAAGGGAAGGCAGTATAACACAGGGAAGGCAAGTAGTGACTTTATAGCATCTTACTACGCTGATGGACAGTGATTGTAATGGGGTATGTGATGGGGACTTGATAATATGGGGAGTCTAGTACCATAATGTTGGTCATGTAATTGTACATTAATGATACCAAATTTTAAAAAAGTTAATTAATTAATTAATTTAAAAAAGATAATATATAAGAAGATAGAATTTTTTTTGGTACATCCTGCATTCCATAGATAATGGCATTCTAAGATGAAATTTTAGGAATGTGGGGCTTTGTTGTTGTTCTCTACTTCTTTCCTACATTTATTTCTCTTCTTCTAGTGAGTTATTTCTAACTCTTTTGGTCAATATGAAGGACTCCAAATGCCTGTCGTGGGCTTCCTAAACTCTAGAGGCTGGGAAGCAAACTGTCTATCTTGGGTTCCCATGCAGCTAGAGTCCCATGTGACTCAGGACCTGTCAATCAAAGGCAGAAGCGATACCAAGGCAGAGGGCAAACTTAAGTTGGATGGGGTAGACCTTTGTCACTGAGCCTGACCGATTCCTTTGATATGCAAATTCTAATGAGAAGTGGGGTTGTGGAGTAATAGAACTCTGTGTGCTCTTCTCTGGATAAGTGAACAAACAACAACTAAAAAGGCAAGAACAAAATCACGAGCAAACAGACTTGGTATTCACTTTTGTATAAATATTGCTTTTTTGAGAGAGGTGGAAGCAGAAATGAACATTTTACTCATCTAGCCTAAAATTTCCTTCAGACTAGAGACCTAATTAATTCTTTGGACCTGGGCCTTTTATTATATGATTATTGTGATGACTTATGAAAAAAATATGCAAGAAACATTATTTATGTGTTAAAAAGTACAGAATTTTAACATGGAAACTGTTCTGAAAATAGCCGAAATGAGTGACACACACCAGAGAGGAAGGTTATACCCAGATTATTTTATCTTTCCTCCAGTTTTTACTAAGTACAACTTTTATTACACACAACTAAATTACTCCTCAGCTAAGGATCCCAAATTTTCATAAAAACAATTCTAAAAAAATTCTTACTATTTGACAACCAGTAGTTAATACCTAGTTCCTATCTGGCCAAACAATATTTTAAGAAGTATTTGAGAAGGCACATTCTTTCAATACCACAGTCACAGACCATAGAAACCATAGCATCTAGACACCAGAGACTCATGAAATGAATGGTAAACCATTCAGAGGAGACTTATTTTGAATAGAGACCTTTCATGCAGATGATATCCTGAAATGATTTAGACTACGTGATAATGCTGGCATGCAGTTAAGAAGCCCAGCAGAAAAGATAAAGGAGAGAGGCCTACCGCAGGGATCTGGAGTGGCATAGAGAGTCACGGAGGCTGACCAACAGAAGCTCTTGCCCTGGCTCCTCCGGAAATGCTTCATGATGACAGTAATGATAAAAGTGTCACCTAGGGAGACAGACTTAAGTCATGGTGATATCAAAAACAGTCTGAGCTATGGAAAGAAATAGTAAATAAGTACAATCACTAAAGAAAGCTCTATCTATAGAACAATTTTGAGAAAAGGATTTTTTCCTTCGGCTATAGACAGCCCCTCCCAGTGGTCAGAGCTTCATATCAAACATTCCAAAACAGAGCATTCCTACTTCTAAAGTCTCTATCTGGCTATGATTAGTGAAGCTGGGATCAACTCTATGATCCTTTAAAATGAACTTGTATTTTCTTAATCTTCTTGTATTTCTTGGTATCTAAAACCATTCTCCAACAAACAAAACCCAAGCTCTTTGGAGAAGTGGTCGATTCTAAGACTGGGGCAGGAAATACACCAGATGAGCCTGGAGCATCTTGTAGTGCCAGAAAGTAATGACGTGTTCAAAATAAAACAGAGAATCCGCAATGACAGGGGTATGTCAAAGAGATGAGGAGTCAACTGAAAGAGCTTCAGTGGCAAAAGCTGGAACAGTTAGAGTAACAAAACAGATAAAATAGTACTGGATTGTAACCCAAAGTATAAATATTTATGAGTCCAAATTAATATGAATAACTGAATAAGTAAGTAGGGAGAAGAGACCACCTCCCATGTAGAATTCCAAATACTTCACCATCACAGAGGGGATCAGAACTCCCCCATTCCTGGTGTGGGCTATCCATAATGACTTCCTTCCAAAGACTTCAGGATGGAAAGGGGTGAAAGTGGAACTTGACAGGGGAGAAGCCTGACAAACATTACCTCAGCCAGGTGATCAGACCAATGTCCACTGTGATGGGTCACATTGACAGTATGTGACCTTGAGGGTGATGTGATGAATGGTACTTCATGTCTGTGGTCTTCCTCCCAAGAACCCATAACTCTGGTCTATTCATGAATAATAAATCAGATAAATTCCAATCTAGGGGATTCTGCAAAATATTTGACCAGTGCTGTTCAAACCTGTTAATGTCACCCAAGACAAGTGAAGTCTGAGAAACTGTCACTGCCAAGAGGTGTCTAAGGAGGCGTGACTACTAAATGTGATCTACTAAATGGTATCCTAGATGGGTTCTGGAACAGAATAAAAACAGTAGGTGAAAATCTAAGGAAATGGGAATAAAGTAAGGGTTTCAGTTGATTTTAAAAAGTTATACCTACATATTTAGAAAAAGTAGTGTAGTTAGTAAAAAGCACACTCTTTGTGTCCCACCTCCGCCCTCAACCACACTTAGTGTCTGCTTGGTGCCAGGCCCTGTCTTCTATGCTGGGATGCAAACATGAATGACACAAATGTCTTCTATGGATGAAGTTTATAGTCCAGTAGGATCCATAGAAAGATAAATTCAGATTTTTTAAGAAGTTTGAGATATGCTTCAACATGGTGAAAAATGAAAAATGTTAAAAATACAAAACTTTTAGTTTAAAAGTCAACACATAGACACCAATTAGAATGCTTAAGTATAAAATACCCAAAACACCAAATACTGTTGAAGATGCAGAAAAACTGGGCCACTCGTACATTGCTCGTGGGAATGTAAAATGGTATAGCTGCTCTGGAAACAGTATGGCAGTTTCATATTAAACTAAACAGGTAACTACCCCATGACTCAGCAACTGTGCTCTTGGGCACTTATCCCAGAGACATGAAAACTTGTGTTCACACAAAAACCTGTGTATAGATGTTCACAGTGGCTTTATGCACAACAGCCAAAAACTGGAATCAGCCCAGATGTCCTCCAAGATGTCAAGTCAAACTGTGGTCGTTCCATACCATGGAACACACTCAGCAAGAAGAAACAAACTGCCAATCCATGCAGCAGCGTAGCTGGATCTCTAGTGCATTACACTGAGTGGAAAAAGCCAATCCCAAAAGGTGATATACTACATATCTACACATTTACTTAATATTCTTGAAAGGGGAACATCAGAGAAATGGAGAACAGATTAGTTATTGCCAGGGGCTGTTGCGGGCAGAGGAGGGGAAACAGGCTGGGATGGAGGTGGGTGTGGCTAGGAAAAGGCAACAGAGGGGTCTCCATGATTTTGCAGCTGTTCAGTCTTAACTGTGGTGGTCCATACATGAACCCATATATGTAATAAAATTGCACAGAACACACACACTAGTACAGGTAAAACTGGGGAAATCCGAACAAGAGACACTGTACTGCAGTTTTGCAAACTGTTGCCATTGGAGGAAACTGAGTAAAGGACACATGGGGTCTCTCTATATTCTCTCTATATTATTTCTTACAACAACAGGTGACTATAATTATCTAAATAAAATTTTAATTAAAAGAAGACAAACACCAAAAATGACACAATATTAAAAACTACTGAACACAATTACAGCATTCACGAGCAAAATATGCCTGTGGGCTCTGTATTGGACAATTAAAATTATCATTATTTCCACCATAAATACACCTACCAAGAAGACACAAGAAATAGTGTGTGTTTAATTGGCATCTTTTTATCACAAGCTGATTTGGTAACAGAGCAAGCTGAAGCCTCTATAATGCTAACAAAGACAGCCAGAGGATGCTGGTCACAAAGGACAGCAATGGAGCCTCCCAGCCACGTCCCACCCTGGCTCTATATGAGCTGCTTTCACTCACTGCTCACGAAGGTCAAGATGTGTACCCGTGTCTGAGGAAGAAAGGGACACCCGTGGACTCAATCCAAGGGTTACACTTTCTCTCTTGTAAATTGGACATAAGTGGTAACACTTTACTCTTAAAATATATAAAGAATATTTCTACATGGATAACTGAATAGCGGTGATTTTTCTTTCTTCTTTTTTACTTTTTTTCCTTACTTCATTTTTGAGATCTATTTCTCCACATCTTTATACCAGTTTATTTTTTAATCATTTCCATGTTAGTCTCACAAAAAAACGCATTTGTTTAAAAACATGTTTTAGACATCAAGAAACAATGTTATTAATGTTAATTTCCCAAATGCCTGATTAGAGACACCAGACTTGACAGATGGGTTATTCAAAAGTGGAGCTGCCAGTAATTCCTCACACTTCAAATGAAAACCCTGCCTGTATTTTTGTCTTACCTGTGCGAGTGCGGGGCTCCATTAGAGAGAATAGGAACAACCATTCTTATGCTACAACCAGTGGTCCTGAGTGTGTCTGACTGGGCTACAGAAGGTGAAATAATGTGGCTGCTACATTTATAAAGCCAAATTGCTCCGTGCCTTGTTCACCCTACATGCTCAGTCAGGTGGATCTGGTTTTGGACTAGCTCGGCACGAGTCCAGTGTTCAGCCTCTGTCTTTTCTGCAGACCCCTCTGTCGCCCCACTCTCCGGGCTGCTGCCCTGCCGTGGCTGCTGTGCAGAGAGCCAGCTGGGTATGCAGTCAGAGTGAAGTGCCGCACAGCGGGAGTAAGATGGTTATACTTTGGTGACATTCTTGGGGAAGAGAAAAACATTTAATGCTTTCAATTTAAATATTATTAAAAAAGACTAGAAGATAATATGCAAAATGATGATAAAGGAAGTGGAATTAGAATAATTTTTCTATTTGTGCAAATTTTGAAGCTTTCTGTAGATGTCATTTTATCACTTAAAATTATACTAAAAATATTAACGGACAAGGCTGTCACTCACATAGTCACATTATTTCACGTACAAGATGGACTGTGAGCACAGCGAAAGAGTACAATATTGAGCAATGTTGCTTGTAGTTTGAGTTTTGCCAAGCCTAGCCCATGCCTGGGTACCATGTGTTAATTCTCAAATTTCAGAGAAGGCAAAACATTGCTGTTTATTTGAAAAAGATGAGGTGGTAGTTCAACTTGGTATTTACTATTGGTAGAGTCAATTGCATTATAGTATATGTTATAATTGAGTTAAAATGAAAATATTTTTTATGGTACATAATGAAAAAAGTTGTGAAAAAATGTTTTCTACCCCCTGCCATTTTTCTAAAAATAGTCCATTCCAACGGGTTTAACTCAAAATATGTTCCATTTGGGTGTTGGGGAGGGGGATGTGTGTGTAGAATTCCCTTCTACATCTGTGATTCCTGCAAAAATATCTGGCAGTACATTCAGTTCCGTCTTAAAACCTGACAGGGCCAATTTAAAAATAATATTATAAATGCTCGTGGTTATCATCACTTAACTAATCTAAAGCAATAAAACAGTTGGCCCCACAGTTTTCTCAGATCATCCTGAGGTAATGGCTGAATTCTAGACTATGGTCTTATTAGAAAGACTTCGTTTGTCCTGGAGTAAATTTCATATGAGTTATTAAGGAGCTGTATTTCATAGACCTTCCAGAAAATAAACTACAGCTATAAATGAAAACTGAATGTTAATTCTCTCAATTTTGGTGAATTATAAACCCTGAGAAGTCACAACTCTTCAATTTTTCATTTGTTTTATCTGTTTTTGAGATACAAATTTCCTCTTTCACCATCTGCCCTGGTATATTTTATTGTGATGATTAATGAATCCAGTATTCTTCTGTGCTACTTTTTAGTTAAAAAATATGCAATAATATTTGTGTGGTTTTTAAAGGTTATTAATTAGGTGATAAAATATGCAATCAGGAGGTAAGACCCATGTGATTTTAAACAAAAGCCTACCATCTTATTTTCAAGAATTATTCATATATTGGTCCTAATACAGATTTTCTTTAATATCTATTGTTATAACTAAGTTCAAAGCCTTAAGCCAAAGCCTAGGCCTTTTCTTATCCCCACTGTGAAGGCACCAGGCATCAGGCATCATAGCTCTAGTCCAGGGAGTCTTGCGGTGCCCACATCAGTCAGAGGGCTGCCCCAGGGGAGAGCAGAGACTTGAAAAAGAAGGGGCCTCTGGGGCCCCTCTATCCCAGTGCGTACCTGGGCTTTAGCAGGATGTACCAAATTTGGGTGCCCTACTGGGGTGTACCTTGGTGTCTTCACTGCTTCTTCCCTTCCTACCCTGTTCTTCATTCCTTCTCCCACCACCCCTTCCCTCAGGTTGCCTGAGCTGGTTACATTTGTGCCTTGACAGTCTGTAGGTCTCCCTCTGAGAAGGTCTCAGACTCAATATGACTCTGGCAGTGTGATTCCTTCCAGTGGCTACAGCTCTTTTATTTTTTGAATCAACAGGGCATAATAAATGGATATGATCTCCACCCAGGCAAATAAGAATCAGTTATGTCAGATTAGCCACACAGGTTCACCTAAAGTGCAGGGGTTACAGGCTGAATAAGTTAGTAATCTCTTCTCTAGAACGTTTACCCTATCTGCACCTCCTAAGGTTGGATATATGAGAGAAGATGAATGTGAGGGTAACTAAGAAAAGCTCCATGTCCTCTTAAGTTCCACTGCTGTGAAAAATGTACACTCATCAGAAGGCAGCTCCAAACCAGACCACAGGAAGTATGTCTGTCATATGTACAGTCAATAATGGTATCTCATAGCAATCTAACACTAAGGCTTGAAAGTACTTTACACATCTCTTTAACACTATAAAAAAAATGTGTAAACTAAACTATTCTCTCCATTTAATTCTGAGGAAACTAAAACTCAGAGCAGTAAATTAAGTTGCCCAGGGTCATAAGACAGTGTGGAGTACCAGAGCTGGCACTGGGATTTCAAGACTTTAATTACAAACTCTGGATTTTGATTCCCCTGCACTGCTGTTCTCAGCAGTTACATTAAACATTGCTTTCATCCATGTTTTTATGTTATTTACATTTTTTGGTTGTGGGCTTTCTAAAATTTTCCCCAGTGTTCATTCTCTCATTTGTGAACCCTGTATCCTGGTATAAAGGTTTTAATCTTTACTTTGTTTCTTCAATTTGCTATGATACCTGTATTACATTATTATTCAACATATTTGAGAGGCAAAGTATGCAGAGAAATCCTAATATTTATAAATGTCATATCATTTTACCACATGACAAGAGTTATTTTACCTTAAAATTAATATATTAGTACATTAAGCACTGTAATTTAACACTTTCTTTTCTGTATATAGTAAAAAATACATAAACATATACTCATACCTTCAAGGGTACTTTGATGTGTACTGTGAGATTTAGAACTGTGGTAAACAGTGGCTGAAAATTCTTTTATCTTTCAAAGGAAATACAAGACAAGACATAAAGAAATGTACCTATTTGTATAGATCATGGGTTGGCAAACTATGGCCTACAGACCAAATTCTGACAGCCACTTATCTTTTGTTTTTTTATAATTTATTTTGGTATCATTAATCTACAATTACATGTGCAATATTATGGTTATTAAAATACCCCCTTCATTAGGTTCCCCCCACCAACCCCATTACAGTCACTGTCCATCAGCGTAGTGAGATGCTATAGAATCGTTACTTGTCTTTTTCGAGTTGTACAGCCCTCCCCGCGCCCCCCCAACATTATGTCTGCTAATCGTACTGCCCCTTTTTCCCCCTTGTCCCTCCCTTCCCACCTATCCTCCTCAGTTCCTTTCCCTTTGGTAACTATTAGTCCGTTCTTGGGTTCTGTAAGTTTGCTGCTGTTTTGTTCCTTCAGTTCTTTTTCCTTTGTTCTTATACTCCACATATGAGTGAGATCATTTGATATTTGTCTTTTTCCGCTTGGCTTATTTCAGTAAGCATAATACCCTCTGGCTCCATCCATGTTGTTGCAAATGGTAGGATTTGTTTTCTTCTTATGGCTGAATAATATTCCATTGTGTATATGTACCACATCTTCTTTATCCATTCATCTACTGATGGACACTTAGGTTGCTTCCATTTCTTGGCTATTGTAAATAGTGCTGCGATAAACATAGGGATGCATATGTCATTTTCAAACTGGGCTCCTGTAATCTTAGGGTAAATTCCTAGGAGTGGAATTCCTGGGTCAAATGGTATTTCTATTTTGAGATTTTTGAGGAACCTCCATACTGCTTTCCACAATGGTTGAACTAATTTACATTCCCACCAGCAGTGTACAAGGGTTCCCTTTTCTCCACATCCTCGCCAACATTTGTTGTTGTTTGTGTTTTGGATGTTGGCCATCCTCACTGGTGTGAGGTGATATCTCATTGTGGTTTTAATTTGCATTTCTCTGATGATTAGCGATGTGGAGCATCTTTTCATGTGCCTGTTGGCCATGTGAGTTTCTTCTTTAGAGAAGTGTTTATTCATGTCCTCTGTCCATTTCTTAATTGGATTATTTGCTTTTTGTTTGTTGAGGTGTGTGAGTTCTTTATATATTTTGGATGTCAACCCCTTATTGGATATGTCATTTATGAATATATTCTCCCATACTGTAGGATGTCTTTTGGTTCTACTGATGGTGTCCTTTGCTGACTGCCACTTATCTTTGCAAATAAAATTTTATTGGAAGTAGCTACACCCATCTATTTACATATTATTGTTGGCTGCTTTCACAGTACAACAGATGAATTGGGTATCTGGGACAGAAACTCTGCTATGGCCTACTAAACCTAAAGTATTGTGTTTACCAATCCCTGGTCTATATAAATGAAAAAAACCCAGATCTACTGTGTGCCTGGCAGCTCATCTTTGTTTCCTCGTTTAAGTCCCTAAATAATACTGTGAGTTGGATGACAGAGTCTCTATTACCATCCTATCACATGTCATTACTAAATATCTAATACTATCACACTCTACTCTGGGGGAAAAAAAGGTGTCAGGAAGAATAAAGAACAATTCTTCCTCAAGAGATCTACCTACCTAGACTGGGACCCTGTAAGAGATGGCTGAATCTCTGCAAGCAGCTTGTGTGACTGTTAAAAGGAAGACTCTTAGCCCTTATCTTTTCATGACTTAACATTTAGCACCTTCCAAAGGTCTAAGCTCAGGTTCACAAATAAGTTTTAAAATAGGATATATTTCCTAATTTCTGATGAGACTGATCCAGGAGGTAGCTGAGCCCTACAGATTCCTAACTACTTCAAATACTGGCTAAATTGGTTTATCATTTAATCCCAAAACAAGCCACACAAGAATCCAATAAACATCCTCCATTCAAAATGTTTTACATTTTACATTTCCATTTCTATAGACAGAAATGAATGTGTTTGTGTGAATATCTATAGATATACACACATATGTTTTATCTATGTATGTGTATATATAAATCTCTCTCTAGCTATTAATGATTCCTAAAAAGTTATTCTGCCTTCAGTCAGAGTTTAACCCATGAAAAGCTATAGCAATATGAAAAGTTCTGTTTAACTCATCCAGAAATGACTGGGTAAATTATTCTCTACCCCCAGTAAGATGATTATTCCTCACTGTGGCTAAAGGAAAAACAACTCTCTCCAGCCAATTTTTAAGACACTGAAGGGAAAACCTCAGAGCTCTCTTTAAAAGCATCATCCAGGGAAGCATGATCTATGAAGGATAGTTAGTCTAACAGGGAAAGCTGTCTGTATTTCTGAGTCCCTTGTTTGTTTTCAAGGATGGATCCTGAAGAGCACCCAGGGAGTTCCTCTATTTTAATGGAGCCATTCTAAATCACATCCCATGACTGAGTGAGTTCATGTAAACACAGTCAGTGGTATCGTGAGTAACAAAATATGTTTCCATCAGAAGCCCTTTATCCTGCGTAAGAGACCTGTACACTAATAGGCGGCCCAGGCTAACACTAACCAGCTACAGCTGGTTCAATGCTATAAAAAGAACTAATGAAAACACAAATGCTAACTCTCCACTCCACTTCAGCCAGTACGTCAAGGCTGCACAAAGACAGCCCTTTCCAAATACTCTATGTGAATTAACTGGCCAGGCCTGGTTCTCTGAAGTTGTTTACTGAACAGTGTGTGCAGGCACCAAGGTGGGGGAAGGGCAGGAATCACATAATCTATTAGTGCACAAAGCCAATTTTTTGGATATCTTGGACTTAGTTCTCTAACACATAGGGAGCAGAGAAAAATTTTCAAAAGCAGATCTAGAGTACTTTGAGCAATTTCTTAAGCACATACACCCAATTTGAATACTTAGGTTTTGTTATGAAAATGTAACATTAAATCTGAGATAAAGTAAGGGTTAGATATGCTGTTTTTAAATAAATATAAATTATTCCTTATTAAGTGACTTTCCAGAAGGAAACAATCTTCTTAAAAAGAAATAACCACTATTTTAATACTTTACACAGCTAATAAAGTTCATACTTTTAGTTAGAGCTAGAAAGGACCATGGTGATTTCTTCTATCTTTCTCCACACATCATCTGGGGCTCAAGGGATCCTTACCCTGCCTTCCTCAGACCACGCTGCTTAGTGACATAAAGAACCTGGGTGTACAGAGGCCCAAAACAGTTTCTCTACTCTGGTGCTAGCTGTGGCTAAATGAACATGGCCAAGAATAAAATGAATACAGTGCCTGGATTACTTCATAATATCATGAGTTTTGACATAACCCAGCCTTTTAATGTATGAAGTTACTTGCAATGTCAACTGAAAATACAGGGAGTTACCCTGGCATTTTTTCATATTCTTGAATAGATTGAAAATGTTATTCAATGAGCTATTCTGCTGGAAAGAAGTGTTTCTGCCATGGACATGCAGGGCTGATGCTCAGGGCCTGAGACATCACTCTGCAGCACAGATGCTGATTAGTGTGTCATCTCCACCCTTCATAGGACTCCAGACCCGTACTCCATCTGCCTAGGCGACAGCCTACCAGGTGTCCTGTCATCATCTCTATCCCCACACTCAGCTGAGGCACTCACATTCAAACTGATGTCAGACACCAAACCACAGATCTAGGAAGTTCAAAGAACACCAGGCAGGATAAAAGCCAAGAAATATACACCTAGCCATATCATTTTCAAATTACAGAAAATAAAAGATAAGGGGAAATAAAAGCCACCTTACCTATAGAGAAACAAAGCTAAGAATCACATGTAACTTCTCCTCAGAAACCATGTAAGCAAAAAGACTGGAGTGAAATATTTAAAGTGCTGAGAGGAAAAACTCCACTAATCTAAGATTCTGTACTCTGTTAAATTATCCTTCTAAAGTGAAGAAGAAATAGAGACTTTCTCAGATAAGCAGTAGACCTGCTTTGCAAGAAATGGTAAAAGAAGTTCTTTAAAGAGAAGGAAAATAATATAGGTCAGAAACTCAAATCTATATAAAGAAGAGAACCAAAGAGGAATAAGTGAAGGTAAAAGAAAAACTTTTAATTCTTAATTGATTTAATAGTTTGTTCAAAGTAGTAATAGCAATAACATATTTGATTATGCATGCTTATGTATATATACTGTATACACATGTCTATACATATATATATATATATATATATATATATATACACACTTATAGACAAGTGAAATGAATGACAGCAATGATACAAAGGATGCGAGGAAGGAATTAGAATTATGTTATCATAAGGTACATAACCTGTGAAGTGGCCAGTGTTATTTGGAAGTGGATGTAGATTAGTTATAAATGTATACTGCAAACTCTAGGACAACCACTAAAAAAAAAAAGGGAACTGATATGCTAAGAAAGGAGAGAAGATGGAATCACATAAAAATGCTCAGTTAAAGCCACAAAAGGCCCAAAAGAATGTTGGACAAAAAAAGGGACAAGAGCAACAAATAAAACAAAGTAATGAACATGGTGGACATTCATCCAACTATTGCTAATCACTTTGAATGCCAGTGCTCTAAATGCTCCAAATAAAAGACAGATTGTCAGAGTAGATCAGAAAAGATGAGTTAACTCTATGTTGCCTACAAGAAACCCACTTTACATATAAAGACATATGTGGATTAAAAGTAAAGGATGGACAAAGAAACACAAATGACCAACAGGCACATGAAAAGATGCTCCACATCGCTAATCATCAGGGAAATGCAAATTAAAACCACAATGAGATTATCACTTCACACCAGTTAGGATGGCAGCTATCCAAAAGGCAAGAAGTAACAAATGCTGGTGAGGATATGGAGACATAGGAACCCTCCTACATTGTTGTTGGGAATGTAAGCTGGTGCAACCATTGTGGAAAGAAATATAGAGGTTCCTCAAAAAACTAAAAATAGAAATACCCTTTGACCCAGGAACTCCACTCCTAGGAATTTACCCGAAGAAAACAAAATCCCTGATTCGAATGGACATATGCACCCCTATGATTATTGCTGTACTATTTACAACAGCTAAGATATGGAAGCAACCTAAGTGTCCATCAGTAGATGAATGGATAAAGAAGATGTGGTACATATACACAATGGAAAATTATACAGCCATAAAAGAAAAGAAATCCTCCCATTTTCAATATACAACATGGATGGATCTAGAATGTATTATGCTCTATGAAATAAGCCAGGTGGAAAAAGACATACCATATGATTTCACTTACTTGTGGAGTATAAAAACAAAGCAAAACAGAAGGATTAAAATAGCAGTTGACTCAGACACTGAGAAGTGACTAGTTGTTACCAAGGTGGGGTATTGGGGGCTGGGCAAGGGAGGGTGAAGGGGATAAAGGGGCACAATAATTTACAATCACAATATAAGTTGGTCATGGGGATAGTAGTACAGCGTGGAGAAAACAGTTAATGATTCTGTAACATCTTACTATGTTGATAGTAACTGCACTAGAGGAGGTGAGGATTTAATAATATGGTTAACTGTTGAACCACTGTGTTGTATATTTGCAACCAACATTAGATTGTATATCAATGATACTTTAAGAAAAAAAAGTAAGTGTATGAAGTAAATATACCATGCTAACCTAATGACACCAATTATAATACTATATAATGCATAAAATTCCATGCTAACACTAATCAAAAGAAAGCTGAAGGAGCTATTTAATTTCAGACAGAGCAAACTTCAAAGTAAGGAAGTTACCAGGGATAAAGAAGTAGATTACATAACTATGAAGAATGATTACAAAATGGTCTATTTTCCAAATAATTCTTAATGTGTATGCACCTAACAAGAGATTACCAAGTACATTACACAAAAACACATAGAACTGCAAGGGGAAATAGATGAATCCATTATCATATTTGTAGACTTCAACTGGAGAACTTCATAATTGTTCCTTCTCTCAGAAACAGACAGATCCAGCTGGCAGAAAATCAGCAAGGATATAGTTGAACTCAAGTATACTATCCAACTGGACATACTTGAAATTTATAGACTACTTCATGCGACAATGGCAGACTGCACATTTTTCAGACTATACACTTTCTCACACAGAACACTGAACAAGATAGTCTGGACCACAAGACACCATCTTAACAAATTTAAAACATAGAAAATACACAATGTTTGCTGTCTGTGGAATTAAACTAGAATTCAATAAAATACCCAAATATGTGGAGATTAAAGAACAAATTTCTAAATAATGCATGGGTCATAGAAAAAAATATAAAGTGAAATCAAGTAATATTTTAAGTAAATAAAAATAGTAACACTACTTACCAAAATGTATGGGATGCAGCAAAAACAGTGCTGAGAGGGAAATTCACACCATTGAATGAATATATTAGAAAATAATAATAATGGAAAATCAATAATCTAAGTTCCCACCTTGGAAAAAGAAGAGCAAACTAAATCCAAAGGAAGTAGAAGAAGAGAGATAATACAGATGAGAGCAGAAATAGGTAAACTGAAAACAGAAAATCAATAGAGAAAATCAATGAAACAAAAAACAGGCCCTCTAAAAAAATCAATAAAATCTATAAGCTGCTAGCCAGGCTATCTAAGAAAAAAAGAGCGAGGATACAGATTACTAATATCAGAAATGAAAGAGGGGACATCACTATAGATCCCATGGACATTATAAGGACACCAAAGGAATACTATAAATAACTATGTCCAAAATGTGATAACATAGAAGAAATGGAAGAAATAGACCAATTTCTTTTCATTTTTCTTTTCTTTTCCCTTCTCTTCCCTCCTTCCTTCTCATTCCTCTGCCTTTCTTCCTCCTTCCCTTTTTTATTAGTGTATACACTCATATAACTATCACCCAGATCAAGATATCAAACATTCTCACTGAATTTTCCCCCTTCATGTATTTCATCCATTCCCCTACCCCACCTCCTTCACTGTGGCAACCACCAGTGCCTTCTCTGTTTGTGAGTCTATTTAAGTTTTCTTTGTTCATTTGTTATGACTTAACATAAGTGAAATCATTGTATTTCTCTTTGTATGACTTATTTTACTTAGCATAATACCCTCTAGGTCCATCCATGTTGTCACAAATGGCAAGATTTCATGCTTTTTTCTTTATGGCTAAGTAATACTACAGTCTATTACAAATGTCCATATATTTTTTTCATTTATCTATCAATGGACATTTAGGTTGTTTCCATATTTTGGCTATTGTGAATAATGTTGAAATAAATACAGTAGTGGAAAACCAGGATTCTAAAGATGGTGGTGTGAGTGGGGTGGCGGAAATATCTTCCTAAAACCATATATATTTTGAAAATACAGCGAATACAACTATTTCTAAAAGAGAGACCAGAAGATACAGTACAACAGACAGGCTACATCTACATCTACAAGAACTCAGCATCTCACGAAAAGGGTAAGATACAAAGCCGTGACACGGGAGGATGCAAGCACTCCCCCAACCCCAGATCACCAGTGGGAGGAAAAGAATCAGAGTAGGGAGGGATGGGAACCACAGGACTGCTAAATAACCAGCCCTAGTAATCTTCACCCGGGTGCACAGACACACATTGCATGGTGCACTGGATATTACAGGAGTGGAAAAGCAAAGTCCGAGATTGAGACTGTGAACAGGTTCCCACAGCCGGTGACCCTGGGACAAAGAAAAGCAGGCACTTTAAAAGTCTTGAAGGGACAAGGATTTAAATCATCCTGCCACACTCAGCCCAGCAGGCTGGGAACTTTAAGGAACTTCAGGCGCTCTAATCCCCTGGGTGGCAGCACAGCTCCAAACACTCTCATGGCAATAAGCAGCCTGCCGTTTCTACCACCACAGCTAGCACTGTAAGCAAACGGGCTGATCCGCCATTGCTGTGGAACAATCAGGGAGTAACCGCACCTACAGGCAACTACACAGCTTAACAAAGAGGTTTCTCTCTGTGTGCGGTTAACTGGCCCAAACCCAGAGGCTGCTCCCTGTGCACGGTTAACTGGCACAGATAGGGGAGACGGGTGTGGAGACCAGGAAGCACAAATGGGCTTTGCTCTTGCAGCAGAACACGTGCTGCTGTCCTGCAACCCCTGCCATTGCCCTAGGCCATCTTGAAGGCCACCCTGACAACAGCAGCTCAGGGAATTAACCCAGAGACTACTCCCTGTATGCGGTTAACTGGCACAGGCAGTGGAGAAGGGCAAGGCTGCCAACATGCAGGAAGGGCCTTTGTACTCCCAGCTGACACATGCCCCACTTGCCAGTGATCACTTCTATTGCCATGAAAAGGCAGAAGAACCTGATCCAGTCCAAAATCACTCAAACACCAGAGAGAGGGCCTGGTGAGACAGATATAACCAATATTCCTGAAAAAGAATACAAAATAAAAGTCATAACCATGCTGATGGACCTACAGAGAAATATGTAAGAGCTAAGGGATGAATTCTGGAGGGACATAACAGAAATGAAACAAACAATGGAAGGATTTAAGAGCAGACTAGATGAGGAACAAGAGACTGTTAATGGAATAGAAATCAGAGAACGAGAACACAGAGAAGCTGAGGCAGAGAGAGATAAAAGGATCTCGAGGAATGAATGAATATTAAGAGAACTGTGTTTGCTTAATAATCCAAACGGAACAATACTCACATTATAGGGGTACCAGAAAAGAAGAGAGAGAAAAAGGGATAGAAAGTGGCTTTGAAGAAATAATTGATGAAAACTTCTCCAAGCTGGGGAAGGAAATAGTCTTGCAGACCATGGAAGCCCACAGATCTCCCAACACAAGGGAACCAAGGAGGACAACACCAAGACATAATAATTAAAATAGAAAATATCAAAGACAATGACAGGGTATTAAAAGCAGCCAGAGAGAGAGAAAAGATCACATGCAAATGAAAACACAACAGGCTATTATCAGACTTTTCAACAGAAACCCTACAGACCAGAAGAGAATGTCATGTTATATGTAATGCAATGAAAGAGAAGGGTCTTGAACCAAAAATACTGTACCCAGCAAGATTATCATTTAAATTTGAAGTAGGGATTAAACAATTCCTAGATAAGCATAAGTTGTGGGAATTTACCTCCCTCAAACCACCTCTACAGTGTACTATATATTTTTATTTTTTATTATTTTTTTGTAAAAAAGATTGTTCTACAGTGTATTTTAAAGGGACTGCTCTATATGGAAGTACTCCTAAGGCTAAATAGATGTCACCAGAGAAAATAAAATCACAGCAAAGAAAGCAGATCAAATGAATACTACCTAAAGGCAAAAAATAAAATCAACTATCCAGAAAAGCAGTCAAAAGAAACACAAAAGAGTACAGAATAAAACACGAACATATAAAGAGGGGAGGAGGAAGAATAAGAAGGAAGAGGAATAAAGAATCATCAGACTGTGTTTATAATAGCGTAACAAGTGAGTTAAAGTGAGATGGTTAGATAGTAAAGCAGCTATCCTTGAACCTTTGGTAACCACAAATCCAAAGCCTGTAATGGCAGTAAGTACATATCTATTGATAATCACCCTAAATGTAAATGGACTGAATGCACCAATCAAAAGACACAGAGTAACAGAATGGATAAAAAAACAAGACCCATATATATGCTGCTTACAAGAGACTCACATCAAACCCAAAGACATACACAGACTAAAGGTGAAGGGATGGAAAAAGACATTTCATGCAAACAATAGGGAGAAAAAAATAGGAGTTGCAGTACTTTTATCAGACAAAATAGACTTCAAAACAAAGAAAGTCACAAGAAATAAAGGACATTACATAATGATAAAGGGGTCAGTCCAACAAGAGGATATAACCATTATAAATATCTATGCACCCAATACAGGAGCGCCGACGTATGTGAAACAAAAACTAACAGAATTAAAGGAGGAAATAGAATGCAATGCATTCATTTTAGGAGACTTCAATACACCACTCACTCCAAAGGACAGATCAACCAGACAGAAAATAAGTAAGGACACAGTCACTGAACAACACACTAGAACAGATGGACCTAACAGACAGCTACACAACTCTGCACCCAAAAACGGTAGGATTCTTCTCATGTGCACATGGAACATTTTCCAGAATAGACCACATACCAGGCCACAAAAAGAACCTCAGTAAATTCAAAAATATTGAAATTCTACCAACCAAACTTCTCAGATCACAAAGGTATAAAACTAGAAATAAATTGCACAAAGAAAACAAAAAGGCTTACAAATACATGGAGGGTTAACAACATGCTCCTAAATAATCAATGGATCAACGACCAAATTAAAACAGAGATCAAGCAATATATGGAGACAAATGACAACAACAGCACAAAGCCACAACTTCTGTGGGATGCAGCAAAGGCAGTTCTAAGAGGAAAGTATACTGCAATCCAGGCCTATTTAAAGAAGGAAGACAATCCCAAATGAATAGTGTAAAGTCACAATTATTGACACTGGAAAAAGAAGAACCAGTGAGGCCCAATGTCAGCAGAAGGAGGGACATAATAAAGATCAGAGAAGAAATAAATAAAATTGAGAAGAAACAACAATAGAAAAAAATTAATGAAACCAAGAGCTGGTTCCTTAAGAAAATAAACAAAATAGATAAACCTCTAGCCAGACTCATTAAGAGAAAAAGAAAATCTACACACATAAACAGAATCAGAAATGAGAAAGGAAAAATCATGACCTATACCACAGAAATATAAAGAATTATTAGAGAATACTATGAAAATCTATATGCTAACAAACTGGATAAACTTGAAGAAATGGACAACTTTCTACAAAAATACAACCTTCCAAGACCGATCAAGGAAGAAACAGGAAATCTAAACAGATCAATTACCAGCAAGGAAATTGAATCGGTAATCAAAAAACTACCTATGAACAAAACTCCCATACCAGATGGATTCATCACTGAATTTTATCAGACATTTAGAGAAGACATAATACCCATTCTCCTTAAAGTTTTCCAAAAATAGAAGAGGAGGGACTACTTCCAAGCTCATTCTGTGAAGCCAGCATCACTCTAATACCAAAACCAGGCAAAGACCACACGAAAAAAGAAAATTACAGACCAATATCCATGATGAATATATATGCAGAAATAATCAAGAAAATATTAGCAAACCGAATTCAAAAATACATCAAGAGGGTCATACACCATGATCAAGTGGGATTAATCTCAGGGATGCAAGGATGGTACAATTTTTGAAAATTCATCAACATCATCCAGCATATCAACAAAGAAGAACAAAAACCACCTGATCATCTCCATAGATGCTGAAAAAGCATTCGACAAAATTCAACATCCATTCATGATAAAAACTCTCAACAAAATGGGTATAGAGGGCAAGTACCTCAACATACTAAAGGCCACATTTGACAAACCCACAGCGAACATCATACTTAACAGGGAGAAGCTGAAAGCTTTTACCCTAAGATCAGGAACAAGACAAGGATGCCCACTCTCCCCGCTTTTATTTAACAGTACTGGAGGTCCTAGCTATGGCAATCAGACAACACAAAGAAATAAAAGGCGTCCAGATTGGTAAAGAAGAAGTCAAACTGTCACTATTTGCAGATAACATGATATTGTACAAAACAAATCCTAAAGAATCCACTCCAAAACTACTAGAACTAATAACTGAATTTAGCAAAGTTGCAGGATACAAAATTAATACACACAAATCTGTTGCACTCCTATACACTAACGATGAACTAGCAGAAAGAGAAATCAGGAAAACAATTCCATTCACAACTGCATCAAAAAGAATAAAATACCTAGGAATAACCCTAACTAAGGAAGTGAAAGACCTATACCCTGAAAACTACAAGACACTCTTCAGAGAAATTAAAGAAGACACTAACAAATGGAAATTCATCCCATGTTCTTGGGTAGGAAGAGTTAATATTGTAAAAATGGCCATCCTGCCTAAAGCAATCTACAGATTCAATGCAATCCCTATAAAAATACTCACAGCATTCTTCAACGAACTGGAACAAATAGTTCTAAAATTCATATGGAACCAAAAAAGACCCCGAATAGCCAAAGCAATCCTGAGAAGGAAGAATGAAGCAGAGGGATCTTGCTTCCCACCTTCAATCACTATTACAAAGCCCCAGTAATCAAGATAATTTGGTACTGGCACAAGAACAGACAAAACACCAGTGGAACAATACAGAGAGTCCAAATATTAACCCAAGCATATATGGTCAATTAATATATGATAAAGGAGCCATGGATATACAATGGGGAAATGACAGCCTCTTCAACAGCTGGTATTGGCAAAACTAGACAGCTACATGTTAAGAGAATGAAACTGGATTACTGTCTAAATCCATACACAAAAGTAAACTCAAAATGGATCAAAGATCTGAATGTAACTCATGAAATCACAAAATTCTTAGAAGAAAACATAGGCAAAAATCTCTTGGACATAAACATGAACAACTTCTTCACGAAAATATCTCCAAGGCAAGGGAAACAAAAGCAAAAATGAACAAATGGGACTATATCAAACTAAAAAGCTTCTGTACAGCAAAGGACACCATCAGTAGAATAAAAAGTATTCATAAATGATATATCTGATAAGAGGTTGACATCCAAAATATATAAAGAGCTCATGCACCTCAACAAATAAAAAGCAAATACTCCAATTAAAAAACGGGCAGAGAAGCTGAACAGATACTTCTCCAAAGAAGAAATTCAGATGGCCAACAGGCACATGAAAAGATGCTCCACATTGCTAATCAAAGGAGAAATGCAAATTAAAACCACAATGAGATATCACCTCACACCAGTGAGGATGGCCAACATCCAAAACACAAACAACAACAAATGTTGGCGAGGATGTGGAGAAAGGAGAACCCTCCTACACTGCTGGTGGGAATGTAAATTAGTTCAACCATTGTGAAAAGCAGAATGGAGGTTCCTATAAAACGTAAAAATAGAAATACCATTTGATTCAGTAATTACACTCCTTGGAATTTACCCTAAGAATGCAGGAGCCCAGTTTGAAAAAGACATATGCATCCCTATTTTTACTGCAGCATTATTTACAATAGCCAAGAAATGGAAGCAACCTAAGTGTCCATCAGTAGATGAATGGATAAAGAAGAAGTGGTACATATACACAATGGAATATTATTCAGCCATAAGAAGAAACAAAGCCTACCATTTGCAACAACATGGATGGAGCTAGAGGTATTATGCTCAGTGAAATAAGCTAGGCAGAGAAAGACAAGTATCAAATGATTTCACTCATATGTCGAGTATAAGAACAAAGGAAAAACTGAAGGAACAAAACAGCAGCAGACTCACAGAACTCAAAAATGGACTAAGAGTTACCAAAGGGAAAGGGATTGGGGAGGATGTGTGGGGAGGGAGGGATAAGGGTAAAATGGGGCATTACGATTAGCACACATAATGTAGGGAGGAGGCACGGGGAAGGCTGTATAGCACAGAAAAGACAAGTAGTAGTGACTCTATAGCATCTCACTATACTGATGGACATTGAGTGTAATGGGGTATGTGGTGGGTACTTGATAATGGGGTGAATCTAGTAACAACAATGTTGCTCATGTAATTGTATATTAATTATACCAAAATAAAAAAAACATACTAGTGTACCTATCTTTTTGATTTAGTGATTTTCTTTTCTTTGGGCAAATTCCCAGAAGTGGAATTGCTGGGCATATGGTATTTCTGTTTTAGTTTCCTGAAAAACCTCCGCTTTCTACAGTGGCTGCATCATTTTATAATCCCAATAGTGTATGTAGGTTCCTTTTGCTCCACATTCTCACCAACACTTGTTATTTCTTGTCTTTGTGATACTAGCCATTCTGACATTCTTTCATTGTGATTTTGATTTGTATTTCTCTGATGATCAGTGATGTTGGCCATCTGTATGTCTTCCCTGGAAAAATTATCCAGGTCTTCTGTTTTTTCATCAGATTATTTGTTTTTTTGGTGTTGAGTTTAATGAGTTATTCATGTATTTTGACCAATAGCCCCTTATCAGATGTACCATTTGCAAATATATCCTATACAGTAGGTTGTCTTTTCATTTTGTTGATGGTTTCTTTTGCTATGCAGAAGCTTTTTACCTTGAAGTCCCACTTGTTTATTTTTGCTTTTTTTTTTCTTGCCTGAGGAGACATATGCAGAGAAATATTACTCATGTTGATGTTCTGGAGTTTACTGCCTATGTTTTCTTCTAGGAGTTTTATGGTTTTTAGGTCTTATATTTAGGCGTTTAATCCATTTTAAGTTTATTTTTGTGTGGGGTGTTAAGACAGCGATCCAGTTTCATTCTTTTGCATGTAGCAGTCCAGTTTTCCCAACACCTTTATTGAAGAGATTGTCTTTTCTATTGTACAGTATTGCCTCCTTTATCATATTCATTGATCATATAGGTGTGGGTTTATTTCTGGGCTATCTAGTCTGTTCCATTAGTCTATATATCTGTTGTTGTGCCAGTACTATACTGTTTTGATTACTATAGATTTGTAGTATAGTTTGAAATCAAGGAACATGATACCCTTCATTTTATACTTCTTTATCAAGATTGCTTGGGCTATTTGGAGTTTTTTAGGGTTATTTGCTAATAATAATTAAGAATATTTGCTAAGATAGTTTCATGAAAAATAGCAATTTCTGGAAAGATACAATCTTCCCAAACTTATCCAATAAAGAGGTGATGTAAAGAGACCTATATCTATTAAAGAAATTGAGTCATTAATTAATAATTTTCCAAAACAGAAAGCCCCAGCCTCAGATGGGTTCACTGGTGAACTTAACGAAATATTTGAGGAAGAGATTATACCGATTCTCTACAATGTTTCAGAGGATAGAGGCAGACAGAATACTTCCCACCTTATTCTATGAAGCCAGCATTACCCTAATACCAAAACCAGATGAAGATATTACAAGAAAGGAAAATTATATGTCTCTTCAATACAGGTCCAAACATCCTTAAAAAGTATTAGCAAATCAAACTCAACAATGTATAAAAGGCATTATATACCATGACCAGTTATGCAAGGCTGGTTCATCATTTGAAAATCAATTCATGTAATCCATCACATCAACAACTAAAAAATAAAGATCACATGATCATATCAATAGAGGCAGAATAAGCATTTGAAAAATCCCAACACCCACTCATAACAAAAACTCTCAGTCAAGTAGGACTATAAGGGAATCTTCTCAACTTGATAAGACTATCTACAAAAAAATTTATAGCTAACATCATATTCAACGGTGAGAGACTAGAAGCTTTTCCACTAAGATCAGGTACAACACATGGAAGGCCCTTCTCACCACTCCCTTTCATCATGATACTGAAGTCGTTGCTAATGCAGTAACACAAGAAAAGGAAATAAAAAGTATACAGATTGGGAAGGAAGACATAAAACTGTCTTTGTCTGAAGCTGACAGTCATCCGTATAGAAAATCTGAAAGAATCAACCAAAAACCTCCTGGAACTAGTAAGTGATATAGCAAGTTTGCAGGACACAAGGTTAATACTCAAATGTCAATTGCTTTCCTATATACCAACAACAATCACGTGTAATTTAAAATTTAAAACACTATACCATTTAAATTAACATCCCCCAAAATGATATGCTTAGGTGTAACTCTAACAAATTATAAGATTACATAAGGAAACTACAAATATCTTATGAATGAAATAAAAAATGGAGTATTCCATATTCAAGGAGAAGAAGTCTCAATATTGTCAAGATGTCAGTTCTTCTCAATTTTATGTATAGATTCAATGCAATCCCATTCAAAATCCCAGCAAGTTACTTTATGGATTTGACAAACTGATTCTAATCTTTATATAGAGATGCAAAAATACCTTAAGTAGATAACACAATATTAAAGAACAACAAAGTTGGAGGACTTTACTTCAAGACTCTCTCTAAAGCTACAGTAATCAACAGGGTGGTTTTGGTAAAAGAACAGACAAATAGATCAATGCAACAGTGGAGAGGGATGAGAAGCAGACTCCTGTAAATATGGCCACTGATCTTTGACAAAGGAACAAAGGCAATAAAATGCAACAAAGACAGTCTTTCCAACAAACGGTTCTGGAACAATTGGATATCCACATGCAAAAAAAGTGAATCTAGACACTAACCTTATACCCTTCACAAAAATTAACTCAAAATGCAGCATAGACCTAAATGTAAAATGCAAATTGTAAAACTAATAGAAAATAACATAGAAGAAAAACTGAAGATCTTGGGTATGGTGATGCCTTTTTAAAATACAACACCAAAGACATGATCCATGAAAGAAATAACTGACTAACTGGACTTCACTAAATTAAAAACTTCTGTTGTGTGCACAACAGTATGAAAAGATTAAGAACACAAATTATAGACTGGGAGAAAATATTTGCAAAAGACTAATCTTATAAAGTACAGTTATCCAAAATTTACAAAGAAATCTTAAAACTCAACAATAAGAATACAACCCAATTAAAAAGTGGGCCAATGACCTTAACAGACACTTCACTAGAGAAGATTATCTATCTATCTATCTATTTATCTATCTATCTATCAACATACACATACATACATACAGATGGCAAATGAGCATGTGAAAAGATGTTTCACATCATATGTCATCAGGGAAATACAAATTAAAACAGCAATGAGATACTATTACGCACCTATTAGAATGGTCAAAATCAGGCACAATGACAACACCAAATGCTGGTGAGGATGTGGAGCAACAAGAATGTTCACTCACTGCATGTTCTCACAGGCATTCGTGGAGCCACAGCAACCAGTTCCTCCACCAAGGCAGTGGCTGGAAAGCTGCTTCTTACATAAGCATTTAGGTAGTCCATTCATAAGGGGGTATATATGCAGGTTTACATGGACATCTATACTTTGCATTGGTTTTACTAAGTGGTAACTGAGCAAGCTCTCTCCACACAGAGGACACAAGTGACTCACAGGACCACAGAGGCAGAAAAAGAGAGAGTACTCAGGGATGGAGCTTTGTTGCTCTACCTCAATTCCTTGAGCTGTACTCTCCCCACTTTCTGCCCACTCAAGAAACAGACACCAGATACTCTTCTTTGGGAAGCACCAGGAAGAAATTAAAATTTAAACATAAAAGTAGATTGCCAGGTAGTCTACCATGATGAATGACTTTAGGATAGGTTTCCCCCACTATCCTAAAGTAGAGCATTCCTATGAACCTTTCACAAGCTGAAATTATGAGAAATGAAGAAGCAATTACCATTAATTTATGTGGAAAAAGATTTGACCATTCCCAAAGCCAAAAAATAACCTCTCTTAGGCTTTTCTGATACCTTTGGACATCCCCTATGGGTGGACGCACAAAACAAACGGAGATAAGGCACAGATACTTATAGACACAGTTCAAAGTTCTGGTAGCTTGATGCTGAGATGCTAAGTGTGGTTCCTGGGGACGGAGCTTGGTGGGGCCACTTTTGCTGCTCAGGGTGTGCAACTGTCCCTATACTGGCTCATAGCAAAACAAATACTGAACACTCTTTGCTTGTTGTCTTTTGTCATAAAAGGGAAAATCCTCTTTGCATTTCCTTTGGTTGGCGAAAACAGGTAATAATATAGGTTTTTCATAAAAGCAAAGTGATGTAACATGAACTCTTCAAAAGTGGGATAACTGTGTATTGTAACCCTTATGCAAATTATATCATTTTAGGAAATCTCATTCTAGTCTTTTCTGGAGAAAAGATAATGCATTAATGAGCAGAATAAAAACTGGAATCCTTCACATTCAAATGCTTTAAAGATATGATTTACTGGTATCCCTGCTGTCACTGCAGCTGTCTATTTTCTAAGAAGTAATGGAAAGACAGGCCCTGAAAGACTAGTGGTTATTCCCCCATTCAATGTCAATTAGGTTTTTTTGGATAGCCAATGTTTATTCTTATTCTAACTTATCTATGTGCAAAAGACTTGAGGTATAGAGATAAATAAGTTTTCCAAAAGTCTAAGTCTATTTAAGCTGTTTCTACGTTTTCCAAAAGTCTGCCTAAGTGGGAAGACGTCCAGAAGATTGAGATTTATTTCATTCTTCTCCCACTTCAAAACAGATGAATACAGTCTGATCATCTCTTCTTGTCCCCTGTGGTAGTAGCCTCCCACACCTGCATTCAGATTCCATACCAGAGAAAGAAAGATAGTCATGCACGCAGGGAGACTGTATGGTGGTTCAGGGCCTCGCCCAGTAGCTGTGGGATGGGCAAAGCTGTTAAGACCTGGAGAGCCTCTTCCTGTCATCTTCCCCAGAGGACTCAGTTCTTTGTTTAATTCACATTGTGGGCTGCTTTCTTCTTGGGTAATTTCCATTTAATTTCCAAATATCCCTTCATCTTCTACCTGTGGCTGCTTAATTTTATTTTTGGACCTCTCTTAGCTCTGCATTAATTGTAACAAATGCTTAAAACCCTTAAATCACTATTGACTGGATTCTGATTTTTCTTTATAAACATCCCCATCAAGAGCTGCTCTTACTCCCATTTGCCACTTCTGCAGACTCTCCTCTCTGCCCTTTCCATACCCTTTCCCATTGACTGAACACCGAAGGGGCTCAGGGCCAAGTGCCTCCACTTCTAGAGATTGGTGCAGATGAGACTTCACCTCTTCCCTAAAGCAGAGTATTCCTGGCACTTCCTATCTCACTAGCTCCTCACCAGTCTTCACAGAGAAACAGTGGCATCTTGTAGCACATCACATTGGACTGGCTAGTCCTGAGGAAGAAGGAAGACACAATTTCACACCCCTTTCTCAGCTACTCACTTGGCCACTGTGAGTACTTGTAAGTGCCCCCTGTATTCATAGTCCTGTACCCAAAGCAAAAGAGGCACAGTCCTTGGCCTCAGAGGGCTAAGCAGGAGAAGTGAAATTTAAAAAATATGGAAGAGCTTATTTTGAAGGTACTGACAAACACCAGTGAATATAAAATACTTGGTCATTATTCTCAGTGTACAGTCAGGCACCCGTCTACTTGCCCTTGTATCTGTCACTGTCTTTCAGTATCTGTGCAATACATGTTCAGAACATCCATAACATCACTGCTGAGCTAACTGGTCCAGAAGAAATAGGGATACTTGTTCATATACCACAATGTCTCTCTCCTGTGAGGACAGATACTCTTACAAATAATTGTTTCATAGGTTCTATTTTCTCCAGTTTTCTGTGGAGCATGAGGGCTGATTTGGCTCAAGCTAATTAGAACTCTAGAGCCAAGAAATGAGCACAACAAGGGTGAGCCTACCAAGACTGCCAGCTGGCTACCCCAAGTGCTCTGGGTGACAGGGCAGAATAGGTCACTTGACAGAGACAAACACAGAGGAAAGGGGGCAGCAAGGTGCAGCAGCCCAGCCAGAGCAGGGAGTCCAACCGGCCTCAAACTGGATGCCACCCTGCCTATGCTTTGGCCACAGAGGTAAATGGTGGTGTGTGCTGGCATTTGGCTGCTCCTGCACACCTGCCAGGCACTGTGCTCTGTCTTCCATGGTTCTTCTCTGTGCTGTCATCTAAGGAAAGCACATACCAGAGCTGCAGTCTGGCCCATAGGAAAGTTCTAGTGTGACCACAGTATTGTTCCAGATTGTAGCAGCAGACATGGGAGGGTAAAGGTACAGAGCATTAGATCTCAGGCCTCTTTTAGCATCAAAAGTTTCTGGGGAAAAGAGGTCAGGAGCAAGCAGATAATCCAAGCCTGTTATACAGGGCCACCTTGAAATCACTCTTGATTCTGATTGATTGCAGGTGCTGGAGAATTACCAGGGCCAGGTCTGGATGCAAACCTAGAACTAGGATGCATAGTCTACATCCAGCATTGTATCTGGAAAATAACCTTTGCTATCTTCATTCTGTATGAAAACTTCAATTTCATAATTGTCTGTACTCACATCACCAGGTTGTTGTCATTCATTTGACTTTTTTTCCTTCAAGTCTAAAACTGATTTAATATATAAAAAAGAATGTGTAATTTTTATTGATATTTCATTAAGACACATATTCAAGACATGTTAGCTATAAATGAGAAGATGGAGCAAATGATATGGGTTGGTATTATAGAGTATTTAAAGAGCATGAACATACTCCTTTTAAATTATCTATAGTTCTGGTTTTACTCCAAAACATTTAAATTTGCAATCAGCTATCTGTAACCTGACCCTGGACCCAATAAAATGATAAAAATTAAAAAAAGAGATAAAGGGTAGAAAAATGAATCCATATTTGCCATCTGTAAGAGGAGAAAACATACACAAAGACATAATACAGTGCAAACTCTCATAAATGCCAAAAGGTGATATGTTTAACAAAAATATATTTAGGAGCATATATAATAGGCACAGTTTTTGCAGAAGATGCAATAATAAATACTACTACTACTAATACACATAATCCTTACCCACAGGTTTACAACCTTATAGTAAAAACCGACACATCTATAACTATAATACAAATAACTATAATTGTTGCAAAACAAATAGTGTTAAGAGTATCTACATGGCATTTTATAAATATTATCTCATTTAAACTTTAAAACAACCATCGAAAGCTGACAGTGATGGTACTAGCTGTATGGGGCTGTTATGAAAATGAAGAATTAAGATTACCTATCTATCCCTCCCTTCCTTTCTATCTTTCTACAATCTATCTTTAACCAAGAAAATGTTGTTAGAAGGTGGCGGAACTGAAATTTAAACCAGGCTTTTCTGCTCCCAAAATTTATGATTTTTTTCATTCTCCCACACTGAAGAAGAGACTAATTCCATGAGAAATCGGGAGAGATTTCACAGGGCAAGTCGCATAAGACTGAGTAGTGAAGGTTGCACATGACTTCAAGGGAGGAGACTAGGAGACTGAGGAATACCAGGTGGAAGATGAGCACTGGCTGCACCACATCATCAGATAACTATTTCTCCTTTTCTGCCTGTAGATAATTAAAAGAATTCCCAGAGCAATTAAGAAAGAAAAACAAATCAAACAATCCAGATTGGAAATGAAGAAATAAAACTCTTTATTCTAAGATTACATTATTTTATATAGGGAAGATGCCAAGGGAGCTACTAAAAAACTAATAGAGCTAACAAACAATTTCAAAAAGCCTTCAGAATATAGGTCAGCATGCAAAAATCACTTGCATACCTACAAATCAGCGACAAAAACCTGAAATGAAATTAAGGAAACATTTACAATGGCATAACAAAGACATACTTAGGTATAAATTTAACAAAAGAACTGCAAGACTTGTAGACTGAAACTATAAATAAAGCACTGCTGAGAGAAACTAAAGAACTAATTAAAAGACATCCCATATTTATGGATTCAAAGGTTGCTAACATGGCAATTCTCTCCAAACTGACCTACAGATTAAACTCAGTCCCTATCAAAACCCAGTTGATTTACTGCAAAATTGACAAGCTGATTCTAAAATTTATACATAAATGTAAGAGACTCAGAATTTCCAGCACAATCTTGAAAAATAAAGTACAGGACTCATGATAAAGTTATAGTAATTAAGATCATTGTGGCACTTGCATAAAGACAGACATATATATAGAACAATGGAAGAGAACTGATAGTCCAGAAAGAAATACTTATGCTTGTGGTCAACTGATCTTTGAGAACTGTGACAAGAAAATTCTACAGTGAAAGAATAGTCTTTTTAGCAAATGGTGCTGGGAAACTGGATATATATGTGCAAAAGAACAAAGCTGGACCCCTGCCTCACACCACTCACAAAAATTAACTCAGATGGATCATAGATCTAAATGTAGGAGCAAAAACTATTAAAACTCTTAGAAAAATATGAGTAAACCTCATAACCTTGGATTAGGCAATAGCTTCTCTGAAATCAAACCAAAACATCAAAAACACAAGCGACAAAAAAAAAAAAAAAAAGACTGGAGAGTATCAAAATTACAGACTTTTGTGTTTCAAAGGATATAATCAAAAAACTGAAAAAAAACCCCACAGAATGGAAGAAAATATTTTGAAATCATATAAGAGATTTACATTCAGAATAAATGAAGAACTCTTACAACTCAATAAAAAAGGCTAATAACCCAATTAAGAAAACAGGCAGTGGACTTGAACAGGTATCTCTCCAAAGAAGTATACAAAGGCCAAGAGGCAAATGAAAAGACATAATGTAAATGCAAATCAAAGCCAAAATGACATACCACTTCACACCTACTTGGATGGCATAATAAAAAAGACAGATAATCACAAGTGTTGATGAAGATGTAGAAAAATTGGAACCCTCATACACTGCTGGTGGGAATGTAAAATGGTGCAGTTTCTTCAGAAAAGAGTTTAATTCCTCAAAGAATTAAACATAGAGTTACCATATGACCCAACCATTTTACTCCTACGAATATATTCAAAGAAAACTGAAAACATACATCCACAGAAAAAGAACTCATCGCAGATGTTCACAGGAGCACTATTCATATATCAGTCAAAAGCAGAACAACCTAGATGTTCATCGACTGATAAATGCATGAAATAAATATGGCACATCCATTAAATGGAATATTATTTGGCATAAAATGGCATGAAGTGCTGATACATGTTATAACATGGATGAACCTTGAAAATATGCTAAGTGAAAGGAGCCAGTCACAAAGGACCATACACTATATGGTTCCATTTATATGAAATGTCCAAGACAGGCAAATTCAGACAGAGAAAGTTGACTGGTGGTTGCCATGGGCTAAGGGAAGGAGAGGTTAGTAGTCAATTGGTGTGGGGTTTCTTTATGAGGTCATAAATGTGTTCTAATATTGGATTATGGTTGTATTACAAAACTCTATAAATCTAATAAAACTGTTGAATTGTATATTTTAAATGGGTGAAATTTATGTTATGTGAATTATATACCAATAAAGCTCTTATAAAGGGGTAGGGGAGTAAGATAGATTCCCTCAGTTTTAAAGAATAAATAAGCAAAATTTAAAAGCTGGGCAACTGAGATTAAAGAGTTTATTTAAGACTCATAAACAAAGAACTAATGACTAAGAGATTTGAATTTACTGACAGAGCACAGGTAAAAAAAACCTAAAGAATGGGCTATGGCATCATTTATGAGGATACATTAAAAAACAACTTCCCTGAGACTTCCGGGAAGATGGCGACATGAGCCGGGCGGCAGAAATCTCCATCCAACATTATATTTATCCACGAAAACACAGCAAATACAACTATTCCTAAAGAGACACCAGAATACACAGGAAAGCGCACAGCGTGCAGCTACACCTGAAAGGACTCAGCACCCCGTGAGGTGGACATAAAGAGCCCAGCTGACATACGTGACAACTACCAGCAACCACTTCTATAGCCATGAAAAGACAGAGGAATATGGTACAGACAAAGCTTCAGACCCAGACAACCCCAGAGGGGGAACCTGAAGGGATGGACATGCACAGTCTTCCTGAAAAAGAATTAAGAATAAAAGTCATAACCATGCTGACGGATCTACTGAGAAATGTGCAAGAGCGGAGGGAGGAAGTGAGGGAAGTGTGGAAAGACTATGCAGAAATCAGACAAGCCATCGATGCCCAGCAGACTGGATGAGGTGTAAGAGACTGTTAATGAACTAGAAAACAGAGAAGAAGAATACAGAGAGGCTGAGGCAGAGAGAGATAAAAGGATCTCTAGGAATGAAAGGATATTAAGAGAACTGCGTGACCAATCCAAACGGAACAATATTCGAATTATAGGAGTACCAGAGGAAGAAGACAGAGAAAAAGGGATAGAAAGTGTCTTTGAAGAAATAATTGCTGAAAACTTTCCACGCTGGGGAAGGAAATAGTCTCGCAGTCCATGGAAGCCTACATCTCCCAACAGAAGGGACCCAAGGAAGACAACACCAAGACACATAATAATTAAGATGGCAAAGATCAAAGATAAAGACAGAGTATTAAAGGCAGCTAGAGAGAGAAAAAAGATCACCTACAAAGGAAAACCCATCAGACTATCATCAGACTTCTCAACAGAAACCTTACAGGCCAGAAGAGAATGGCATGATATATTTAATGTAATGAAAAAGAAGGGCCTCAAACCAAGAATATTGTATCCAGCACGATTATCATTTAAATATGATGGAGGGATTAAACAATTTCCAGACAAACGAAAGTTGAGAGAGTTTGCCTCTCATAAACCACCACTATAGGATATCTTAAACGGAATGCTCTAGAAGGAAGCACCCCTAAGGCTAAAAAGATGTCACCAGAGAAAATAAAATCATAGCAAAGAAAGCAGACCATCCAAATACTAACTAAAGGCAAAGAACAATATATAAAGAAAGGAGGAGGAAGAATAGGAAGGGAGAGATAAAGAAACATCAGACGGTGTTCACAGTAACTTAACAAGAAAGATAAGTTAGATTCTAGGATAGTAAAGAAGCAACCCTTGAACCTTTGGTAACCATGAATCTAAAGGCAGCAATGGCAGTAAGTACATATCTATCAATAATCACCCTAAATGTAAATGGACTGAATGCACCAATCAAAAGACACAGAGTAACAAAGTGGATAAAAAAGCAAGACCCATCTATATGATGCTTACAAGAGACTCACCTCAAACCCAAAGATATACACAGACTAAACGTGAAGGGATGGAAAAAGATATTTCATGCAAACAACAAAGAGAAAAAAAGCAGGTGTTGCAGTACTTGTATCAGACAAAATAGACTTCAAAACGAAGAAAGTAGCAAGAGATGAAGAAGGACATTACATAATGATAAAGGGGTCGGTCCAACAAGAAGATATAACCATTATAAATATATATGCACCCAACACAGTAGCGCCAGCATATGTGAAACAAATACTAACAGAATTGAAGGAGGAAATAGACAGCAATGCATTCATTTTAGGAGACTTCAACACACCACTCACTCCAAAGGACAGATCAACCAAACAGAGAATAAGTAAAGAAACAGAGTCACTGAACAACACACTAGAACAGATGGACCTAACAGATATCTACAGAACTCTGCGCACACATTCTTCTCAAGTGCACATGGAACATTTTCCAGAATAGACCACATACTAGGTCACAAAAAGAACCTCAGTAAATTCAAAAATATTGAAATCTTACCAACCAACTTCTCAGATCACAAAGGTATAAAACTAGAAATAAATTTTAGAAAGAAATCAAAAAGGCTCACAAATACATGGAGACTTAAGAACATTCTCCTAATTAATCCATGGGTTAACCACCAAATCAAAACAGAAATCAAAGAATATATGGAGACTAATGACAACAACAACACAAAGCCACAACTTCTGTGGGACGCAGCAAAGGCAGTTCTAAGAGGAAAGTATATTGCACTCCAGGACTATTTAAAGAAGGAAGAGCATTCCCAAATGAACAGTCTAAAGACACAATTACTGAAATTGGAAAAAGAAAAACAAATGAGGCCCTAAGTCACCGGAAGGAGGGACATAATAAAGATAAGAGAAGAAATAAATAAAATTGAGGAGAATAAAACAATTGAAAAAACTCAATGAAACCAAAAGCTGGTTCTTTGAAAAAATAAACAAAATAGATAAACCCCTAGCCAGACTCATTAAGAGAAAAAGAGAATCCACACACATAAACAGAATCAGAAATGAGAAAGGAAAAATAACGACGGCCCCACAGAAATACAAAGAACTAAAGAGAATATTACGAGCATCTATATGCTAACAAGCTCCAAAACCTAGAAGAAATGGACAACTTCTTAGAAAAATACAACCTTCCAAGACTGACCAAGCAAGAAACAGAAAAACTAAACAGACCAATCACCAGCAAAGAAATTGAATTGGTAATCAAAAAACTACCCAAGAATAAAACCCCTGGACCTGACGGATTCACCTCTGAATTCTACCAGACATATAGAGAAGAAATAACACCCATTCTCCTTAAAGTTTTCCAAAAAATAGAAGAGGAGGAAATACTTCCAAACTCTTTCTATGAAGCCAGCATCACTCTAATACCAAAACAGGGCAGAGACCTCACCAAAAAAGAAAATTATAGACCAATATCCCTGAGGAACATAGATGCAAAATACTCAACAAGGTATTAGCAAAACGAATTCAAAAATACATCAAGAACATCATATACCATGATCAAATGGGATTCATCCCAGGGATGCAAGGATGGTACAACATTCAAAACTCCATCAACATCATCCACCACATCAACAAAAAGAAGAACAAAAACCACATGATCATATCCATAGATGCTGAAAAAGCATTTGACAAAATTCACCATCCATTCATGATTAAAACTCTCAACAAAATGGGTATAGACAGCAAGTACCTCAACATCATAAAGGCCATATATGACAAACCCACAGCCAACATCATACTTAACAGCGAGAAGCTGAAAGCTTTTCATCTAAGATCGGGAACAAGACAGAGATGCCCACTCTCTCCACTGTTATTCAACATAGTACTGGAGGTCCTAGCCACGGCAATCAGACAAAACAAAGACATACAAGGCACCCAGATTGGTAAAGAAGAAGTCAAATTGTCACTATTTGCAGATGACATGATACTGTACATAAAAAACCCTAAAGACTCCACTCCAAAAGTACTAGAACTAATATCTGAATTCAGCAAAGTTGCAGGATACAAAATTAACACACAGAAATCTGTTGCTTTCCTATACAGTAAGAATGAAGTAACAGAAAGAGAAATCAGAAAAACAATTCCATTCACAATTGCATCAAAAAGAATAAAATACCTAGGAATAAACCTAACGAAGGAAGTGAAAGACCTGTACTCTGAAAACTACAAGACAGTACTAGGAGAAATTAAGGAAAATACTAACAAATGGAAATGCATCCCATGCTCTTGGCTAGGAAGAATAAATATTGTCAAAATGGCTATACTACCTAAAGCAATCTATAGATTCAACGCAATCCCTATCAATCTACCAACAGCTTTTTTCAACGAACTGGAACAAATAATTCTAAAATTCATATGGAACCACAAAAGACCCTGAATAGCCAAAGCAATACTGAGAAGGAGGAATCAAAAAGGGGGAATTACGCTCCCTGACTTCAAGCTCTACTACAAAGCCACAGTAATCAAGACAATTTCGTGTTGGCACAAAAACAGACCCACAGACCAGTGGAACAGAATAGATAATCCAAACATTAACCCAAACATATACAGTTAACTAATATTTGATAAAGGAGCCTTGGATATACAATGGGGAGATGACAGTCTCTTCAGCAGCTGGTATTGGCAAAACTGGACAGCTACATGTAAGAGAATGAAACTGGACTACTGTCTAGCCCCATACACCAAGGTAAACTCAAGGTGGATCAAACACCTGAATGTAAGTCATGAAACCATAAAACTCATGGAAAAAAACATAGGCAAAAATCTCTTGGACATAAACATGAGCGACTTCTTCATGAACATATCTCCCCGGGCAAGGGAAACAAAAGCAAAAATGAACAAGTGGGAGTATATCAAGCTGAAAAGCTTCTGTACAGCAAAGGACACCATCAGTAGAACAAAAAGATATCCTACAGAATGGGAAAATATATTCATAAATGACGCATCTGATAAAGGGTTGACATCTAAAATATATAAAGAACTCATGCACCTTAACAAACAAAAAGCAAATAATCCAATTAAGAAATGGGCAGAGGACATGAATAGACACTTCTCTAAAGAAGAAATTCAGATGGCCAACAGGCACATGAAAAAATGCTCCACATCGCTAATCATCAGAGAAATGCAGATTAAAACCACAATGAGATATCACCTCACACCAGTGAGGATGGCCAACATCCAAAACACAAACAACAACAAATGTTGGCGAGGATGTGGAGAGAGGGGAACCCTCCTACACTGCTGGTGGGAATGCAAATTAGTTCAACCATTGTGCAAAGCAGTATGGAGGTTCCTCAAACAATTCAAAATAGAAATACCATTTGACCCAGGAATCCCACTCTAGGAATTTACCCTAAGAATGCAGCAGCCCAGTTTCAAAAAGACAGATGCACCCCTATGTTTATTGCAGCACTATTTACAATAGCTAAGAAATGGAAGCAACCTAAGTGTCCATCAGTAGATGAATGGATTAAGAAGATGTGGTACATATACACAATGGAATATTATTCAGCCATAAGAAGAAAACAAATCCTACCATTTGCAACAACATGGATGGAGCTAGAGGGTATTATGCTCAGTGAAATAAGCCAAGCCAAAAAAGACAAGTATCAAATGATTTCACCCATATGTGGAGTATAAGAACAAAGAAAAAAACTGAAGGAACAAAACATCAGCAGACTCACAGAACCCAAGAACAGAATAATAGTTACCAAAGGGAAAGGGACTACGGAAGATGGGTGGGAAGGGAGGGATAATAGGGTAAAAGGGGCATTATGATTAGCAGACGTAAGGTAGGGGGGGCACGGGGAGGGCTGTACAACTCAGAGAAGACAAGTAGTGATTCTATAGCATCTCACTCGCTGATGGACAGTGACTGTAAGGGGGTTGGTGGGGGGGATCTGATGAAGGGGGTAGTTTAATCACCATAATATTGCACATGTAATTGTAGATTAATGATACCAAAATAAATTATTAAAAAAAAAACCACGCAAAAAAAAACCAATTTCCCTGCTCACATAATATCCTGTGCATCACAAAAAAATATTAAAATCATTGAAAAAGAGTAATTGCAATTTTTCTACAACATGTAGAAAAGAAACTTCAGAAATAAAGTATGAGGAATAACAACAACCTTATGAAAATGTGCTGTTGAGTAAGTCAATCAGTAAAATAATTTCAGACTCTCATAGTAGGTGATGGTATGTCGGAGAAGCAAGCGGACAGCCCACAGGCTGCTGCGCAAAACGAGTTGTAGCCCTCCATCTGGGCTCTTTCAACATTGACACGTTTGTGTCACTGTTCTGGAGAAAGAATGCTGTGCCATTCCATCTCAATACACAGAAAAGGAGATGTGAGTCCACCATATCATCCAACCACTGAATAGGAAGAAAAGTGAACATCCGCAAGCAGGAGCATACAACTTGGGGGCCAGTGTGCCACAGCTGACGGCCTTCTGACAAGCTCTTTCTCTACTGTCCCAACAAATAAATGCAAACCATTGCACCCACTATCTACGAGTTCATGTTCCTTATTGTGCTGCAGTAAAGTGCCATTTTTCACCATTAGGAGTCTGGGGTATCTTTAATGCTCTAGAAAAAGACATGAGTATACCAGTCATAATTACCAGCACCACTCTATACTGGACCAGAATTAGGACAGTTTTTTGCCAAGTGTTTATAACAGAGGAACTTCTATACTGCCATCATTTAGAAGGCAGTGGTCATATGTCTCATGTATGAATTTACATAAATGTTTGTTTTCTAAAGGAAATGAACATCAACTCCTTGTTGATGAGTGGGGTGGCCAAAAGCAGAGGAGTAAAAGCTAACTTCAGTTAAGCTTCTCCCACAGCCAGAATGTTGATTTGTAATCTGATGTCTTTTCTTTGGTTATTTTAGGGTTCTATTATTATAACAATGTTGTTCATCAGTATTTTACAATTTTTTTAAGTATTCATATTTGCACTTAAAGAGCTTATGGGCCATCCTCTATTGAGTGCTTACTATATGGGAAGCATCATACTAAACTTTACATATACAATCTCAGTTAATCCTCATCATGAACCTGTATCATGGGAAGAATTATAATTCCAACTTCACAGATAAGTAAACAATTTGCCCCAAGTCTCCCTGCTAAGTGGCAAAGTCAGCATTCGAACTCAGACCAGTCTGATTCCTTCCAGGCCTTCTGTTCTTTCCATTACAGCCTCTACTTCAATGCATTTTAAAATAAAAATGGTACTTATATTAGAAATAAGAAACAGGATGCCCTCACTGTGTGGTTCTGTTGTTGTTCAGTGTTGGACATTCTCATTCCCTTGCACATTAGCAAAATACTTGCTATCCCTCCTCCCACTCCCTCTTCAAATCCCAGCACTAGCACCTGCCCTCACCATGCCCCTTGCCCCCTGTCCATATTTTCAGTCCTTACTTTCTTAGGCTTCTTTGCAGCACCATGCTTAGTTGCTCACTCTCACACGCAGAAGCCCCCTGTCCTAAGTGCCTACTATGATGTACTGGGGGTTTCCTTGTGTAGCCCTGCCCTGCCTCTTCACTGTCCTCTGCTGGCCCCTCTCCCCGGTTCACCAAAGCCACACGACCTGAGTTCTCCACGTTAGCATTTCTTTGTGGCTACTTTTGCTCTGGCTTTAGAGGGTTACTAACTGTGACCAAACATCTCTGGAGAAGGTGCGGAAGCCTGTGACAAGGAGGCTAGGGGCATGCCTTTCACCGCCTGCCCTCCAGTGCCTTTGGCACTCCGCACCACAGACAAATATAAGCTATTCCTATTAGCAAATTACATGAATGTACATATACACATGTACATACTGACCAGTTGTAAGCTGAAAACTCCCAAATATTTATCCTCAACCTAACCTTCTCTGAATGTGAGAGCTGTATATCCAACTTTCTCATCTGACATCTCTTCTTAGATCTTGAAGTAAAAGGCCCCAAACAGAATTCCCAAGCTTCACTCCCACTTGTCTCATCTTAGTAAATGGCCCATCATTCCACCAAGCAATCAAACTGAGGTTCATTCTTATTCTTCTCCTTCACTCTCCCTGCCTAATGCTTGCCGAGTCACCACACACACCAGAACAGGCACCCTTCCCCAGCCCCCCAGCACCACCCTGGGCCTGCCTGGGACCGCTGTGGCAGCTGCTTCCTGGGTCCTGGCCTCCCCTGGGGCCCTGCTCCACGAGCCCCTCTTACCAGACCATTTTCCAGCTGACAGTTAGAGCTGTCTTTCAAACAGGTAAGCCTTATTTTGGGTCAGTGACCACCACAGCAAGCACGTGTGGACCCTGCACATGGCCTATGAGGCTGAGGCTGGCCTGCCCTCTATGTGCTACTGCCAGCCCGTGCATCCTGGCCTCTCCCTCCTCCCTGTGAGGAGCTTTCCAAGGCAATCTGTCTCCTGTGTGCAATTCCTCCACCTGATAATTTTATCTGACTAGCTTCCATTTATCTTTCAAGTGTCAACTTAAACAGTGCTGCCTTAGAATACCCATCCTAGAATCCTCTGAATTAAATTCTGTCCCTTCTTCATCATGTTCCTCTTTCATAGTGTCCAAATTTTTCTTACCAGAGCACTTACAACACCTTATAATTTGTTTGTAATTGTTTTGTGTGAGCCTCCCCTACTAGGCTGTGCTCCATGAACATAAAGACAATGTATGGTTTTGTTTACCACTGCAGACTCAGAACATGGCCCAAGACAATAGTGTTTTTTTTGTTTTTTTACTTAGTAAAAAGCAAAAATTAATATAGGACTAGAGACTAAAGAAAGAGTCAAAAGATAAAAAGAGAACAAAAATGTGCCTTTTTTCCTGAGTTCAGCTCTGTGTATTTCTACTAAACTATAATGGAAGATTAACTGTTAAACTGTTAACCTGAAAGGTTATGTCCAAACGTATGACCACTGTTTTATGAATTAGATGCCCTCACAAAAGACTAACTCTCCCATTATAGATATTTCTGCAATAACAAGCAAGAAGGAATGTGCATCTCAAAGGAATAAAATAAAATTATTTGTCCCTAGTTAAATATCTCAAGGCAAAGGGAAGCAAATGTTTCAGAAAGCGAGAAAGGTTATGATTATTAGTAGTCTCCACGGATAGGTAGAGGTAATATGGCTTGGATTCCGCTCTGCCAGGAGGCAGGGAGTCATTAGGAAATTCACTTACTTTGTCAGCAAAGTAAGTTTCCTCCATTATAAATTATCTCTAAGACCGATGCTCTTTCTACTCAAAAAGCCCATGGTTTTATTAGTCATCTATTTATTTAATGTTCATTCTTCATGCAGTGAATCTAGATAAAGGTGTTTGGGCTCTGAATAGACTGAGTGGCTTAATGGCTAGGGAGTGTCTTTGAACTGGCTTTCTGTTACTCTTGGTTTTAGTGATTTATAAAACCTAAGTTTGTGTTGGTTACTCTGACCTACAACACCTTCAGAAACCCCACAGAAATGTTTCGTTTAATAGCTTGAGTTAAAGGCAGTCATCCAGGAAAACAATGGACAGGAGATTCTTACATATTATATTTCTGAAATCTACAGTATATTTTTGATAATGTTTCACAGCTCAGAGGACATGAGGCTTTTGACCAAATCTACTGACCCTGCTCAGAACTGGCTGACCTCAAATAAATATCCTTTAATTTCAAAGTTGGCAAAAACTGGGCTATCTGCCATTAGAGTATAAGCTCTTACTGCTCTCAGAAAAGTGACCCTGCTAACATGCTGGACCAGACTGGGGTTGACGCCCACGGTCATGGTGCTAACTCAAGTCAGACAGAAACTCATCCCAGTGTGTCATCAGTAGTCACCTGACCTCATTTGCACAGGGAAGGGAGAACTATTGTGGCAAAAGAGTCTACCATTAAGACACAGTTCTTTCTTTTTTCACATGCCTTAATTTTTTAGGACATGGTAATTTCTAGCACTTTACAAAGAACACACAATGATCAAAGTTCTCTTTTGGCCCACTGAGAGAAAGATCTTTGGGGTAAAGCAGGTCATGTCAAGAGAGCAGCCTTGGAGCTGCCTTCAGTGGGAGGTGTGGCTGTGCAAACGCCCTGTGTCTGCCACACTCATGCCTCTGGACAAGATTAACTCAAAGGTGTTGTACAGGGGGTCACCCTATGATCAGGAAATTAGAGGTAGACATTTCAAGGAAATAAGAAAGAAATCTTCCAGGCCATAAACCTGAATCTTCTAATTATGTTTTCTCTTATATACATGTTACATGTGCATAAATAAAAAAGTCTATATTAGAAAACATATCGGTAAATGATTCTCCAAGGCAGATACTTTAATACATTTTTATTTATATGTACATTAGCAAAGACTTAGTAGAGTGTTAAGTAAAATTTTACTTCTATATTAATTTGATCTGTAAACTGGAAAGCCTGATCACTATTATAGCAAATTTATCTGGAACACATTAATGATCAGTTATATCATTGATACATAATAAGATTTTTTTGTAACCAGAAGTCATCTCAGAAGCCTTGTCCTCAAACCCATGCTACAGCCCTCTGTCCAAAGTTCACTTTCCTACACAGTCCAATCAATTCCCCCATGGCAGAGCACTTCCACTTCTCCCACTGCCACAGAACTGACCCCTGGGTCCACCTTAATTTAAACATAGCTTGATTCTAACAAATTTTCTCTCCTTTCTCCAGTACTCTCTACTGTGATTTTGGGATTTCATATCTCATTAAGTTATTCTTTTTGTCCACCTTTGTAACTGTTAGCAACTAAGAACCTCTCTGAGGCTCAGTTTCCTAATCTGTGAAATGGGACTGGTATACTTGGGCCTCAGTGCTCCACAGGGTCCTGTGTGCTGGAAGCACAAACAAACACAATACACATTCGTTACATCTGAGTGATTGAATGACATTTCCTTTTTTCTGAGGTTCATGCTGCCACCACAAGCATAGCCTCATGTGATATGCTCTGTACTTTCTCTAAGGTACAAACCGAAAGCATTCACAATGCCGACCACTGGCACCAATTCACCAGGCTCAGCCTCCAGTTTCTTTGCTCAACAAGTAAAACAAGTACCACCGAAAGATCTCGAGGGACAGGCTTCAAGATTACTCATAAGGAAGCGACCTCACTGTCAGTCTCGTCTTGCATTCTAATCAGTGACTAAGTCTCCACTCGCCCTGAATGCCTCTGGAGTGTGTGGTCTGTGTGTTGGGCTACAGAAGCTGTATGGAAATCCTCATTGCCCAGCTGACTCAGTGTCCCTTCTCCAAGGCCAAACACTGGATACAGGCCATGAAAAAGGCTAAGTTAAACAAGATCTGTGTCTCATCTATATCTGCCTCAGACAATTCTGTTTAGCTTTACCACAGGTTTTAGTCAAAGAGTAAAGACTGGTCTACAGCTAGAAATCATGTTAAAACCTTAAAGTTGGTGTCATGGATTTCACATGTATACATATTCCAAACAAATAAAAATAAACTTTTTCAATGACTCCAAAAGAAATACTCTACACCTACAGGAGAGTTTTTTGATATCCATAGTACTTTCAAATAAAGTGCCATTCACTTGAGGAAGATTCATAAGTAACACAGGGCTTCTTATCTCTCCTGAAAGGTCCCAGAAGGGCACCACAAGAACAACAGGACGACTGGTAATTGTTATTTCTTCAGTATGTGCTTTCTTTCTACAAGTAGATAGAAAAAATGATTGTGTGATGAACTGGCGTCCATACTTTTCATTTCTATTCTGTTGTAAACCTGTCTCACTGCTTTGAGGACAATTCAACACAGAAAGAAAGACAACCTTCAAAAGTTATGCCAAGGCTCTGAGGTAAATAAACTTTTTAGTCAACAATGTGTCTACAGCTATTTGAAACAATACAAAACCAGGAACGGCCTACATTTGTGTAGAAAAGAAGGCGTCACTCTCAAGATTGGTGAATTAAAGTACTTTGACCTATGGTTTGCCCATGTAGCTGTACTGTCCACCATCGAAGCTACCAGGGCCACTTTAAATAAAGTTAATTAAAATGAAATAACTTTAAGATTAGGTTCCTCAGTCCCACTAGCCATATTCCAAGTGCTCAATAACCACAGGTGCCCAGTAGCTACCTCACTGGGTAATGCAGATATACAACATTCACATCACTGCAAGAAGTTCTAACAGGAGTGCTGATATAGATTGAAACAGCACTCTTTGAAAACCACAGATTTACTACTTGCCATTTATTACCCAGGTTTTTAAGACGTATAAAACTCAATAGATATTGCAGGAGTCTTTCTAGGAATGGTAACCACATGTCTTGGCTTTTCTAGAATACCAATATTTATAGTATATATTTCTTTCAGTAACATGAACAATTAATGGTAAAAGTAAAAGTAACAAATTAAATTGTTTTAGTAGGACTTTTTCCATAAATAAGTAAACAGACAAAATCATTTGTCACACCATGTGTCTCAAATTCTGATGTAAGGAAAGACCAAAACCCCCCAAACAACCCATATATATGGTGAATTCAGTCATCTAAATGCTCTGGGAAGAAGCTCTACTTTCTCTAAGTGATTCTAGGCACCAGGCCTGTGTCTTGTCACTCACCGAGTTCTAGGTGGGTCTGACCCAGGTGGAGACGCTGAGCCACCTGCCTGCTGATACCTGCAGGAAAGGCAGTAAACTCTCTGCACCACCACTCGAACTCCAAATCCAGACCAGGTGGCAGATCCTTGGCTTTCTGCTGCATCCAGGAGAGAATCCTTCAGGGAAGCTTGGGCTGGGAAGGGCTGTTTTGCTTCTTTGTGCCCGTGGGTCCAGTCTGTCTCCATGGTGGTAAGACCACTACATGTAGCCTGGCCAAGATATACAAAGGAAACAATTTCACTTTGACTTATGATGGCATACTACACACCAAATAATGGTATTTGTAAGTCATTCTCTGATGTAACTGCAGAACACTAAAGGAGCGATGAAGATAAAAAGGAAACCGATGGCCTGGGCCTCTATGCCTGCCAAGTCACTAATGCAGCTGAGCAAGGCAAGGTGAGCAAGAGCAACGTGGAAACAGCAAAGAGTGTTTCCTGCCAATGGAAGCACAGGTCATCTTGGGTTTTTGAAAACATGAGATATTAGAATACCTCCTAGTAATTTAGAAAGTTTTTCTGTTATGAGGTAGTAATCCCAACATGACAAACAAAACAACAAAATAAAAGAATGACTAGGTTTTTACAAAAGTGAATCATATTATTAAGTGCTTGCTATGTGTACTTTATGAGTCTCTGCACTTTACATGCTCATGTGATCTCCCAACAACCCTTTACAATATTGAGTATCATGAGATAACAACACTTCTGGAGTGCTTTCCAAATTCCAGGTACTTTTCTTTACGTATTGTACTTACATAATAAACATTTAACCTCATAACCACTCAAAGAAGTACATTATATCATTATAACATTTACATCACTGCAAAAAGTTCTACAGACAAATATATTGAGACACAGAAAAGTTAACCTCAGTATCACCATTCTGAGATGAAAACATAGCTCATGAATTCAAAATCATGTAACTGCTGAAAGCTTTACATGAAAGTAGTGATGCCCATGCAGCCGTATCTTATGTGTGCTCTGACTGCTGAGGAGAGAGCCTTCCTTTTCACAGTCTCCTCCACAGACACTTCTTCTGATGGCTGGGGGAAGGTTGGGTCTGCTGGATGAAGGCAGGCCTCTCTCCCTCTGATTTGCTCGCATGCAGTGTGTCAGTATCAACATCCTATCCAGTATCGATTCAGGTAACTCTGTGACCTTGAGGCATGTGCAAGGGAAGTCACAGACACTTAGAACCTGGAGTGGTCCCCAGAATGCCCATCGGGCCCACTTGGGTGAAGTTTAGTGGTTCCTTAAATTCATTTTGGCAGATAATCATGGCTCAGGGCCAACAAAATTCCAAAAAACAACCTTTAGTAAATAATCTCAAGTATATGCAGCTCTTTTTATCCCAAGGAATATAGATATTATAAAAAAGAACAAGATTTCTTTTCATAAATAAAGTCTTAAAACAATATTCTTAGGCAAGTACAAGATGAGAACAGAAAAAATAAAAACCTGTTTTTAAGAAATTAGAATAAAGAGTACACATACATAATTAGCTGAAATACTGTTAAAAAGACCCAGTAAATGCTGACCTGAACAATAATTTCTTCAGCATAACAACAACATGATGCTCTAATATGTATATTTGCTGAGTATTTGGAGGGGGACCATTTAGGTAAACATTTTCACTTATACCAAAATCTTTTCAAGTCTAATTTTATTACAAAGCATAAAAACTCTAAGCCAATAAGAGTTTACCTGGTTTTCAGGTGTATTATTTGTTACAATCTTAAATCTAAACATCTGGGCCAAAGGGATGCATCTTCTTGGAAGGGGTGTGTCCCAATACTGCACTTCATGTGTTGATTTTGAATCTCCTTTGGCAACGACTTTCTGGCAAAAAGAAGTATTCAGAATAACAGGGTAACTTCCACCTGGGATAATAAGCTTCTGCCTGCAAAAGAAAAACACACACAAGTCCATTTAGAGGATACCCCTCATGTTTGTATTAAATCAGGAATATGAAGAGCAATGACGTGCCTGCTATGGGACAGATAAAGCCACAGCAGCCCATTGAGTGACAGCCACTGTCACATGGTCAAGAGTGACTGTCAGTGGATCTGACCTTACTTTTCTAGTCTAAGTCCTGGGTCAGGAGAGGATGGAAGAAGGCCATGTAGGTGCCTCAGAGGCCCTCCTAGTCTGGTAGCTGAGGCCTTAGGACACCTCAGGGAGAAATGCAGGAAGTAAGCAAAGAATATCACAGGCTCAGGAATTGCCCAGGTATTGAAATAAATGATATTTACAAATACCACCTTCAGACATTTCAACAGCTCTATCTTTCAAAGAACACAGCCTCTAATGGCAAAGGTACTTCCACCTGCTAACAGATGGACCACAGCTAATGCATGCCTCCCATTTAGGTAGGAAAGGGGTCTGGGAATATAACAGACCCAATGCTCCCAGTCCTCTCAGACATCTGATTTGAGAAGACTCTTTAAAGCTCATTCCTTAAAACAGGTAGTGCTGCTCAACATTCAGAAAAATTAAGGAGTTGCACTTCTGGGAAGATGGTGCAGACATACTTTCCCCTATTTATTCCATTAAGCACAACTAAATGCCTGACATTATGCAGCAACCAAATAGAAGACAACACTGAGGGCTCGAGAGGAGGAGTCCAGCTGGGACTGAGGGACCTGGCGGCCCAAAAAGCAGCACAGTGGTGAGTATCTGGGTCTCCTCGGTCTCCTATATCCCAGACTTCTAACTGAAGAAGGTGGCAACCCAGGAACAGCAATGGATACAGACAAGAAAAAAAATTCCAAAGAGCTTACTCTCTTTAACCACAGGACCAGGGATGGGACAGCCTAGTGAGACAGAAAACTTTTAGAAAATAACTGTTCTGCTCTAGGCAAACATCACAGAAAAAGCATGACTCAGAACCTTACACACAGGCAAAACTAAGTGGGGAGTCCAGACTTCCACCTCCATCACACTGAAAGAACAAGCCTCCGAAGCCCAGTTGGGGTGGTATGAGGGAAGGTGGGGTAGGATCTCTGCAGGCTGTAACAACCTCCCTCCATCCTCCCATAGACACCATGGCAGAGGAGACTACCCCGTGCCTGGACTTCCACTCCATTTGACATTACTGACCAAACATCACTCCCCACCCCTCCAGCGTGCAGTCAAAGCAGGCCCCACAGAGTGTGAGAACTTTCACCACCACCAGTGGTACTAAGGCACCCTCTGCCCTCCCACGTTCCTCCAGTGTTGTCAGTGGGAGTCATGTGGGAGTGGTAGAAAGGTATCCTGGCTCTGCCTCCAGCCAAGGTGATATCAGCAGAGGCCTAGTAGGAAGCTGGAACTCTCTGACCAACAGGAAAAAAGGGACCTTGCCCCTCAGCAATCAGTGGAGGTCAAGTGGGGAATCTGGAACTCTACCTCCCTCTGGCATGAACAAGCCCCTCTACTTCTCTCAGAACAGAGTCAGACAAAGCTACCTAAAACATATTTAAATAACTGGCAGAGTCTCACATAATAATACCCAAAATGCAGAGACTGCTTTCTAAAAATCACTTGTTCTACTAAGAACCAGGGAAAATCTCAAGTTGAATGAAAAAGGCAATCAACAGATGACAATGCTGAGATGACAGATGTTAGAAGTCTCTCACCAATATTCGAAAGCAGCCACTACAAACATGCTTCAATGTGCAATTAAGAATACACAGGGATTATTTGGTACTTGTCTTTTTCGGCCTGGCTTATTTCACTGAGCATAATACTCTCCAGCTCCATCCATGTTGTTGCAAATGGTAGGATTTTGTTTTTTTCTTATGGCTGCGTAATATTCCATTGTGTATATGTACCACATCTTCTTAATCCATTCATCTACTGATGGGCACTTAGGTTGCTTCCATTTCTTGGCTATTGTAAATAGTGCTG